>JAEOAD010000042.1:18747500-19347500 GCA_036365145.1 Orientallactaga sibirica | reverse complement strand
TAAAAAGTATGGCATAATGATACACTCTTTAAGGAACTTACTCATGTATCACCAGAAATGAAAATTCTTGGAAATAATTCATTACACAGCCAATGGGCCCAAGAAAGCATAGATGTTATTCTAATATCAGATAAAGCAGGCATCAGAAGAAAGGAAACTTAACGGGCCACTCCAAAAGGAGGACACCGCCATCTTGATTGTATATTTACAGAGCCACACAATGTGGAAAGCAAACTGCTGACCTGCATGGAGAAACGGAGCTACAATTGGGGCTGGAGATGTCAATGCTGGCCCTGCTCTGCACAACTGAAAAACAGCTCCAGAAAACTGGAAGGGACATTGAGGAAGAACTCAACCACATCATCATCCTACAGCATGTGTGGTTGCGTTGTCGTGATAATTCAGCAGGATGCTGAGCAAATATAGGGAGTGGAATTAGAGAGCCAAGCTCTTTATGTTAGACAAAGACACTGAGTGACATCTAACCCAGCACGGTTAGGTTGTTCAATGCATTTCAATATCCATGCTTTTGTCTGGATAGACGATGAATGACCCAATCAAAGACGTATAAAGAAGTGAAAAGAAAAGATATCTGTGGGCTAGAGAGATGGCTTAATGGTTAAGGCACTTGCCTGCAAAGCCTAAGGACCCAGGTTCGATTCCCCAGTACACACGTAAGCCAGATGTACAAGGTAGCACATGCGTTTGGAGTCTGCAGTGGTTAGAGGCCCTGGTGTGCCATTTCTCTCTCTCTCCTTCTCTGTCTCTTTCTCTCTTTCTTAAGTAAATAAATAAATAAGCTTTAAAAAGATGTTTGTGTGGGGCTGGAGAGATGGCTTAGTGCTTAAGGCATTTGCCTGCAAAGCCAAAGGATCTCAGTTTGATTCCCCAGGACCCATGTAAGCCAGATGCACAAAGGGGCGCATGCGTCTGGAGTTCATTTGTAGTGGCTGGAAGCCCTGCCATGCCCATTCTCTCCCTCCCTCCCTCCCTCCCTCCCTCTCTCTCTCTCTCTCTCTCTCTGCCTCTTTCTCTCTCTCAAATAAATAAATAAGATTTTTAAAAAGATGTTTGTGTGTTATTAAAATATAGGCACAAGCTGGGTGTGGTGGTGCATGCCTTTAATCCCAACACTCAGAAGGCAGAGATAGGAGAATCACTGTGAGTTTGAGGCCACCCTGAGACTACATAGTGAACTCCAGGTCAGCTTGGACTAGAGAGCGAGACCCTACCTCAAAAACATCTACATACACACACACACACACACACACACACACACACACACACACACACACACACACACACACGTATATTAGAATCAGGAATCGTTTTAGGGCATGGGACATTGAATCTAAGGAGATCTGGGGCAAAAGCTTAGTGTTCATTCTCAAGAGCATTGTTGATTTTTTTTAAAGTTCTTTTAAAAATATTTTTATTAATTTGAGAGAGAGAGAGGGGAAGAGGCAGATAGAGAGAAAGAGAGAATGGGCATGCCAGGGCCTCTAGCCACTGCAAACAAGCTCCAGACACATGCACCCCCTTGTGCAATTGACTTACATGGGTCCTGGAGAATTGAACCAGGGTCCTTAGACTTCACAGGCAAATGCCTTAACCGCTAAGCCATTTCCTTAGCCCAAGCATTGTTGATTTTAAAAAGAATATTTCTAGGGCTGGGAAAAGGCTCTTACTTAAAGGCGCTTACTTGCAAAGCCTAAAGGCCCAGGGTTTGACTTCCCAGTACTCACATAAAGCCAGATGCACAAAGTGGCACATGCATCTGGAATTTGTTTGCAGTGGCAAGTAGCCCTGGTGCACCCATACATAAAACACAAGATTCACACACATGCACGCCCATACAAATAAATGAAAAAATTAAATATTTATTTATTTATTTGAGAGAGGAAGAGAGGCAGAGAAAGAGAGAGGAGAGAGAGAGAGGGAGGGAGAGAAAATGGGCACACCAGGGCTTCTAGCTGCTGCATATGAACTCTAGACCTGTGCGCAACCTTGCACATCTGGCTTTATATGGTTCCTGGGGAATAGAACCTGGGTCCGTTGGCTTTGCAGGCAAATGCCTTAACCACTAAGCCATCTCTCCAGGCCCATATACTCTTTTTGTTTTTCAAGGTAGGGTCTCACTGTAGCCCAGGCTGACCTGGAATTCACTATGTAGTCTCAGGCTGGCCTGGAACTCACAGGGATCCTCCTACCTCTGGGTCCGGAGCACTGGCATTAAAGGCATGTGCTACCACACCGGCAGAAAAAAAAAATTTTAATATATTTTATTTATTTATTTGAGAGATAGAAAGAGGCAGAGAAAGTAAAAGAGAAAGGGAGAGAGGGAGGGAAAGAGAGAGAGAGTGGGCACACCAGGGCCTCCGGGCACACTGCAAATGAACTCCAGATGCATGTGCTCCCTTGTGCATCTGGCTTTCATACCTTTGGCAAACACCTTAACTGCTAAGCCATCTCTCTAGCCCAAGCCCAGAAAATTCTTTTCTTTTTTAAAAATTTTATTTATTTATTTATTTATTTATTTTTTTGGTTTTTCGAGGTAGGGTCTCACTCTAGCCCAGGCTGACCTGGAATTCAGTATATAGTCTCAGGGTGGCCTCGAACTCATGGCGATTCTTCTACCTCTGCCTCCCCAGTGCTGGGATTAAAGGTGTGCGCTATGGCACCTGGCTCAGAAAATTCTGTTAATTAAACAAATATGTGGATGCATTGAGGGATGGCAGGGGTACTCATTTTATAAGAGGGGTCACCCAGGCTCCTCAGGGAATCTAGGAAGTGGGGAGGTTCTGGGGAGAGGAGCAAGGAGAGGCCTCACCCCACAACAGGGTGTGGGGAATGTCTCTTGGATGAAACTGAGGACTGTGCAAACACTTTGGGAAGAGACATGGCAGGGGGGCGGGGCTATCCCCTGGATTCTTCTAGAGCACCAGGAGAGGTCCTCCACTGAGCTCAGGAGGTGGGCTTAGGTGAATGGGAAGATGAAGTGTGCAGGGTGCTGTGTACTGAGCATAAAGAAGTCTGAGTGCCTGGTCACATTGCAATCTAGCCAACCTGCACTGTGATCTGGCCACTGAAGGGTTAATAGCCTTCCTTGAAAACCTAAGAGTCAATAACTATCCCTAAGACCAACAAGCCATAAAACCTTCAGAAGCATGGTCTTGACAGGCCTGACTACTCCCAAATGACAAACTCAACTTCCCTTAGCTCAGAAAACCTTGAGGGAACAGGAACTGTCTGGTGGGTTATCCTCCCTACACAATTTGGCTAAAAAAGCTTATTCTGAGCAAGGACACAGATAACTATAGTTCCTTATCTACTTCCTGTGGACCTGCAGCTGGTACAGCCTGTTTGTCTTAGGACCTCCTCTTATAAGCTTATACCCCAGCCTGGCTCAGTGCTTCAGCCTTCATCCTGCAGGAAAGCTGAAGTCCCTCACTGTTCTCTCTCAATAAACAGTCTTGTCTGTAGAGGTCAAAGCCCCGTGTTCTCTTTTGCTTTTCTCTTACACTTTCCTTACAGCCACCAAATAGCTTTCTCCTGGACATTCCTGTTGGCCTTACCTTAAACACTCCCAGATACAGATGTTGAGGTTGTTTCCAAAATACGGAGTGCAACTTGTTCAGGCTCTGAGCTAAAACTCCTTAAACCCTTATACCATGCCATGACTGGCCAGAGGTGGGTTATGGGAAAGGGAAGCCAGGGAAGGAATAAGTCCTGTTTAGTTGACTGAGATACAAGATTTCTTGGGTCAAAAGAAATGGGTGAAGGAAGGGGACTGAAGTCCACAGGCCTGTGGACAGGACCTCCATATCTTAGCATCAATAAAGTAAGATTGACAAGAACACCTGACACAAGCCAGCAAGTGAATGACCAGAGGATTTAATCAACTGGCATGGGGCAAAGGGCAGGGCAGGAGAGGTGCTCAGGTGTGGGCAGGGAGGAGGAATGGCAGCTTCAGGGTGAGAAGAGAATGGGGTCCCTCAAGGGCCTTGGGGCGAAGCCAGTGAGAAGATGGAGAGGAAGCGAGAAGAAGGAATGCTGAGAAGGGACAGAAATTGCAAGAACAGGGGCCGCAGAGATAGCTCAGTCATTAAAGGGCTTGTCTTATAGCATGAGGACATGTGTTCAATTCCCAGAACTCATATAAAATAGCTGAGGCATAGTGACACAGATTGGTAATCCCAGAGCCAGGGAGGCTGAGACAGGAGCATCATGGGGTGGCCAGTCTAGCCTGACTAGAGAATCGTCGGCCAATGAGAGCCATATGCACACACATGCATATGTTTGGAGCCTTAAGGAGGGGGAGAAGAGGGAGGGGAGGGGAGTAGGGGAATCAAGAAATTCCAAGAACAGAGGCAGGTCTCTGCTGCTATGACTGTCCATCTGGCTCCTTGCTGGTCACTTGGGCACAGGAAGCAGCACATCTTTTTCCGCAATTGCACTGAGATGGCTCTGTGCCACTTCGTTTGACAGGCAGTTCGTCATCTGGGGACTCTTCCTTTCTTTCCTGGTCACAGTGTTGTCTGTCAACACCCAGGGCACCATCTGGGGGGACTCCCTGGCCAACCTCAGACCAGATCCTGCTATTGCCCATCTCCCTGTTTCTCCTACACATACAGGTCCCAGGCCATCTCCCTTGACAGACAGTGACCCGCGAGGCCCACCCTCCACCTTAACCCAGACCCTTTAAAGTGCAGTTAGTTATCTTATCACTGCTGGGACACTGATGGAAAGCAGCTTATGGGAGGTAAGGGTTTATTTCAGCTACAGTCTTGAGGGGAAGTTTCATCGCAGCAGGGAAAGCATGGCCAAGCAGAGACGGGCATCACATCTTGTCACACCAGCTGGGAGGCAGCAGCAAGAGTGAGCTGGCTAGTGAACACCCAGTAAGGCTATACTAATAAACCCCAAGGCCCACTCCCACTGACACACCTCCTAAAGGCTCCACTAGCTGGGGATCCAGTATGAGGCTTAGCCACGAACACATAAAACTAGGAAGACATTTTATAATCAAACCAACAAAGAACCCAACCTCAAGAGCTGGGAAGTTTGGATATTAGGTATGGCAGAGGAAAGAAGTATCATTTATTTATTCATCATAAGCCAATGGTGGGCTGGAGAGATTGCTTAGTGGTTAAGCACTTGCCTGTGAAGCCTAAGGACCCTGGTTCGAGGCTCAATTCCCCAGGACTCACATAAGCCAGATGCACAAGGTAGCACATGCATCTGGAGTTGGTTTGCAATGGCTGGAGGCCCCGGTGCACCCATTCTCTCTCTCTCTCTCTTTCTCTCTCTCTCTCTCTCTGCCTCTTTCTCTCTCTAGCTGTTGCTCTCAAATAAATAAATAAATAAATAAAAATTAAAAAAATTAAAAATAAGCCAATGGTAGAAAAAAACTAAAATTTTAAAAATTAGTTAAATTCATCAACATGAACTCTATGTAACACAAATCCATCATTTATTTTGTATATGCATGTAGTATATGTAAGAAAAGTAAGAGAAAAGCAAAAGAGAACACGGGGCTTTGACCTCTACAGACAAGACTGTTTATTGAGAGAAAACAGCTAGGGGCTTTAGCTTTTCTGCAGGATGAAGGCTGAAGTATTGGGCCAGCCTGGGGTGCAAGCTTATAAGGGGGATCCTAAGACAAACAGGCTGTACCAGCTGCAGGTCCACAGGAAGTAGATAAGGAACTGTAGTTATCTGTGTCCTTGCTCAGAATAAGCTTTTTTAGCCAAATTGTGTAGGGAGGATAACCCACCAGACAGTTCCTGTTCCCTCAAGGTTTTCTGAGCTAAGGGAAGTTTAGTTTATCATTTGGGAGTAGACAGGCTTGTCAAGGCCATGCTTCTGAAGGTTTATGGCTTGTTGGTCTTAGGGATAGCCATTAACTCTTTAGTTCCCTTTAGTTTTCAAGGAAGGCTATTAACCCTTCAGTATGTGTGCATGTGGACACACATGTGTACACGTGTGTGCGTGTGTGTACAGAGGCCAGAGATCAACATTAGATATGTTCCTCAAATACTCTCAACTTCAAACTTCTTTTTCTTTTTCTTTTTTTTTTTTTTTTTGTTTTCTAGCCCGGACTGACCTGGAATTTACTATGTAGTTTCATAATGGCCATGAACTCATGGTGCTCCTCCTACTTCTGCCTCCCAAATGGTGGATTAAAGGCATAAGCCACCATGCCTGGCTCAACCTTATTTTAAAAAATATTTTATTTATTTATTTATTTGAGAGAGAGAAAGAGGCAGATAGAGAGGGAAAGAGAATGGGCATGCCAGAGCCTCTAGCCACGGCAAATGAACTCCAGACACATGTGCCACCTTGTGCATCTGGCTTATGTGGTACTGGGTAATTGAACCTGAGTTCTTAGGCTTTGCTGGCAAGTGCCTTAGCCACTAAGCCATCTCTCCAGCCCTCAACCCTATTTTTTTTTTCTGGAGAGAGAGAGAGAATAGGTGCGCCAGTGGCCTCTCAGCCACTGTGAACAAACTCCAGACACGTGCTCCCTCTTGTGGGCAAATGTGGCATTGCACCCTTGCGTCGCTTTGTGTCTGGCTAAATGTGGGACCTGGAGAATCAACTGGGCATTCTTAGGCTTAGCAGGCAAGCGCCTTAACTGCTAAGCTATCTCTCCAGCTGTCAACCCTATTTTATTTTAGAAAGAGAGAGAATTGGTGAGCCAGGGCCACAGCCACTGCAATCAAATTCCAGATGCTTGTGCCACCTAGTGGGCATGAGTAACCTTGTGCTTTCCTCACCTTTGTGTATCTGGCTTACATGGGACCTGGAGAGTTGAACATAGGTCCTTAGGCTGTACAGGCAAGTGCTTTAACCACTAAGCCATCTCTCCAGCCCCAACCCTTTTTTTTTTTTTTTTTTTTTTTTTTTTTGGTGTTTCAAAGTAGGGTCTCACTCTAGCCCAGGCTGGCCTGGAATTCACTATGTAGTCTCAGGAACTCTTGGCAATCCTCCTACCTCTGCCTCCCGAGTGCTGGGAGTAAAGTCATGTGGCCCCATGCCTGGCTTCCAACCCTACTTTTTGAGACAGGGTTTTTCACTGAACCTGGAACTCACCGATTCAGCTAGACTATCTAATCAGCAAGTTCCAGGGATCCTCCCATTTTTGCCTCCTGCGTGCTGGGATTACAGGCACATGCTACTACAGCTGACATTTTACATCGATGTTGGGGATCAAAACCTAGATCCTCAAGCTTGCATGGCAAGCATTTTGCCCACTGAGCTGCCTCTGTTGCCTCCTACGGGCCCTTCGAAAGTGTGCAATCCAGTGGCAATTGCCACGTTCTGTGTGGTGTGCCCAGAGCATGTCCATCAGCCCACAGAGCACCTTGGATCAGGAAGATGCCATTCACGATTTCCTCCCCTCTTGACCAGCAGCCTGTGTCCTGCCTGCATGGACTCTCCTATTCTGGCTATTTCATATAAATGGAATCCTACAATATGGACCTCCGGTGTCTGTTCACCTTTTATCTGTCATGTTCCTGAGGCTGATTTGTGTCATGGAGCTTTTCTTCATTGCTGAGGAATATTTCTGTTGTATGGACCTGCACCCTTCTGCTTGCCAGTTGGTGGACATTTGGGCTATTTCCACCCTTGTTGTTCCTATATGTATGCAAGTACATATAAATTTTTTTATGTGAATAGTGGTTTTTAAAATTCACATTGTAGCCAGGCGTGGTGGTGCACACCTTTAATTCCAGCACTTGGGAGGCAGAGGTGGGAGGATCACCATGAGTTCAAGGCCATCCTAAGACTACAATAGTGAATTCCAGGTCAGCCTGAGCTAGAGTGAGACCCTGCCTCAAAACCCTCCTCCCCCCAAAAAAATTCACATTGCTGAGTAACTTGGTAATTCTATATTTAATTTTGTTAAGGTACCACTAACCTGTTATCCATAGTGGGCATACAGTTTTATATTTCCACTAACAATGTACAAGGTTCCAATTTCTCCACATCCTCAACCACACTTGTTATTTTCCCTTTTTCTAAAAAATAATGTCATCCTGGGGATGTGAAGTGGTATCTTACTGTGGCTTTGATTGACATATCTCTGATGCCTAGTGACATTGGGCATTATTTTGTGCACTCATTGGACATTTCTTTTTTTATTTGAATGAGACAGAGAGAGAGAGAGAGAAGAGACAGAGAGACAATGGGCATGCCAGGGCCTTTTCAAGCTCTGTGAATGAACTCCAGAGGCATGCGCCCCCTTGTGCGCATGTACAACATTGCGCACTTGTGTCACTTTTGCATCTGGCTACATGTGGGACCTGGAGATTTGAATGAGTGTTCTTAGGCATTGCAGGCAAGCGCCTTAACTACTAAACCATCTCTCTAGCCCATCATTGGCCATTTCTACATATTGTTTGGAGAAATGTCTGCTCAAATTCTTGGTCTTTTTTTTTTTTTTTGTTTTTTTTTTTTTGTCTCCTTAACCTTTATTTGACATCTTTTCTATCTTCAGTACAGTGTTAGAACCAGGATGCTGACACTGACAGAAATCCATTGGTCTCATATTTCTCCACTGTAGTTATCTCTATGTTTCTATAGGGCTGGGGAGATGGTTCAGCAGTTAAAGGTACTTGCTTGAGAGCCTGTGGGCCCATATATAATATACATAAAGCCAGATGCAAAATGGTGCATGTGTCTGTGATCCCAACAGGACTATGGCAATGAGAGGCAGAACCAGGAAAATCTGGAAGCTTGAGGACCAGCTACCCTAGCACACACGAAGAGGCAAAACAAAGCAAGAAGGGAGACTCTGTCTCAAGCAAAGTGGAAGGAGAGGACAAACACCCTGAGGTTGTCCTCAGATCTCCACACATGTTCCATGACACATGTGCATCTACACACACACACACACTCACCATATCCATCCACATGTATATACAGATACAAAAATACACAATAAAAGTGTCAGGGGAATGGGCTGGAGAGATTGCTCCGTGGTTAAGGCAACTTGGGTTTGAGTCCCTAGTACCCACATAAAGCCAGATGCACAAAGTGGCACATGCATCTGGATTTCTTTTGTAGTGGCTGGAGGACTTTGCATGCCCTTCTCTCTGTCTCCTTTCTCTCTTTCTCTGCCTTGTAAATATATATATTATCAGGAGCTGAAGAGATTGCCTAGCAGTTAAGGTACTTGCTTGCAAAGCCAAAGGATGTGGGATTAATTCCCCAGTACCCACATAAAGCCAGATGTACAAGGTGGTACATGCATCTGGAGTTTGGTTAAGTGGCTAGAGGCCCTGGCATGCCCATTCTCTCTATATATCAAATAAATAAAATAAATTTTAAAATATCAATATACACTGCTCTTTGATCATCACAAGGATCTTTTTCAAAAACTTTCCATTTTCTGGCCATGATGGCACACAACTTTAATCCCAGCACTCGGGAGGAAGAGGTAGGAGGATCACCATGAGCTCAAGGCCACCCTGAGACTACAGAGTGAATTCCAGGTTAGCCTGGGCTAGAATGAGATGCTAACTTGAAAAAACAAAAACAAACAAAAAGAACTTTCCTTTTTCCTTGAGCTGAAAGAGTTCTCTATACATTTAGGTATTAGATCCTAAGCAGATATATAGCTTACAAATATCCTCTCCCATTCTGTAGATTGTCACTCACTCGATAGTGTCCTTTGATGCACACAGGTTTTAAGTCAAATGAGGCCCAATACACTTTTTGGTGTGCATGTGTGCATGTGTGTGTGTGTGTGTGTGTGTGTGTGTGACTTGTGTTCTTGGGTCATATATACTTTTCTTGTTACTGTGACAAAAAGAAACTTAGGGAGGAAGGTGTTGCAGTCAGGTTCGTATTGCTGGCAGAAATCACCCGACCAAGTGCAGCTTGTGGGGAAAAAATGGGTTTATTTTGGCTTACATACTCGAGGGGAAGCTCCATGATGGCAGGGAAAACGATGGCATGAGCAGAGGGTGGACATCATCCTCTGGCCATCATAAAGTGGACAATAGCAACAGGAAAGTGTGCCAAACACTGGCAAGGGGAAACTGGCTCTAATACCCATAAGCCACCCCCAACAATACACTGTCTCTAGGAGGCATTAATTCCCAAATCTCCAACAGCTGGGAACTTAGCATTCAGAACACCTAAGTTTATGGGGGACACCTGAATCAAACCACCACAGAAGGGTTTATTTTGGCTCATGCTTTGAGATCCACCATGTCAGGGAAGGCATGGCAGCAGGAGCTTAAAGTAGCTGGTCACATTGCATCCAGGGTGGGAAGCAGAGGGAGATGAGTGCTGGTGATCAGCTTGCATTCTCCTTTTTATTTGGTTTGGGACCCTAAAATGGAACAGAGGTGTCCACCTTTGGTTTAGGTCTGTCTTCCACAGTCAAACCCTGGAAACGCCCTCCCAGACAGACCCACAGGATGGTTTCCTCAGTGACTGTAAACACTATCAATTTGACAGTCAAGATGAACCATACAGGCCATGTTTAATAATCTATCATCAAATACAAGGTCAAGAAAGCCCTGTGCTTTCTTCTGTGGGCTTTAGAGTTTGGCTTTTGTGTTTTGCCCATGGATTCATTTTGAGCTAGGTTTCCTGTAGGGCGTGAGGCAGGCATGCTGCTGTGGATCCCCTATTTGGCTTCTGCTGCTGCACTAGGGTCCTGACTGGAGGGGGTCAGGCAGGTTCCTTTCTCACATCTCGATTGAGCATCCTGACTTCTTCTCACTCATGAAAAGGCTGGCAGACCAATTACACTTTTCCCCAGTTGTGCAGCCAGGCTGCTTGGGAATAGAGGATGGAGCTCTGGCAAGCAGACATTGCCAGGGTCCTTAAACTGGACAAAAGGGTATTGGCTTGTGCATGGTCCTCTTCAGCTTGCTCAGGATATAGAAGCTGGGGCTAGTACAAAGCTGCTCTCTGCCTCCCCAGACTCTAAGCTGCACTGTGCCTAATTCCTGGATGGGGCCCACAGAACAGTAACAACTGTTTCCCCTTGAATTCTGGGTCCTGAGGCTTTCCTTGACACTTACCTTTAGCCCCGTGTGTCAGAAGTGTCTGGCGTCAGGAACTTTCCTTCTCGAACGAATGGTAAGACCTGCAAAATGTGCTGGAGCCATAGGCTGTTTGTTTATTGGGTGGGCAGGCAAGGTGCTCGGTGTGGGGGAATGTCACTACGTTGGAGTTAGAAGAAGGAGAGCTGGGATTGCGGTGCAGTGGTGACACACCACAGCTGAAGAAATGATCATGGACACACTGCCCAAGGCTTTGGGGGCCACCACAAGAGCAGGCTGGAGTGAGTCTGTGGGATCTGAGAGGTGGGTAAGTTACCCTGTGCCCATGGACAACCCTTGGCCTCAGTCACTTTGCTAGGAAAGGTGGTTACTATTGACAGACCTGGGCCAATCAGAAACCTGCTAGAGTTCCCTCCCAGTCCAGAAGTTACAGGTCTACAGGGCTGGGTTTTGTCTCTCCTAAGGCTGGTCTGGCTGTGTGCCCAGGTCTGGGCTATGCTGAGTTTCTTCCTCCCATCACCCATGGCCCTCAGGCTCCAGGGCACCATGGATCTTAGAGGTGAGCCAAGAGAGGTCAGGAAGGGGGCTGTAGTACTTTCCACAGACATCTGAACATCTGGCTTCACCTCTGCTACAGCCTGAGGTTCAGGGGCAGCAAGACCAGACCAGTGGGCAAGCAAGAACACTGAAGGTCCTGGGAGCTATGTGTCCTGATCAAGGAATGGCAGGAGGTAAGGTCGCAGTGGGGAGTTAGGATGAGGGCTGGACTTTGGCAGAGTCCTGATCTGACCTAATGAAACTTCTGTGCAGAATGCTCTTGCGCAAGAACCCCCAGCAGGAGGATAGATCTGGGACAGAGAGCTGAGGTCTGAGCTAGGGCAGGAGTCAGGTGGTCTGGGCCTGCTTCATGGGGGGAGGAGGAGCTTCAGGTAGCCTGGAGGTAGGGTGTCATAGTTTTTGTTGTTATTTGAGGTCTTTTTAAATATGTGTATATTTGCAAGCAGAGAGAGAGAGAGAGAGAGAGAGAGAGAACTCCAGATGTATGCACCACTTTGTGCCTCTTGCTTTTTACCTGGGTGCTGGGGAATCAAATCCAAGTCAGTAGGCTTTGCAGGCAAGGACCCTAACTGCTGAGCCATCTCTGTAGCCCAGGCTGGTCTTGAACTTACTCTGACATTCCTACTTTTACCTCTGTCTTAACTGGTTTTAAAAAGAGGATTTAAGCCAGGTGTGGTGGCACACACCTTTAATCCCAGCACTTGGAGGCAGAGGTAGGAGGATCACCGTGAGTTCAAGGCCACCCTGAGACTACATAGTGGTTCCAAGGCAGCCTGGACCAGAGTAAAACCCTACCTCGAAAAACAAACAAACAAACAAACAAAAAAAAAGAGGATTTATTGGAGTAGTTTAAGGCAGTCTAACGATGGCTGGCTGCAAGCTGGAGAGTCAAGGAACCTAGCTGCTCAGTCCAGGAAGCTGGATGCCTCAGCAGGGCCCATCCAGCACTGAAGGCCTAGAAGATTCCTAGAGAGCCGCTGGTCTTCAGTCCACGCTGAAACTCATTCCAATGCCAAGGAAGGATGGCCGACAGGATGCATGTACGTTGAAGTGAATAGCGAGGAAGGACAGCAAGTAAAAGACGCTCTCCGGAGAGGAGTCCTAGAAGCCCTGCGAAAGGGAGTTAAGCTCCTGGGGCGGGTCTTTAGGGTCCTCCTGTTGGGAGCGGGGCGTTAGAGGTTAAACGTCTGGTGTTCGGTAGTCAAGGAGACGTGGGCGGGGCTTCATGACACCGGAAGGGGATGGGGGGGTGCGCGACCTGTGTATGGTTCTGTCCCTGTCTAGGAAAGCCTGGGAGCGGATGACAGGTGGCAAGTGGCGGGCGATGGGAAACTCCGCATCCTTTGCTGTCAGGTGGTCAGGGCGCAGTGTGGTATCCCAAGCCAGCAGAGGGCGTCTCGGGCTCACCCTGTCCCCAGAGCCCTGGAGGAGGAGGGAGCTGTGAGGTGGAGCCATGGCCAAGCTGAGCTGGACTTGGTCAGGTAAGTGCAGCTCACAGTGGGGCCTCGTTCGCCGGACGCGCTGAGCGCCCAGCTGTCTGCAGAGACGCGAGTGGGCTCGGCTGCCCGCGGCGAACAGACACACCTCCTGGATCGTGGTTAGGTTGGGTGGCCCGAGAACTCCAGGATGGACAGGTCCCAGGTACTCCTCCCGCCACACTCACTTGCCTTGGCCTAACTGGACTCTCAGAATGACCACTGGGGACCGGGCAAGAGAGTCCCGAGAAGGTTCTTGGAAAAGGTGCTGGGTGTGCTCTCCGGCCAGCCTAGCAGGCACTTGGGGACAGCGCGGTGGGACGTGGGACCTGCCCCTGAGCAGGGAAAGCAGAGTGCATGGGGACGCAGGGACGTGGGGGAGGCGGCAGGGGTGACAACCAGGGCAGGCAATGGACCCAGGTGACCAGAGCAGCTGCGCATGGCTGCTGGAGGGCTCTGCCTTGCAGACACATAGGGGAGGGAAATGTTTCCCTTGGAGCCCACAGGAGAATGACATTGTGTGGAAGCTTGGCTGGGGGAGGAATCCAAGGAAAACTCAGAGAGGATCTATGAGGGACTGTCTGCAGGTCAAGTCCCTTCCCTAACAGTACCCCCAGTTGTTAGTGCTCACCCTGAACCAGGGCTGGGCCCAGGGTCAGTGAGCTCCCACGAAAGCCCTGCGGAGTGACTGTTGCCCTCGTTTTGCTTTGGGCAGATCTAGAACATTGTGTGAGGTCACACAGGTAGGAAGGACAAATGGAGTGGGTTGAGGTTTGTTCAGTGACAAACACCTACCTCTTCTGTGCTGATAATGCTTTCTGGATTCTTATTTCCTTTCAACCTCCTCCCTTTCTCCTGATGTCCTCACCTGTCCCCTCCCAACTCATTTCATTTAGTGAGACACATATAACATGTACAGTTTGATAACTTTTGACATTTTAGTTCCTGTGGTCCAGTCACCCAATCAAAACTCAACACATCATTTCCTTATGCCAGTGGCCTGTACTTAGTTATTCTCAGGCTGGCAATTGGTTCTTTCACCTGTTCTGGGACCCTTAGAGGACCAGGGACTCTGTGGTGGGTTTCCACACCCCTGAGCTTCCAGTCAGGGATCTGGCCCAAGACTGGACCTAAACAAATGTGTTGAAGATTAAGAAGTTTGGATAGGGGGTGGTGGTGGTGGTGGCTAGAGAGATGGCTCAGCAGTTAAGGCACGTGCCTGCACAACCTAATGACCTGGGTTTGATTCCCCAGTACCCACATAAAAAGCCAGATGCACAAAGTGGTGCATGCATCTGGAGTTCTAAGTTCATTTGCAGGGGCAGGAGGCTCTGGTGTGCCCATTCTCTCTTTCTCTCCTAAATACTGGAAAAAAAAAGTTGGGTTTGGGGGCTGGAGTGATGTCTCAATGGGCACACACGAGGACCTGTGTTCAGATCCCAAGCACACATACCAGAAGCATGGTGCCCTGGTCTTGTAATCTGAGTGCTGTGGCAATGGAGACATATCCCTGGGGCTTGCAGGCTAGTTTGTCTAACCTGATCCATGAGTAGTGTTCAGTGGGAGAGCCTGTCTCTTAAAAGCAAGGTGGAGAGCTATCAAGACCCTCTGCATTGACCTATGGCCTATACACACATACAAACAAGCACACACATGCAAACTACACACATTCTTAAAAGTTCATGAGGGTTTTTTTTTTTTTTTTTTTCCTTCGAGGCAGGGTCTCACTCTAGCATAGGCTGACCTGGAACTCACTCTGTATTCTCAGGGTGACTTGAACTCACAGCAATCCTCCTATTCTGCCTCCCTAGTGCTGGGATTAAAGGCATGCATCACCATGCCTGGTCTTTTCTCTTTTCTTTTCTTTTCTTTTCTTTTCTTTTCTTTTCTTTTCTTTTCTTTTCTTTTCTTTTCTTTTCTTTTCTTTTCTGTTGAGGAGTCTGATGCCCATTCATTCTCAGGTTAGTCACATTCCTTCAGCTCATTTCTCCAGTGATATTTGCTGAAGACCGGCAGGTATCTGGTACCAGAAAGGATACCCGCCACAGGAAGCCAGGCATGGAGGTCCGGCCTGCTGTGTGCAAATCAGGGGATCAGTGTGCCTGGCTAGAGGAGGTGTCACCAGGGGTGGATGCTGGGTGCAGTCCAAAGGTGTGTAGAGAGGTTTTGAGTTCTGCCTAGATCCTGCTTGCTGCCAGTTCATATTTGCGGCTTTTGGATTTTACTGGCTGTCTGATTGCTTCTCTCTGCTTGGAGGTATGAAAGCAGCTTCTTCCACCATTGATGGAACTTCCCCACCCTGGACCTATAAGCTTGAAATAAAGCCCTTCCTCCCCTAACCTGTTCCTGTTTTCTTTCTTTTTTTGTTTGTTTGTTTGTTTGTTTGTTTGTTTGTTTGTTTTTTTGAGGTAGGGTCTTACTCTAGCTCAGGCTGACCTGGAATTCACTATGTAATCTCAGGGTGGCCTCAAACTCACTGTGATCCTCCTACCTCTGCTTCCCAAGTGCTGGGATTAAAGGCGTGTGCCACCACGCCGCCCGGTGAGCCCTGTGCCTGGTTTGGATGTTCAGCCCAGCAATGCGACACTGACTGCTACAAGTAACTGGATCTTGCACTGCTGTTTTTCAGGAAAACCAAAATGCTTCTCACTTCATCCTTGGATCTGTTTTCTAATAATCCTCATCTTGGTCTTCTTTGGGTAAGAAAAACCAAGCTTGTGAAGAGCAGCCCATGAGACCTTGATAGGGACCCCTGAGCTATCCCTGTCCCCAGTACTACAGCAATGATGAAGATGCCATCCACAGTTGTATGGTGTGAGTTGTTCACTTCTGGTGATGGCATGTTCAGCCTTCACTTGTGCCCTTAGTAAAAAAAAAAAAAAAAAAATCTCACCTGGGAAACCCTGTCTTTCCCAATTTACAAAGGGGGTTTGTAGCTGGGAAGCCAAGTCATTTAACACAGCTGTGAGGTCAGGCCTGGGAAAGACAAGCCTGGCAGCTGAGCTATGGTCCTTTTCAGATGCAGAAGGTCCTTGAGTCCCTGCCAGCTTCTTGAGCATTTGTGGACACAGCCAGGAAACATTCCCTGACATGGCCTTGGAGGGCAGGCTATCTGCAGCTCCTATATTGTGCCCAGATGCAGGCCTGGCTCTCAGGGTCCTTCCTGCTGCCCCCTCCCTGTGTGGGATGTGGCTGGTGTGGCCTGTGCTGTGTTGAAAGCCAGCTCAGCTTGCCACCATGCCGGGAAGGTTTGTGTTCACTATAATGGCTCCCCATGCACACTTTTGAAGGCAGGACAGACAGGGTCTCCATTCTGTGTTCTGAAGAGCTTCCTCCCATGAACTACCTGCAGGTATGTGTCCATGAGTCCCAGAAGCCCATTGTTGGGAAGGCTGGGAGCCTCTGAGACCAGGTGAGTGATGGCGGAGGATGGTGAAGGGGAAATGGGACACAGGCTGCCCTGTTGGCTCCACCTGGGACTCCACATGCATGCCTTTGAGTCCCCTGTCAATCCAGAGCAGCTTCAGCCACCACTTGTAGCCTTTAAGGGTCACAGGGACACTGCTACCTCCACATGTGGATTCAGCCCCAGTCTCCCTTCTGCCTGGATTCTGGGCTTTCTTTGGCATCCCAATAGCAGCTTCTGCTGCCCATCCACACTCTCATCCTGAGCAGCTTAATGAGTGCAAGGTTCTGCCTTCCACGCTGCTGCCCAGGTTAGAGGCCTGCCCCTACCTCCCTGTCCCCAGATCCTGTGATTCTGCCTTTCAGTAGGCACCCCTAGGCTTCGCTCTGCTTTCCTGGGCCTGTCCTCACCTGGTAGCAGCCTCATGCTTATCTTTCTGCCCTGACCCCTTTCTCCTCACAGTAGCTAGGGATCCTTCTGGAACAAAAGGTAGGTGGCCCTCTGGGGTCTGATCCTGCCTATTGGCCTTGACCATCAGCAGCTTGATCCCCTGAGCTACAGCATGAACCATGGCATGCAGTTGGGTTGGGCTTCTGCACCAGGATCACTCCTGCCTCCCTTCTTCTAATTCCCTCACATCCAAAGCTTGCTGTTGCTGATAGAGAGAGAGAGAGAAAGAATATGAGAATGGGCACGCCAGGGCCTCCAGCCACTGCACATGAACTCATGCATGTGTCACCTTGTGCATCTGGCTTAAGTGTGTACTGGGGAATCAAACCTGGATCCTTAGGCCTCACACGCGAGTGCCTTAACCACTAAGCCATCTATTCATCCTCTACTTCTTTTGTAAAAGTTGGATTTATTTGATTGTGTGTGCACATGTGTGTGTGTTTGCGTGTGCTTGTGTGTGCCTGTGTGCATTGTCTCTGGCCATGTCAATTGCCCATCTGACTTAATGTGAGTGGCTGAAGAATTGAACCCAGACCAGCAGGCTTTGCAAGCAAGCTCCTTTAACTGTTGAGCCATCTCTCCAGCCCAACTTTTTGTTATTTTTATTTAATGTGACCTGGTTTGACTGTATAGCCTGGAGCATGCAATCCTCCTTCCTCTGAATCCTAAGTAATGGGATTACAGGGGTGCCATCATGACTAGCCATTACTTTCAATTGTAAAAGACACAAAACATGAACTGACCTTCTCACCACTTCAGCAGCTCTACTACTACATTAAGCACATTCACTGTTGTGCAGTCATCAGCAACATCTCTCTCTCTCTCTTTCTCTTTATTTATTTATTTATTTATTTATTTATTTATTTATTTATTTATTTGGTTTTTCGAGATAGGGTCTCACTCTAGTTCAGGCTGACCTGGAGTTTACTCTGTAGTCTCAGGGTGGCCTCGAACTCATGATGATCCTCCTACCTCTGCCTCCCAAGTGCTGGGATTAAAGGCGTGCACCACCACGCCTGGCTTCTTGAACTTTATTTTTAAAATGATTTTTTTTTTGAAGTAGGGTTTCATTCTAGCCCAGGCTGACCTGGAACTCACTATGGAGTCTGAGGGTGGCCTTGAATTCACAGCAATCCTCCTATCTCTGCCCCCTAAGTGTTGGGATTAAAAGCATGCACCACCACACCTGGCCAAAAGAAAAGGATTTTTAAAATGTGTTTGCATGTGTGTGTTTATGGGAGTACCTGGGCCTCTTGCCACTGCATGTGAACATCAGGTGCTTGCACTACTTTTTGCATTTGGCTTATGTGGCTGGTTTGGGAATTGAACCCAGGCTGGCAGACTTTGCAAGCAATTGTCTTTAATCACTGAGCCATCTTGCCAGTTCCTGTCTCTAGAATTTACCATCTTGCAAATCTGTGGCTCTGTGCCCATGAACCAGACTCCCTGTCCCTGTTCATCCCGGACACTGACACCCACTGTCCATTCTCATCTGTGAGCATGGCTGCTCTGCAGTAGCACCTCATACAGTTTGAATCCTGTCCTGGGTTTTTCTGGCACATTCCCTACTTCTAAAAGCTATTGTAGGAAATGCAAGTCATAGCTCTTACTGACAGGTAGAGAGGGCGATGCATCTTTTCAGGGGGATAGGCAACTACCCACACATTGTCTCAGACTTTGCATGGACAAAACTTTGCAACCCTGTTGGGCTGGTCTCTGCAATCTGAGACACAAGATTTGTGACATACCTACAGCCAACATAATATAAAATGAGAAAAACTTGAAGCTTTTCCACTAAAATCAGGAACAAGACTATCCCCACTTTTATTGGATATAGTACTGGAAGTCTTAGCTATAGCAGCAAGGCAAGAGACACATACAAAGGGGATACAAATAAGAAAGGAAGAGATCAAATTATAAATAAATCTATTTATTTTTATATAAATTATTATAAATAAATATCAACCAGATCTGTGGTGGTTACCAGCCAGGGAAGGAGCAGATGACATGGTTGGTACTTACCATGGACAGAAACTTTGTTCCAACCCTCCTGCTTAAGAGTTAAAGGAGTTCTCAGTTCTGCCAGCCACAAATGGGAGGAGGCTATGAATTCCATCTCCTCACCTGACAAATACTGAAGGAGAAACTGTGAGCTCCTGCATTGGCTTTGCTTCAGTTCCTCAGATTCTGGGCTGACGTGGCAGGGTGGTGTGGTTGGAGCAGCCTGTGCAGGTGTGTTTGTCTGGACTACAAGGTTCCTTGTGAAGTGCATCCCAAATGACCCAGTTACTGTGTTTTGTTTTTGCAGGATGTTCTATACCCAGCCAAAGGTGCTAACACCTGCGTGAGTAGATTCATTGAATTTACTGTAGTGAAATAATTGTTACAAAGATTAAGACAACTACTTCTTTGGACTGGGGTGTGGCTGAGTAGTAGAGCATTTGCCTAGCATGCATAAGGCCCTGGGTCAGAAAAACTTGATTTAAATCAGTATTTACCTTGTTGTGTCAGTCAGCCTGGTACATGAATCTAAAGATCCACATCCTGTTCTATTTCTCTCTCTCTCCTTCTCTTGGTGGTTTGTTTCTCATCTCTTGTCCATCAAGGAATCTGCAGTGTGGTGGTGGGTACATGTGATTAGTCCTTCCTCCCCACCCTTGCTGACAAATCTCAGCTTCCTTTGTGGCCCAAGAGCCCTGATGGTCAGGGAGAGCTGCTGCTGAAGGTCGAGATCCTGTGGAAGGTTGCTCAGCCTGGGGAAGCTGAGGAGACGCGGGCTGAGAGGAAGCGGTTCCCAGGTGGGGTGCAGGGGTGTGTGTCACATGTTGCATATGGCTCTCTCCCCATGCAGCAGGAGTGATGTCCTTATCCTGACTCCATGGCTGGCTCCCATTGTCTGGGAGGGAACCTTCAACATCGACATCCTGAATGAGCAGTTCAGGCTTCGGAACACCACCATCGGACTAACCGTGTTTGCCATCAAAAAGTAAGAAATGACTGATGGAAGAGGCCAAGGTCAATCAAGCTCTGTTCTTGTGTTCAGGATGCCATAGGTGGGGGTGCTCCTTCACTGGGCCACCTTGCTGAGTTCTGGTGGGATCACTAAACCCAACACCATCTCTCTCATTTCTCTCTAGAGGGTGCGCTGCACCAGGCATGGCAGCTCCCAGGAATAAGAACTCTGGGCCAGCTGCCCTTCCCTCTGCCCTCTGCTAGGAGGCACCTGCATCTCTTCCTTCTTCCTAGGGACCATCTCCCCTTCCCTGCCTACCCTGACATACTGATACTTGCTGTAGTGGCATTCATTTGGGACCCTTATTAGGGACATAAATGGTTGGTTAACTGAAGACCTTATTCATAGATACCTTCAAGCTTCTGAGAGGAAAGTTTGAGGCATAGAAACTCTCGCCTTTTCTAAGATAGGGCAGCAAAAGGAGAGAGCCACAAAGGAGGGGCACAGATGCCAGAACCTCCAGGGTGCCACACAGCTTCACCAGGTTATAGAGAAGGGATCCCTGTGGAACAATGTGATGCTCAGGTCTGACAGATGTGGCGGATGTGCAATGTGGTAGAACAAGGCTTCCACTGTGTGGGGGGAAGAGCCATGGGAGAGGTGGTCTTCTGGAGTTGCCATGGCAAGAGATACCTACAAGGGATCTGCCCACAGCTCCAGAGAAAGTGGCGACTCAGCTCTGCTGACTGACTGAAGGCTTCCATGCCTCTGCCTCAGTATTTCTTGCTGGAATGATTGCTGACGGCACTGCTTCTGTGATGGAGGAGGGTGAGGGGACATAGAGCTGCAGATTTGTCAGGATGGCTGGAGAGTGAGGCTGTGCTGCGTACAGCCTTCAGGAGGTTGTGTGTTCTGTAGTCAGAGTCTGGGTGTCTGTGTCCCTGGGTCCTGACGATGCTGCATCTAAGCCTCTCCTTGTCCTCTCACCCCTCACAGATATGTGGTCTTCCTGAAGTTGTTCTTGGAGACAGCAGAGCAGCACTTCATGGTTGGGCACAGGGTCAACTACTACGTCTTCACCGACCGGCCCGCAGACGTGCCACAAGTGCCCTTGGGGACAGGACGGCGGCTGGTGGTCCTGACCGTGCGCAACTACACTCGCTGGCAGGACGTATCTATGCACCGCATGGAGATGATCAGCCGCTTCTCGGAGCAGCGCTTCCAGCACGAGGTGGATTACCTGGTGTGTGCTGACGTGGACATGAAGTTCCGGGACCATGTGGGTGTGGAGATCCTGTCAGCGCTCTTTGGAACTCTGCATCCTGGTTTCTACAGGAGCAACCGAGAAGCCTTCACCTATGAGCGCCGGCCACAGTCTCAGGCCTACATACCCAAGGATGAGGGTGACTTTTACTACATGGGGGCCTTCTTTGGGGGATCAGTAATGGAGGTATACCACCTCACCAAGACCTGTCATGAGGCCATGGTGATCGACCACGCCAATGGCATCGAGGCCGTGTGGCACGATGAGAGCCACCTGAACAAATACCTGCTCAACCACAAGCCCACTAAGGTGCTGTCCCCAGAGTACATGTGGGATCAGCAGCTGCTGGGCTGGCCCCCCATCATGAAGAAGCTGCGATATGTGGCCGTGCCCAAGAACCACCAAGCAATTCGTAACTGATAGCCAAGCTTCAAAGAGTGGCTGGGAGGCCAAGCCTATGGTCCCAGTGCTTCCCTGTCTGCACAGAACTGGGGTTTTAGAGTAATTGATGTAGCATCATATTCTGCCTCATAGTCAAGCAGGTCCAGCTCCACCTGCTCTATCACATACTCAGCCTCAGGCTGGGGCCTCGTGGAGTAGCCACCACCTTCAGCCCCTCAGCTCTGTAAGGCAGTTGTCTCAGCCCCACCCCACAAAGGACAAGGATGGAGTCCTTCAGAATAAAGTAGAAAACCTATCATTCCATCACTTGGGGGCTTGCAGGTCTTCCTCTTGTGCTAGTCCTTTCCTCTATGAGAGATCTGACAGTTGAACAGTCCCCTCAGGAGTAGACAGGCAAAGAGGACCAATCGTGACCTTCAGGCCTTGGACATGCTTGGCTCTAATCCAGTCCAGTTTTGTTTATAGTAGAGTCTACCATAGCCATTGCCTCCGTCCATTTTTGTTTGCTTTGGAAATTGAAATGCCTAGTTATGTATTATTGGGAATAACTTTATTTCTATAAGATAATAAAAGTGTTTTTTTTTTTAAAAAAAAAAGCATTAAGCCTCGATCAAAAACACATTTCTTATTTTAGGTCAGGATTGAGGGCAAGATGATATTAGTTTAGGAAATTTATAAGAAAAATGACAAGCATTTCAAATGAAACGTTGTAACTTTCAAACTTGACTTTCAAACAGAATTAGGGGCTGGAGAGATGGCTTAGTTGTTAAGGCACTTTCCTGTGAAGACTAAGGACCCAGGTTTGATTCCCCAGTACCCACATGAGCCAGGTACACAAGGTGGACTGGAGTTGGTTTGAGTGGCTAGAGGCCCTGGTGCACCCATTCTCTCTCTCTCCTTCCCTCCCTCCCTGTGTCCCTACCTCTTTCTCTCAAATAAATAAAATATTTAAAAACAAAACAAAACATAGAATCAAGATTGTAAACTAGGGCCTGGAGAGATAGCTTAGCAGTTAAGGCACTGCATAGCCTAAGGACCTAGGTTTGATTCCTCAGAACCTACATAAGCCAGATGCACAAGGTGGCACATGCATCTCAAGTTTGTTTGCATTGGCTAGAGGCCCTTGTGAACCCATTCTCTCATATATGTACTCTCTTTCTCCTAAATAAATAAATAATTTAAAAAGATTGTAAACTAAATGATTCTCCAGTCATAATAGGCAGCAGGGCTCATGCTGATGGCTAGCAGCAAAAAACAGAATGGACTCTGCTTGGGAATAAATCTTCAAAGTACAAACTGCAGGCCCAAATGATATACTGCAACAACTTAATCACTTCCAAAATAAAGCCTTGGTTAAACCATAGGGGTAACCTATTCTACCTCTCTACCAATGTTTCCACATCCAGGTAATTTGACAGCAGATGTAAACATATAAATATATACTGACCTTTCTTACAGTCCTTTAAAAACATGCTAATTCATGCTGTTAACCTTAGGATCACAGTTCACAGAAGCCTAATAGGAACAATTGGGGTGACATTCAAAGAAATGGTGAATCCCTCATTTATAATTCGATGATAACTGACACATTAATGAGTGGCTGGAGTTTATGAACCATCTCCAAACCAACAAGGAACTCAGTTACTGTACGTGCATTAATAATATTAATAACTGATAGAAGCACATCAGTTGTCTGGACAGGGCCAATGACAACACAGGGGGACTTCCAGGTAAGATGCCAAAGCAGCCTAGGGAGGGAAATAAGCAGAAAAACAGCAAACTGCACTCTTCTACCAAAAAGTGAAGGTGTATAAGGAATTGTCAACCACAGCAGAGAAGCAGAAGAGACTCATACCTTCTAGCAAGCAGGAAACCAGCCTCAGTGCCCCAACCAAAAGACACAGGGGTACAGATGGGGTTAAAAAACAAGATCCTTCTACTTGGTACCTCTGAGAAACTCACCTTTCCATTAAAGATGGACACTATCTTAGGGTGAAAGGCTGGAAAACAGTATTTCAAGCAAATGGACTTAGAAAACAAGCAGGAGTCACTATCCTGATATCTGGCAGGATAGACTTCAAACCAACCTTAGGAAAGATTTATATTGATTAAAGGAACACTCCAACAGGAGGACATTACAATACTAAACATATATGCTAACATGGGAGCTCCCAATTTCATCAAGCAAACACTATTAGGGCCAGGCGTGATGGCACACGCCTTTAATCCCAGCACATGGGAGGCCAAGGTAGGAGGATCACTGCGAGTTACAGGCCACTCTGAGACTACAGAATGAATTCCAGGTTAGCCTGGGCTACAGTGAGACCTTCATTTGAAAACCAAAATGAAAAAAAAAAAAAAAAAAAAAAAGCTATGAGACTTAAGGTCCCAGATAACACCAAACACAGTTGTAGTGGGTGACGTCAATACCCCCACTCTCATCAATTAACATGTCATCCTGGCAAAAAATAAGCAGAGAAACATCTGGGTTAAATGATTTTATACAACAAATTGACCTAACAGATATCTATAGATCATTTCATCCAAACTCAGCACAATACACATTCTTTTCATCAGCATATGGAACAGTCTCTAAAATAGACCATGTATTAGGACACAAAGCAAATATTAACAAATAGAAGAAAATTAGAATAATTCCTTACACTCCAACTGATCCCAGGGGGATTAAACCACAATTCAACAGCATGAAAAGCTATAGAATATACAAAAAAAAAAAAAAAAAAACCCATGGAAACTAAACAGTATACCACTAAATGAGTCAATGAAGAAAGCAAGAAGGAAATCAAGGGTTGTAGAGATGGATTAGTGGTTAAGCACTTGCCTGTGAAGCCTAAGGAACCTGGTTCGATACTCAATTCCCCAGTACCCACGAAAGCCAGGTGCATAAGGTGGCGTGTGCATCTGGAGTTCATTTGCAGTGGCTGGAGGCTCTGGTGCACCCTCTCTCTCTTTCTCTCTTTCTCTCTTTGCCTCTTTCTCTCTCTGTCTGTTGCAAATAAGTAAGTAAATAAATAAATATATATATAAATAAAATAGAAAGTAAGGAAATAAAAAAATTCATAGACTCAAATGATAATGAGAAGACAACATACCAAAACCTTTGAGACACAATGAAGACAGTCCTAAGAGGGAAATTTATAGCTTTAAGTGCCTATATTAAGAAATTAGAAAAGTCACAAGTAAAAAGCTAAATGCTTCACATTAAGGCCTTGGATAAAGAATAATAAGGCAAACCAAAAATCAGGACATAGAAAGAAATAATAAAGATTGGGGCAGAGATTAATGAAATAACACTCCCCTAAATTAAAGAATGAAACAAAGAGTTGGGACTTTGAAAGGATAAACAAGATTGATAAATCTGACCAAAGGAAAGAAAAGACACAAATCAAAAGAATTAGAGATGAAAAAGCACCATTACAATAGATACCTATAAAATTCAAAAAATCATGAGGACATACTTTAAGAACATATACTCCACTAAATTTAACACCTAAAAGAAATGGATGATTTCCTTGATTTATATGACCTACCAAAATTAAATCAAGATGAGATAGATAAACATTTTAAACAGACTTACAACAAGCATGGAGATCAAAACAGTTATAAAAAAATCTCCCAACTAAAACAAGTCCGGACCCAGATGGATTCACAGGTGAATTTTACCAGACCTTCATAGAAGAATGTCTGGGAAAACGCCAATACTCCTCAAACTTTTCTATAAAATAGAAAAGGAAGGAATACTACCGAGCTCCTTCTACGAAGCCAGCATCACCCTGATACCAAAACCAGACAAAGATAAAATAACAAAAAGAAAATTATAGGCCAATTATAGGCTTCATGAACATAGATGCAAAAAATCTCAACAAAATGCTGACAAATAGAACTCATGAATATATCAAAAAGGTTTTTTGGAACCATCCCAGATATGCAGGGATGGTTCAACATACACAAATCAATCAATAAAATAACTATATAAATGTACTGAAACACAAAAATCACATGATCATCTCAATAGATGCAGAAAAGGAATTTAATAAAATCCAACATCTTTGCATGATAAAAATCCTAAAGAAACTAAGAATAGAAGGAACATAGCTCAACATAATAAAGGCTATTTGTTACAAACCTACAGCCAACATAATATAAAATGGGAAAAATTTGACACTTTTCCATTAAAATCAGGAACAAGACAAGGGTGTCCACTATCCCCACTTTTATTTGATATAGTACTGGAAGTCTTAGCTATCATAGTAAGGCAAGAGACACACATAAAGGGGATACAAATAGGAAAGGAAGAGATCAAATTATCATTATTTGCAGATAATATGATACTATACACAGAAGACCCTAAAGATTCTGCCAGCAAACTGTTAAAGCTGATAAACACTTTTAGAAAAATAGCAGCATACAGAATAAACACACAGAAATCAGGAGCCTTCATACATACCAACATCAAATATGCTGAGGATTAAATCAGGGAATCCAAAAAACCCCAGTTGCTCAGGAAATAAAACCACAGATCAGCTTCTGGGACCTCATGAAATTACAAAGCTTTTGTACAGCAAAGGACACTATGAATAGAGCAAAGAGGCAAACATACAGGAAGGGAAAAAATCTTTGCCAGCGATACATCTGACAGAGGATTAATATCCAAAATATGCAAAGAACTCAAAAAACTAATTAATAAGAAATCAAACAGCCCAATTAAAAAATTGGCTATGGAACTAAATAGAGAGTTCTCAAAAGAAGACATACAGTTGAGCACTGAAGAGATGGCTTAGTGCTTAAGGCCCTAGTAGACCCATTCTCTCCTTCCCCCCTCTCTCCCCTTCTCTCTCTCTCTCAAATTAATTTTTTTAAAAGATGTAAAGCAGGGAATGGTATTGAGCCTGCCCTTGCAGTCTACACTTTGCTAGAGGTTAGAGAAGGATCTGGCCTCTCTCCTACTCTCTTGCTGCCTAAAGAAGTTCCCTAGAATTGTTTTTTTCCATGAACAACCTGAGTTCTTCCCTAGGACAGAGTTCCCCTTTCCTAGAATTAAGATTCCTGGAGGATTAAACCTGATCCTGGCATTGTGGTTGGTTTAGCTCAGTCCCAAAACTTGGCATCATGGCTGGTTAGCTCAGCCCCACTCCAGAACCTATAAATGACCCCAATTTGAGTTCTAGGTGGCCTTTTACCCCCTTCTGCCTTCTTATGATGGGAACTCTCCGTACTTTCTCCTCTTTCCTTCCTTAATCTAATAAAATCTCTCTAAACCTTACTCTCTGCTCTGTGGATTTCAATTCTTTGAATTCATAAGACAAGAATCCGGGGATAACTCAAAATTATCAGTGTGTTGGTGTATATTGGTGCATTGGCAGAGGAACCCCAAAATTCCTGTGTCAGGTGGACTCTCAAAGTAGTTTTTAATTTGCATTTTCCTAATGGCTAAAGATGTTGAACTTCAAAAAGAATTTATTGGCTCTTTATATTTCTTCTTTTGAGAACTCTCTGTTAAGTTCTATGGCCTATTTTCTGTTGTGAGGTTTGGTTTTTATTGCTTAGTTTTTTGAGTTCTTTATGTATTCTAGATATCTATCCTCTGTCCAATATAGCTGGCAAAGATTTTCTCCCAATCTGTAGGTTGTCTCTTGACACAGTTGGCAGTTTCCTTTGTGGTACAATAGCTTTTTAGTTTCATGAGGTCCCATATGTTGCTTGTTTGCCTCATTCCAGGGTTACTAGGGCTCTGTTCAGAAAGTCCTTCCCTGTGCCTATATTTTGAAGCATTTTCCCTACTTTCTCCTGTATTCATTTCATGGTTTCATGTCTTATATTGAGATCTTTGATCTATTGGGAGTTGGTTTTTGTGCATGGTGAGAGATATGCATCTAGCTTCATCCTTTTGCAGTAGACATCCAGTCTTCCCAGCACCATATGTTGAAAATGCTGTCTTTAGTCCAAAGTGTGTTTTTGGCCCCTTTGTCAAAAATCATACATGAACTTCTACCTGGATCTTCTATTCTATTTCATTGATCTAGGTGTCTGCTTTTGTGCTAGTACCATGTAGTTTTTATTACTGTGGCTGTGTAGTGTAACTTGAAATCAGGAATGGTGACATCTCTAGTGATATTGATTTTTGCTGAGGATATTTTTGGCTATCCATGATCTTTTGGGCTTCCACATGAATTTTAAGATCCTACTTTCCATTTCTGTGAAGAACGATACTAGAATTTTGATTGGAACTGCATTGAATTTGAATATTAATTTTGTAGGGTGGTTATTTCCACAATATTTATCTTTTTTTTTTTGTTTTTAAAGGTAGGATCTCACTGTAGCCCAGGCTGATCTGGAACTCACTATGTAGTCTCAGGGCAGCCTTTAACTCATGGCAGTCCTCCTACCTCTGCCTCCCGAGTGCTGGGATTAAAGGCGTGCACCACCACGCCTGACTTAAGTTTATTTATTTATTTTTCTTTTTGAGGTAGGGTCTCACTGTAGCCCAGCTGACCTGGAATTCACTATGTATCTCAAGCTCACCTCAAACTCACAGAGATCCTCTTACCTCTGTCCCCCGAGTGCTGGGATTAAAGGTGTGCATCACTATGCATGGAGCCTAGTTTTGCCCTCGCCCATGAATGTATCATAGAAGATACAGAACTATATCATTACTTTTGGCAATACCTCAAGGTTGGCGTCTCATTTTCCAGCTGTGAAAATTCTGCCTTGTATTTGAAAGGGTTTCATGAATGGAGATCTAAATGAAACTAAGGTATTAGTAATAGACCCGTGTCTTTCATGCCCTTCATTGACTCTCTTCACCCACCCTGCCTCCTCCTGCCTCTCACTCCCATCAGGGGGGCTTATTCTTTAACCAAGAGAGTATTTGAAAAAATAGAAAATATAGCTGAGTAGAAGGCCTAGCAGGTAAAAGCACTTTCTTGCAAAGCCTGCTTGCCCAGGCTCAATTCCCCAGAACCCATCTAAAGCCAGATGCACAAAGTGACAAAGACATCTTGTGTTCATTTGCAGTTGCAAGAAGCCCTAGTGCATCCAAACTCACTGTTTACCTTTCTTCTCTCTCTGCTCACAAATAAATAAAAACACTTTTGAAAATGGAAAATAAAAGGAACAAGGGGTTGAATAGATGGCTCAAAGTTAAAGTCACTTGCCCTCAAAGCCCAAGGACCCGGGATTAATTCCCCAGTACCCACGTAAAGTCAGATGCCCAAGGTGGTGCATGCATCTGGAGTTCATTTGCAGTGGCTGAAGGTCCTGGCATGCCCATTCTCTCCCTCCCTCTGCCTCTCTCTCTCTCTCTCTCTCTCTCTCTCTCACACACACATAAATAAATAAAATAAAATTTTTTTAAAAAAATTGAACAAACTGACTCTAATCTATCTATAGTAACTGTTACACAAAAGCTTTTTTTTTTTTTTTTTTTTTTTTTAGAGAGAGAGAGAGAGAGAGAAAGAGAGAGAGAATGTTCCAGGACCTTCAGACTTCTACAAATGAACTCCAGATGCATGTGCCACCTTATGGTGCATGTGTGACATTGCATGCTTGTGCTATTGTGCCGCTGGCTATGTGGAACCTGGAGATTTGAACAGAAGGTCTCAGGTTTCACAGGCAAGTACCTTAACAGCTAAGCCATCTCTCCAGCCCACAAAAGCTTTTCTTATCCTCTGTGCTGGTAGCTTTGTAAAATGTATCTATTTATTTATTTATTTATTTATTTAGAGAGAGAGAGAATGAGCATGCCAGGGCCTCTAGCCACTGCAGATGAACTCCAGATGCATGTGCCACCGTGTGCATCTGGCTGTACATGGATACTGGGGACTCACACCTGGGTCTTTATGCTTTGCAGGCAAGCACCTTAACTGCTAAGCTGTCTCTCTAGCCCCCTAGCTTTTTTTTTTTTTTTTTCTTTAAACAAATGCATCCTACCTAGGATTTGTAAATCAAGCCAAAACTTACTGACATCCACGTACTTGTCTGCCCTGTAGGTGCTGCCAGGGTTCCTTGAGTGTGCTGGTAATATGGAAAGCATGCCCATTCTCTCTATCTCTTCATGATACAAAGAAATAATTGCACTCTTGACTTGTGGTGGTACATGATAGGGTCTGTCAGCACACATTGAAAGGCCCTGTTTTCCCAGATATTTATTTTAAACTTTATTTATTTATTTAATGTATGTGCCTGTGTATATAGGAATGTTAGGGTCTTTTGCCATTGCAACTGAAGGCCAAACTAATTTGAATTGATGTCTTCTTTGTCAGATATGAGTACAGGAACTCCTGTTTGCTTTCAAATTATGTTTCCTTGAAATGTAAATTCTCTATCATTTTCCTCTCAACCTCTCTCTGTGTCATTGCCAGTGAGATGAATTTCTTGCAGAGAGAATACAGTTGGATTTTGGTTGTTTTTAAATCCATTCAGCCAGTACACATCTTTTCATTGGAGAGTTAACTGTTTATATTCAGGTTTATTATTATTTCTGGGTGTTTTTTTTTTTTTTTTTTTTTTTTTTTTTGAGGTAGGGTCTTGCTCTAGCCCAGGCTGACCTGGAATTCACTGTGTAGTCTCAGGCTGACCTAGAACTCACTGCGATCCTCCTACCTTTGCCTACCAAGTGCTGGGATTAAAGGCCTGTGCCACCATACCTGGCTAGGTTTATTATTTAGGGTACTAATTCCTACTATACATCTTCATTTTAACAGTTAACTGGTTTACTGAGTTAGTAATGTTTGATTCTTTTCTAATTTTTATTTGTTTATCTATTCTGTAGTGAGAGTCACTCTTCCATGAGCCCTCACACATGGGTATATGTTTGGTCTTCTGGGGATAGTATCTTTTTCATGGGTTCAGTGGGTGATTTTTATTCTTTTGCTCTAAAAGCTTGGGAAAAGCTAAACCAAGAAAAGTGACTCAAGATTTTTGAACCTCTGGATTTTAAGATGAATTAACAACAAAACCAGATACCCACTAGTTTGCTTACACACAACAGACTTAGTGGTACTGCATCAAAATTAAAAGTGGGAATGGAAAACATCCACTACCCCTTTCCAGAATTTAAAGAGAGCAGCCCATGCTTTACATCCAAAAACTATGGGAGCACTTTAAATGTGACCAATGTAAATGTAGAATGGAGATGTTCATAACAGCTAGGACTCAGTAAGTCTACGTACTAAAATTATGATTACATTTTGAAAGAAAATGCACAAAAACCAAATAGAAATCTTGATATTTTACATTTGAAGGTAATCTTAATTCCATTAAGTTCACAAATATGCTAATTTATTAAATACCCAATCCAAAATATTCTAAAATACACATTGCAAACATACAGATATCTACTCTCCCCACATGTCAGCACCCATTCATAGTATGATTTGGAAGTAGGGAGAATAGATTCCCTTTCAACTGCAAGTCAGTTGGTGTTTCTTTATAGTTAACTTTAGCAAAATTCATACAAAATAGTAATTAACAATGATCTGTTTTGCTCGTTGACTCATAAGGAAACACCTTCAAAACTGCATTTTGTTAAAGTTTCTATACTAAAATGTAGAAAAACTGAACTATACAAATATTGAAAAGTTAATTATTTTTATTCCTGGTACCACTACCACAATTTATAGGGCAATATACATGATGTAATGAAAGAAAAAGAAAGACAAAGCTACAACAGATGAAAGACCTCAGGAATGTACATCTAATTGACACTACATTGCATTTGATCAAGAGCTGCACTTTCTGCAAACTGTGGCTATGACAGTCCTGAACAAGAAGGGTTTCCTGTTTAAGCTGCAGTCACTTTTCTGACTGTAGATCATTGCTCCTTCTGTGGCAGATTTTGACAGTTCCTCTAATGCATTTGGGACGACTGTCTCAATGTAACCTGCAGCTTCCCTGACAACTCCTTGCTCTCTCTCCCACTAAGATCTGTAGCCCTTTTCTGCTGTTTTTAAAACCTTCTGCTCCCATATCCACCATTTCCACCACCAGATCCATAACCACCACCATAGGGACTGCCAGAGCTTCTTCCACCAAAAGTACCCCCTTCATGGGTCCATAATTTGACTGCTGTTGTCCATTATAATTTTCAAAATCACTGTAGTTCCCACCTCCACCATAGTTACCACCACCAAAATTTCCTCCCTCACTGTAACCATCATATCCTCCTCCTCCTCCACCACCATATCCACCACCTTGGTTTCCATATCCTGGTCCACCACCACCAGTGCCTCCTCTACTGCTATAACCAGGACCACCACCATAGTTGCCACCATGACCACCAAATCCATTATATCCACCATCACCTCCACTATAACTCCCTCTGCTGCCACCACCTCCACCACCATAGCCACCTCTTCCACCAAAGTTTCCACCATGACCAAAATTACCTCCACCGCTTCCAAAGTTTCCACCAAAACCCATAAAGTCGCCAGATCCACCTCCACGACCTCTCTGTGACCCAGCCAACTGCATCTCTTGCTTAGAAAGCGCCCTTTTCACTTCACAACTATGCTCATTAATAGTGTGATATTTCTGAACAACAATTTTATCAACTGTATCATGATCATCGAAAGTTACAAAAGCAAATCCTCTCTTTTTATCCATGCTGCCTGTCTCCCATCACTTCTACAGTTTCAATTTTGCCATACTTTTCAAAGTAGTTGCTCAGATTTGACTCTTCTGGGTCTTCTTTAATACCACTAACAAAAATTTTCTTCACTGTTCAATGGGCTCCAGGCTTTACAGAAATCCTTTCTAGAAACAGCTCTTTTTGTTTCCACTACACACCCATCAACCTTGTGCAGCTGAGCACACATTGCTGCATCCACCTCTTAACACATGAGTAAGTCACAAAGCCAAAGCCTCTGGAATGCTTTGTTGGTGGGGATCTCTCATGACCACACAATCTGTGAGTGTACCCCATTTCTTGAAATGTTCTCTCAAACTGTCATCTATAGTTTCAAAGCTCATGGCCCTCCTCCCCACCCCCCAGGTGACAGTTTTACCTCCATTTTGAGACCAGACTTACCTCTTCCAACTTGAGTTCAATACAGGACTGAGAGGAAGAGGCAAGGGATAGCCGTGTATAGCATTCTTTAACATTTTTCTGCATTTCTGTCTTTTGGTCATAAATGCTAATCATGGAAGGTAACTATTTCTCCTTTGGTTTTACAGGATATGTCATGGTTGGGGGATCAGCCGGCTATAGCATCAGATAAGGACATTTAACAGGAAGATGTGTGACACCTACAACCATGAAGACCTTGGAGGGGGTCAGCCTGAATGTTAGGTTCACTGTCCTGTGAGGGTCTGCTGACTATATGGCCAGAAACCTCCTTGGGTTTGTTAACTAAAAGGCAGAAAAAGTTTGAAGATAGAGCAGAGGAAAGCATATTTAAAGTGGAAGTAAGAGGTAGGGAAACAGACTACTCATGTGAGGAGGATATCCAGAGCTGGAGTCTGCTGCCTCTGTGGGCGCAGGGTGTTTAGTGAGTAAAGAAAACATTCCCACCTATACTCAAAGTTGGCTGAACTACAACAAAGATGCTGACTGATGCAAGCAGCATCTTCAACTGCACATGATTCAGAAAGCCTACTGGAAGAGCCCACAGTGAGCATTCACCCACACAAAGAACCAGGCAGTATGCAGCCCTCTTCTCCATCTTGGGACCCAGCAGTGAAAACAAACAGCTATTTACTTAGGTACTCCTCTTTCCTGTCTATCTACCTGGAAGAGGAAACCATCTAGTTCCTATGTTCTCTCACTTGGCCTCCTTTTCTCTGACACTGAGGGCTGTGTGGGGTGCAGAGACTGCAATGGGTGGCCCTTTTTGACTTCTGGGACGCCTAATGCCTAGAGTTTTAGGGACAACTGTGCCACCCTGGGTGCCTCACATGGGGTAAAGCTTGGAGAAGGAGAAGCTGGTGACTTCTAAAGGCTGAATAGCACAGTGCCTAACATCCTCTTCAATCTAGTCCCTTTGTAGACAAGGGTTTCATTCCTAGACTCCAGCAGAGCTACCAATCTGGACTTCTGGCCCTCCCAGTAAAGTTTTGCTTTAGAGACCTGCTAAGATGACATTTGCAGAATGACCAAGAGGGGAAGCAATACACCAGGGCAAAAGCCCTGCAGGTATCTGTGAAATCTCTGTGTGGCTCACCTGTGTGACCTCCCACCCCGGGAGGTGTACCTATGTGTTCTCATATGTGACTTCCCACCTGCTCGTGAATGTCTGCCCTGTGGCTGACACCCGAGTGAATTCTCATGTATATAGCTCCTGTGTGACTTCCCACCCATGTAGCTCCCACCTGCCTATCCCTTATCTATGTGACTTCCCTCCTCTGTGGGTACAACACCTATATAGTTCATATCTGTGTGGCTCCCACCCATGAGATTCAGATGTGTGGGGCTCACATTTTTTCATTCAATTTTATATCTACATGGCTCCCATCTGAGTGGCTCCCGACACCAGACAGCACTATTCCACCATCAGGTTTCACTGGCTTCCCAAGTCCCATCCCACTTGAGGTATCCAGGGAGGCATAGCTGTCAGCCAGTGACATGACAAAGTCTGTGCTCCATCTGTGTCTTGGGGATGCACACACAGGCAGTCACTGGCAATGACCCTGTGGTTTCTTTTGTTTCCCCTTGGGGGTAGTTAGAATGTAAAGTGTCCTCTATATTCTCATGTGTTTGAATCTCCAGCTGGTGACACTGATCATGAATGTTGTGGAACCACAGAGAGGTGGAGCCTTACAGGAGAACATGTGTCACTCGGGGCAGACTTTGATGAGGTTTTTTAAATTTTTTATTTTATTTATTTGAAGTGGGGGACAAATAGGGGGAGAGAGAGAAAGAGAGAGAAAGAGGTCATGCCAGAGCATTCAGACACTGCAAACAAATTCCAGAAGCATGTGCCACCTTATGCAGCTGGCTTACATGGGTCCTGGGGAATCGAACCTGGGTCCTTTGGCTTTGCAGGCGAGCACCTGATCCATTAAGCCTCCAGCCCTTTGATGAGGTTTTTATAGTCCAACACCACTTCCTGTTCTTCTCTCTACTCCTGTTATGCCTTTCCTACCAACATGAAACTTCCCTTCAAACCACTAAGCCCAAAATAAACCCCTTCCTTCCATAATAAGCTACTTTGTTGATGTTTTGTCCCAGCAGTGGAAGAGTAACTGATATCTTCAAACTGAATATCTTACACCCCACTTCTCAGTAACAATTTTTTTGGTGCTAGTTACTTTCTTGTTATAGTGACAAATACACAGTAGAAACACATTCCAGGAGGAGAAGGGACTTATTTTTGGCTCGTGGTTTAGGATGCAGTTCATCAGGGTGGAGAAGGCCTGGTGGATGAAATGACTCAGTCTGTGTCAGTGGGAGCTTGGCGCCATGGCTTGTTCACATCTTGGTGGATCAGGAAACAGATGGCAGACAGGACACAGGAGTACTTGGGGCAGAACCACAAGTGGATACCGTTAGCATCCTACTTTTGCTAACAACGTCACAACCCCAAAGGTTCCATGCCTCCCCAAAAACACCCCTCCAGGAGGCCAAGTGTTCAAACACAAGTAGATACTATGGGGGACATTTCAGTTTCAAGCCATCACATACAGATCACATACACCTAGATATGTACACACAGAAACATACAAATATGAGTAGACCATCTCCCATGAATACATACAGGTATATATGTGCACACAGAAGGTACATATGCATATATAGTCACATGTACACAGACATGCCCATGTCTGCACAATGACACAGGTTTGCACACAGACATGCAAACATGCGCATAGACGCAGACATGAGCACACACATGTACACTGATATGTTCACACACATGTATAGACAGAGACAGGTACACAAAGGCACAAGTGCCATGTACTCACACAAATGCATGTACTCATGCTGACATGCAAAGACAGACATACACATGAACATACACACATAAGCACATGTACACTCACACAGCTACATGGGCACACATCTGTGGCTACATACATGTACACAGAAGCAAGACAATGTAGTTAGTGCAAGATCTGGCAGAGAAGGGAGGGTGAATAAGAGGTGGGGACCAAGAAATGGTGGGGGGCTTCTGTCAGTGGCCTGTCTCCCAAGCCCTCTTGGAACTTGGAAGGAGGAAAGGTGGCAGCAGCTATGAGAAGAGGTGGGTTTAGATTTGGGGGTCTTTGTCAGGGTCCAGCTGCCAGGTGGGTGGAGAGCAGCAATGAGGTACAGAGAGCTATGGAGGTCTGCAGGGTCCTCCCAGGGGACAGGACACAGTCAGGGTCAGGGAGAGTCAGAAACAGGAACGAGGATGCTGGAGGAGAGAGACAACTCAGTTCTCAGTGGACTGTGGCCACAGAACATGTTCAGGCATTTGCAGTGTTGTCTGGAGAGGAGCTGGATGCCGGGCAGGGAGTTGGAAGGTCTGGAGGGGTGGAGAGCTGTTGGGGACTCTGTTTTTGTTGGGCACTAGGTCTGGGCATGGGGAGGGCACAAGCACAAGGAGCTTTGTTGTCCTGTTCCTGGCTTCAGAATCCAAGGTGGGCACTTCCCCCTCTGATAACATTCTCTCTTCAGACAAGGCTTCCTCAGAGGGAGTGCAAGGACAGTCAGAGGGCTAATTACAAAAATTACATCTGTTCATGAGGTCCAAACAAAACAATGTGATCAGCCTACAGCATTATGGTGGTACATTTGTGCTGCTAAAGTAGGGAGTCACTCAGTGCAGGCTAAACATGCTGAGGAGAAGCCAGGATCACAGAGGCACCATGGGGACCATGCAGCTACTCCTACTGACTGTGGGTCTGAGCCTGCTGTCTGTGGTTGGTGCAGCTGAAAGCACTCCACTGACTCCTGCCTCTGCTGACCAGGTGACAGCCCCCAGGGAGGATTGGGTACTGAGTGGGTTTTTGAGGCCACGACCTTGGACTGAGTGAGGGTCTCAGGAATGTTCATGGGAGCCACAGGTGGACGTCAGTGGGGTGCCCTGCATTATAACCTTGGGGTCCATACTCCAGCATGAACTTTTCTTGTTAACTGCAAGAGTCGAGGTCACCCCAAGGCCAAGGGGTGGGTATAGAGGGTTGGGTCTCGCAGCTCTGTCACACAGACCTGCTGCTTCTCTCTGTCAGCTTGTGGGCTCCCAAGAAGCTTCTTTTGTTCCACAGAAATGATTCTTTTCAGAATCTCTATTTCAAAATATAAGGTTCTTGTAGGTGGGCTTGAATAGAACAATGGACTTCATAAGATTCTTTTCATGTGTATATTGTATGTGTGATGTATGCTTGTGTATATGCATGTTCATGTGTGTGTGTCCATATGGAGGCCAGAGTTCAACTACAGATGTTATTCCTCAGGAACACCCTCCACCTCTTTTGTTTTGTTTTTGTTTTAATTTGAGAGAGACAGAGAGAGAATGGGTGCACCAAGGCCTCTCAGCTGCTGTGAATGAACTCCAGACACATGTGCCCCCTTGTGCACATGTGCGACATTGCACGCTTGCATCACTTTTGTGTCTGGCTAAACGTGGGACCTGGAGATTCAAATGGGCATTCTTAGGCTTAGCAGGTACCTTAACCTCTAAGCCATCTCTCCAGCCCTGTTTTTGTTTTTTTTTTTTTTTGTTTTTTGAGGTGGAGTCTTGCTCTAGCACAGGCTGACCTGGAATTCACTATGTAGTCTCAGGGTAGCCTCGAACTCACAGTGATTCTCCCACCTCTGCTTCCTGAGTGCTGGGATTAAAGGTGTGTCCTACCATGGCCCAGCTCTCCACCTCTTTTTAAGACAGGGTCACTCATTGGCCTGGAGCTTACCAATTAAGCAATACTAGCTAGCCCATGAGCCCCAGAGATCCTTTCATCTCCACTTCCCAGTGCTGGGATTATAGGTACACATTATTGTGTCCAGAACTTTATGTTCCTCATGCTTGGGGAGGGAGTAAACACTTTACCAAACAAGCTATCTTCCTACCCCTGGTTTTCCATGATTTTTTTTTAAAAATTATTGACAACTTCTATACTGACAGACAATAAACCATGATATTTCCTTCCCTCCCCCATTCCCCTTCAGAACTCCACTCTCCATAATAATGGAGAGAGGGAGGGGATATGATGGAGGATGGAGTATTTTTTTTTTTTTGAGAGAGAGAGAGAGAGAATAGGCGCACCAGTGGCCTCCCAGCCACTGTGAATGAACTCCAGACTCGTGCACCCCCTTGTGGGCAAGTGCAGCTTTGCACCCTTGCCTCACTGCGTCTGGCTAAACGTGGGACCTGGAGAATCAAACAGGGGTTCTTTGGCTTAGCAGGCAGGTGCCTTAATAACTAAGCTATCTCTCCAGCCCTTCCATGAATTAAAAAAATTAATTTATTTATCTTTCACCATATTTTCTATTGGTCATATTTCCACTGGGTTATACTCTTATGTTCCCTCTCATGGTGGGCTTATCAGTAGTCATTGTGGGGTCCTGAATGCATTCATCCCCACCCTAGGGCTCTTACGATCTTTCCTCCCACTCTTTTGCAATGTTCTCTGAGTCATGGAGAGCATGCTGTGATTGAAAAATTGTTTTATGAGAAGATGTACGGCACTGGAAATTGATCAGCCATCAACTCAGGCCCCATCACCCATGGACAAAGGTGCCTACAAGCCTGCAACTTCCCTGATTCTTCATGTCTTTGTCCTGAAAGTTAAGCTGACCAAATCTGAAGTAGGTTCCAGGGTCAAGGATAAGGTCTAGGTATCCAACTTTATATGGCAAGAAGTCTAGCTTCTGAGTCTGACCATCTCGACAACATGGCCTCCCTACAGTGACCCCAATTCCTCCTTTCCTCTCTCAGACAGCTGGCCATGCTCTCAGTCACCAGTGCTGGGGACCCCAACTCCTTTCTCTGCCCTTTCCACACAAAAACCCTGGTCTGCACCTTCCCTGTTCCCCTCACAAAGAGACTGGGATCAGGCCCCACCATGGCCCTAAGGCCCTGAGCACAGGAGACACATTAAGTCAAGGAGGTATGGTTCCCAGGAGCCAGGAACAAGGGGGGAGCTGGTGCTGAGGCTGGTATGGGCTTATGTGTTTAAGGTCTCTGTGGCAGTTGTGCCACAGTAGGGACAGGGACAATACTAACTGCTGATTGGTTGGAGGGAACATTGATGATCCTTAGAAAACTGTCACTGTCTGTGGAAGACCCTGGGGACAGGTCATACCTGGCCGGGTGGTTGTGGCCATTTATGATCCCATATTCAGTAGATGCCAGGGGTACTGGTCACCCCCAAGCTCTGCTCTTCCCTCTGCCTGGTGATCTGGGTGACTCTCCTCAGGTCCTCACATAAGAGCGGCGCAAGGCCCTGGTCAGAGCTCCTCCAGAAGATGGGTCACCTAGAAGGACCCTATCTGGCTCTGCTTGGTGATGATGGAGGGTGAGCTGTCATACCCAGGACTCCTCCTATTCTTCCAGAGTCTCAGGTCCTTCCAGGGTGCACGGAGACCCTGCTCAAGCCCTTCCTGCCTCTGCTCCCACTTCTGTTTTAGCCTGGGTCCCCTTTTCTTCCCCCTTGTCTGTGCAACCCTGTTCCCTCCAGCTTTTAGGAAGGTGGTACATAATTCGCTGGGCAGGAAATATGCCTATTCCTGCAGAGAAGAAGACTAGCCAGCTACCTCCCTTCACATTCGTCAGGAACGATCTCAGTAAGTTGGAGTGCTGGATGAACATCATGTGAGTACCCCGCCCTCTGGTGATTCGCTGCTCTTGGCTGCCTGGTCTCCCCAGTCCTTACCATGTACACGCTCTCTGACCTCAGCTAGTCACTCCACAGGGCACCAACCTGTCCTTAACTTGGGAGTATGGGCTGGTCATCAGCTCTTCCCCTTCCTGTATCTTCCTGTCCCTTCCTGGTGTGACTTAGAACACACAAGAAAGGGACACAGAATTTGTGGCAATCCATGCCCCTGGGGCTGTGGGGTCCTATAGATTGGGAGGACATGCTGGGCTCACCTCTCTGTTGGAAAGGACTGTAGGGAAGGACCAGGCAGATGTCTGTGAGAGAACCCTGCTCCCCTCTTGTGTGCCAGGAAGTCCATGGGTTGTGTGCAGTTCAAGCTGTCCCTGGATGAATTAGAAGAACCGGGCATCTTCCACGCCTGTAGGTGGTCAGATGCCCATTTCTCCTTTCAACAGAGAATTCAGAAAAAGACACTGCAATCAATCACATGGTTCTCTTCTGTCTATAGGGTCAGAGCACATTATCACCATCCAGTTCCTGTTGGAGGAGGATCTGGCCATCGCCTACTACCAGGCACAATGGACGAAACCACCTACAAAATGATGATGCTCATGGGTGCGCACCAGCACTTCCTGAGTTGATAGGGATTGGACATGAACTTCTGGGGCAACAAAAGCAGAGTGGGATACTCTGGTGGTTTGAATGTAAATGTATGACACACACACACACACACACACACACACACACACACACACCTCCCACACATAGCTTTAGACATTTTTGATTAAGGTTAAGCTTCCTACTTAAGTCTCCAGCAGCCTGCTGGAAGAGGTGTGCCACTGGGGGGGTGGATCTTGAGTCCAGCCCTACTAACTACATAGAGAACAGCTTGAGCTCTGGCTGTTTGTGCTTGCTGGTGTTGCCTTCTCTCTCTCTCTCTCTCTCTCTCTCTCTCTCTCTCTCTCTCTCTCTCTCCTGTGGATGCTGAAACAGCCCAGCTTCATCTGCCATGGTGAAACTTTCTCTGGAATCTCTAAGCCTGAAGTAAACCCTTTCCTAAGCTGCTTCTGGTCAGGTATCAGTCCCAACAACAAGAAGGTAACTGCAGCAGATACTATTTCCTGATCAGTGCTCTGCTTCCCACCTGGGAACTGTTTCTGGAACTCCTGGGCTTTGAAGGAGAAGGATGTGTAAGCCCTTAGCTTCTCTCATCCTCAGCTGTCACATAACCACCTCCACTTGTGTCCCACCTGGTCCCCAGTCCCTCCCTTCCCTTCTCAGTCAGCCTTTATTGTTGTCATTTTAAAAATATAGATTTTATTTATTTGCAAGGAGAGAGAGAGAGAATGGGTACTCCAGGGCATCTTGCCATTTCAAACAAATCCCAGATGCATGCCCACTTTGTGCATCTGGCTTTACCTGGTTAATCTGGGAATTGAATCCCGGCTGTCAGGCTCTACAAGCAAGTGCCTTTAACCACTGAGCTATCTTTCTAGCCCCTTTGTTGTTGCTTTGCTCTGAGCAGGCATCTGGTTGGATGCATTTGTCACTGGGAACATGGGGCAACATCTGGAGACATGTGCTGTTGTCATGGTAGCAGGGGTAGACTCCCTGTATCCAGAGTGTAGAGGACAGAACACCATTCAACTTCCTGTGGTATGTAAGATGCCTACCTCTAACCAGATCACCGTGAGGTCCATAACTCACCACCTTATCAAAAGAAAACATACAGTTTAGGTCATAACTATGGAGACCAAAAAAAACCACATAATTTCTTTTTCTTTTCTTTTTTTCTTTTCTTCTTCTTCTTCTTTTTCTTTTTTTTTTTTTTTTTTTTTTTTTTTTGGAGTCAGAGAGAGAGAGAGAGGACAGATATAGAATGGGCATGCCAGCAGCCTCTCAGCTGCTGTGAATGAACTCCAGATGCATGTGCCCCCTTGTGGGAAAAGGTAGCATTGTGCCCTTACATCACTTTGCGACTGGCTAAACATGGGACGTAGAGTATTGAACTGGTGTTATTAAGTTTAGAGCTATCTCTCCAGCCTGAAAAACACAATTTCTTACTGCCTTTCCTTACAATCTTTTTCACAAATTATAAGACAGTAGGAAAAAGGCCAGGAAATATGCATAACATTTAGATTTAGCTGGGAGATGAGGTGGACAGAGGGACAGCAGCTCTCCTGGTGCCCGTGCCCTGGACCATCTCCTGTGTCACATGGGTGCTCTGTACACTGCCACACCCTTGTGAGGGAGTAGACAGATCCAACAGTTAGTAGTACCGAAGTGGTAATCCAATCTCCCCTTGTCGCCACCACCAATTCCGGAGAGCCTCGTCTCCACCCTGAGCCTCCAGCTCTCACCACACTTCTAACCTCTGCTAGAACTCCCCAGAGCTACTCCCAGGATCCTTTCTGAGTGTAGCCTCCTACGCTGCCTCTCTTGCTCTTGCCCAGCATTTCTGCCCATCTCCCCCACCCCATGATATCCCCTGTCTACCCACCACTACCCTCAGCTCCCTGGAGATTCTGTGCCAGCCACAGTGGCCTGTGAAGTGGAGCATTAAACACAGTCAGAGACACTCAGTACCAGCACCACCTTCTGATTGTGATCAAGACTCCAGGAGCCCTTGGTGCTGTGCAGATCCTCTTGATGTCCCTAGGTCCCTTTCCTCCTCCATCTCCTGTATCCAATATCACCATGGGGGCTGGAGAGATGGCTTAGCCATTAAGGTGCTTGCCTGTGAAGTTTAAGGACCCACGTTCAACTCTCCAGATCCCACTTAAGCCAGACGCACAAGGTGATGCAAGTGCAAGGTCACACATGCTCACTAGGTGGCACATGCTTCTGGACTTCCATTGCAGTGGTTGAGGCCCTGGTGCGCCAATTTTCTCTCTCTCTCTTGTAAAAAAGCATCACCTTGGGCCCTGGAGGAGCCAAGGACATTCAGGTGGCCCTTCTTCAAGATGGATTTTTGGTGGAGGAGATGGATTACTATAGGCCATGCTGGGAGGATCTGGGAACATGATAGCAGGGAAATGATCAGTCACCTGTGGACCCCTGTACTTCCCACCTCATGCTGTTCAAGCTATCTGACTCAGTGCTTCCCTTCTGGAAGGGCTGGGACAAGATGGGGAATATATTGTGGAGCCCAGGATATTCTTGTGTGGGGAATTCTGCATCTGTTCCCTGCTGTCCAGGGCTGGGGACAGTGGGAGCCCTTTCCCGAGACGCCATTGATGATAAACCACCTGGGGCTATTGATGAGGCTTAGTTGCTCAGGTGGTGTCAGAGAAAAGGCAATCAATATCCCCTCCTAGTACTGCAGTATGGCTGGTCTCCTTCTCAAGAATTTGGGGCTGGGAGCCAGGTGTGGTGGTGCATGCCTTTAATCCCAGGACTCGGGAGGCAGAAGTAAGAGGATCACCATGAGTTCAAGGCCACCCTGAGAATATACAGTGAATTCCAGTCAGCCTGGTCTAGAGTGAGACCCTACCTTGAAAAACCAACAAAAGAAGAAGAAGAAGAAGGAGGAGGAGGAGGAGGAGGAGGAGGAGGAGGAGGAGAAGAAGCAGCAGCAGCAGCAGCAGCAGCAGCAGCCGGGCGTGGTGGTGCATGCCTTTAATCCCAGCATTTGGGAGGCAAAGGTAGGAGGATCAGGGTCACCCTGAGATTACATAGTGAATTCCAGATTAGCCTGGGCTAGAGTGAGACCCTACCCTGAAAAACCGAAAATGAAAAAACCAAAAAAAAAAAAAAAAAAAGAATTTGGGGCTGGAGGGCTGCTCCCTCTCTCCATCCTCACATGGACTGAGACCTGGTATTTCCACACACTGTCCTTACCCTATGTGGCCTGCAGGTCGAACCCCAGTTGAAGAGTCAAGATCCCTGGAGTTTTTCAAAGAGTTTGTGGAGAATCAAGAGCTGAACAGCTCAGAAATCATCAACCCTGACCTTGATGGTAACGAGATGGGGTTTTCCTAAGTCTCTCTCCTTTAGTTCATGATTTCACTGTAAGATGGTGACCACATGGGCACCTCATCTGTAGATAGATGTCTGTGAGTTGGTCAAGGATTTTGGCGTATGGAGAGACTGCCACCGAGACTGTGCTGGAAGCAGAAGCTGGGACCCAGCCCCCCTCTGTCCCTGCAGGTAGCTCTCTGTGTCAAGAGGAAATGGGGCCTAGCCCTGGCTCCTTCCCATGTCTCTGCTTTCCATAAAGCAGGTCATTGTCCCCTGGCAACATGTGTCACAGTCTAATGGCCCTGGACTTTGTGTGGACTTTGAGGTATGGGAAGACACTCCTACATGACCATGATGATTAGGAAGGAAGGACTTTTGTCACATGCACAGGTCCCTCCCCCAACACACACACACACACACACACACAGGGCCACAGGGAACAGCAGTGAGACAAGCTGGGTGAGTGGATCTTGGGGGGGAGGGGTCAGGGACAGGAGTCTGCACAGTGGCTAGTGAGGTGAGGAAGGGCAAGCAGGGTCTTAGAGGAAGATATAGGTCAACTGGTATAATCATTCAGAGCCTGGGCTCTCAGGAAGGTCTGGCACCTGGTGATGAATCCTGACCCAGGAGTAAGGCCAAGAGGAGGGTGGAGGTGAGGTCCGTGCATGAGAAAGCTGGGGCTTGTAGGTGAGGCCTCACAATCTCCAGGAGTTAGGTGTGGAAAGGTATGGGCCTGCAGGGACAGCGGGGCCCAAAGGCCAGGACACCAAAACTACAGAAAATTTGAGAACATAAACATGCACGTGGCTGGACCCACACTGAAATAGGAAAGCCATTTCACTCTATCTCTCCACCAAAGTTCCAATAAATGGTGTCCAGTTCTTCTATATACACCAGTCTTTCCTCTGGGTATAGTAATTTACATGAAAAAAAATGTAGTCAGCTTCTCCTTAGATCATCTTCCCAAGCCCTTGAAGCAAGAGGCTTTGACATAAAATGACTGCAGTCAGCTTGGGGTCAGCCTGTGGATGTACTTCCTGAAGGTCAAGTTCCCATGACTTGTGCAGTGACTTGAGACTTGTGCGGTGAAAAATCAGGACACCGGCCCCTCCCTAGTTCCTGGTGTCAGCTGACTGGTGCCTCAGTGAACATTATGCCTAGAGAAAGGAAGGGAGGGAGGACCTAGCCTCACTACAGGGTGAGTGTGTCCACAGACCAGAATATAAGATAGATTCTGTTCCCAGAGCAGCTGGGAGTCACAGACATGGCCAGCTTCCTCCTCCCACCATGCTGTGTCCTCCAGCTGTCCCTCACAGAGGGCCTAGGGCAGGGCGTTCCTGACCCCACGATGGACCTAGGCAAGGAGTTTTGCACCAGATCTCATCTTTTCAGGGAGGGAGGTATAAGACATGATTCCTGTGGATCTTACCCAGCAATAGTTGAGGCTGGCCTCATCAACAGTTCAATGTCAGGTCAGGACAGGCTCCCAAAATGGAGTCACCATCGAGCTGCCACTGACCCTCTAAAGGCTTCGGACCATCTCTGCTTGATACCGGCCTTCACACCCACCACAATTTAGCCCTCTTCGTCTTCTCCCTCCTTCCTGGTAAGTGTCCCTCTCAGGTTAGCCTCTCTGATTTAATGTCTCCTCGTGGAAGCCGTGCTGGCATGCCAGGCTACACCCCTTGGCTGCTTCTGAGCAGCAGGTCTCAGGAAAGATGCACTCTGGACATCTCTAGGTCTCTCACTGTCTGGTCTATTGTACCCTAAGGGGCACCTTTTGGTTCAGTTTTTCCAACTTGGGACACTCCCTCTCCCTCCTGAGGTCTTTTATTTCACTGCCAGCTGCTTTTGCCATCAGGAGCACAGGTGCCTGCATTGCCCACTAAGTGGATAAAAAGCCAACAGTTGCGATCTGTACGACCTCTGCCCACATGGGAGGTGCAGGCCCATTTACCCTATCAGGCCAGGGAGTCATATTGGTATTCTGCGTAAACCTAGCTTAAGCCCTGGGTCCTTCCTCTCACCCTTGTTTTGCTCTTTCCCTGTCTCCTTAAGAATTTAAAGCCTCTAAGACTCTTGGACATCAAACCTTGTCACCTGATCTTTCTCTGCAACTCTGCCTGGCCACAATATAACCTAGACAATGGGTCCAAACGGCCTAAACATGGTACTTTTGATTTCCAAATTCTCAGTGATTTAGAAAACCTCTGCCAACATACAGGCAGATGGTCCAAAATAACCTATATTCAAGCATTTTTCACTCTGCATGTACAACCTTTTCTTTGCTCTAAGGTTTGGTTTTTGTCTCCAGAGTTGTAAATAGAATAGAAATTTTAAATGAAAATGCGTAACTTATGACTGACTGACTGAAATGAATGAATGAATATATGAGGGGAAATGGTTTTCTGAAGTCTAGATGAAGAGCTCACTTGAAATGAATGTGTGTATGTGAGTATCTATGTGGCTCACAGCCCTAAGGCTATAAAATGATTTCTGTTCTGAGCAGTGCCATTTTATTGTGGGTGATGTTCTCCTCCAAAGCCACTGTACTAGATGGCATGACCAACTTTTACTGTTGAGTGGCCCCCAGAAGGAACACTAAAAGTAATTAAGGTCATAGGCAAGGAAAAATGCAAGATTCTCCTACTCTTAAAGAGTTGTAAAATGGCAGGATCAGAAAGCTGCCTTGTAGCCCTGAGGGAAGGCCAAAACTATCCCTGGAATTTAAAAACAAACAAACAAACAAACAAATTAAATAAATAAATAAGAAGGAGGTTATGCTGTCCCACTGTGTTCCCCAGGGGTAGGATGCTGGAACCTGGGGAAAAACTGCTGTGGCTGAGGCAGCTCTCCATAGCAAGGACAAAAGTAGGGGACTCCCTATAAGAAATTTGCAACTGTTTTAAATTTCCTTTATCTCCCTATGTTTCTGTGGGACTACCAACAGAAAAACAGTCTCAAGATTTATGTTTAAATTAAGAAGTACTCAATACTGAGTTTGTAAGAAATTTTCTAAAATTTCTAATAATGTTTGAATCTGCTTTCATTTTTTTAAAAATATGTTTCAGGAAAGTTATAAGAAACAAAGTTCCAAAATCAATAAATGATAAAATCTATATGTTTATTCTGGGTAAACAGTATAAGTCAAATCTGGTCTACTCTTTCATAAAAGTTAGTTTAAAAGGCCTTTTGAGAAAATAAAAACTTAACTGGTCATATTAAAAGTCTTATGGTAAGGACAATAAAAGTTTTTGTTGGTAGTTATGAGATAAACTGTCTAAAGAAGATAAACTGGAGAGGAAACTTTAAATGCTGGATACTAAATGTTTGATGGAAAAGTCATAAATGTTTGATTAATCCCAAACTGTTTAGGCAGAGGTAGGAGGATCTCCACGAGTTCAAGGCCACCCTGAGATAAATGTGAATTCCAGGTCAGCCTGGAAAGTGAGACCCTACCTGGAAAAAAAAAAAAAAAAATTGTTTAAAAAAAAAAATAAAAATTGAAGGCATAGATTGTAAAGTAAAAGTATGTAGATAAAGGCATAGGTATGTAATAAAGATTAAAAACAAAGGTTAAAAACAAAGTACTTGATCAGATTACAGACATCTTGAGATATAAAATGACTATTAGTCTAGGACTTACATCAGACTAACAAAGGATGGCCCTGGCTGATAGCAGGCTACTATGATATTCAGGTTGTAAACTTAAAACTTTAACTCATTGATGTTAATCTGGTGATAAAAATGGTCATGAAAGACTGAATTTAGACTACCCAACCAAGTTAACTAGGTTCCTCTATTTGTCAACATTTTAACTAAATTCTAACTTAAATTCTCATTAATTAAAATTGACTAATTAATATATCATAATAATAATTAATTCTCTACTAAGGTTATTATATCTAAAACCCTGCCTTGAAAAAAAAAATGTCAAAGGAATTACTTGCTTTTCCCCCTATTTTATAAGGTAAATAGACTACATTTGGAGACAATGAACACTATCTCTGTCATACACTTGGAAACTATTTACTTCATTGTGAGCAGTAAAAAAAAAAAAAATAAACAAAGTTAGATTGTGATGTATTCCTCAGTTCCTCCAACCCTCACAATCTTAGTCACTTTAGATTTAACTTATATCATTATTGAGCAAGTTTGCAAGTTTACTGGACCACAGGCAGAATTATAGAGTTGATTAAGGTTTGAATAGTTATACATTGTGTCATGAAATTTTGTGTATGTTTGGAATTCAATATAGTTGCACAAAATTGATTTGGAGGAGATTTGGAATTGTTTTGCAGTCTCAGTAGTTAAAGGTTCTTGTTTTTCCAAAGACAGATGTCATAATGGAGCATCATTAGATCATGGCAGTTTAGTCCCAAGTGGCCCTATTCTTTGGGTATCTTTTCCATGAGACTTGTCTCTCTAAATTAATTTTATAAAATATAAATCTATAGTTTTATTAAGAAAAAACTGAACTTATGGTATGAAGTTTCATTTAAACAAAATTTTCAGACATCTAAAATATGCCTAAAATGACTGAACAATGGTAACAATGTAGTTCTACACCTGGTCTAGACAATACCAAGAACTGATGGGTAAAATGATTCAAGACAGAGCATTTTGGGTATGTTAATCTGAAGGTTTTATTTTGTGTTTTCAAGTCAAACTTTACCCCAATATGAAATCTAATTGTCTCCTGAGACCAGGGCTTTAAAGTATTCAACCCTTGAATTGACTCAATGAAATTTGTGCTGAGAGTGACTGAACCCTGACACTGAGTTTCAGGCTTCAAAGTCAGAAAAACAAAAAATGGCCCAAGCTGGTTCCAGCTTAAGACCATGGTATTCAGGTTGTAAACTTAACTTTAACTTCACTGATGTTAGTGTGGTCATAAAAATGGTCATGAAAGACTGAATTTAGAGACCCAACCCTTCCCATAATGGTTCAGCCGGTGGTTTGTTTTTTTATAACTCCATGACTGGAAAATCGAATCTTTTTTTTTAATTCTAACTAATATTAGCACCTGAAGCAAAAATAATCTGCCTGAATATACTCTCCAATTAATGACTTTAAAACTCCAGTTTCAAAAAAGAATATCAGCTTTGAAATAATTTAGGAACTGGCTTTGTTTATAAGGGCAACATAGACTCAGGTTTGGAACATCACAGCTTTGAGGCAGTTTCCCTGAGTCCAGCTTTTGGAAACTAATTAAATTATGGTGAAAAGATAAAAAAATTCTAAACAAAGAACTATTATCATTAAGATAGCTGATTCCTTCAATTGCTTCACAACATTTTCCCCTAATTAGGCTTTAGATTTAACTTATATCATTGTTGTCCATCTGCATCTCCTGCCCCTCCCCACAATACAGGAATAATAGCCCAAATTAAGGTTTGAGTACTTATAGATTGTGTGTCATGAAATTTTGGGTATGTTTGCAAAGCCAAGTGCACATAGTGGAGCATGCATTTGAGATTGTTTGCAGTATCTTTTGCCCTCCCCATGCCCAGTTCTGCAGGTTTTGTCCACAAGAAGGCCCTTTGCCTTTCTCAGCAAATCATGGATTGCCTTGAAACACCTCTTTTCCCTCCACTGGGATGTTAGATACAAACTAAAAAACATAGAATGCTTATAAATTGGATGTCATCCTTGCTTAGGAACCATTAATCTTGCTGTAATCTTCCAATTTAGTATATGTGCTGCCAAATTGAGCACTTATCCCTTTTTGATTAGATTATAAAAGTTTAATCCAGTTCCTCTAATCTTTGGGTACATTAGATATAGCTGAATTAATTTCAGAAACTGAATTATAGATTGGGTGGACATCTTATTGAACTTTTAAAGTGCTAAACTTCCTAATTATTTACAGGTCACACACACACCACACACAGACACACACACATTATAAAACCAAAAAAAAAAACTTTAAAAAAAATGTAAAAATTTTCATGTCTTCATATTTAAGCCAAAATGTTACTATATAATATAGATTTCTTGTTTATTTTAAATTCTGTTAGCAGATCTTTTATTTCATAGTTTGTTCTCTGTAGCCTCATGTACCTTAAATATGTGAACTCTACTTTTTGTTAATATCAGACTTTTCCAGATATTAAAATATTGTAATTTGGTTTATACAAAGTACATGATATAATATTTTGCTATCAATAAGCATATATCACCATGCCTGGCTAAAATATCTGTAATTTTAAGATGGTTCTTGACTTGTTCATGCTAGTTTTTCTGAGTGATTATCACTGAGGTTATAATCTAAGTCTTATAAAAATGACTTATTGTAATTTTGTTCTTAGGAAAACTGAAAAAGCTCCCCATGTCTTAGGAAAATACACTGTATACAAACAATGTTAATATAGTTTGTCTAAGCTTCATATAAGAGTCATAAATATTTCTTTAGTTAAACCTTAAAATTGTTTAATATTTTATTATTTATTTATTTGAGAGAGAAAGATATTAGAAATAGGTCTGTCATATTGTCTCCAGCCACTGCAAACAAACTCCAGATGCATGCACCCCCTTGTGCATCTGGCTTTATGTGGGTCCTGGAGAATCAAGCTGAAGAGGGTCCTTAGGCTTCAGGAGGATTAACAGGAGTTCCAGCCCAAAATTGTTTAATGTTAAAAGGTACATTTTAAAAATTATTTTATGAAAAATTGTTTATGTATGTTAAAATTGGGCTTGCTTAACTCAACAATAACCAAGTTTTATTTTATTCTTAAGCTATGTATAATTAGTCTCAGACAAGGTTTCACTTAATTAATTGCCTCATTTCTGGTATGTTAAGTTCATTGTGTGTATATATATTGATACTTAAGACATGTTTCCTGCCCTAGAAAAATAAGTTTAAATTGCTGTTCTGCTTCCAGTTTGGGAGGGCAATTGGTACTTGCATTGGTATACAGACTAGCTAAAGTTGTTTTCAAACACAGATACTAAGTTTTTATACTGTCTTGACTTTTCCTGGCATACAATTTCTAGATTAAATCAATTGACTTAAAGTTATTGATAAAATAATTAATAAAATATTGTTTTCAGGGCTACTAAAATGTTCTGCCTATACTTATAACTGACAGATACTTAAAAGATAGAATGTGTATGCTTTCTATGTTACAGATATAGCTTACACTGTTGCCTGGCAACTAAACTTAAATATTAATCAGAACAATTTTAAACTATTGTATCATTCTCTAAGCTGATCTGCTTTGCTAACCAGATATGTTCTACACCTTTTAACTCATGTGTTTTACTACTCAGATATGTACAGTCTCTCTGAGTGATTAACAACCACATGTAGACGTCAAAATCAATTGGAAACATTGGAGTTAAAAGGATAACCAATATTTTGGTTCCTGCTCCCAGATCAGAAGGCCACAGGAGATGGTGGGACACTTGCTAACTTCTAGCCTCTGGTAAGTTACCTGTCTTCATGATCAGGCAGGATATGGAGACCCAGAGATGGATTCCAAGTCAGTGTATCTGCAACAGGAGAGTCACATAGGAGGAAAATCAGTCCTCCAGGCTTCCCAAAAGAGGGAGGGCCATTTGGTCAGCACGGCCTTGGCTTATCCTAGCAGACAACAATGCTGAGAGTCATAGAACTCCTCACAGGTTGCTAAAAAGTCTCTCCTACAACCCCATTATTGACCTCCAAAATATACAGTTAATTCTGGCAGCCTACATGGTCTTAATCACCAAGTAAGGAAAATATAACTACAATATAAACAAAGATTCAGACTAATAGGCTCCCCTGTCTGATGCTGACTTACACTACTAAACTCTAACATTAACTCATGCCTTCTGCCTCTGCCTGTCCCTAATTACTTCTGAACTTCACCTACCCTGGCCCTAGCTCTTCCCACTTGCCTTAGCCAGAATCAGAGCTATTCCTTGGGCCCCCTCCTTCCTTAGCCCTTACCCTATCTCATCCGGGATAAGTATACAGCCACCCCAATGGGCACTCTCAAACTTAAACTTTCTCATGTTCCTACTCTTCTCCTGACCCCAAAATGCTCCTCTTGAATACACTGATGCCCCTCTGCCTCCTCTCTCTTGCCCCAAGCACTCTATCCCTCCCCGATAGTGGTCATCCTCCCCTTACATCTGGCATTTTGATGTTGTAGCTGTTGACAAGAGTAATGAGCTCCTTAATTCTTCTTTTGGTCTTCTCACAGGATGTGCAGAGCCCATCTCCCTCACCTTCCCCCAAGCCAACTCAATTACAGGGATGGTATGAGAAAAGTCTCTGTTTCGTTCAGGCCCAAGTCGTAATAGCATGCTACACTGGCACTGCTGGAGGGTGCTCACTATCGATCTCCACACTCTGCCACCTCTAGCCACCATGAAACTGTCTCCTCATCACCTGCCCTGAAGGGAGACCCATCGATAGCATTATCCAGCCTCTCCTAGAAGAACACATGGCCCCTATTGTCAGCATGAAGAAATTAACCTTCGTCTCTTATCATTAACAAAAGACTGGACTGTTAGGTCAGACACGCTCCCAAAATGGAGTCACCAAGGACAGCAGGACGGTGACAGAGATATAAGAAAGTGAATTATCCACATTCCTCAAGAAACCGCTCAGGTCATAGTTTCCTTTCCCCTTATCTCATAAGTCGACTGGTCACTGTTTTGGTGTCACACCCTGGCTATCGTAGATCTCTCCTAAAGAAACCTTTTTTTATTCAACTTTTCCCTTCCTCACCTTCCCCCAACTAAAAAAAAAAAAACCCTGTAAAGGCCACTCACTATGTGAAAACTCTGGCTGGCTGTGCTCCACTCTTGAGAGTAAGCCCTGGCAGCTCGTGCTTTCCCCAAATAAAAGTTTTCATCTTTGCCTCAGAGTGGTTTGCGTGGTCTTGGTCACTACCAAACCTTACATTCAGGAATAGGGGTGACTGGCTTCTAGCTGGGGCTTCAAAGATAGATTACCATGCAGTGTTTAAGCAATCTTCTTCCACTTGCACTATGCCTTGTACAACTCAAGAAAGACTCTTTTTAAAATTTGTTTATTTATTTATTTATTTATTTATTTATTTATTTATTTAAGAGAGAGATGCAGAGAGAAAGAGAGAAAGAATGGGCATACCAGGGCTTCTAGCCACTGCAAACAAACTTCAGACACATGCACCACCTTGTGCATCTGGCTTATATGGGTGCTGGGGAATCAAACTTGGGTCCTTTGGTTTTGCAGGCAAGAACTTTAACCACTAAGCCAGCTCTCCAGCCTATCAAGAAAGAATCTTGAATCCTTATGAAGTGTCTGGGGCTTTTCCCTGTAGGAGATTGCCCTAATGTCCCATATCTCATCAGTTGGGGTCCAAAGTCACCTGCAGGGGCTGGACAGTGACTGTGCAGGTTGGCTCACCCTTCTCAGGTCCCTTGAGTTTTCGGTGCCCCTCTTCTAGACACCAAGATTTGGTTCTGAGAGCCCACGAAGGCAGCGGTAGCTCAGAAGGTGCTGTAAATCCCATCTGACTTACAAGGGGTCTTTGCTTCTATAGGAATTTTTCTAGTTCTGTGAGGAATGTCATTTGGGATTGTATCGGATCTTTCCATCACTTTGTGTAATATAACTATTTCCACAATGTGAACTGTCATTCTGTGAGCAGTGGAGCCTTTTCTTCTTCAGTTTCCCTCCCTCTTCAGTGTTTCAGTTTTCATTGTTTTTGACTCCTTGAGGTTTCTTTTTTGTTTGTTTGTTCTTTGTAATTTTTAATGAGAGAGAGAGAGAGAGCAAGAAAGAGAGAGAATTGGCTTGCTAGGGCCTCCAGCCAGTACAATCAAACTACAGACGCATGCATCACCTTATGCACATGTGCAACCTTGCTCACTTGCATCACCTTGTGCGTCTGGCTTACATGGGACCTGGAGAGTCAAACCTGGGTCCTTAGGCTTCACAGTTTGTTTTGAAGGAATTGTTAATGACATTTCCACCCCCCCCCGATTTCTTTCTTAGTGTATTTGTTATTGGTATTATGAAACTACTAATTTTCTTTCCTTTTTAAAAATTGTGTGTGTGTGTGTGTGTGTGTGTGTGTGTGTGTGTTTCAGGGTCTCTTGACATTGCTCTGAGGAAACAGCTGATGTAATAAGATGGACTGCTAACTATGAGGACAAGGAGGGTTGTGTATTGCATGGAATCATCTACACCCAGGGAACATTTACACATAGAGCTGTCAATAGTGGAAGAAATGAACCATGCATAAATGAGATGGAAGAAGAATCCAGGTGAGCGGGTCATTCAGGATACCTGGCATGTGCCAGGAACAGACTGGAGGGCAGAGTCGAAAGAGCAGATGATGGGGGAAGGTGACCAAAGACCACATTAGATACTAGCCTGGGTTCAATTCCTCAGTTACCCACAAAAACTGACACCACCATGCTCAGCTTAACACAAAAAATAGAAAAAAATATTTTTATTGAGCTTGAGACATGGCTTAGTGATTAAGGTGCTTGCCTGTGAAACCTAAGGACCCAGGTTCAATTCCTCAGAACCTAGGTAAACGAGATACACATGGTAGTTCATGCATCTGGAGTTAGTTTGCACTGTCTGGAGGCCCTGGCCTACCCATTCCCTCTGTCTCTATCTCCCTCTTTCTCTCTCTCAAATAAATAAAAATAAAAAATTTTAAAACATTTTGAAAAGGATTCTCCATGTCCATCCATATGGTTTCACCAGAAAATTCTGTTTAAACAAGAAATGACAATAACATTACATTATCTCTTCAGAAAAAAAAAAGAGAATAATTATCAAAGCAAACTTGGCAGACAACACCAAAATCAGAAAGCTATGTATACTTATGAACTATATACCTTATGGACATATATGCAAAATTTTTGTTTGGGCTGGGGAGATGGCTCAGTAGTTAAAGGTGCTTACTTGCAAGCAAACGAACAAGAAGAAATCTCAAAAGCCGAAAAGTCCCTAAAGTCCCTGGCAGCTGTTATGCAGACTGTGCCCCGGCACTAAACCCTGCCTCAAAGAGCACTGGCCCAGCCCTCTCCACACCCACAGGATTGCTTTTTGCTCAGTAGCACCTCCATGCTGGGGTCAAGTACAGGGTATGCCAGCACATTCAGGACCAGCCCCGGCTTATTAAGTGCTTGTTAACGTGGTTTATGTTCCCCAAGGGCAGTCCGAGCTTGGGCTAGAGAGGCACAGAGATGCCACTGTAGGACCAGCACCTGTCTCCAGAGCCTGGACCAGATGGGTCTCAGGGCAGGACATCGAGGGCCAGGAACTACAGGGTTGCTGTGGGAGGACCAAGGCAGAGTTGCTTCCAGGAGGAGGATCTGGGGCTGAGGCCAGAAGAAAGGGCCTTAGATTCTGGATGGAGGTGCGCCCTGACCCTCCTTGTGCTTCTCCAGCTCTTTTATCCACAGGAAACAAGGCTTGGAATCACCATGGGGCATGCGGGTGACTGAAGCGCCCAGGGAGGGAAAACTTTGGGGAGTCAGGGTCTCCAGAAGAACAGTTAAGCTAGTCGATACTGTAGCTTCTAGTCATGCTGTGACATCTCCTGGTCTGGAATCTCACCCCAGGCCAGATGGGATGGAAGGAGCCTCAAGTATGCCAGGGAAGTGTGGCAGATGGCTCTACATGTCCCTCACCTCAGCAGATCCTCAGATGACCACAGGAACAGAGGATCTGAGTCTCCACAGGGGAGATGAGTCCCCTGATCTCACAGAGGTGCAGTACACCTCACATTCCTTTAGTGGACACATATTGATGACCCCTAACGTGTACAGTTTTTCATGATGGAACTGTGACCCACAGAAGTGGAGTTCCCACTCCTCAGGAACATAACATGTAGCTGAGGACAGGGTGACAGACACAGATACGGAGCTAGAGAGCTGAGAGCGAGGACTGTCCTAAAGAGCTCACGGCTGGTCTCAGGCACAGATTGAGGCGGCCCAGGAGGAAATGGTGCGATCTGGCATGACTAGGGGGCCTCTCTGAAGGAGGTGATAGCTAAGCAAATCCTGACCCACAAGTGAGGCTCCAGACTCACACCTGGGCTGGAGCATTCAAGGCAGGGGAGGGCAGTGAGGTAGATTCCCAGGGCACAGGGCTTAAGCTCTAGGAACTAGCAGGATGCTGTAGTTTCTGCGCAGCAGCAGGGGAGAAGCTGGGTTTGGAGGGAAGGTGGCCCAGAGCAACCATGGGCAGCTGGAAGACAAGGGTGAGAAAGAGGAGGAAGTGGGAGAAATCAGGGATCTCCTTCCTTGGCCTAAAGTGCAGACATGTGTACCACATCCTATGCCCAAGTCATTCACCTGCTCCAGGGGTCCTTTCTTAGCAGCACCCCTGGGTGGAACAGGCAGTGCATGGCACAGTGTGCCCGTCTCTGTAGCTGACCCCAAGCCAATATTCATCAGATACCAATAATAACAGCATTCTGCCTCCATGATGGGCAGGGACATGGCCATTACAGATGGACAGAAGGGGTGTAGTTGGTGCCAAGTGGGCACACGTCCCTGGCCACAGGGCACATAAAGGGCACCCTGTGAGGAGCCATAGCAGCCTTGTCTCAACTCCCCAGGAGACCTATCTGATCTGTGAGCAGAGCCTGGAGATGAAGACCATACTCCTGACCGTCATACTGTTTGGCCTGGTGGCTGTATGCCAAGCCCAGGACACCCTGCCCTTACTCTCAGAGCACCGGAAGGTGAGGCAGGGACAGATGCTGGGCAGGGGGAGGAGAAAGGCCTGGAGTTAATTGCTCAGCACTGGCTCACCTGAGTCCTGTTGCAGGAGGGCTTCAAGTTCTTAAGTCTGTGTTCTGACTCTGACTCTGGCCAGGACTCTGTTGTTCTCCCAGCAGACATGGGTCCTTCTGGGGCATAGGGCAGGAGCAGGGGAGCAGGGTTGGGTCAGGGGTCCTTGCTCAAGTGACAATGAGCTCCAGAAGGCCTTGCAGGGCAGCAATACCTCCAGCAGTAACTATTCACCCAGTGCTGGGCCAAGATCCCAAAGGGTCTGCCTCTGTCGTGGACAGAAATCTGTCTCCACTGGGTCTGGGAACCTGAGTTCCGGCTCAGTTTACCCAGTACAGAGTGGGGGCATATGAGGCCAGAGCACCTCTAGGCTGTGAAATGTCTCTTCAGACTTCAGGCAGCCTGTGTGCTGGAGCCTGGGTGAGAATCGGGACTGAACGTGGTTGACTTAGGGCACTCTGTCTGCTGCAGCTCATAGGGACCTGGTATAACAAGGCCATAGTGACTGATAACAACATGACAGAAGAAATGTCCAATGCATTCCCCATGGTGATGACAGCCCGGAAGAGGGGAAGTTGGAGGCCAAGGTCAGATTAATGTGAGTGTTGTCAGCTATGGTCTTGGCAATCGGCTTTCTCTCCCTCCACTACCCGTGCAGCAATCTGTAGCTTAGGCAGGGACAGTGTAGGGATTTGGGGTCATGTGGCCCAGGGCATCAGATACTCCAGGTGAGCTGAGCAGGGCTTGGGTGTGGATTCTGAAAGCAGCTGCTTGTGGGTTTCTGTTTTCCAGGTGGAATGGTCAGTGCATTGACTATTACTTAGTGATCCAGCAAACGGAGGAGCCTGGCAAATACACTCTCTGTGAGTTCATCCTGGCTGCGCTGACCCTCCGCTGCACAGCAATGAACATCCCGGGGTGGGATCAGGTCTTCCCTTTCCAGTGCCCAGGCAGAACTGCCCACTTCCTTTCCCAATGACTTGTGGCCCAGACACCAGACAGTAGAGGTTATTAGCTAGTCCACAGAGGAGACCATGCCTCCCTCGTAGTGGTCTTATAGGGGAACTGAGGCAAAGGATTTGGGAATCCAGGAATTGATGTGGGGCAGATGCTGGGGCAGGGAGCAAGCTCTAGCCTTAATCCTCTGTACTGTCCATGGTCTGGACTTTATAGGAAGGGTAACACTTTTCCAGGGGGGAAGTTTCTTATCTCATCATGGGCTTATAGCAAAGCTGGGCTCTGGCTGCCTGAGGACCCAAGGGTGATTGCCAAAATCTTCTAGAACATTCCATAGTGTGATGTGAATGTTTTGTCTTTTTAAAAAATTTTATTTATGAGAGTGAGAGCGAGAGCGCATGCATGCGTGAGAAAGAGAGAATGGTCACACCAGAGCCTCTAACCACTGCAGTGGACTCCAGATGCGTGTGCCATCTTGAACGCTTGTGTCACCTTGTGCATATGTGTCACCTTGTGTATCTGGGTTACGTGCGTTCTGGGGAGCTGATCCTGGGTTCCTAGGCTTTGCAGGCAAGCATCTTAACTTCTAAGCCATCTCTCGAGCCCACAATGTTTCATCTGGGAGTAAAGAAAGTATACAATTATTTTCTTTTCGTCTACAGTTGGGACCAAGATGCTCATGTACATCTATGAGCTGCCAGTGAAGGACCACTACATCTTATACTGTGAAAATAAGTTATTTGGGAAAACATTCCATATAGGAAAGCTCATAGGTGAGAGCCTCAAACTCTTGCCCATGGTCTCTACTTCCAGAAATTGGTGGTATGAGCAGTAGTTACATCTAGGCACTGGGGACTAGAAAACCCTGTGGGTGGATCTTCAAGTGCCAGGCAAGGGGGCTGCCAGGGCAGTGTGTAAACTCAAAAGTGAGAAGGGATTTAACTGGTAAGGACTGTCAGGGACAATGGCAAACGTGACCCTCAAAACCCTGGCCACTCACAATGGAGGTTTCAGCATGTGAATTGTCTAGCGTCACATCCTGGGATCTCAGCTGTTGTGAAGGGTCAGCTTGAAGGGTCTTGTCCCAACTGAGGCTTTGTTAAGCAAGGTCCATCCAAGGTCAGCAGAAACACCAGAGTCTCTAGGACATGGGATCCTTCCAGGTCAGGGTGTGACTTTAAGCCGTCATAGGAGCCACCCTACCTACTTGTTCATACAGTGGCTCATTGTGTCCACTTCCTGTGGTCCTGCCAGCTGGCTGGTGACAATCTATTCCATCCGCGTCCTATCTCAGAGCTCCTCGCCCACTGCCTGGCTTCCTCTCCCTCCCGTCCTGGCTGTGAAGCCCCTGGTGCTGGGCAGTCTCCTGCCCTTGTGTCATCAGCCTTCTGCAGAGCTGGGCAGTCACATCTGCTCTGCCCACCTGACCCCTCCTCACAGGGAAGAATCCTGAGGAAAACCTGGAGGCCCTGGAAGAATTTAAGAAATTTGCACAGCACAGAGGACTTCTACTGGAAAGCATCACTGTGCCTGAGCAGAGGGGTGAGAGGATGTCCTGCCCAGGTCCCTCCCCCATGTCCACGCTGTGTCACCTACGACTCTCTGATAGCCTGTGTTTCTCAGTGTGTCCCGAGTGTCTTTGTGTCCCCGTGTGTCCTCACAAGGACACAAGGTTTCTGCTTCAGGTCATGGGAGCCTCTAAGCTTCAGGCGTGGTGAGGCCTGGCTTTCTCTCATTCAGTACACCTCTTTACCCCCGGTTTGTTTGTTTGTTTTTGTTTCTGCAGAAAAGTGTGTCCCTGAACATGGTAAGGGTAAGTGACCCTCTGAACAAACATTGGAACGGCCCAGAATCCTCAGTTGCAGGATCCTCACTTCAAGGGTCCATCTGCTCTGACCCTGCTCCCTCCCATCCAGCCAGGCAGGATCACTCCAGGAGAGATCCCTGACTGTAATTCCAGGGTGTCGGGAGTCAGCTCTTTCTTTTCCCATTGCTCTTCCCATATTCTGATCTGTACTTGACCCGTTCTCCCACCCCACATACCTGTCAAAGATGCTCAGAGATCTGACTTTTCTTGGGAGCCCAGGATTGTTCTTGGGCCCATGGCTACCCCTAGGGACTGCACAGGAGCTTGGGAAAGGAAGATCTCTGATTAGCATCTGTCTCCCATGCAGCCCCTCACCAGCTGCTGCTCCTAGGGAAGGGAGAGGGGACCCTCACCTTTGTTCCTCTTTCTGTCGCAGGACCCACTCAGACCTGCTCCTGCAAGGCAGCTTGGTGACCTACAAGGACAGGGTCGTCCTGAACCACTCTCTGCCCTGGAACACCGTCTCCCCAGATCCAAAGCCTGTCTAAATCCCTTCCTTCCATGGACCATGCTCCTCCCTGGATCCTCATCTATCCTGGACCATGCCCCCCCCCACCCAGCCCTAGCCTTCTGCTCCTGTCCCCAGCCCCACCTGAAAGCAAATAAAACATCTCAGCACATGTTCTGGGCTCAGCCTGTTTGTGAAAGCCTCCAGCTGGTTTCATAAGACTCTTCCGTGAGATAGGACCAAGGGGAAATTGGAGCGATGTTGGACCTAGCAGGGGCCAGACCCTGAGGAATATGGCCTACGGGGCTCTGTGATGTCCTGGAAGTTCACTTGATGAGCCACCATCTCAAGTCCCTTCACACAATGTCTGACACTAGGTGACCAGGGGTGAGCTGGACTGAGGAGATGGCATCAGGGCTGAAAATGGGTGCAGGTTCCCACAGCTCTCCTGTTCCAGTGAAGACTTCATGAACTCTTGTGAGGAGTCCACATTTCAGGATCATGGGCTTGTTTTCAGGGGTGCACAGAGGGGTACCAGACCCTCTATCATCACCCTTTAAGTGAGACAAAACTGCTTCTGCCTCTCTGGGTGTATTTACTTAGCTTCCCCCTCTTATCAACCCCCCCACCCTTGGGTTGGCCAGGGCTAAGCGACCATGCTGACACTGCCTTGTAGAGACATGTTGGGCCACAGTGAGGGAGGAGAGGCCTGGTGCCTTGCACAATTCAGTCAGACCTAGAAACTTCCAATCTCATTGGGCCCTGGATTCCTGGAGCACAAATTGCCTGCAGTGTCTTCCCTGAGAGCCTGCCGATGGTGCCCCACATTGGCATCTGCTCATAACCCTCCTGTGCCTGCCTCTCTGCTCAGGGATAGCTTCCTGCTTCCAGCTTTTAGGAAAGTTGTACATAATACAGCTGGTAGGAGATATACTGCTTTCTGCTAAGACTGACCCACAACATCCCATCACATTGTCCATGAACAATTTTGACACTATAGAGCTCAGAATGAATGTCATGTGAGTATTTTACCCACAGACAAATGTCTCCTACCCAACTATTTGCTGTAGTTCTGCATGTGATTCTTAAATTTAGCTAATCACTCTGCGGAACATGACATCATCTTGTTTATCGTGACATTCTATCAGGTGTTCTCCATGACAAAAGGAATGCTGAGCACACAGACTCAGGCCATCCATAGGAAGCTGCTCACTCCTGGTAAAGCTGATGAGGACCCTGTGTGCTCATTGCTGTGAGCTGATGGGACATTGGGTTCCTTCAGGATTTCACTGGGCACTATGGACAGTAAGGAGCCTGAGGAGGGGAACAAGGGCAAGTCAAGGACTCTGTGATCTGGGAAATGCCTTTGTAGAACTATTTGGAGACCCAGAGCAGGGTCTGGCCTAAGAATTGGCTTTGGGGTAGATGGGCTGGTCACCAGCTGCCTCTGCCTAGCTTCTCTGATGAACCCTGGATTAGATGGTATAGCAGACAGCTTCAGGTTCGCTGAGATGAACTTTTAGACCAGGCACAGTTATGGAGGAAGGGATATTTATTGAAACTTACAGATCCAGGGGAAGTTCCATAATGGCAGAAGAAGCTGGCCTGCTCTTACAGGACCAGGCAAAAGAGAGCGAAAACCAAAAGCCAAAAGCCACACAGCAGAGCACACTTCAGGAACTCCAGCTGGGCACACTTTACATATCTTTAGATTGGAATCTCAAACCCACCACCACACCTTAAGATCCGTCCAGTGACACTGCCTCCAGCCAGGTGGTGCAGATGCAAACTACAAACTAATAGACACTGAATATACTGGGGACTATCTATTCAAACTACCACAGGTGGTGAATAGTGGCTCTGTTCAACTGTGACTCCTCATCTCACACACTATCCCAAGGTCATCATCTGGAGCATGCAAAATGTTGTAGTCAGCTCACGTTGCTGGGATGAACTTACAAACCAGGAAGGGATTTATTTGAAGCTTACAGATCCAAGGGAAGTTCCTTTGATGCCAGGAGAAGCTGGCCCCCTTTCACAGATCCAAGCAGAGAAACACAACCACACAGCTAATACCATAAGCAAGAGCAAAACCAGCCTCCCAACAGCAGGGACCCAGGCAGAGCTCAAGTACTCTGCATACCTTTAGGCTGGAAACCCTGTGATGGTTAAATTTTGTGTCAGCTTGATCTGTTTAGGAATCCACAGACATTACCCATAAGTGGGTCTCTGAGTTGCTTCCAGGCAGGATTGACTAAAGGAGGAATCCTTCCTCCAGGGTGAGCCATTTCCCAAGATTGGGCGGCCCCTTTCAGAGGAGGGCGGGGCTTTATCTAAGGAAGCTCTGGGAAGAAAAGAATTTCCTCCTCCTCCCACCTGGCTGCCAGTGCTGTTTGCTGCTTGCTGCTTTCCAGTGTGGATGAAGACCAGCAGCTCTCCAGGATGCCTCCAGGCCTTCAGTGCTGACTTGGGACTGTTGAGGAATCCAGCTTTGTGGACTGAGCAGCTACCAGGTTCCTTGACTCTCAGGCCTGCCAACTGCTATTGTTGGACTGCCATAAGAATCCAATAAATTCCTTTCAATAGAATTCATTCTATTGCTTCTGTTCCTCTAGAAAAGCCTAATACAGCTCCCCCCCCCCACCCAAACACACCTTTGGGTTTGACCCCAAAGCCCTGCCTCCAGTGATACCTCTTCCAGCCAGGCATCTAAAAATCCAAGTTACAAGCTTGAGTCTATTGGGGGACATGCAATTCAAACTACCACACAAAAGTACATGTGTTTCTTGGAAAATCGTGTCTTTAATTATAGTCTGATATTAAAAGAATATCTATGAAGATCAGAGACTCATCCACTGACTTGGCCATTGGCCTTCTGATACTTGCATAGATCTCAGCCTGGGCTTAATAGAGTCATTCTCAGCTATTGATTTCTGCTTGGTGTTGCATGTTGGCCAGCCACAACCATCCTAATGGTTCACATGCCTATAAAAGGGACTTTTCTATGCTACTGCATATACCTTTGGAAAAACCATTTAGTTTTTGTCTTCTGGGAGATCCAGGATGTGCAGGGAGCACTCGGTGGTTTGGGAAGAATTCCTGATTAGCAGTGCATTCCTCGACCATAAGTCACCAGATGTGCCTCTTTCTCTGCTTGGAGATGTGTGCTTCTCAGGGTCATGCATCTTGGCCATTCAGTTCCTGCCAGCAAAGTGTAACGCCATCATCTCACCTAACAAGAAGACTGACTTTTCCTAGTACCAGATGAGAAGACTCACAGGTGCGTTCACAAGTTCCAGCAATTTCTGGGTTTAAGGGTTGGGTGTAGATTCCTGAGGCATCAGGTATGGGCAAGGTGCACTGTCTTTCTGCTTAGGCACCTCCAGATCCCAACTAGAAACTCATTCCTCGGACCTGTGGATTGTCAGGAGAGAAGGATTATAAATTCTTGACCTTCTCATCCTCAGCTCTTGTGTAGCCAATTGCCCAGGACCTGAAGCCAAATCCATTCCTGACCCAGCAATCCTGGCCACTCTCTTCTTTCCTCGGCCTCTGATGTGGTTCTTCTCTGAACAGGAATCTGGTTGGGGTCTCTTTTTGACCCCAGGGACATTGGGCAATGTCTAGAGACATGTGCTGTTGTCATGGTAGCAAGGTGGCATCTAGAAGGTGGCTACAGGAACCTTACCCAACACCTTTCTGTGCACAGTGGAGAGCAACTTTCCACAAAGGTCAGCAGGACCAGGTGGAGATCTCGTCTCCACTTGTCACCACCACTAATCCGTGAGTGCCACATCTCCACCCTGAATCTCCAGTTCTCACCACATTTCTGATATTTGCCAGAGTTCTCTCAGGTTCTTTCTTGAAGGATAACCTCTCTAGGGTGTCACCCTAACTCTTATCCAACATTCCTTGCTTGTCCTCCCTGCGCTGCTGCCTCCTTTTGGCCAAACCTAATCTAAGTTGCCAGCAAATGTCTGGTCCCACAAGGTCCTAGGAATGGTCTGTTACGAGGTCTGGGCTGGAGTAGACAGACATGGACAGAGACAAATACTACTTGCTTGACTCATCTCTCTCCAGAAGTTATAATAATGAAGTACAGTTCATGTATATAGTGTAGTCTTTCCATGCAGAGAACACTCTGATACCCCAAGGTTCTGCTCTCCTCCCCTTCTTCCTGCACACTGCACTTTCCCACTGGGTTTTTACTTACACCTTCTGGTTATTTCTGCTGCACTCAAGTCCCACTCTGAATGTTCCTCCCACCAGAATCTTCCTTGTCCTGTCTTATTTGTGGGTCATTTATTCCACTATTATCAATTCTGTGTTCAAATGTCACTAGGTGGGCTGGAGATAGGGCTTAGTGGTTAAGATGCTTGCTGGTAAAGCCAAAGGACCTAGGTTTGATTACCCAGGACCCACATAAGCCAGAAGCACAGGGTGGCACATGTATCTGCTATTCATTTGCAGTAGCTAGAGGCTCTGGTGTGCCCATTCTCTGTGTGTGTGTCTCTCTCTGTCTCTTCTTGCAAATAAATAAATAAAAACTTTTTAAAATGTCACTGCGTGAGGCTGCCTCAGGCAATGGGAGTTCTTGTGCCACTCCCTCTTTGTCCCTCAAATGCTATCCATCTTTTTCCATCTGCTGTAATACCATACAATTATATGACTCAGTGTTCAATCAGGACACAGAATCACACAATAAATAAAATGGGGGTAATTTGTGTAATGAACAATTAGCAAGTATAAAGAGAGCTGTAAAGACTAGTTCTGGGGTTTCAGCAGATGGGCTAAGGCACAAATAATATAGGTAATGGGTTCATAAAAGAAGGTGTGCTGGGATTGATTGGCATTTGCTGAACTGTCTGGGCCATAGCTGGTCATAAAACAAAGAACAGAATGTAGGCAAGCTGGCTGGTGACTCAACAGGAAGCCTGTCTGCCCTTTTCATGTGCAGGTGGGCTGGGCTGAGAAACCTCCAAGATTCACTGGAAGTTCACTAGTGGAGTGTCATTGAATTTCAATGGGAAGCCATTCATTAGGGTCACTGAGGACAGTGTGAATGCTTGGGTGCCCAGTAGGATCAATCCCTGCCCCAGGTAAAGTAAACTTAAATATGTCCAGAATTCCTGGAGCAACCACTTTTTAAACAACACAAGGAGGGCTGGATTCATAGCCAAGAACTGAATTGGGATGGAGTTTGAACACATGGTAGTTTGGGGCTTGGTAGCTCTCCCCTATTCTTTTTTTTTTTTTTTTAAGTTAGTTAGTTAGTTGAGAAAAGAAAAAGGTAGAGAGAGATATTGGGCATACCAGGGCTTCTAGCCACAGCAAATGATCTCCAGATGCATGTGCCACCTTGTGCATCTGGCTTATGTGGGTCCTGGGGAATCGAATCTGGGTCCTTAGGCTTCACAGGCAAGTGCCTTAACTGCTAAGCCATCTCTCTAGCCTTCCCCTATTCTTTCCTATGACTTTTAATGTTGGCCCCTCATTTGTTGTTTTTTCCTCACTCCCCAGTCCTCCCAGGGATTCCTCCTCTTTTTCCAAAATGGCTCCTCTCTACCAGACACAGCACCTCCCCTTAGAGGACAGGCCCAGAACCTTCCTAGTGCCCTTTTCCAGCTCCCAGTCAGTTCTGGTCCCCATGGGAGATCTCAGCATTTCCACACAAAGCATGAGTGTTCCATCTGGGGCAAGCTCCAGTGAAGGCTGCCTACCTTCCATGCTTCATTGTTCTGTCTTCTCTGCACAGTCACCACACTGTCTCCCAGATGTGGCTGTGGCACTGCCCTGCAGGGTTGGCATGCCAGCTTCCCCTTTTCAGTCAGGTGGGGCTTCCAGCACCTTCCCAGATTCGGCTGTCTTCATGAGATATTAGCATTGATCTTGGTGGTGTCTACAAGAGCAGTACATAGAGATTTGGGGGGTCCTACTAGGATGCATTAGCTTGCATGGTCACAGTCGAGGCACTGCAGGTAACCTTGGAGCTCAGATATTAAGTTATGGCATTTGTATAATCTCCTATGGGGAAAAGCCTCAGGCAACTCATAAAAGCCAAAAATAAATAAATAAATAAATAAATAAATAAATAAATAAATAAATAAACAAACAAACAAACAAACTAGTGACACATGGCAGGCACAGACAAAGTGGAATAGAGTTGTGTAAACATGGCATATTGATCCAGCTTCAAAACTCCAGCTGCAAGCTGGTCATTTCCTCCTAAGCACCTGATAAGTCCAGCCCCAACAACCCTGGTCTGTTCTCACACTCTGGAACCACAATCATGAGCCCTAATCGCACCCTGACCAGGTACCATCTCTGTCCAAGAACCCTCCAAATACTTACCCCTCGTGGCCCTGTCTGGCAACTGGCTGTCTCCAGCTACAAGTAACAAGTTCTGCCTCCCATTTCCCTGAAGGTCACTGGGTGAGAGTGTGCCATCGAAGAACCTGTCCCTCTTATATAACACCATGACCCTGGAAAGGAGTCTATTGCAGATACATTCTCCTTTTTTTTTTTAAACCAGTTTCCAGATCAATTTTTATAAATATGTACAAATCAGTTATAGGCACTTGAAATGTCTTTGCCTGGAATAACCCAACATTGTGAGATCATGTATTCACAGAGTGACCAGGCCCTGGCTGGCTCAGCATGAAACGATCATGGTTCTGAGTCTCAGAAGAACAGAGCTGTGGGATTAGACTTCAGCCAAGGCCACCTACTCAGGACAAACTTCAGGATTGCTCTGATGTCATTTGTTGGGCCTGCTTTTTAAAAAAATATTTTATTTATTTTTTGAGAGAGGGAAAGAGGCAGAGAGAGAGAATGGGCATGCCAGGGCCTCCAGCCGCTGCAAACGAACTCCAGATGCATATACCCCCATGTGCATCTGGCTCACATGGGTCCTGGAGAATCAAACCGGGATCCTTTGGTTTTATAGGCAAACGCCTTAACCACTAAGCCATCTGTCCAGCCCACTGGGCCTGCCTTTGATAACAGCTTAGCAAACCTTCTCCTTGCTAGGACAAAGCACCTGACCAAAAGCAACTGAAGGGAGGAACATGTTTATTTTGGCTGACAGTCTCAAGGAGAAGTTTCGTGAAGGCAGAGGAAAGCATGGCACAAGCAGAGGCTGGACATCACCTCTGTCACAGCAGTTGGAAAACAGCAGCAGGAGAGTGAGCTAAATTCTAGAAAGGAGGAGCTAGCTATATATAACACCCTGAAGCCTGCCACCAGCAGCACACCTTCTCCCGGAAGGCTCAACCTCCCAAATTGCCATCAACTGAGGACCAAACATCCAAAACAAATGAGATTATGGGGGCATATGATCCATACCTCTACAGTGTCTCAATGAGGAGACACACATGGATCTTCGTGCTGAGAGAGCTTGTCCTCTGTGCCTGCTCTCTGGCTTTCCTAAAATATCTCATGCGTTTTTATGATCCTGGTCTATGTTGTGGCTGGTAAAGGTAGAGCCCTTGAGAGCACCAAGCCACTGTCTCCATGCCCTTCCCTCCCTGCAGTATCCTCAGAATGGGGAGTCTCCCTAGGCAGGGGTTCCCATCAATGTTCTGTGTTCAGCCTGACTTCATAGGGGACTCCATTGTCAGGGATATCATGGAACCAGGCTAGGTTTCTACCCAGTTTCTGCATGCCTGAAGGAATCACAAATCCCTGATCGGAGCTTTAGGCCACAAGGGGCATTTGAGTGTTAAGTAAGACACAAGCAATCTGAGCAAATAAACCCTTGCAGGGTATACAGGGCAAACAGCCCCTGGGGAGTTTCTTCCTTCCCAGTTCCACAGAAAAGAGCTCCCACCATCTGTTGGGGTCCCTCCTAGGGCCAGCCCAGGAGGGATGGCAGGGTCTCTGCCAAGTTGGGGGTGAGAGGCACGGAGTCACGACACAGACTCCGGGAGTTGGGTGGAAGCAGCAGAGGGTGAGCTGCTGCAAACTCGTTTATTGAGGAAGTACATGGAGTTCTAAGGGACTTGACTGGCCAATCATTGTATGGGGTTGTCCCCTTTTTGTGACCAATGACAGCCTGCCTCCAGACAGATCATCTCGTAGCAGGTTTCTTGCGAGCATGGGACTGTAGCTATTGTCACGCCAGGCCTGCACAGAATGCCATGTTCACAGAAGCCACTTCCTGGTTTCTCTACTATGCAGCCTGGCTAGGGCCAGGCCTGCATTGTGCCATACATATCCTCCTTTTTGTTTTTATTATTGGCAACCCTGGGAGGCATGGTTCTTTGCCAAGCCATTGTTGAACCCAGGCCCCAGGCCTGTCTTAGGTTGCCCCATCTGCTGGGGTCTTACCCGTCATTGACTAACCTGCCAATCTGGTGAGAAAACCCAAGGGGTGTGGCTGCCACTTGGAGGCATGGGAGAGCCAAGTGGTGGTGGCTCTGTGGTGTGCGAACGGTCCCAGTCAGCGAGAACCAACTATAGAACCTGAAAAAGACTGGGGTAGGACAGGTTGTTGGGTGACTGTCGTGATCTCACCCTTAGCATCATAATTAGTAGCACTGAGTGTCCTTAATGGTAGCAGATCAATGTAATCAAAGAAGTTGGAAAGGAATTTATGGCTGTTTGAAGGGTAGCATTACCATAAGAGGCATTAATAAGCAAAAAAAAAAAAAAAAAAAAAAAAAGGTGTGGCTAAGGAGAAGTACGTGCTTGAAGGGGGAGGAATATAGCAAAATAGAGTGGCTAAAATAAAGCCTAGGAAAAGCGTGGGTATCTAGGCCCACCAGTATGGCCTAAGAATTGTCCAAAATGGTTTCTGGGAAGTGGAAGTAGGAGAAAAGGAGAAAAAGGGGAAATAAGTTTAAAGTCCCGTATCCGGCTTGAGGGGTTTGGCATCATCCTCTTCATCAAGGTCGATCCCCGAGTCAGTGGCTGGACGGATGTTCTGGCAGGGATCTATGACGTTTCTGGAAAGACACAAGCATACCCTCGGCCCTGCATTAAAACTTTTGTTTTATAATTAGTTTCTTTAGGGTCCAGTTAGTTCTCTCCACAATGGCTTGTCCTTGTGGGTTGTAGGGGATCCCAAGGGAGTGTTTTATTCCCCAAGATTCCATGAAGGATGTGAATTGGGCAGATGTGTATGCAGGGCCATTATCAGTTTTAATTGACCAGGGCACGCCCATGGCCAGCATAGCAGTTTTTGTCACCTTAATGACATGGGAAGCCTTTTCCCCTGAGAGAGCAATAGCAAAAGTAAGCTTAGAGTAAGTGTCCACAATGACATGGACATATTTGAAGTTACCAAAATAAGGTATGTGGATAACATTCATCTGCCAGATAGAATTTGGGGTAAAGCCTCTAGGATTAACTCCTTGAGGCTGTAGGGGGTCTAAGGGGGATGGGGGGGCACATGCCTTACAGGTACAGGCTAAATGTTTGCATTGGCTAAGCGAGAGCTCAGGGTATAGGGTTGTTAGGTTAGTGGGAGATAGATGGAACCTTTAGTGTAAATGTCTAGCTTGTTCTAAGGGTGGCAAGGAGGAGACAGCAATAAACTTGTCTACCTGCGAATTCCCATCAGCAATAAAATGAGGCAGACCAGTGTGTGAGTGAATGTGCTCAGTAAGTCTGGAGATGGATGGCCCATTGTATGTAAAAGGACCTGTTCAAAGTAAGAGTCAATGCCAGATTCCTGGGCTGCCTTGCGGATAAGAGCCAGATCAGAGAGGGGGGTGGGGTACCAGGGCCTGGCTGTTGCCTCCGGCCCTACGTTAACGTGAAGGCGGTGTAGGGTGGGGCAATGGTGTGTGTTAGCGAACTGGCAGCTGCCTGGGTGTGTCCAGGATGGATGCGCCGAGGTCCTTCCAAGGGTAAAGGGGGGGGGGGGTGGTTGTGAGCACGATTGCCACAGGCAGTGGTTACGAGCTGAAAAGGCAGCAGGCTGGTGGCGGTTTGGGTGGCGGTCTTGGGAGGGACGAGATTTTTGTAGTGCCAGGACCCCTAAATGTGGGTTGGGGTCCTTGGGAGTCACCCAGTGAGACAACAAGACCGAGAAGCTCGACTGCAATTACATGGAATTCTTTATTACCAAGCCTAGACTGGGACTCTGTCCACACAAACCAACGCAGTGGGAGTGTGAGAGAGAGCCCCCACTCTTGGGGGAAAGGGTTTATATAGAGAAGGGATACAGCAGTTACATCATATTGCAACATTTGAAATGGTTGGTTCAAAAAGTGCCCGCGGGAACATTCTGAGCTGCTTATCTAGGATCAGCCACTTGTTTGCAGATCCTTTATTTTTAAGAGCCAGTTTCAGCTTTTCCTTACAGCTTCTTTTATGGGCAGAAATGACTTCCTCCACAGAGGAGCCTTTAAGGCTGGCAATTATGGCAAGGAGGGTTGGACTAATCCATGGGGCTAAAACAAGTTTTGTCCCAAAAGCCATGGAGGTCCTTTTGTTTCACTTTTAAGCCACATTGCAGGAGGAGGGCCTTAAGAGCCTGCAATTGTGGTGTCCTCTGATGGGGAAGGAGGTTGCCCATTACAGCGTGGTGATGTTTGGGGGGGCTAGGCTGGGACACTCCTGAATCAAGGAGACTGAGAAAATAATAACCCAGATCAAAAACGATAGCCCAAAGGATGATCATGCAAACTACAACTCCTAATGCCAGGGCCAGCTGAGACAAATGGATAGAATGTTTAGGACCCACGTGTCTTGTGCTTAGTGGGGGACTTCCATGGGTCGTTACTCCATGGCCATATGCCCACACGGTGTCTCCAGGGAGGCTCAGCCAAAGGCCTTGCCTTGGTTCTGAAATCGGGTGGGTCAAACCCTTATGTGATTTTGCTAGGATGAACCGAGATTGGATTGGCCAACACGGGCTTCGGGGCCATGCGGAGGTGTGTGCCTTCCTGGGGGGGGGGGGCAGGGAGAGAGACAAACAAAGGAAAAGGGGGGGGGCTGCCCGCTCACCCTCGGGCAACCGTCAGCACACGGAACAGCAAGGGGCCTAATCACCAGACAATCAAGAAGGGGGTGTCTTGCCAAAAGCCGAGGGGCCTATGCGCCGACGATCAAGAACTGGGTGTCTTGCCAATGCTGAGGGGGCAGAGGTCCCTGTTCAGGCACCAGATGTTGGGGTACCCCCTAGGGCCAGCCCAGGAGGGACAGTAGGGTCTCTGCCCAGTTGGGGGTGAGAGGCACAGAGTCACGACACAGACTCCGGGAGTTGGGTGGAAGCAGCAGAGGGCGAGCTGCCACAAACTCATTTATTGAGGAAGTACACAGAGTTTTAAGGGACTTGACTGGCCAATCATTGTATGTGGTGGTCCCCTTTTTGTGACCAATGACAGCCTGTCTCCAGACAGATCATCTCGTAGCAGGTTTCTCGCGAGCATGGGACTGTAGCTATTGTCACGCCAGGCCTGCGCAGAACCCCATGTTCACAGAAGCCACTTCCTGGTTTCTCTGCCATACAGTCTGGCTAGGGCCAGGCCTGCATTGTGCCAACCATCTGTACCTGGGGAGTGGAGTATGGGTGCTGAATTTCCTGCAGAGGTACAATCTGAGCTCAGAAGCTCCTGAGCACCTGTGCCCTGCAACAACCCTGGAAGGATCATGAGAGGGAACAATACATGGGAGAGTAGCTGCTGGATCCTGGGACCCCATCCATGAAAAGAACTCCTCTCCCAGTCTGTCTCATGGATATGCTAGTCCTGAGAGGGGGCTGGGCTTCTGAGCCCTCCCTCACCACCCCTCTTCCAGGGAACATGTCCACTGTAGTGCCCATGCACCCTGCACGGACGGACACACGGGGATGGATAAGTTGTCTCACTCCTCAAGTCTCTGGTTGAGTGAGCCTGGCCCTCAGCAACATGCGCAGGGCCCAGGCCGTCCTGGGGCATCCATGAGCAGTTTGTGCTTCCATGGGGTTCGGCGTGAAGGTCTTAGGAGTAGCTGAGCATGTTTCGTGTGGAAATAACTGTGGGAAGTAAGGAAAGACAATGGTCCATGCAGAGAAAGGCAATAGCCCATCTGCGAATTGGATACCATTTATTAGAACTTCTCTGTGCATAGTTGGGTTCAACGTCACATCCTTTGAGTCGGCGCTCTGCCATGTATAGGTTTGTATTTTTCTATTTTCTGCATTTTTGGAATTCTGGTTGGTGGGACTCACTGTCCTTTGAGGGCCAGGCCATCTTAGTTATTTGCTAGAGACAGGGAAGGCTTTATCTGCAAACCCTGCCTTCACGTGCATACCCTGACCCTCCTCTTGGCCTCACAACTGAACCAGGATCCATCACCATTATGGACCATCCCGAGATGCCCGGCTCTGAATGACCACACTAGCTGACCTACACCTGCCCCAATGACCCTGTTCCGCCTTTCCTCTCCTCGCTAACCACCTTGCAGGCTCCTGCCCCAGGCCTGCTCTCCTCCTGGCCAGCTTGCTTGATCATGTCAGCTCTGCTCCTCTGGCTTCCCTGCAGCAGGTTTATTCTACACTATGCAGCCCAGGAAACAGGACCCCACACACCCTCACCTTCACAAGGCACAATATGCTCACGGAAGGGTGACTGTGCCGTTTTGTTTGGACAGACCTGAATGGACTGTGGTAATTACTATAATTAGCCCTCCTGATTGTCATTTGACTGAATGTGAGAAAGCTTTGTCCTAAGGGACAAGAGTAGGAAATGCCCAGCCTCAAAATCTGGGGCTGGAGAAAGACAATAAGGCCCCTTGTTATCCTTGTCAGACCAAGGAGCCAGCACCCAGCCTGGTCCTGGAGCCCTCCCTGGAGTTGCTGGTCCACACCTAGGCCCCAGGTCCTACCTGTGGGTGTGCATGTTACCTGGCAGAGAGAAGTTGAGGTTGCAGACAGAACAAGGACTGCACGGGGTCCCTGGGATGTGCGACTTGCTGCATCCTTCATGTGGAGGCAGGAAGTTCTTGGAAGTGGGATGGGGAGCCAGGAGGGCCCAAGTCACCACTCTGTTATTTGTTCAGTGGAGCTCAGGGGTGTGTGGCATAGTCCATATTCCTTCCCTATTCTTCTCTCTCACTGCCATCTCTTTCTGACATGGAACATCCTGAAAGCATTCTGAAAGACTTCCCTCCATGTCTGCAACCTAACTGGGACAGATGCAAATGAGGTGAATCAAATAAAAACAGAGTTTACCTTCCTTTACAAAATCATTCGGTGTCAATAAGATCTGGAAGCTAGGACGCAATCTTCGATGAGCCCTTCATTTCAAGACCATCATGCAGTTGGTTGTTCACTGCACAGGACAAGAGAATGGAGCCCGGTGTGGGGGAGAGCTTTTCATGTGCAGACTTCCATTGATCTCCACAGAGCCCCTATGCTTGAAGAGTCCTATACAGTCTGTGGAATTTTATTTCATTTAACTGGAAGAAAATTGCAAAAACTGAAACAGGCACCCCAGGCTCCCATGGCCACTCTGATCAATGTGGCCTTTAAGAGATTTAGTAACGTAAACTGATGGTATGGTGGTAGGAAGATCACAAGTGTTCAAGATCTGCCTGAAATGAAAAGTGAGTTCCAGGTTAGTCTGGGTTAGAGTGAGACTCTGCTTTAAACAACCAAAAAAAAAAAAAGATATTTAATAACAGAGAAAGGGTGGAGAAGGCTGTCCAGTGTAAGCAATTGCTTAGAGATGTAGTTATTGGATATCCTTCTCCAGTCTCCTTTCAAAAATAACTGTTAAAGAAAAAAAAAAAACTGTCTCAAGGGCTTGGAAGACAATTCAGTGTTTACAAGAATTTTCTGTGTAAGCCTAATGACTAGAATTGGGATCTCCAGAATCTATTTAAAGCCAGAAGCAAGTACCACATGGGTCTATAACCCCAATATGCCTACAGCAATGGGAGACAGAGTCAGGAGAATCCCGGAGCTCACAGGCCAGCCAGCCTGGTCCTTGCAGTAGCAAAACAAGAGACTGTCTCAAGCAAGGTGGAAGGTGAGGACCAATAACCCAGGGTTGTCCTCTGACCTCCACATGTACTCCACGGCACGCATGTGCCAACACACACACACACACACACCGCACATGAACATACAGAGAACCCAGAAGCTGGAAATCAGCAGAGGTGCCTTCTGAGCCAATCAACGTGCCTTTGTTGACACAGATGACACTGACGATGCGAATGCCCCACCTGTCACAGCTAGGTGACAACCAAGCAGAGAGTCCTAGCCCCACTGTGAAATAGCTGTGCCTTGTAGTAATTAGGCCTGAGCACCCACATAGCTCCAGAAGGAACTGAAGGACACCTTCAATGTAGCAGGGACAATATTTTTTCTTATAAACATTGTTTTAAGGCAGCTTATAAACATAAAGTTATAGGAGTAACTGCTTATGCTGAGAGAATGTTGATACTAAGGGGCACATGAGGGCATATTCCAGAGGGATGTCAACATCTGCAGACTCACTCTCAGAGTCACTTCAGTCCAAGGAAGAGAAGAAAGAGGGTAGTTTCTGAACATCTGAGCAGCTATCTTGGAGTTGACCCATGCATGTAGCGCATTTTAATTTGTTTCATTCACAAATATAATTTGGATTCAGCCCACCTGTTATAAATGGGTAAATTTATTTAACTGTACTCTGTATCATGACTAAAATGTAGCATAAGAGTTATTTATGTCAACTTTATTGAGGTATACACATGTTTTCTTGCCACCTTGAAATATACATTATAGCTTCACGTCCACATGGTAAAATCCCCCAAGAAACTCTGTTCCAGTTGGTGTACAGACAGGCAGGCACTCACACCAATTAAAACTGAAACTGATCCAGTTGCCTTTTGTTCACATGACTAAACTCAATCTTTGACAAACTAGCTAATTTACATTTTCTTCAAAATTATTACCATATCAGAGTGAACCCCTACCTCGAAAATATTGTTACCATCTAGTTTGCTGGCCAGGCAAAATTATACATGTTTATACATTATACATGTTGCTTCAAATGCTTCAGGCATGGCAAATTTAAAGTTTGTTTCTTTGATAAAGAAATAATTTTGCCTGGAGAGATGGTTTGGCAGTTAAGGTGCTTGCCTATAAAGCCTAACAACCTGGGTTTGATTCCCTAGTACCCGCATAAATCCAGAGGCACAAAGTGGCATGTGCATGTGGAGTTTACAATGGCTGGAGGCCCTGGCAAGCCCATTCTCCTAGAACTCAAATTGCAGCCCAGGCTGGCCTCAAACTCACAGAAGTCCTCATATCTCAGTCTCCTGAGTACTAGGATTAAAGGTATGAGACACCATACCTGGTCTTAAATTATTTCTTTTTTAAAAATATTTTTGTTTATTTACAAGGGGGGGTGGGCTAGGAAGAGAAGGAAAGAAAAGAGAGAGAATAGCCAGGCAATGGTGGTGCATACCTTTAATCCCAGCACTCAGGAGTTCCAGGTCAGCCTGAGCTAAAGTGAGACCCTGCCTCAAAAAAAAAGAATGAAAGAAAGAAAGAGAGAAAGGAAGGAAGGGAGAGAAAGAAAGACAACTAGAAAGAAAAAAGGGGGGCTGGAGGGATGGTTTAGCAGTTAAGGTGTTTGCCTGCAAAGCCAAAGGACCCAGGTTTGATTCCCCAGGACCCTCGTTAGCCAGATGCACAAAGGGACACACACATCTGGAGTTCAGTTGCAGTGGCTGGAAGCCCTGGTGAACCCATTCTTTCCCTCTCTCTTCCCCTTTCTCTGTAAAATAAAATAAATAAAAATAAAATATTTTTTTAAAAAGACAAAAGGAAGGATGGGTTGGAGAGATGGCTTAGTGGTTAAGGCGTTTGCCTGTGAACCCAAAAGACCCAGGTTCAATTCATCAGGACCCACATAAACCAGATGCACAAAATGGTGCATGAATCTTGAGTTCTTTGCAGTGGTTGAAGGCCTTGGGATGCACATTCTCTCTGTGTGTCTAATAAATTTAAAAAGAAAAAGAAAAGAAAAAGAAAAGAAAAGAAAAGAAAGAAATTATCTCAGTTTACATAGTAACCTAAAATAATAAGTAAAATAAATTATGCAGATCCTGGGCTAGAGTGAGTCACTACCTTGAGGAAGGGAGATTATTTTCAACCACAGCAGAGAAGCAGGAGTGACTAAGATCTTCCAGAAAAGAGGGGGCAGGGTCTGACTCAGCCCCAGGCTGACCTGGAACCCATTTCAGACCAGAAATTTCAGCCTCCCAGCTGACAGGATTAAGGGTGTGGGGCAACACACACCCTTAGGGACTTTGGCTTCATTAGATTATCTGTTTTAATCCCCACTACTGCATAAATACTCTGTGCCAGTTTTGATTGAATGTATATACTGTTCAGTTGAACTTTAGAATTTGCCAGTAAATTGCTCTACCCAGTATACCAGAATACTTAAATAGCAGGCAACGCAACATCTAGGGTCATTTCTGCTGTTTCTTGGTGTATAAGAGCTACACTTGGCACCTTAAACTCCTCACTGAAGATATATAAAGTCAGATTTACATAGCTATGAACAGAGCAAATAATTAGAAAACCCAAGAATCAAATCAACTCAAGATGCAAAATTCTCTGCATTATAATACAAGAAACACAAAAATCAAGACAATACAATCCCAACAAAAACTATAAGTCCATCAGAAATGACCTCCTGCTTTAGATGACATGCCTAACAAAGATTTTTAAAAAAAGATTATATCTATGTTCAAAAATACCAATCAGAAATAGTAGAAATGAAAAAAACAGAGTAAGCCAAATAGAAAACTCTCTAGAAAGTCTCACCGGTAGAATGGATGAAGGAGAAAACAGAATATCTAAACTAGAAGACCAGGTGGCAGATCTAATATAGACCAACAAAGAGAAAACCAAACTAATAGGAAGGCATGAATGGAATTGCAAGACATTTAGGACACCATGAAGAGATCAAACATAAGAATTCAGGGCACAGTAGAAGAAGAATTTCACTCCAAAGGCATAGTAGGCATTTTCAACAAGCCATAGAAGAAAACTTCCTCCAAGTAGGAAAAGTGATGCCAATACAGATACAGGAAGCCTTTAGAACATCAAACAGGCAAATTCAGGAAAGAACCTCTCATCATCATAATTAAATTACAAAACACACAAACCAAAGAAAGTATATTGAAAGCAGTTAGAGAGAAAAATCAAGTCACATACAAAGGCAAGCCCATCAAAATAACAGCAGATTACTCAACACAAACTTTAAAAGCCAGAAGTGTTTGCAATGGTGTATTCAGAGTTCTGAAAGAACAATTGTCAACCAAGATTACTTTATCCCTCAAAGGTATCCATCCAAATAGACAGGCAAATAACAATATTCCACAATTGCAGGCTAATGATATATATGTATACTAAACCAGCTATACAGGAAATACTTGAAAAGATCCTCCGTGCAGTAGAGAAAGAAAAGCACACACATAAGGAACCAGGCAAAAAGAAACCATACTCAAATACTAGTTAATACAAGAGAGTAAAGGTAAAACTGGAAGAACTATAAAACAAGACAAATGGCAAGAATAAATACACACCTTTCAATAATAACTCTTACTATCAACGGCCTCAATACCCCAGCCAAAAGACATGGTACAGCACAGGCTTGTGGTTGTAACTGCAGGAAGTAGATGATCAGAGTTCTTATTCATAGGGGGAACGTAAGACAGCTCACAGTCAGGTCATCTGTGTAGAAACTGTGTGTGTCACCCATCAACTTGATTGTTATAAAAATGAACTTGAAGCCGGGTGTGGTGGTGCACGCCTTTAATCCCAGCACTCCGGAGGCAGAGGTAGGAGGATCACTGTGAGTTCAAGGCCACCCTGAGATTACATAGTTAATTCCAGGTCACCCTGGACCAGAGTGAGACCCTACCTCACAAAACCAAAAAAAAAAAAAAGAACTTGAACCCACAGCAAAGGAAAAAAAATGACTATCCTACTGACAGGAAATGGTGTAATGTCAGTTTCATGGGAAACAGGAATCAAGGAGTGGGGGTCAAAAGCTAATAAAAAAGGAGTTTCACAGAGTCATGTTAGACATTAAATAATGAAATTATATACTTTCCTCTCCTGTGTGGTGATGTCTATTGCAGCTGCCAGCTACTTACTCTGTATTTTTATACTATTTTTCTCTATATATTAATTCTGATGAAATATTGGACTCATAACTATTGTAATTATCTAAAGAGAACCTCAAATTGAACATAAACTTTGAGCCTCACAAAATCCATGTTTCCCTGGATATCTTTGCAAGTGTTTCCTTTTTAAAATTTTTAAAATTTATGGGCTGGAGAAATAGCTTAATAGTTAAGGTGCTTTTATGCAAAGCTGAAGGACCCAGGTTCAATTCCCCAGGACCCACATAAGCCAGATGCACAAGGTGGCACATGCATCTGGATGCCCTAGTGTGCCAATTCTCTCTCTCTTTTCTGTCTCTCCCTTTCTCAAATAAATAAATAAATAAATAAATAAATAAATAAATAAATAAAATTTAAATTTATTTATTAGAGATAGATGATAGAGAGAGAGATAGAATGGGCATGCCAGGGTCTCTAGCCATTGCAAATGAACTCCAAATGCATGTGCCACCATGTACATCTGGCTTATGTGGGTTCTCGGGAACTGAACCTGGGTCCTTAAGCTTTGCAGGCAAGTGCCTTGACTGCTAAGCCACCTCTCCAGCCCAAGTATTTCCTTTTGTTTTATTTTTTGTTTTTTTCAAGGCAGGGTCTCACTGTAGCTCAGGCTGACCTGGAATTCACTATGTAGTCTCAGGGTGGCCTTGAACTCATGGTGATCCTCCTACCTCTGCCTCCTGAGTTCTGGGATTAAAGGCATGCACCACCATGCCTGGCTCGCCAAGTATTTTCTTTTAACATGCACTGAAGTAGACACACAACACCAGGCAGACATCAGAGAATCCTTGAGAGCTTGCTGACTGAAAAACTGGAAAAACAACATCACTGGGTTAAGACTCTATCTCAAGAGAACAGGTGGATGAGTAAGGAGGTGGGCACCTGATATTCTCCCCTGGCCTCCACATGTGTGGGTGCATTCACCTGCACACCCATATGAGTATACTATACACATATCACATCACACCACATACCACACATACTCTCTACACACAACAAAGAATGTAAAAATGTCAGGGCTGTGTAACTCTGAGTCTAATCACCATTGCTACAAAATATTAAGCTAGATGCGCTGGCTCACACCTTTAAAAACACAACACTTGGGAGGCTGATGCAAAAGGGGAACTCATGGTTCCCCATGAGTTTGAAGCCATCCTGGGCTAGAATGATACCTTGCCTCAAAAAAACAAAAAGTGAGCCGGGCGTGGTGGCACATGCCTTTAACCCTAGCATATGGGAGGCAGATGTAGTAGGATCACCATGAGTTCGAGGCCACTCTGAGACTACATAATGAATTCCAGGTTAGCCTGGACTAGAGTGAGAAGCTACTTTGAAAAACCTTTAAAAAAAAGTAACAATCTCTTCATCTTAAAAATTTCAAATGTAAACAAAAATATAAAACTTGTGTTATAGACTTAGCCCCTAATAAGTATGTATTTCTAAAATACATGATCCAGGGCTGGGCATGTAGCTCAGTGATAGAGTGCCTGCATAGCACACATGAACCTGGGTTCAAGCTCAAGTACCACAGAAAGAAAGAAAGAAAGAAAGAAAGAAAGAAAGAAAGAAAGAAAGAAAGAAAGAAAGAAAGAAAGAAAGAAAGAAAGAGGGAGGGAGGAAGGAAGAAAGGAAGGGAGAGAGAAAGAAAGAAAGAAAGAAAGAAAGAAAGAAAGAAAGAAAGAAAGAAAAAGAAAGGAGGGAGGGAGGGAAGGAGAGAGAGAGGGAGGGAGGGAGTGAGGAAGGAAGGAAGGAAGGAAGGAAGGAAGGAAGGAAGGAAGGAAGGAAGGAAGGAAGGAAGGAAGGAAGGAAGGAAAGAAGGAAGGAAGGAGAAAGAAAGAATGAATGAACCTTGTTTCATCATGATGTCACTAAAGAAATGACTACAGAGAGCTGGGGAGATTTCTCAGTGGTTAAAAGCACTTGCCTGCAAAGCTGGCTGGCCTGGGTGTGGCTCCAGTACCCACGCAAAAGCGAGATCCACAAAATAGCACATGTGTCTGGAGTCCATTTACAGTTGCAAGAGACACTGGTGCACCCATATTCTAACTTTCTCTCTAATAAATCGACTATTGTTAAAAAGGAAATGACTACAGAAAGAACTGTTAGCTAGCTGGGCGTGGTGGCACAAGCCTTTAATCCCAGCATTCAGGAGGCAAAGGTAGGAGGATCGCCAAGAATTCGAGGCCACTCTGAGATTACATAGCAAATTCCAGGTCAGCCTGGGCTAGAGTGAGACCCTACCTTGAAAAACCGAAAAATGAAAAAAACAAAAAAAAAAAAGAAGAAGAAAAAAAAGAAAGAAAGAACTGTTAGCTTTGCCAAACTTCCTACTTCCTGGGACAGTTTTGAATGCGTGTTCAGAATTCCATTGCACAATAGATTGTAGACATGAAGGTGCACCAGGCAAATGATATGGAGAAACTTCCACCAGGCATGGTGGCGCACACCTTTTATCCCAGCACTCGGGAGGCAGAGGTAGCAGGTTCGCCATGAGTTTGAGGCCACCCTGAGACTCCATAGTGAATTCCAGGTCAGCCTGGGCTAGAGTGAGAACCTACCTCAAAAAAAAAGAAAGAAAGAAAGAAAGAAAGAAAGAAAGAAAGAAAGAAGGAAGGAAGGAAGGAAGGAAGGAAGGAAGGAAGGAAGAAAAGTGAAGAAGAAATTCCAACTTCAACTGACGTTGAGTAGTCGATATCCTTGAGCTTTTCTCAGGTCACGCTTCCTGATGAAAACATTCCCGTGCATCCTCATGAGTACAGAAATGGTGATGTCTTGATTACCTATTGCTGCAGTTACCTTCCCTTGCTGGCACAAAGCACCTGACCAAAAGCTACTTATGGGAGGAAAAGGTTTATTTTGGCTTACAGATTGAATGGAAGCTCCATGATGGCAGGGAAAATGTGGCATGAGCAGAGGGTGCTCATCACCTCCTGGCCAACATCAGGTGGACAATAGCAGGAGAGTGTGCCAAACACTGGCAAGGGGAAGCTGGCTTTAACATCCATAAGCCTGCCCCCCACAACAAACTTCCTATAAGGTTCCAATTCCCAAATTGCCACCGGCTGGGGATCAAGTGATCAGAACACATGACTCCATGAGGAACACCTGACTTAAACCACCACAGCTATTCTCCCAGATGACTGGACCCCGGCACTCTCTGTCCAGTTACTTTGTCTTAGCATTATTAACATGCATCCTAGCCCTACAAAAATAACCACCAGATAATTGGTTTTATGTGTGCACACATAACAAGAATCCCAAGAAAACAAAATGGTGGAACCAAGATGAAACTTATAGGTGCCACTGTTATCCTAATAGAAGATAGTCCTACTGAGAAAATGAGCACTTTGATCAGTCTCTGAACTTTAACCCTTTAAAAGAAAGTGACCCATAAGCAAGTTTTATACACACATACACACACACACACACACACACACATATGTAGAGAGAAAGAATAGGCAGGCCAGAGCCTCTTGATACTGCAAACAAACTCCAGACGAATGTGCCACTCTGTGCACCTGACTTTACATGGGTACTGGGGCATTGGAACACAGGCTCTCAGGCTTTGCAGGCCCAAAGATTACTTTTTTTACTGCATATTTACTCGAGTGCACTGTTACATGTTGAATTACTGACGAAGCAATCAAAATGCTTCAATCAGTCATGCAATATCTATGCAGGTGTCGGGAAATAGGTAGTGCAGTAACAGTGACTTCCTTGGCAGTTTGGGAAGGGGTCATTAACTCTTGCAACAGATTAAGGCATTGGTTTTCATGGGATTATCAGAAAAGTGAGGGATCCACCATTACTATGAAAGTTACCCCAACTGTTCGTATTAGATTTCTATATACTGTGATCCTAAGGTAGTAGCATGAATTAACATGTGCTTTTAAAGGACTATAAGAAAGATCATCATGTATTCAATTGTTTACATCAGCTATCAAACTGTTTTCATGGGGAAACATTGGCCAAGAGGTACAATATATAATCACTATGATGAAAATAAATTTATTGGCTGTACATTGTTGTCTGTCTCTAAGTGAAGGTATAATATAGATTAGGAATGACTTACCCAAGCCTTTATTTTGAAAGAAAAATGGCAGCAATAATTAAGTGGTTACATGTACATTTAATTTTTTCAAGCAGAACACATTCTGCAAGCCAGTGCCTTTAACTGCTGAACCTTTTCTCCAGTCCTCAAAACATTTTTAATTTTTATTTGTTTATTTGAGACAGAGAGAAAGAAAAAAACAGACACCAAGAGAATGGGCATGCCAGAGCCTCCAGCCACAGCAAACAAACTCCAGATGTATGTGCCACCTTGTACATTTGGCTTATGTGGGTCCTGGAGAATTGAACCTGGGTCCTTGGGCTTTGCAGGCAAGTCCCTTAACCGCTACACCCATTCCTCCAGCTCTCAAAACATATTTAATACATATTTATTTATTTGAGAGAAGGATGAGAGAAAGAAAGAAGAGAAAGGGCAAGCCAAGGTCTTCTGTTGCTGCAAACAAACTCCAAGCACAATGTGCCAGCTTGTGCATTTGGCTTTATGTGGGTAGTGGGGAATCAAATCCAGGCTTTTAGGCTTAAGAAGCAAGCACCTTTAACCACTGAGCCATCACTTCAGCCCAGAACTGACAAATTCTAAGTAAACCAAAAATGGACAGAGACAATGCCTAACAGGGACTACTCCACCCAAACTGAGCTAGATCAAAGCCAAGCATGGCTGGGCCCTGAAGGTCATGATTCATTCTTGTTGTCTGCCTGCTCCTGAGTTGACTGTCCAATGGTGAGGACTTTCAGAAAGGACAGGATTAACCGAGGCAAAGATGTCACTCAGGTGAAGGAGTGAGGAGGTTTTTTTCTTCATTGTGGAGGACTCCATCCCATATTCTCCCAGTTCAGGACAGAGACCACCACCTTAGAGAGCTGAAGGGCTTATTAGCTGAAGGCGGTAGCCACTCTATGAGGCCCTGGCCTGGGACTGAGTGATTGATAGGCGAACTGCAGCTAGACCTGCTTGAAACTGAGGTAGAGTACAGGGTGACGCTGTGGCAATTTCCCCCAAATCCCTCCTACTTCTGTGTGGACATGGGGGACACCAGGGACACAGGCCTGGCCTCCAGCACTCCAGAAACCCTGGCCATCAGTTCCGGATTGCTTGGTGGTTCTTGGGCACAGCCACATATCGCAGCTTCTTCATGATGGGGGGCCAGCCCAGCAGCTGCTGATCCCACATGTACTCTGGGGACAGCACCTTAGTGGGCTTGTGGTTGAGCAGGTATTTGTTCAGGTGGCTCTCATCGTGCCACACGGCCTCGATGCCATTGGCGTGGTCGACCACCATGGCCTCATGACAGGTCTTGGTGAGGTGGTATACCTCCATTACTGATCCCCCAAAGAAGGCCCCCATGTAGTAAAAGTCACCCTCATCCTGGGGTATGTAGGCCTGAGACTGTGGCCGGCGCTCATAGGTGAAGGCTTCTCGGTTGCTCCTGTAGAAACCAGGATGCAGAGTTCCAAAGAGCGCTGACAGGATCTCCACACCCACGTGGTCCCGGAACTTCATGTCCACGTCAGCACACACCAGGTAATCCACCTCGTGCTGGAAGCGCTGCTCCGAGAAGCGGCTGATCATCTCCATGCGGTGCATAGATACGTCCTGCCAGCGAGTGTAGTTGCGCACGGTCAGGACCACCAGCCGCCGTCCTGCTCCCAAGGGCACTTGTGGCACGTCTGCAGGCCGGTCAGTGAAGACGTAGTAGTTGACCCTGTGCCCAACCATGAAGTGCTGCTCTGCTGTCTCCAAGAACAACTTCAGGAAGACCACATATCTGTGAGGGGGTGAGAGGACAAGGAGAGGCTTAGATGCAGCATCGTCAGGACCCAGGGACACAGACACCCAGACTCTGACTACAGAACACACAACCTCCTGAAGGCTGTATGCAGCACAGCCTCACTCTCCAGCCATCCTGACAAATCTGCGGCCATCTCACTTTCCCCTCCTCTATCACAGAAAGGGTGCCATCAGCAATCATCCCAGCAAGGAGAGCTAGGAGCTGCGGGCAGATCCCTTGCATTTACCTCTTGCCATGGAAACCCCTCAGCAGACCACCTCTTCCATGGTGTGGTAGTTTGAATAGATGTCCCCCAACATAGTCAATGTTTTATTAGACTGTAGTTTGGATCTGCAGCCACCTAGCTGGAGGCAATGTCACAGGGCGGATTTTAAGGTGTGGTGGTGGGTTTGAGATTTCAATCTAAATATATGCAAAGTGTGCCTAGATGGAGTTCCAGAGGAGTGCTGTGCTGTGTGGCTTTTGGCTGGTGGCTTCTTTCTCTGTGTTTGGTCCTGTGAAAGCAGGCCAGCTTCTTCTGCCATTATGGAACTTCCCCTGGATCTGTAAGCTTCAATAAATATCCCTTCCTCCATATCTTTGCCTGGTCTTGGAAGTTCATCTCAGCAAACCTGAAGCTGTCTGCTATACATGGCTTCCCCAAGGCAACTTCGTTCCACCACATCCCACACTCCCCACACCTGTCCTGGCCTGAGCAATGCATCAGTTCACAGGGCTGTCCACTCTGTGACTCAGTGGGGTTGGTGGGAACTCTGGAGAGTCTGGTATCCGCACCCCTCTCTCATTGCTCTTTCTGGGAGTCTGTCTTAGGGAACAAAAGGGTCTCTATTCCCCAGATGTTCCTTTCACAGGAGGGTCTCTTGTGGAGAAGGCCAAGTAAACACTTATGTCCTGAGGAAAGGTCACGTATGGACTCTAGTACAGCTAGCGTCAGGACTCGCGGTAGGCAGGGAAGGGAGGAAGCCCCCTAGAAAGAAGGAACAGGTACAGGTGTGTCCTGGCAGGTACAGAGGGAGGGGCAGCTGGCCCAAGCTCTCATCCCTGGGTGCTGCAGTCTCTAGAGGGAGATGGAGCTGAGTCCATTAACCCTGTGATTCCACCTGAGCCCAGCAAGGTAGCCCATTGAATGAGCCCACCGCTAAAGCTTCCTGCACACAAGGCAGAACTTGGTATCCCCAGAATCTGCCCTCAGTCAGTTTTTCTTTTGTTTTAAAGTTATTTATTTATTTATTTGTAAGTAATAGGAGAAAAAGAAAGAGAGAGGGGAGACGAGAGGGTACAAGCACTAGAGTACGGACGTACCAGTGTGTGTAGCCACTGCAAATGAACTGCACAAGTATGGCCCACTTTGTGCACTTGGCCTTACATAGGTGCTGAGGATCAGACCCTGAACCAGCAGGCTTTGCAGGTAAAGCACTTTCAACTCTTGAGGCATTTCCCCAGCACATTTCTTACTTTTTGATGGCAAACACGGTTAGTCCGATGGTGGTGTTCCGAAGCCTGAACTGCTCATTCAGGATGTCAATGTTGAAGGTTCCCTCCCAGACAATGGGAGCCAGCCATGGAGTCAGGATAAGGACATCACTCCTGCTGCATGGGGAGAGAGCCATATGCAACATGTGACACACACCCCTGCACCCCACCTGGGAACCGCTTCCTCTCAGCCCACGTCTCCTCAGCTTCCCCAGGCTGAGCAACCTTCCACAGGATCTCGACCTTCAGCAGCAGCTCTCCCTGACCATCAGGGCTCTTGGGCCACAAAGGAAGCTGAGATTTGTCAGCAAGGGTGGGGAGGAAGGACTCATCACATGTACCCACCACCACACTGCAGATTCCTTGATGGACAAGAGATGAGAAACAAACCACCAAGAGAAGGAGAGAGAGAAATAGAACAGGATGTGGGTCTCCAGATTCAGGTCCCAGACAGACTGACACAGCAAGCTAAATTGATATTTAAGGCACTTGTTTTCTGACCCATAGCTTTATGCATACTAACTACTCCCCAGTGCAAGGAAATCAGTTTCTTAGAATCTTTGTAGCAACACTTCCACAGCAGTAAATTTCAGTGAATCTACTCACGCAGGTGTTAGCACCTTTGGCTGGGTGTAGAACATCCTGCAAAAACCAAACACAGTAACTGGGTCATTTGGGATGCACTTCACAAGGAACCTTGCAGTCCAGACAAACACCACTGCTCAGGCCATTCTGACCATTTGACCCTGTCATATCAGCCCAGAATCACAGGGAACAGGGAAAGTGAATGAAGGAGCTCACAATCTCTGATTCAGTATTTGTAAGGTGAGGAGATGAATTCATAGGCACCCCTCCGCCCCCCTTAAGGCAGACAGATCTAAGAACTCCTTTAACTCTCAAGCACGAGGGTTCAGAACGAAGTCTTGTCCCTGTTAGATACCAATCATCCCATCTGGCCCTTCCCTGGCTGAGGACATGGCAGGTCTGGTGGCACCAAGTCTTCCTTTCTCTGATGTCATAGATCAGCTGAAACAGATATGTAAAGTGGTGTCCACGCAAGTCTAGGACTATAGAAGGGCCTGTCTCCTCCAAAGAATCGAGAGCTCTTTCTACCTGTCAGTAACAGCTTCGACTTGAATTTCCTATCACAGCTTTTAGAAGCAGGGAGTGAATCTGAAAAACCCAGAACAGAGCCTGCAAGATGGAAGGTTGTAGAGATGGCTGGTGGTGATGGCTGCAAAACAGTGTGCATGTGCTGAATGCGCCTAGTGGCTGAGATGATGATGGTCAGCTCATGTTTTATACATTTCACAAATGAATTCTTGGCCCACATCTGTCATCCCAGCACTTAGCACCCTGGGGTAGGAGGATTACAAGTTCAAAATCACTCTGGACTGCACAGCAAAACCATGTCTCCAAAACAAAAAAGTAAATGAAAAGGAGAGGAGTGGGCTGGAGAGAAGGTTCAGCAGTTAAAAGTGCTTGCTTGCGGACTGGAGAGATGGCTTAGTGGTTAAGGCGCCTGCCTGCCAAATCTAAGAACACCCATTCAATTCTCCAGGTCCCATGTTTAGCCAGACGCAAGTGATGCAAGCACACAATGCCACAAGGGGGGGCACACATCTGGAATTCTTTCACAGCAGCTGAAATGGTCCTGGCGCGCCCATACTCTCTCTCTCTGCCTTCTCCTCCTCTCTCTGTTCTCTCTCTCTCTCTCTCTCTCAAAAAAATGCTTTCTTGCAAAGCCTACCAACCCAGGTTGAAGTCCTAGCCATCCACATAATGTCAAAAGGGTATTCATTTGCAGTGGCAAGAGATTCTGGAAGGTTCACCTGTGCGCGTGGGCACACGCACATGTGTACGCATGCAAACAAATAAGAATTAAGACAAGTGTTTTGTTTTCTTTAAAGGAGAAGGGCCAGCTCCATCTAGTAGCTCAATTTGGATTTAGCTTTATAAGCTCCACATTACTGCTTTTAAGCTGCTTTCCAGTACCAGGATCCAACCTGGCAGTCACCCTCTGAAATGTCAATGACATGGAGCTGCTTAATCAGAGCACTGGCTGCACTCTGGTCTCTCAGTGTTGGCAGAACAAATAAGACCAAAGCAGAGCCTTGGGAGGAGACACGGTCAGTCTGTTCTTCTCTCTCTCTCTCTCTCTCTCTCATTCTCTCTCTCAGCTCACCACTGGAGGGGGACTACCCGACTTCCTATATCCCATCCATGCTATAGCAGACAGCTTCAGGTTCACTGAGATGAACTTCCAGACCAGGCACAGTTATGGAGGAAGGGATATTATTTATTGAAGCTTACAGATCCAGGGGAAGTTCCATAATGACAGAAGAAGCTGGCCTGTCTTCACAGGACCAAGCAGAGAGAGAAAAACCACCAGCCACACAGAACAGCACACTTTAGGAACTCCTATTAGGCACACTTTATATATCTTTACAATGGAATCTCAAACCCACCATCACACCTTAAGATCCGCCCAGTGACATTGCCTCCAGCAAGGTGGCTGCAGATGCAAACTATAAACTAATAAAACACTGAATATATTGGGGGCCATATATAAAACTACCACAAATGCACTCCCTTCTGTCCCCATCCACTTATCCCAGGACATAAGGGCAGTGTACCTTGGCAAGGTGACAACTTCCCGAGCATCCTGCTCTCCAGCAGTCACCACACTGTAAAAGGAGAACGCAGGAGACACGTCTACACCAGGAGTATTGACGGTGAGGCACACAGAGCTCAGTGGAAGGGGCTCTGTGGTACCTGAGAGTGGAGTTTGTCTGGGAGACTCACACACCAGCATTGCCATGGAATTGACCTGGAAACTGCCTGTGTCCCTGTTGCATACCAACACACTAGTGTCAAATAGTGCACTCCAAATTCACTGAAGAGCTGAGCCCTCATGCTCACTACCTACTTGTGAATGGAGCTGGGTCAGGTGGAGGTTCTCAACTCCTCCCATCAAGAGCTGGGGGCTGATCCATGTGCTCACAGAGATAAGCAGAGGCAGAGGTGGTGCCAGGTTGTGAAGGTGACATACCTATCATCTAATGGGTCAGTGGTGTTTGAAACTCCCAGCCAAACTCAAAGTAACCCCAAGTCACAGGGAGACACTAAGAGCAGAGGTGTCCAAGCTGAGAGCACCCTCAAAAACAAGAAATATAAGAGACATCCACGGACACCCATCAGCTCAGTCTAGTAACCCCAGGAACCCAGGACTCAGAGACAAGCTGCTGATGGTAAGGAGCTGCAGGCAAGATGACATCCTGGATGGCCAGCTACCTTTTGTACTAGATGGTCACTAGCTACTGTAAGGAGAGAGGGGCAGGGCAGAAAGACAAGCATGAGGCTGCTACAAGGTGAGTACAGGCCCAGCAAGGCAGAGCAAAACCCAGGGGTGCCTCCTGAAAGGCAGAATGACAGGATCTGGGACAGTGAGGATGAGATGTTGTGGTCCCCCCTAAGGCCAGCCCAGGAGGGACGGTAGGGTCTCTACCGAGTTGGGGTGAGCAGCGCGGAGTCCCAACACAGACTCCGGGAGTTGGGTGGAAGCAGCAGAGGGCAAGCTGCCGCAAACTCATTTATTGAGGAAGTACACATGGGTTTTAAGTGGCTTTGCTGGCTAATCATTGTATGGGGTGGTCCCCTTTTTGTGACCAATGACAGCCTGTCTCTGGACAGGTCATCTCATAGCAGGCTACTCGCGAGCACGGGACTGTAGCTGTTGTCACGCCAAGCCTGCGCAGAATGCCATGTTCACAGAAGCCACTTCCTGGTTTCTTCTGCCATGTGGTCTGGCTAGGACCAGGCCTGTATTGTGCCATACAATGGGGCTGACCTCAAACCTGGGCAGCTACACAGTGTTCAGGTGGAGAGAAGGGAGAAGAAGCTGCTGGTGGGGTTTCCAACTCAGGTAAGGGCAGATTTAGGACTGGAGGTCAGAAGGGAGACTAAAGGTGGAGGCAGCAGTGTCCCCGCGGTCCTAAAAGACAAGAAAAGCAGATGAGGCTGCGCTAGACGTCCGGAAAGCTAAAAGCACTCGTGTGGAGGACCAGGCAGAGTCCACAGAGCAACAAAGCAGTAGACAAGTCACCCAGCTGCTGTCCCATCTCCCCTTCCCCATCCTCCATCTTTTTCTCACCAGGTCTCAGAGGCTCTTGGACTTCCCAGGAAGTGGTTCAGGAACCCATAGCTGTGGGAAGGAAGTGCATGGGAGGCAGCTGTTCAGGAAACAAACCTGAGACCCAGTGTCTCCTGCTCAGAAGAACATACAGCTCGAACCATCATAGTGACCAGACTTTCCTCATAGAGCTGCAGTGTGAGCACACTCTGCATAGCACCAGCCACACCAGCCACATCCCATGGGAGGACTTGGGAAGGAGAGAGAACCCTGAGAATAGGGCCTGTATTCAGACACCCACAGGCGCTACCACAGACCCCCACCCTAGCAAGGTGCACACAGCCCATGGCCATGCCAAAGAGTGCTTCCTGGCTGTGTCCAAAACCACCTCAGTAAAGCAGACACTGGCATTGCAAAAGCTCAAGCACCTTCTGGACCTGGAAGCACCTGCAGCTCAACAGCCAGACTTGCCGATTTCAGGGCTGACCTTGAGGATGAGGATGAGGGAAATGACTTGATCCCAACCTCAGGCCCCCTTTGTGAACTGGGAGGGACACAGGTGTCCCCAGGTGAGGCTTCACTAAGGGTACAGGTGAAGGCTGGCCATGCCATCACCAGAGCTGCGCTGACAGCTCAGAGTGTGTCATTGTGGAGAGCGCCTTCACCATTGCTGTGGCAGTGGGGACAGGACTCGCTTAGGGGTCCTGGTCAGGGTCTCGTGGGCTGTCCTCACAAGCCTGGATTCTTACCTAAAGAAGACCAAGATGAGAATTACTGGAGGAAAGACTGCAGGATACAGGGAGCAACATTTTGGCTTTCCTGAAAAACAGCAGTGCAAGATCCAGTTAGTTGTCTGCCTCCTCCACCTGCTCACTTCCTCCATCTTCCAACTCCTCCTCCACCTGAATGCCTCCTCCTCCTGCCCACCTCCTCCACCTGTCCACCTCCTTCACCTATCCACCTCCTCCATCTATCCACCTCCTTCTCCTGCCCACGTCCTACTCCTCCTGCCTACCTCCTCGTCCACCTTCCCACCTCCGCCTCCTGCCCACCTCCTCCTCCTGCCAACCTCCTCCTCCACCTGCCCACTTCCTCCTCCACCTCTTGCCTCATCCTCCCTACTCCTGTACCGGTTCATCTCCTACACCAGCCTGCCTCCTCCACATGCTCATATACACCACCTGTTTGCCTTACGGGGCTCTCCCCTAGTTTCAGACCTAAGATCCCCTGCACCACAGGCAATGCAGTGCCCACAGCCCAGGCATCCCAAACCCAGCTGCACCTCCGGCCATGTGCCCACTCAGAGAATGGGGAAGACAGTGTTTCCTCCCAGCTCGTGGCTCCAGCTGTTCCTCTAGACCCTTCAGGCTGCCCTTGGGCTTTTCAATGGCCTCATTACTCTGAGCAACCCTTGCTGTGGGAGGCTGAAAAGAACCACCCCAAAATAACTACTTCAAAGTCTCTGTTGGCCCCATGTCTGTGGGGACAGCTGGACCAGCTTTTCTCTTTTTCTCTCTTGCTAAATGCTTTTGTCTGCCACTCAACTGACTTTTATGGGACCAATTGGTTTTTGGTCAAGAGCTAACTGATTTTTATAAACTCCCTGCATGCTGGGGTTAAATTCAGATCTGGCTGTTGTCATGTTAGGGTGGCATGTGTTCTGCAACCAAAGATTCTGCTGAGTCTCCACTAACTACAAACTGAGCTAGTCACCTGGTTTGTCACTCATTTGCTGACTTTAGGCCAAGAGGTCTTTATGTCTGATAAAAGAACCTCATCAGCAGCTTCAGTCTTGAAATAATCTTTTTCATTTTTATTTCAGGTCAAGAAAAGCAATAGTAACATTTTTATGTTTTCCATAAACCCATGACTTTTTAATGGGCTTTTTTATGTTTTGTTTTGTTTTGTTTTGTTTTTCAGGCAAGGTCTCACTCTAGCTCAGGCTGATCTGGAACACACTCTAGCCTGAAGCTGGCCCTGAACTCTGGGTGATCCTACTACTTCAGCTTCCTGCATGTCACCTGACATAAAGAGCAAATATTCTTTTTTTAATTTTTAAAAAATATTTTTATTGATTTATGGGCTGGAGAGTTGGCTTAGTGGTTAAGGCTCATGCCTGCAAAGCCTAAGGACCCCGGTTCGATTCTCCAGGTCCCACGTAAGCCAGATGCACATGGTGGCACATGCATCCGGAGTTCGTTTGCAGTGGCTAGAGGCCCTGTCATGCCCATTCTCACTCTCTCTTTCTCTCTCTCTCACTCTCTCTCTCCAATAAATAAATAAATGTTTAAATCTTTTAAAATTTAAAAAATATATTTTTATTTATTCATTAGAGAGAATTGGGGTAGAGAGACAATAGACATGCCAAGTCCTCTAGCCACTGCAAATGAACTGCAGAAGCATGCACCATCTTTTGCATCTAGCTTAATTGGGGTTTAGAGAGTTGACCCTGGGTCATCAGGCTTTGCAGGCAAGTGCTTTAAGTGCTAAGCCTTCTCTCCAGCCCAAGAGCAAATATTCTTAAAAGACATTTATCTAAAAAGGCTTACCTTTCCCTACCCTGGCCTGTTCCTTCCCCAAAATGAGTGATTTTCAACCACTGCATCTGTTTCTCAGTGTTGCGAGTCTCTATTAGCTCCAGAAACAAAGAACAGGTGACTTAACATGTGAATGCCACAAGGTTTGTGATTATATTCTTTTTCCCTTTCTGTGGGTGGTATTTGACTGTGGGGTCATTTAAGTAGAAATAAATTTTTGTTCACTGCAAACAATTGTTCCTTGTGTGACACATGCACCGGTGTGTACAGTATACACGTGTCTGCAGATGTGTATCACCCATGCACGTGTGTGTGAGGAGACCAGAGAAAAACGTCTTCCTTCTCTTTCTCATGTTTCCTTGAGAGGGGTCTCCCTCTGCCAGGAGCTACTGTCAGTCACTGAGCCCCTTAGACTCTGGCCTCTACCCACCAAGGATAGATTGGGAATAGACATAGGACCACACAGGTCTTCCCAAAGCAAAGTGAAGGCTGCATTCACCTTCCAGAGCTTTCCCTGGAGCTCACTGACCCTGGGCCCAGCCCTGGTTCCGGGGGAGCACTAACAACTGGGGGTACTGTTAGGGAAGGGACTTGACCTGCAGACAGTCCCTCATAGATCCTCTCTGAGTTTTCCTTGGCCTCCTCCCCCAGCCAAGCTTCCACACAATGTCGTCCTCCTGTGGGCTCCAAGGGAAACATTTCCTTCCCCAATGTGTGCAAGGCAGAGCCCTCCAGCAGCCATGCGCAGCTGCTCTGGTCACCTGGGTCCATTGCCCGCCCTGGTTGTCACTCCTGCCGCCTCCCCCAAGTCCCTGCGTCCCCAGGAGCTCTGCTTTCCCTGCTCAGGGGCAGGTCCCACTTCCCACCGCGCTGTCCCCAAGCTCCTGCTGAGGGCAAAGATTAGACTGGCCCAGAGCACATTCCCCCCCCCCAGCACCTTTTCTAAGAACCTTCTCGGGACCCTCTTGCCCTGTCCTCAGTGGTCATTCTGAGTCCCAGTTAGGTCAAAGCAGGTGAGTGTGGCGGGAGGAGGGAGAGACCAGGGGACCATCCTGGAGTCCTCGGGCCACCCCACCTAACCACGATCCAGGAGGTCTGTCTGTTCGCCGCGGGCAGCCGCACCCACCTTGCGCCGGCCCCGGGCCGAGGGTGGCGGACGCCCGGGACCCCCACTCGCGACTCCGCAGACAGCTGGGCGCTCAGCGCGCCCGGCGCACGAGGCCCCACTGTGAGCTGCACTCACCTGACCAAGTCCAGCTCAGCGTGGCCATGGCTCCACCTCACAGCGCCCTCCTCCTCCAGGGCTCTGGGGACAGGGTGAGCCTTCTGCTGGCTTGGGAGACCACACTGCGCTAGGGGATAAGGAGCGCAAGGGAACACCGCAACCCGCGAAAAAAACTAGAGGACTCTTGGTACTTCATCTACACGGGGCGTAGCCACCTCTCTCCTAGATCTGGTCTCCCTGAGTACGTCACCTGAGTCCCCGCCCTTGTCCCCTGTCCCCAGCAGATCATCCGGGCGCCCAGGTCATCTGATGCAAAGTAACCATCCACAGGCCACCTGCCTTTAGGCTCACTAACCTGGGACAGAGCCAAAAGTCAAGTTCCCTTCAGGTGTCATGAAGCCCGCCCCCAGTCTCCTGGGATACCCAACACTCACCACTGCTCCAGGTCTCCAAAACCACTCCCTGATCCTAAAGCCCCGCCTCCAGGACCTCTGTGTGGAGTCCGGCGCCTGTCATTTCCATACCCCGGAGGCTGTGAGATTGAGGCCAGCCTGGGCTACAGAGTGAGGTCCTGCATCCCAGCAGCGGTAAACCCCTTTCCGGGACGCCTAGGTTAGCTGAGGACGCCTGGGCACCAGAGCGCAGACCCAGGCTCTCAGCCTCCTTCAAGTGCGCTAACTAGGGACAGACCTTAGGCGGTCAGTCCCCAAACCCCCTTCCTTTGTCAAAAAGCCCCACCCTCAGACTCCCAGACTCCCGGATGGCCCGCCCCTGGGGCTGTAACTCGATAGCAGAGATACTAAAGACCTGGATTATACCTGTAAACCAGCACTGCACAGGAGGATTGCTGGGCTACATGCGAATTCCAGGTCAACCTAGGCTGAGTGAGACTTTGTCTCAAAAAGGGTGAGGGAGAATCCCAGCACTCGGGAGGCTGAGGTGCTGTGAGTTCAAGGCCACCCTGAGACTAAAAATTGAGGTGAGAGGGGCTGGAGATGGCTTAGACCCACGGTTGGAGAGATGCCTGGGGTTAAGATGCCTGCCTAAACCTAAGAACACTGGTTCCAATCTCCAGCGGTTCTAATCTCCAGGTCCCACGTTTAGCCAGATGCAAAGTGACGCAAGGGCGCAATGCCGCACTTGACCACAAGGGGGTGGACCCATCTGGATTTCATTCACAGCAGCTGAGAGACTGCTGGTGAGCCCATCTTTATCTGTCTCCCTCTCTCTCTCTCTGTCTCTCTCTGTCTCTCTCTGTCTCTCTCTGTCTCTGTCTCTCTCTCTCTCTCTCTCTCTCTCTGTGTCTCTCTCCAAAAAAATAATAAAAAATAAAAAAATAAAAAGAAAATTGAGGTGAGGATTCACAGTGAATTCAAGGCCAGCATGGCTACACATTGAGGTCCACCTCAGCATAGACTACATAAGACCCTGCCTCGAAATAAACAAACAAACAAACAAACAAACAAACAATGTTGGCTTATGTGGAGGTTTCCGGCTTTGGTTGCTTTTAGGATACACCGTTTTTCATACTACTCAGGAACTAGACTTCAGCCCTTTGCTGATGGAGCCAACACAAAAGCTTAACTCAACCATGACCCCCGGGGTCTTTTCAGATGTCCTGTGAAGAAAATTCCTCTGACAAGTCAGCGAACTCAGGATCCAGAGATGTGGTTAAAGGACCTGCATGACTTGACCCTTAACCCTCATACCAAGCTCACATCCCCTCTACCAGAATGTCTGGCCCAGGCCCTGGACAGAAGTAAAAGGGTCTTGCAGGAGACAGGAATGGCTTTCCCTCCAGGAGGAAAAAAGTGTTGCCTGCATGGAGAGAAAGAGAACAACAGGCAAAATTGAGGCATCTTGTAAATGAAAGATTTTCAAGACTTGAAAGAAGAGAACTGAGAAATGGTCTTAAAGGAGATCAGAATGAAACAAGAAGTATGTCACTCAAATATACCTGCAGGAGTGATGGCACAGGGGTTGAAGACATTTGCTTGCAAAGTGTGACGGCCCAGATTTGATTCCCCAGTACCCATGTAAAGCCAGATGCCTAAATTACGGGTGGGATCCTTCTGAGAATTCTAGAATAGGAAATGATTCTGACAAAAAGTTGATGAAAAAGCCAGGCGTGGTGGCGCACACCTGTAATCCCAGCACTCAGGAGGCAGAGGTAGGAGGATTGCTGAGAGTTCGAGGCCACCCTGAGACTACATAGTGAATTCCAGGTCAGTCTGTCTAGAGTGAGACCCTACCTCGAAAAAAAAAAAAAGTTAATGAAGCTTAAATCTTGCAATGTTCTTTCCATGCATGTGGCAGATAAGAAAGCTCCTCTTTAGGCTGTGCTGTACAGTAAGTATCGTGAATTACCTGTGTGTGAGTTCTGTGGCATAGTTCTCTTTGTGCGTTTTTTTTTTTTTTTTTTTTTGGTGCTGGGGATCTCTTCCAAACTTGTAACCAGTAATATATAAGAGATCTAAGGGATCTGTGTGCTGTAATGTATAAGAAGGACTTCGCGATGCTCCTGCACTTTGATTTGGCTCAAAGAAGCACCAGTAAATCTCAAGTACCCCTGTGTGCCTTAGAAGCCTGAAGTCTGAGGTGACCCGCAATCACGTGACAGGAGGGAGAGACTATTAGGTGGTTTGGTTTCAGTATAGCAATGAGAGTAGATAATTCAATTTTCTAGTTTTCAAAAAACTTGAGGGTGGAGGTGGTTTAAGAATCCCAGCACTCGGGAGGCTAGCCTAGGAGGACACCAGAACTCACCCTGAGACTGCAGTCCCAAGGTGAGCTTGGACCAGAGTGAGAAAAGTGTCAGCCAACACCTTGATTGTTGTAAAAAGAAACTTGAACCCACAGCAGAGGAAAAGCTCTTTTCTACTGACAGGAAATGGTGTCATGTCAGTTTCATGGGAAGCAGGAATCAAGCAGTGGGGGTCAAAGGCTATGAGAAAAAGGAATATCATAGAGTCATGTTGGGCAGTAATTCTACACTCTCCTGTCTTGTGTGGTGCTGACCTGCCTACTACTTATCCTATACTTGTATAATATTTTATCACTTTATATATTTATTTTGATAAAAATTGGATTCATGATTATCTAAAGATGTCTCCAAATGCAACATAAATTTCGGGCCTCGCAAAATCCATCTCTGGCTAGCTCTGCAAGTGTTTCCTTCTAGCATACTGTTGCAATTACCTTCAAGTTGCTGGACAAACACTCGACTTCATTTCAGGCTTACAGAGTCCAGGTCAACACCATCAGTGGCAGAAGAAGCGGGCTCACTTCCATAGATCATAGCAGAAAGACATGAGCAAAGATCTAGCAAGCACAAACAGCCAAGGCTCAAACTGCTCTGAACACACTTTAGGGCTGGACTACTAAATCCACCTCTTCCCCAGCAGAGTTTTGCCTACTGGAGAGTCAGGTAACAAATTCAATCTTAATTTTAAAAAAGGTTAGGCCTGGGCTGGAGAAGTGGTTTAACAGTTAAAGCACTTACCAGTGAAGTCTAAGAGCACATGTTCAAATCTTCAGGTCCCATGTAGCACAGGCACAATGAAGAAAGCATGCAATGTCACACATGTACACAAGGGGGCACACGCATCTTGGGTTCATTCACAGAGGGGGAAAGGCCCTGGCATGCCCATTCTATTGCTCGCTCTCTCTCTCGCTCTCTCTCTGCGTCTCCTCTCTCTTAAAAATAAAAAAATTTTTTTAAAAAGGCAAGGCTGGAGAGATGTCTTAGTAGTTAAGGTACTTGCCTGTAAAGCTGAAGGACCCAGGTTGGATTCCCCAGTGCCCATATAAGGCAGATGTACAAGGTGGCACATGCATGTAGAGTTTTTCTGCATGGATTGGCATGCCCATTCTCTCTCTCTCTCTCTCAATAAGTAAATAATTAAAATTGAAACAAATTTCCTGAGTCAGGATGAAGCGATGGCTTAGCATTAAGGTGCTTGCCTGAGAAACTTAAGGATATAGGTTTGATTACCCAGTACCCACGTAAGCCAGATACACAAGGTGGCACATGTGTCTGGAGTTTGTTTTAGTAGCTGGAGGTCCTGGCACACCCAATCAATCTTTCTCTAAATCTCCCTCTTTCTCTCTCAAATAAATAAATAAAATATATTTTTAAAAAATTAATTTGCAGGGCTGGGCATGGTTGTGTACACCTTTAATCCCAGCACTCAAGAGGCAGAAGTAGGAGGATCACTGTGAGTTCAAGGCCACCCTGAGACAACATAGTGAATTCCAGGTCAGCCTGAGCTAGAATGAGACCCTACCTCAAAAACAAAAACAAAAAATTAATTTGCAACTTCAGCCCCTAGTAGGCAGATTCCTACTATGGGAAGGGGGACAGTCTGTCACTAGAGGTGGATACTATCCCAAAGGTGTGGAGAGCAATTTAAGCTCTGGGTGTGTGTTTGTGCTTGCTTTTTCTGTTTTCTGGCTATTTTCTTTCTTGATGTGGATTTATGAAAGGGATTGATTCATGCACCACCCTGTGCATCTGGCTATGTGGGTCCTGGGGAGTTGAACCTTGGTCCTTTGTCTTTGCAGGCAAGTGCCTTAACTGCTAAGCCATCTCTCCAGCCCTCCTTTAACTTTCAGGCAGGAGGGTTCAGAACAAAGTCTCTGTCCCTGTTAGATACAAATCATCCCATCTGGCCCTTACCTGGCTGAGGACAGAGGCAGGTCTGGTGGCACCAAGGCTTCCTATCTCTGATGTCATAGATACCTCCTCCCCAAATCAGGAACAGAAAATGCTGTGCATTCCAGTATGCGACTATGTAAGGGCCCAAGTCCCCCAAAGGATCCAGAGCCCTTTACACCTCTCATTACAGGCTTCTACTTGCATTTCCTATCACAGCTTTTAGAAGCAGGGAGAGAGTCAGAAAAACCCAGAACAGAGCCTGCAAGATTCCATCCCTAGGACGTGGCAATATAGAGTGGCAATTTTCAGAAAAGAAGGAAGGTAGACAGTGGATGCCAGGGTCACGCGTGTGCAGGAAACAAGGAGTCTGTTTCATGAGGACATTTTTGCAAGATGGAGAATTGTAGAGATGGGTGGTGGTGATGTCTCCACAACAGTGTGAATATAGGACCAGCTGAGATAATAATGATGGTCAGCTCATGTTTTATACATTTTACAAGTGAATTCATGGCCCACACCTGTCATCCTAGCACTTGGCATTCTGGGCTGCATAGCACAACCAGGTCTCCACAACAAAACAGTAAATGAAAAGGAGAGGAGTGGGCTGTGGAGACAGTTCAGCCGTTAAACATGCTTGTTTGTAAAGCCTGCCAACCCAGATTGAATTTCCTATCGATCCAATTAATGTCAAAAGAGCATTCATTTGCAGTGGTAAGAGATCCTGCAAGGTGCACCTGTGGGCACACACTGACACACACACACATGATCACTTGCACACATGTAAATAAATAAAAATTAAGACAAGTGTTTTGTTTCCTTTAAAGGAGAGGGGGCAGCTCCATCTAGTTTGCCCAAGATGGTTTTAATTTTTTTTTTTTTTGAGAGAGAGAGACAGACAGACAGAGAGAATGAGCATGCCAGGGCCTCTCAGTTGCAGTGAACAAACTCCAGATACATGGACTCCCTTGTGCGCATATGTGATATTGCTTGCTTGTGTCACTTTTTGCATCTGGCTGGATGTGGGACCTGGAGATTTGAACGGGCGTTCATAGGCTTCGCAGACAGTACCTTAACCTCTAAGCCATCTCTCCAGCCCTGGTTTTAGATTGATAAGCTCCCCATTACTGCTTTTAAATGGCTTTCCAGTACCAGGCATTCTCTGAAATGTCAATGACATGAGGCTGCTCGAACCAAGCACTGGCTGCACTCTGGTCTCTCAGTGTTGGCAGGACGAATAAGACTAGAGCAAAGCCTTGGGAGGAGACACAGTCAGTCTGTTTGTCTCTTTCTCTCTCTCTCTTTCTCTCTCTCTCTTTCAGCTCACCACAGGAGGGGGACTACCCAGCTTCCCATATCCCATCCATGCACTCCCCTCTGTTCCCATCCACTCATCCCAGGACATAAAGGCAGTGGACCTTGGCAAGGTGACAACTTCCCGAGCATCCTGCTCTCCAGCAGTCACCACACTGTAAAAGGAGAACGCAGGAGACACGTCTACACCAGGAGTATTGACGGTGAGGCACACAGAGCTCAGTGGAAGGAGCTCTGTGGTACCTGAGAGTGGAGTTCATCTGGGAGACTCACACACCAGCATTGCCATGGAATTGACCTGGAACCTGCCTGTGTCCCTGTCACATACCAACACACTAGTGTCAAATAGTGCACTCCACATTTGCTGAAGAGCTGATCCCTCATGCTCACCACCTACTTGTGAATGGAGCCGGGTCAGGGTGGAGGTTCTCAACTCCTCCCATCAAGAGCTGGGGGCTGATCCATGTGCTCACAGAGATAAGCAGAGGCAGAGGTGGTGCCAGGTTGTGAAGGTGACATACCTATCATCTAATGGGTCAGTGGTGTTTGAAACTCCCAGCCAAGGTCAAAGTAACCCCAGGTCACAGGGAGACACTAAGAGCAGAGGTGTCTCAGGGACACCCGTTAGCTCAGTCTAGTAATCCCAGGAACACACAGGGACAGAGAGTCATCAAAGGTGTGATTATCTTCCTCCAGCCATGGGGATAGGAACAGGTGCAGGTTTTAACAGGTGTCCTACGTAACAAAATAAAGGCTTAGTTTTGACTCTTATGTCACATTCAGATAGTTTAAATAAATAGACAAAACTAGTTAAAATATCTTGATCTTGTTAATCTTGATATTGATACAGGAAATTAAAGCTTACAGAACCAGCACCAGAGATGGAGTGGATAATCAGTCTATATTTACATCAGCATGTGTCCAGGGAAATCTCTTCCAAAACCTGAGAAAATAGTTAATTAATAGAGCAATATCTGTAGCTGTGTTGTGGAGTTAAGAAGAAACACAAGATAATTTTAATATTGGCCATAAGCTACAATACAGACTATGGCCTTGAAACAGTACAAAAACTACAGTGTCAGTACAAAAGACTATATTGTATGGGACATAATTAGAATGAAATCTTATTACGGTACAAGACATAACTTTGTGTCAGAGGCCTTTAATTTTTCTTTTATCATAATATGAGGTATGACATTATAAATAAATTTATCATCTTATTATAGAAAATTGTCTGAACTATGTAAACAATTAAGGCAGGAGAAATACAGAGCAACAGCTTTTTACCACGTAGGCACATCTTATTTTTTGAATGTGTACCAGTTATAAGTATAGACAAAACATGTTAAGTAAGACAGCATAAGGTTTTGGCGTTTGTATTTGGTTACATCTTTGATTAGTTTAGGTACCTGTGTGGGTACCAATTGCCCCCCAAACTGGAAGCAGAACAGTAGCATTTAAGGTCATGTTTCTAGAGCAGGGAACATGTTTCAAGTATCAGTATCTCTATAAGCAATGAACTTAAGATACAAGAAATGAGACAATTATTTAAGTAAAACCTTGATTGAGACTGAGTATACATAGCTTAAGAATAAAGCCAAACTTGGTCATTGTTGAGCTAAATTAGTCTGATTTTAACATACATTAAAGACATCATGATAGACATAAAGTGATTTCTTCATCTTACCTTTAATCATTGAATCATTTTTAAGTTTAGCATAAAGCAATATTTATGAATGGTAGAATATATGAAGCTAGACAAACTATATTAACATTGTTTGTATAGTGCAGGCATTTTAAGGACAGGAGGAGATTTTTCAGTTTCCCTAAGAACAAAGTTACAAAGAGTAAATCACCTTTTATAAGACGTAGACAATAATCTCAGGGATAATCACCCAGTAAAACAGCAGGAACAAGACAGGAACCATCTTAAGGTTACAGTTGTTTGTTTGTTTTTTAGATATGATAATCTTATTAAATAGTAAAAGGTTGATAAATAGAGGAATGTAGCAAACTTGGTTGAGAGCTTAAAAGCCAGTCTTTGACAACCATGATCATGACCAGATTAATATCAATGAGTTAAAGTTTTTCAGTTTACCATCTGAATATCATAGCATCCTGCTACCAGCCAGGGCCATCCTTTGTTAGTCTGATATAAGCCCTAGGTTAATCATCATTTTATATATCTCAAGGAGGCTGTAATCTGATCAAGACCTTTAAGACTTAGTCAACTTTGTCTTTAACCTTCTGTTTAAGCTTACTCATCTACATACTTTACTCATACCTTCAACTACATACTTCTACCTTACAATCTATGTAACCACTTTGCAATAATCTTTTTCATCAAACACTTATTAACATTTAGTTTCCTCTTTAGTTTATCTTCCTTAGTGAGTTCATCTCATATCTACTGACAAAAACTTTTTTACTATAAGACTTTTAATATGACCATTTAAGTTTCTTCTAACTTAAGGTTTTTTTCTAACTTCTGCTTGTATGTTTCACCCCCATGGTTAATTATATATAGACTGTCTGGGTTCTGATGTCTGTCTGTCTTCCCATTTCCCTGGGTCAGCAGTCCCCCTAGGTTCTCCTCTTTTTTATTTTTTTAATATTTAGAAGGTCAGTTATATTAATTTTATATTTTTTACTTTTATGTTAAATTTAGATGAGACTTAAATAAACAAACAAACTCATTAAAAATGAATCTTAATTTTATTAAACATCTAGATTTTTTCAGTTGTCAGAGTTTTAACAATAGGAAATATAGGTATATTTCAATTTAACTTTGAGATATAACAATATGAATAAATTTATCAACTTATTACAAAGAGTAAAGTCTGAACTATATGAACAATTTAAGGTAATAAAAAAATATGAAGAATGTGTTGGGCATGATGGCACACTCCTTTAATCCTAGCACTCAGGAGGCAGAGGTAGAATCGCGATGAGTTCAAGGCCACCCTGAGACTACAGCATGAATCCCAGGTCAGACTGGGCTAGAGTAAGACGCTACTTTGAAAAACCAAATATATATATATATATATATATATGCAGAATGAAAATTTTTATGTTAACCCATTTTATCATAGGCAACCCAAACCTTTTTCAGCTTAAGTCTCATAAACTATTCATATCATTTTATATCATTTGAATAACAACATGAAACATGGAAAGATATCCTTTTAAGATTTTAGTTATGCTTTAAATTGGTGAGGACTTAATCTTAACAGAGCAATAGCCAGTGGTTTGAATTTTAAGTTGACATTTCTTCTTTGGTGGCTTGTAATGAAAAGAAGGAGGAAAGGGAAAAGAAAGGAAAAACCCTAGAAGCTGTTTAGTGATTTTGATTTTTAGCAAGGAGAGAAAAATTAGATATTCATATGTAGAATAGTTAAAGAGGCCCAATAAAGGCAGGAGTTTCTTTAAGAGGGTAGAGTTTGCATTTGATTTACTGAGATGGCTTGAATTTGGAGTGAGAGGAAGAGAACCTGGAAAGTCATAGTCAGATGGTAGAACTGTGTGGGAGAGGTAGAGTTTTAGAAGGACAGGATTTTAGAGGGGTTTTGGTGACAGAGGAGAACTTGGTAGGTAGAACAAGAAGTACAAAGGGAAGGGCAGGAATGGAGGGCAAAGAAGCCCTGAAGGTAAGGAACCTCAGACCACTTGCCATGCCTTCTGGGAAAGTTATCAAGATCAATAAGATTATTAAAATAAAAAGTACCAAATTCAGGTCAGGGTGGCAAATATCTAAGGAATATTGTGGCCAGATTTGAATAGAGAGTTGGAGTAATTTGGCAGGCAGGAGCTCTGGAAGTTCAAGCTCCTTTAAATTAGCCTTGAGACATGCCAATGGAGTGTCTTTGGGAACAGATAATTTAGGGTCCATTTTGGAGGACAAGGCCTAGAGTGGCCAATCACGCCACCAGGGACATCTCCCAGGCTTAGAGAAGGCAAATGAAATCCAAGGATAAGGAGGGAGCGTCCTCACAGTCCTGATGCTTGGGTGTCTGGAGGAACGATATGTGGGAGCTCCTGGAGTCTCCAATCATCCACAGACCAAAAAGTGAGAAACTCTCAGAGTTTCTAAAGGCCTGAGACAGGGTCTGTCCTAGACCGAGAATGAATACTTTGTCCTCAAGCTGTAATCTGATGAGGGTGTGGATGCAGCAGATCACATGGCGAGAGGCCTCTAGTCTGGAGTTCAAAAGTGCGGTGGGAGAGGGGGAAAGAAGAAAAAAAGGAAGAAGCCCCCAGTTATCAAGCTGGAATGATTGAAGGTTTCAGGTCACAGGTGACTGTTTAGTTCAGAGCAGTGAGCACAGTGAGTGTTTTATTCCTGAGAGAGTGAAACATTTGGCAGGGAGGTAGACAGAAGGAGACAGGAAGGAGTAGGGCATGCAGCCAGAAAGCCCGGCAGGGGAATCCGAGTGGCGGCACCAGAAATGTAAGGAAAGTATAAGAGAAAAGCAAAAAAAAAGGGGGGGGGGGTTTGATCTCTACAGACAAGACTGCTTATTAAGAGAAAACAGCAAGGGACTTCAGTTTTCCTGCAGGCTGAAGCATTGGACCAGGCTGGGGTGCAAGCTTATAAGGGGGATCCTAAGACAAACAGTAAACAGACTGGACCAGCTGCAGATCCAAGGGAAGTAGATAAGGAACTGTAGTTATTTGCATCCTTGCTCAGAATAAGCTTTTTTAGCCAAATTGTCTAGGGAGGATAACCCACCAGACAGTTCCTGTTCCCGAAAGGTTTTCTGAGCTAAGGGCAGTTGAGTTTGTCATTTGGGAGTAGACAGGCTTGTCAAGGCCATGCTTCTGACATTTTATGGCTTGTTGGTTTTAGGGATAGTTATTAACTCCTTAGTTCCCTTTAGTTTTCAAGGAAGGCTATTAACCTTTCAGCTACAAGGTGAGGACAGGCCCAGCAAGGCAGAGTGAAGCCCAGGGGTGCCTCCTGAAAGGCAGAATGACAGGATCCCGGGACAGTGAGGATGGGCAGCTACACAGTGCTGATATGGAGGGAAGGGAGAAGCAGCTGCTGGTGGGGTTTCCAACTCAGGTAAGGGCAGATTTAGGACTGGAGGTCAGAAGGGAGACTAAAGGTGGAGGCAGCAGTGTCCCCACAGTCCTAAAGGCAAGAAAAGCAGATGAGGCTGCACTAGGCATCCAGGAAGCTAAAAGCACTCGTGTGGAGGACCAGGCAGAGTCCACAGAGCAACAAAGCAGTAGACAAGTCACCCAGCTGCTGTCCCATCTCCCCTTCCCCATCCTCCATCTTTTTCTCACCAGGTCTCAGAGGCTCTTGGACTTCCCAGGAAGTGGTTCAGGAACCCATAGCTGTGGGAAGGAAGTGCATGGGAGGCAGCTGTTCAGGAAACAAACCTGAGACCCAGTGTCTCCTGCTCAGAAGAACATACAGCTCAAACCATCATAGTGACCAGACTTTCCTCACAGAGCTGCAGTGTGAGCACACTCTGCATAGCACCGGCCACACCAGCCACATCCCATGGGAGGAGTTGGGAAGGAGAGAGGACCCTGAGAATAGGGCCTGCATTCAGACACCCACAGGCACTACGAGAGCCCCCACCCTAGCAAGGTGCACACAGCCCATGGCCATGCGAAAGAGTGCTTCCTGGCTGTGTCCACAGTAAGTGGCAGTGACTCTGCAAGGACTCAAGGACCTTCTGCACGTGGAAGCAGCCTGCAGCTCACCTGCCAGATTGGCCTTTCCCAGGGCTGACCTTGAGGATGAGGATAAGGGAGATGACTTGGTCCCAAACTCAGGCCCCCTTTGTGAAATGGGAGGGACACAGATGTCCCCAGGTGAGGCTTCACTAAGGGCACAGGTGAAGGCTGGCCATGCCATCACCAGAGCTGCACTGACAGCTCAGAGTGTGTCATTGTGGAGAGCGCCTTCACCATTGCTGTGACAGTGGGGACAGGACTCGCTTAGGGGTCCTGGTCAGGGTCTCGTGGGCTGTCCTCACAAGCCTGGATTCTTACCTAAAGAAGACCAAGATGAGAATTACTGGAAGTATGACTCCAGGACACAGGGAGTAACCTTTTGGCTTTCTTGAAAAGCAGCAGTGCAATATCCACTTGTTTGCCTCCTCTACCGGCCCACCTCCTTCACCTGTCACCTGTCCTGCACCTTCCAATCTCCTCCACCTGCCCACCTCCTTCACGTGGCCTCCTTTCTGCCTTTTTCTTCCATGTGCCCACCTCATCCACCTGCCCACCTCCACCTTCCCTCCCCCTCCACCTATCTTCTTCAACCACCTGCCTACTTCCTCCTTCTGACCGCCTCCTCCAACTGCCCACCTCCTTCACGTGGCCTCCTTTCTGCCTTCCCACCTCTTCCACCTGCCTACATCATCCACCTGCCAACCTCATCCTTTACCTGCCCATCACCCTCCTCCACCGTCCCCCAGCTCTTCCACCTGACCACCTCCTCCTCCATCTCCTCTACCTCTCTAACTCCTCCACTTGCCCTCCCTCTCTACCTGCCCTCTTGCTCCACCTGTCTCTCTTACACCAGCCTGCCTCCTCCACATGCTCATATACACCACCTGTTTGCCTTACGGGGCTCTCCCCTAGTTTCAGACCTAAGATCCCCTGCACCACAGGCAATGCAGTGCCCACAGCCCAGGCATCCCAAACCCAGCTGCACCTCCGGCCATGTGCCCACTCAGAGAATGGGGAAGACAGTGTTTCCTCCTAGTTCGTGGCTCCAGCTGCTCCTCTAGACCCTTCAGGCTGCCCTTGGGCTTTTCAATGGCCTCATTACTCTAAGCAACCCTTGCTGTGGGAGGCTGAAAAGAACCACCCAAAATAACTACTTCAAGGTCTCTGTTGGCCCCATGAAGGGCAGCCAGGACCAGCTTTTCTCTTTCTCTTGCTATGCTTTTGTCTGTGGGGACAATTGGTCTTTTCTGGTGCTTTTTCTCCCTGCATGCTGGGGGTCAAATTCAGGGCAGTAGTATGTTAGGCAAGTGCTCTGCAAGTGAGCAACTCTTCCGCCCCTCAGGTGTTTTGTATGTCCATAGAAGTTATGTATTTTCAAGGTCAAGAGCTAACATGGCCTTTCATGTTTTGTTTTTGCATGTTTATTTTGTTGTTGTTTTTCAGGAAAGGTCTCTCTCTGGCTCAGGATGATCAAGAACTCACTCTGGAGCCTGAAGCTGGCCTTGAACCCTGGGTGATCCTACTACTTCAGCTTTTGGATTCTACCTTAACCAAAGAGCAAATTTTTTTTGTGGTGGTGCACGCCTTTAATCCCAGCACTTGGGAGGCAGAGGTAGGAAGATCGCCATGAGGTTGAAGCCATCCTGAGACTACATTGTGAATTCCAGGTCAGCCTGGTCTAGAGTGAACCCTACCTCAAAAAGCCAAAAAAAATTTTTTTTAATTTATTTATGAGACAGAGAGAATGGGCATGCTAGTGCCTTGAGCCATTGCAAACAAACTGCAGAAACATGCACCACCGTGTGGTTCTGGCTTACTTGGATTCTGGGGAGTTGAACCTGGATTCTCAGGCTTTGCAGGCAAGCACCTTAAGTGCTAACCCATCTATCCAGCCCAAGAACAAATATTCTTAAAAGACATTTAGCCCGGCATGGTGGTGCACGCATTTAATCCCAGCACTTAGGAGGCAGAGTAGGAGGATCCATGATTTTGAGGCCACCCTGTTAGTATATTGTAAATTCCAGGTCAGCCTGGCCTACAGTGAAACCCTAACTTGAAAAACAAAATGTGTGTGTGTGTGTGTTTCTATGTGTGTGTGTTTCTCTCTCTGTGTGTGTGTGTGTGTGTGTGTGTGTGTGTGTGTGTGTGTAAAAAGGCATACCTTTCCCTGCCCCAACCTGTTACCCCAAGATCAGTCCTTTTCAAATAATTGATCTGTTATGTCTTATGATGTAATGCGTTTATCAGTGTTGCCAAATCTCTATTAGCACCAAAAACAAGAACAGGGAATTTAATATTTAAATGTCTCAGGTTTGTGATTATTTTCCCCCCTTTCTGTAGCTGGTAGTTTGGTTGTGGGGTCATTTAAGTGAAAAAAAAATTTTGTTCACTGCTGAACAATTGTTCCTTGTGTGACACATGCACCTGTGTGTACAGTATACACGTGTGTGCAGATGTGTATCACCCATGCACGTGTGCGTGAGGAGACCTTGAGAGGGGTCTCCCTCAGCCAGGAGCTACTGTCAGTCAGTGAGCCCCAGAGATTCTCTAGCCTCTGTCCACCAAGGATAGACTGGGGATAGACATATGACCACACAGGTCTTCCCAAAGCAAAGTGAAGGCTGCACTCACCTTCCAGAGCTTTCCCTGGAGCTCACTGACCCTGGGCCCAGCCCTGGTTCAGGGTGAGCACTAACAACTGGGGGTACTGTTAGGGAAGGGACTTGACCTGCAGACAGTCCCTCATAGATCCTCTCTGAGTTTTCCTTGGCCTCCTCCCCCAGCCAAGCTTCCACACAATGTCGTCCTCCTGTGGGCTCCAAGGGAAACATTTCCTTCCCCAATGTCTGCAAGGCAGAGCCCTCCAGCAGCCATGCGCAGCTGCTCTGGTCACCTGGGTCCATTGCCCGCCCTGGTTGTCACCCCTGCTGCTTCCCCCATGTCCCTGGGTCCCCATGCACTCTGCTTTCCCTGCTCAGGGGCAGGTCCCACTTCCCACCGCGCTGTCCCCAAGCGCCTGCTAGGCTGGCCGGAGAGCACACCCAGCACCTTTTCTAAGAACCTTCTCGGGACTCTTTTGCCCGGTCCCCAGTGGTCATTCTGAATCCCAGTTAGGTGAAAACAGGTGAGTGTGGCGGGAGGAGGGAGAGGCCAGGGTGCCATCCTGGAGTCCTCGGGCCACCCCACCTAACCAGGATCCAGGGGGTGTGTCTGTTCGCCGCGGGCAGCCGCTCCCACCCAGCGCCGAGGGTGACGGACGCCCGGGACCCCCACTCGCGTCTCGGCAGACGGCACTCACCTGACCAAGTCCAGCTCAGCGTGGCCATGGCTCCACCTCACAGTGCCCTCCTCCTCCAGAGCTCTGGGGACAGGGTGAGCACGAGGCGCCCTCTCTTGGCTTGGGAGACCACACTGCGCAGGGGACCAGGGTGCTGGAGAGCGCTCCTGCCAGTGGGGGAGGACTAGGGTTTAGAGTAGAGGATCGCTATGAGCGATAGCCTGGACTACAGAATGAGTTCCAGGTCAGCATGGGCTAGAGTGAGACCCTAGCATGAAAAAAAAAAGAAACAGGAAAATGCATAACTCAAGCAGGGTGATGGCTGTTTTGTGGGATTAAATTGTCCCCCTCAGCTTCATGTGTTTGTGATAAAGCTTCATACTCCATCCCCAGCTGGGTCACTCTGGTTTGCCTTTCTAGGAGGAAGTTGCTATCAACCAGCCAAATTCTCGGTACCTGTGGAGCGCCAACCTCAAGTCCATGTCAAGCATAGTTGATTTTGGCCTCCCGTGAGGAATGAAGCTTAGAGCCAGCTACAGCCTCCAGCATTGACTGCCACATGCAGTCTAGGAAAAGCCCTGGCACTTCCAAGGTCAGGTCAACACACATTGCAGAAGGTAAGTGTGATAGAGACAACAGTAGACAGCATACCTCTAGGGCTCATGCCGTCCCCCACTATAGGCTTTTGACTGGGTTTTCAGTACCAAGCAGCTATTTCCTCCCATGGAGAGGGCCTCGGAGCAATTAGAGAGCTTTTGCTTTCCTCCATAACAGACATACCACTATTGTATATGTTGGCTTATTTGGCCTGGCTGGCCAGACTTACTGCTTGCCATATCCACTATTGTTTACCATCACTGATGACTTCTTTTTCCCCTAAGGCTGCATGCAGTGTAGCTTTTCCAGCATTCTGTGATTGAATTTGTTGTTGTTATAGCTCTTTTCTTTTCTTTTCTTTCTTTCCTTTCTCTCTCTCTCTCTCTCTCTCTTTTTTTTTTTTTTTTTTTTTTTGAGGCAGGGTCTCACTCTAGCCCAGGCTGACCTGGAATTTACTGCTAGTAATTTCAATGTGGCCACGAATTGATGGCGATCTTCCTACCACTGCCTCCCAAGTGCTGGGATTAAAGGCGCTTACCACCATGCCTGGCTTGACTATGTTTTTCATTTCCAGTATTTCAGTTTAGTTCTTCAGTACTTCCACTTCTTTATTGGATTCTTATTTCCTATTCTTTATCTCCTTCCATATTTCAATGCACCTTTCATTTGTATTTCCATCTTTGATTTTTTTTAACATGCTTATAATTTTTGAGGGGTGGGAGCTTCTGGGATTTCATGCAATTCACTCTCATGAAAGGCCATTTCTGTAGGATTCTCCCCCCAGGTAGGGTCTCACTCTAGCCCTGGAATTCACTATGTAGTCTCAGGGTGGCCTAAAACTCATGGCAGTCCTCTTACCTCTGCATCCCAAGTGCTGGGATTAAAGGTGTGCACCACCATGCCCAGCTGTAGGATTCATTTCTGGAGGAGTTAGGGCATCTTGGGTTTTCATATTCTATTTTTTCATTGAGACCTATGCATATGGAGATGGGTTGTTGGCTGTATCCATTTAAATTGCATCTGTTTATTTACCTATTTTATATCTCACCCTTATTTTTCCAGAGTGCGGGCTCGCACAGTTCAAGAAGGAATGACTTGTCATAGGGCTACTGTATATTTTCCTTCTGCTAAATAAGTATTCAAGGCCCTAGTCCATTTCTTTTTACTGTGCTTTTATACTCATGCATTCTGACCCATGGTGAAGTGCTGTTTCCGTCCAGACACTGATGTGCTCCTGTCAACCATTCGGTATGAATGCAGATGTCAGGAAATGTATTATGCAATTACAGTGACCTACCTGGTGGACTGGTTGATCAACTTCTGCCATCAATTAATGTGTCCATTATCATGGGATTCTAAATAAAGTGTGGGCTCTGCCATTCCTTTGAATGTCACCCCAATTGTGCGTATTAGTTTTCTGTGCACTGTGATCCTAAGGTCATAGCATAAATTAGCATGTGTCTTTAAAAAACTGTAAGAAAACTCATTGCATATTTAATTGTTTGTATCTGCTTTCAAACTGTTTTGCTTGGGAAACATTGGCAGAGAGGAACAATATGTTATTCCTAGAGTGAAACAAGTCCTTTGGTCTTACATAGTTTTTGGTCTCTGAAGTAAAGGTAATCTAGAATAAGAATGGTTTGATTAAGGATTTATTTTGAAAATAAGAAAAATGGCAATGAAGATTAAGTTGCTGCAGTGTGTCATTTAGGCCTGTTATGTGTACATTAAAGATTTATTTCCAGGAGGCTAGGGAGATGGCACAGCTGTTAAAGGCACTTGCTTGCAAAGCCTGCAAGTCCGGATCCAATTCCCCAGCACCCACCTAAAGCCAGATGCACAAAGTGGCACGTGCATCTGGATTTCATTTGCAGTGGCAATGGGTGCACCTCTGTACCCCCTTCAGATGTTCTCTCGACCTCTCCATGACAGATAATAAATAAAAATGTTTAGGGCTGTCCGGGGTCTTTCCAAGTGAGGCGGCGGCCAAGTGGGCTGTGGCGGCGGGGGCACTGGCGTCCTGCTGTCCCTGGGCAGCGCGAGGCAAGAAGCGCCTCCTCGTGCTCCGCCGGGCGATGAGCGCGTCGCGGGTCCGCGGCGCCCCTCCTGGAACCCACAGAGGCGATGACCAGGGAGAAAATCCGCTCCCTGCGGAGGGAACACAAGCCCAGCAAGGTGGACCGGGACCTGCTGGAGCCGGGGGAGGAGGAGGCGATGGCCGCGCTCGGCGGCGCCTTCGCGGGAGGCCGGATGGGCGCGGGCGGCGGCGGCAAGGGCTGCCGAGCCGCGCACCGGGTCATTAGCAACCACCACCACCGGCTGCTGCTCAAGGCGGCGCCCGCCGCGCCCAGCGCCGCCGCCGTCCCGGCCCTGCCGCTGCCCCACCGGGTGGCGGCCGGCTGCCCGGCCCCGGCCGCGGCGCTCCTGGGCGCGGGTGGAGGCAGCTGTGCGGACCGCTACCCGGTGCACGAGTGCGTCTTCAAGGGGGACGTGAGGACACCGTCCTCCCTTATCCTCACGCACAACATCGGGCGGAAGGATAATCACGAATGGGCGCACTTTTGGCTCACGATGCTCCAGTGAAGGTGACAAAGGCTCTGGATGGCGCCCTCTGGCGGAAGCCATCAGCTATGGCGATAGATGATTACAGCTCTTTTAAGGAAGCTTAGGCAGCAGCCCAGAGTAACTGTTGAAGAAAAACGACCTCGATTATTAAAAGCCCTGAAGGAGCTAGATAACTTTTACCTAGAACTTCACTGGGATGTTCAAAGCTGGGTGCCTTTACTTTCCCGAATCCTGCCTTCTGATGCATGTAAAACATACAAACAAGATATCAAGATCAGACTCGACACAACTCTCATAGACTTTACTGACATCAAGTGTCAACGAGGGGATTTAAGTTTCATTTTCAATGCAGGTGCAGCCCCCTGGGAATCCTTTGTAGTATTAGATAATGAATAAAAAGTTTATCAGCGAATGCACCATGAGGAATCAGAGATGGAAACAGAAGAAGAAACTGACATTTTAACGAGTAGTGATATTCTGCAACTTTATCAACCAAATCTATTTCCTTCACACGTGCCCAAACTGGATGGTTTTTTTGTTTGTTTGTTTGTTTGTTTGTTTGTTTGTTTCCGGGAAGATGAAACGGAGAGAATGGGAAACTTTCTGGCAGATGTTTAGCTGGTGAATAGTCTCGTTTTAGAAACGAGGAAGCCTAGAGAACACCTCAGTGAGGAGGCTATTCTTTGAAGCAAGGCCATCATGGAGAGTTTGTTACAAAGGGGGAAACATCATGGAACAGCATTTTGAGTCGGTTCGCAGACAGTCTCTGACCCCTTCTTCTCGGAACTCTATTACGTGGGAAGAGTACATATCTTCAGAAAATGGAAAAGCTCTTCATCTGGGTAGAGAACTGGTATGCAAAGAGAGTAAGAAAACGTTTAAAGCCACCATCGCCATGAGCCAGGAATTTCTCCCAGGGATTGAGTCATTACTGACTGTTCTAGAGGTAATAGCTCCCTTCAAGCACTTTAACAAGCTTAGAGAATTTGTTCAAATGAAGCTTCCTCCAGGCTTTCTGTAAAGTTAGATATTCCTGTGTTTCCCACCATCACAACCACTGTGACCTTTCAGGAATTCCAGTCTGATGAATTTGATGACTCCATCTTTACCATCCCAGAAGACTACAAGGAAGACCGGAGCTGCTTTCCTGACCTTTGGCTGACGTGGGAAACCAAGACAAGACAGTGCACAGGCCCCAGAAATGACTCCAGTGGATGGGACAGTGCTCTCCTCAGTGAAGGGAGCTACATGGAGTCCATCTGAAAGTAGCTGACTAAAGAGATGGGCCTCTAGTAAACGTTCCGCGGGTTTCCTGATGTGCCACTTTCAGTCTTTTTAAAAGTACACTTACTGTATGTGTAATAGCTTGACACCTAATGACCTAAAACCTTTGTAATGTAAAGCAGCATGAGTGTTGGGATTTGTTTTTTATAGGTTTTTACACTTGTTGAAATATATATGCATATGAGTATATCTATATCTATCTAAAACACTCCTGGACCATTAATGTGAATTCAATATCTTAGAGATACCAAGCCCTTTTAAACATCACCATTATTGAAGGTGACATTTATAAATATTTCCTTAAGCTTTGTTTTCATAAAATGTAAAGTATGTAACATTAATGTATAGTTCTGTAATTTGAATGTTTGTTCAATATAATGAACCAGAAGCAATGCTGTTTTGTGTAGATGAATGAACCAAATGGTAACCATTAAACAACTGTATTTATATATTGCAGTCCACTTCACAGGGAGCATTCACAGCAGGAGTACGGGTACCTCCTGTAGCACCTGGAGCAGCTCCTTGTGGTGCTGTTTTCACCTGAATTCTTTTTCAATGGAAATGTTTGTTACTGATCTTCTTTTCTGAGAACCTTATTTTTTTTCCTTTTCAGCTTGAGTTTCAGATCCTTGTTATATTTATGATAAGGCACATCTAGTATGCTCACAAACAGTCCTCTCTCAGTTTCAGCACTTTAAACAAATTCCAAACTTTCAAAATTGCTTCCCAATAAATGCATATAGGTGTGATTGTTTTTAGCGGACTATGGATGTGTTGGTGTCAGTTTTAAAACACAATCTACATATTTTGGACAACCCTATGTATTTAACTTTCAAAATAAGGTAAAAACATTTTATATAGTAACATTATATTTGTTATAAGCTAAAGTCCAGAAACATATTCAAGATTGACAGTTTTTTTTTAATTTTTTTAAGTCACAAGAAACTATTTACAGATTTTAATTGTCTCCGAAGTGTTAAAATTATGTATCGCTCATTTTTGCACTTAAATTTTTGTGTATTTATGACAAGATGTGTTAAATGTCCAAGAAAGAAAGCCAGTCAAGGAGAATAATGTGTAAGCCCAAAGGTATCATGTTATAGTAAAATGTGCAGCTAAATGTTTTTAAATCTGTTCTGGTGAGTCAATCAGGAGACTGACGTGCAAGTCCCAAGGTGTCATGTTCTAGTACTTACTATGAGTGCAGCTAAAGGTTTTAAATCTGTTCTAAAGAAATTGGCCAAGAATGCTTCACTCGAGATTTGTTTTAGAATGACCAGCACTTGAATGTTTCCAGCATTTTATATAATTTGAGAAGAGTATAGACTTTTATTGAATAGATGGTTTTTTGAAAAATCCAAACCATTAAACAAAAGAAACATTTTATTTATTTACAGTTGCATCTTGCATACTAGTAACACACTGCATATAATGACATTTTTAAAGGAAAACAATGGTAGTTAAAAACTTAACAGCCCTACTCAGTCCATTAAATAGATCTGTTGAATTTTTGAGATGAGAACTGGGAAGCCCAGAGCCAGCTTTGTTGAACTTGTGTTGGTCCCTGTGTCTAGGCTGTGGTTGAAGGTCAGGTGACCAAGTTCTGTCACCAGTCATGAATGAGGGTAGAGGCTCTGAAAGGCTCTGAAAGACTCTGCTATTGCTTTAGTGAGGCTCCCTGACTTTGTAGGAATAAAAGGAACTTTCAGGAATACACTGTAGACAACATAGGAAAAAACACAGTAAAGTACAGCTTGGGATTTATGAATTTCTTCACAGCTGTGAATATTTTGCTGGGGTACACTGGAGATAGTAAGCATACTGAAAAATTTTGCACTTGGGATTTTGTTTTAAAGACCTGTTTTTTTAGTGAATATTACAGTAGAATCAGATTGTCCATCCCAAAATGTCTCTCTGATCACAAAAAACAAATGTCAGTATCTCTTATGATGGTGGAAAAAGGAGTTAATGAAAATAAACTTTTTTTACAATATTAAAAAATTGTATTGATAACTTCTATATTTACAAACAATAAGTCATGATATTTCCCTCCCCTCCCCTATTTTCCCCTCTGCAATTCCACTTTCCATCATATCCCCTCCCGCTCTCCATTAGTCTGTCTTTTATTTTGATGTCATCATCTTTTTCTCCTGTTATGAGAGTCTTATGAAGGTATTGCTAGGCACTGCGAGGTCATGGATATCAAGGCCAATTTCTGTCTGGGCAGTTGCATTGTAAGGAGTGGTTCCCTTCCTTTGGTTTTTACTTTCTTTCCACCACCTCTTCCACAAGGGACCCTCAGCCTTGGAGGGTGTGACAGAGATGTTTCAGTGCTGAACACTCCTTTGTCACTTCTTCCCAGCACTATGTTGCCTTGTGGGTCATCCCGGTGGTCACTGCCATCTAAAAAGAGTAGCTTCTCTAAACAAAAGTGAGAGTAGCATATATATATATACACATTAAGTATATATATATGAACATTAAGTGTAGTGCTTTCAGGGCAGTGTGGTGAGAATAATATATGCAATTAGCCAGAGAACAGCAGACTTTATACCCCTAAGGCTCATGACCTCCCCTGCCATAGGTTTTTGATTAGGTTTCCAGTACCAGGTATGAATTCCCTCCCTTAGAGTAACCTCCACTCCAATTAGAGAGCAGTTGGTTTCCCCCAGAGCAGACATGCCACTATTGCATCTGTTTGGTCATTTGGCCTGTCTGGCCAAACTTGTGGTTTCTAGTGTCCACTGTTTTCACCACTGATGACTTCTGTCTCCCATACGGCTGCATGCAGTGCAGCTTTTTCCAGTTTTCAGTTGGCTGGTCTACAGGGAGAAGGTTTTCAGCTCAGTACCAGCTTGATTTTTCAGTGATCTTGCTGCCCAGGCATGTGAAGTCTTCAGCAATAGGGTCTTACCATCTATTTCTCAAGGAAAACCAAAGGGCCTTGGCAATAGCTTGTAATGTTTTGGAGGCAACAGGGACCTCCCTGGCCAACAACTCACTGGTAGGTATCCCATTCCTGGCACTGAAAATTTTCTAGTAACAATCTATGACTTCTGGATGTGCTGTTATCCAAAGAAGTAGGCTTTCATATGTCTTATTCAGAATGCCTTGAATTTTGATTGACCCTCTCTCCCACCCTTCTCTTACTCAATATATTCCCCTGGCCTCACTTAGGCCATTCCACTCCCTGTGATCTGTTCTTCTACTTACGTATATACAATACCATCCTCTAAAGTCCTTCCTTCTCGTCCCTCTCTTATAGCCTTTTTTCAGCTTACTGGCCTCTGCTACACACACGTCTAAACATTTGTAGCTAGGATCCGCATATGAGAGAGAACATGCGACATTTGGCTTTTTGGGCCTGGGTTATCTCACTTAGTATAATCCTTTCCAGATCCATCCATCTCCCAGAAAATTTAATAGTTTCATGTTTCTTTCCCACTGAATAGAACTCCATTGTGTAAATGTACCACATGTTTATTATCGATTCATCTGTTGAGGGACATCTAGGGTGGTTTCATTTCCTAGCAATTGTGAATAGAGCAGCAATAAACATGGTTGCACAAGTATCTCTAACGTAGTGAGAAGAATAATTAGGATATATGCCTAGGAGTGCTATACTGGGTCATACAGTAAATCTATTTTTAGTTGTCTCAAGAACCTCCACACTGATTTCCACAAGGGCTATTCCAGACTACATTCCCACCAATGGTGTAGAAGGGTTCCCCTTTTGCCTCATCCTCAGCAACACTTATTGTCATCTGTTTTATTGATGGTAGCCATTCTGACAGGAGTGAGATGGAATCTTAAAGTAGTTTTAATTTGATTTCCCTGATGGCTAATGATGTAGAACACTTTTTTAGATGTTTGTATGCCATCTGTATTTCTTCCAATGAGAATTCTGTATTTAGTTCCATAGCCTATTTTTTAATTGGTTGTTTGATTTCTTATTGTTTTTTTTTGAGTTCTTTGTATATTCTGGATATTAATCCTCTCTCAGATGTATAGCTGGCAATAATTTTCTCCTATTCTGTAGGTTGTCTCTTTGCTCTACTCACAGTGTCCTTTGCTATACAAAAGCTTTGTAATTTCATGAGGTTCTAGCTATTGATCTGTGGTTTTATTTCCTGAGCAGTTGGGGTTATATTCAGAAAGTCGTTAACTATGCCAATATGTTGAAGGGTTTCCCCTACCTTTTCCTCTAGCAGTTTCAGAGTTTCAGGTCTGATATTAAGGTCTCTGATCCACTTGGACCTGATTCTTATGCATGGAGAAAGACAAGGATCTATTTTCATCCTTCTACATAAAGATATCCAGTTTTCCCAGCACCACTTGTTGAAGAGGCTGTCTTTTCTCCAATGAATATTTTTGGCATTTATGTCAAAAATCAGATGGCTATAGCTGCCTGGATTAACATCTGGGTCCTCTGTTCTGTTCCATTGATCTATGTGTCTGTCGTTGTGCCAGTACCATGCTGTTTTTGTTACTATGGCTTTGTAATAAGGAATATATGTTTTAATTAATAGTTTTTTGTCTTGTCTCAAATGGTTCATAATTTAGGAGCTCCAGGGAGGAGTCTAATACAAGTCACAATGGATTTTGTTTAAATTTCAAAAAAAATGTTTAAAGATTTTGTTTCCAGCACAGTACATTCTGTTACTTTCTGCTAGCCATCAGAATGGGCTCTGCTGCATAAACACAATTGCATTTATTTATATTTAGAAAATCCACAAACATGTTTGTTTGCGATCTAATTTTACTTTATTTTATTTTGGTTTTTCGAGGTAGGGTCTCACTCTAGCTCTGGCTGACCTGGAATTCACTATGTAGTTTCAGGGTGGCCTTGAACTCACGGCTATCCTCCTACCTCTGCCTCCCAAGTGCTGGGATAAAAGGTGTGTGCCACCACACCCAGCACGATCTTATTTTTTAAGTATGATTTAAGTCAAGTTTGGATGTTATGGTACTGTAATGGAAAAACCTTTCTCATTTCTTAAAAATTTATTGTACTTTTATCATCTTGTTCTTCAATCCTTTACCATAAAATAAGAAATATAGGGCTCTGGGGAGATGGCACAGTGGTTGAAGGTGCTCCATTAAAGTATTTTGGTTTGCATATTTCTGTTCTTTTAAGGTTGTATTTTTTTGCATATTAAAAATATTTTTAAGTAAAGAAATTAAATAATAAATACATTTTGGCAAAGGATAAATGGAAAACACCTTATATTAGATAGAAATAAATTTATTTCCAGGAATAGAGAACTGGCAATTTCAAAAAATAAAAAATAAAAGTGGACAGAGGCAATTGCCAAGGGGGCTACTCCACCAAACGCAGGCTGGATCCACTGGCCTGTGGGTCATGATTCATCCTCCTTGCTGTGGGTTCTGAAAGGGACTGGCCAATGCTCAGGACTCTCAGAGAGGACAGGACTGGCCTGACACAGAGTGCAGGCCCTCGGGTGACCAAGTGACTGGCATTCCTCTTTATTCTGAAGGACTCCATCCCTTTCCACTATTGGAAGGGACTGAGACATCACCTTACAGAGCTGAGGAGCAGAAGGTGGTGGCTACTCCACGAGGCCCCAGCCTGGGGCAGAGTGTGTGGTAGGCCACGTGGAACTGGACCTGCTTGATTCTGAGGTAGAGGATGATGCAGTAGCAATTTCCCTGAAGCCCTTCTAGGAAGGGGACAGGGTAGATGGGCTGCAGGCATGGCCTCTTACTTCCTCCCAGAAATGGGTTATCAGTTCCGGATTGCTTTGTGGTTCTTGGGCACAGCCAAGTAACGGAGCTTCTTCAAGATGGGGGGCCAACCTAGCAGCTGCTGATCCCACAGGTACTCTGGGGACAGCACCTTCGTGGGCTTGTGGTATAGCAGGTACTTGTTCAGGTGGCTCTCATCGTGCCACACGGCCTCGATGCCGTTGCCCTTGTCCACCATGATGGACTCATGACAGGACTTGGTCAGCTGGAGGACCTCCACCACAGATCCCCCAAATAGGCCTCCCAGGTAGTAAAAGTCACCCTCATCCTGGGGTATGTAGGCCTGAGACTGTGGCCGGCGCTCATAGGTGAAGGCTTCTCGGTTGCTCCTGTAGAAACCAGGATGCAGAGTTCCAAAGAGCGCTGACAGGATCTCCACACCCACATGGTCCTGGAACTTCATGTCCACGTCAGCACACACCAGGTAATCCACCTCGTGCTGGAAGCGCTGCTCCGAGAAGCGGCTGATCATCTCCATGCGGTGCATAGATATGTCCTGCCAGCGAGTGTAGTTGCGCACGGTCAGGACCACCAGCCGCCGTCCTGCTCCCAAGGGCACTTGTGGCACGTCTGCAGGCCGGTCAGTGAAGACGTAGTAGTTGACCCTGTGCCCAACCATGAAGTGCTGCTCTGCTGTCTCCAAGAACAACTTCAGGAAGACCACATATCTGTGAGGGGGTGAGAGGACAAGGAGAGGCTTAGATGCAGCATCGTCAGGACCCAGGGACACAGACACCCAGACTCTGACTACAGAACACAAAACCTCCTGAAGGCTGTACGCAGCACAGCCTCACTCTCCAGCCATCCTGACAAATCTGCAGCCATCTCACTTCACCCTCCTCTATCACAGAAAGGGTGCCATCAGCAATCATCCCAGCAAGGAGAGCTAGGAGCTGCGGGCAGATCCCTTGCATTTACCTCTTGCCATGGAAACCCCTCAGCAGACCACCTCTTCCATGGTGTGGTAGTTTGAATAGATGGCCCCAAATATATTCAATGTTTTATTAGACTGTAGTTTGGATCTGCAGCCACCTGGCTGGAGGCAGTGTCACTGGGCAGATTTTAAGGTGTGGTGGTGGGTTTGAGATTTCAATCTAAATATATGCAAAGTGTTCCTAGCTAGAATCCTGAGGTGTGCTGTGCTGTGTGGCTTTTGGCTGGCAGCTTCTTTCTCTGTGTTTGGTCCTGTGAAAGCAGGCCAGCTTCTGCCATTATGGAACTTCCCCTGGATCTGTAAAGCTTCAATAAATATCCCTTCCTCCGTATCTTTTCCTGGTCTTGGAAGTTCATCTCAGCAAACCTGAAGCTGTCTGCTATACATGGCTTCCCCAAGGCAACTTCATTCCACCACATCCCACACTCCCCACACCTGTCCTGGCCTGAGCAATGCATCAGTTCACAGGGCTGTCCACTCTGTGACTCAGTGGGGTTGGTGGGAACTCTGGAGAGTCTGGTATCCGCACCCCTCTCTCATTGCTCTTTCTGGGAGTCTGTCTTAGGGAACAAAAGGGTCTCTATTCCCCAGATGTTCCTTTCACAGGAGGGTCTCTTGTGGAGAAGGCCAAGTAAACACTTATGTCCTGAGGAAAGGTCACGTAGGACTCGCGGTAGGCAGGGAAGGGAGGAAGCCCCCTAGAAAGAAGGAACAGGTACAGGTGTGTCCTGGCAGGTACAGAGGGAGGGACAGCTGGCCCAAGCTCTCATCCCTGGGTGCTGCAGTCTCTAGAGGGAGATGGAGCTGAGTCCATTAACCCTGTGATTGCACCTGAGCCCAGTAAGGTAGCCCAGTGAATGAGCCCACTGCTAAAGCTTCCTGCACACAAGACAGAACTTGGTATCCCCAGAATCTGCCCTCAGTCGGTTTTTCTTTTGTTTTAAAGTTATTTATTTATTTGTAAGTAGTGGGAGACAAAGAAAGAGAGAGGGGAGGCGAGAGGGTACAAGCACTAGAGTACGGACGTACCAGTGTGTGTAGCCACTGGAAATGAACTGCACAATCATGGCCCACTTTGTGCACTTGGCCTTACATAGGTGCTGAGTATCAGACCCTGAGCCAGCAGGCTTTGCAGGTAAAGCACTTTCAACTCTTGAGGCATCTCCCCAGCACATTTCTTACTTTTTGATGGCAAACACGGTTAGTCCGATGGTGGTGTTCCGAAGCCTGAACTGCTCATTCAGGATGTCAATGTTGAAGGTTCCCTCCCAGACAATGGGAGCCAGCCATGGAATCAGGATAAGGACATCACTCCTGCTGCATGGGGAGAGAGCCATATGCAACATGTGACACACACCCCTGCACCCCACCTGGGAACCGCTTCCTCTCAGCCCGCGTCTCCTCAGCTTCCCCAGGCTGAGCAACCTTCCACAGGATCTCGACCTTCAGCAGCAGCTCTCCCTGACCATCAGGGCTCTTGGGCCACAAAGGAAGCTGAGATTTGTCAGCAAGGGTGGGGAGGAAGGACTCATCACATGTACCCACCACCACACTGCAGATTCCTTGATGGACAAGAGATGAGAAACAAACCACCAAGAGAAGGAGAGAGAGAAATAGAACAGGATGTGGATCTCCAGATTCAGGTCCCAGACAGACTGACACAGCAAGCTAAATTGATATTTAAGGCACTTGTTTTCTGACCCATAGCTTTATGCATACTAACTACTCCCCAGTGCAAAGAAATCAGTTTCTTAGAATCTTTGTAGCAACACTTCCACAGCAGTAAATTTCAGTGAATCTACTCACGCAGGTGTTAGCACCTTTGGCTGGGTATAGAACATCCTGCAAAAACCAAACACAGTAACTGGGTCATTTGGGATGCACTTCACAAGGAACGTTGCAGTCCAGACAAACACCACTGCTCAGGCTATTCTGACCATTTGACCCTGTCATGTCAGCCCAGAATCACAGGGAACAGGGAAAGTGAATGAAGGAGCTCACAATCTCTGATTCAGTATTTGTAAGGTGAGGAGATGAATTCATAGGCACCCCCCCCCCCAGTTAAGACAGACAGATCTAAGAACTCCTTTAACTCTCAAGCAGGACGGTTCAGAACACAAGGTCTCTGTCCTTGTTGGATACCAATCATCCCATCTGGCCCTTCCCTGGCTGAGGACATGGCAGGTCTGGTGGCACCAAGGCTTCCTTTCTCTGATGTCATAGATCAGCTGAAACAGGGTCGTAAAGTGGTGTCCACACAAGTCTAGGACTATAGAAGGGCCTGTCTCCTCCAAAGAATCAAGAGCTCTTTCTACCTGACTTGAATTTTGAATTTCCTATCACAGCTTTTAGAGGCAGGAGTGAGTCTGAAAAGCCCAGAACAGAGCCTTCAAGATTCTGCTCCTAGGAGGTGCCAATGTAGAGGGACCATTTTCAGAATAGCAAAAAGGTGGAGAGTGGATGCTAGGGCCTCAGGTGTGCAGGTGACAAAGAGTTGTTTCATGGGGACAGTTTTGCAAGATGGAAGGTTGTAGTGATGGCTGCACAACAGTGCGCATGTGCTGAATGAGCCAAGCGGCTGGGATGATGATGGTCTGCTCAAGTTTTATACATTTTACCACATGTGAATTCATGCCCCACACCTGTAATCCCAGCACTTAGCATACTTGGGCAGGAGGCTTACAAGTTCTAAGTCACTCTGGACTGCATAGCAAAACCAGGTCTCCACAACAAGACAGTAAATGAAAAGGAGAGAGTGGGCTGAGGAGATGTCTCAGGAGTTAAATGTGCTTGCTTGTAAAGCCTGCCAACCCAGGTTCAACTCCCTAGCCAATCCACATAAAGCCAAAAGGCCATTCATTGCTATGGCAAGATATCATGGAGGGCCTGTAGACCGACAGACACACACATAAATAAACAAATAAAAATTAAGACAAAAGGTTTTTTTGTTTGTTTTGTTTTGCTTTTGCTTTTTCGAGGTAAGGTCTCACTCCAGCCCAGGCTGATTTGGAACCCATTGTGTAGTCTCAGGCTGGCCTGGAGGGCAGGGCAATCCTCCTACGTCTGCCCCCAGCCAAAGTGCTGGGATTAAAGGCTTGTGCCACCACACCTGGCTTTTTTTTTTTTAAGGAGAAGAGCCAGCTCCATCTAGTAGCTCAATTTAGATTTAGCTTTATAAATTCCACATTACTGCTTTTAAGCTGCTTTCCAGTACCAGGATCCAACCTGGCAGTCACCCTCTGAAATGTCAATGACATGGGGCTGCTTAAACAAAGCACTGGCTGCACTCTGGTCTCTCAGTGTTGGCAGGACAAATAAGACCAGAGCAGAGCCTTGGGAGGAGACACAGTCAGTCTGTTCCCCCCCCTCAGCTCACCACAGGAGGGGACTACCCAACTTCCCATATCCCATCCATGCACTCCCCTCTGTCCCCATCCACTCATCCCAGGACATAAGGGCAGTGTACCTTGGCAAGGTGACAACTTCCCGAGCATCCGGGTCTCCAGCAGTCACCACACTGTAAAAGGAGAATGCAGGAGACACGTCTACACCAGGAGTATTGACGGTGAGGCACACAGAGCTCAGTGGAAGGGGCTCTGTGGTACCTGAGAGTGGAGTTTGTCTGGGAGAGTCACACACCAGCATTGCCATGGAATTGACCTGGAACCTGCCTGTGTCCCTGTTGCATACCAACACACTAGTGTCAAATAGTGCACTCCAGATTCACTGAAGAGCTGAGCCCTCATGCTCACCACCTACTTGTGAATGGAGCAGGGTCAGTGTGGAGGTTCTCAACTCCTCCCATCAAGAGCTGGGGGCTGATCCATGTGCTCACAGAGATAAGCAGAGGCAGAGGTGGTGCCAGGTTGTAAGGTGACATACCTATCATCTAATGGGTCAGTGGTGTTTGAAACTCCCAGCCATGGTCAAAGTAACCCCAGGTCACAGGGAGACACTAAGAGCGGAGGTGTCTCAGCTGAGAGCACCCTCAAAAATAAGAAATATAAGAGACATCCAGTGAAGGGTTAATAGACTTCTCTGAAAACTAAAGGGAACTTAAGAGTTAATGGCTATCCCTAAGACCAATAAGCCATAAACCTTCAGAAGCATGGCCTTGACAGACCTGTCTACATCTGACTGATAAACTCAACTTCCCTTAGCTCAGGAAACCTTGAGGGAACAGAAACTGTCTGGTGGGTTTTCCTCCCTAGACAATTTGGCTAAAAAAGCTTGTTCTGAGCAAGGACACAAATAACTACAGTTCCTTATCTACTTCCTTTGGACCTGCAGCTGGTACAGCCTGTTTGTCTCAGGATCCCCCTTATAAGCTTGCACCCCAGGCTGGCCCAATACTTCAGCCTGCATCCTGCAGGAAAGCTGAGGCCCCTCGCTGTTTTCTCTCAATAAACAGCGTCTCTCGTCTGTAGAGATCAAATCTGGTGTTCTCTTTTGCTTTTCTCTTACACTTTCCTTACATTTCCTTACATTCTGCCACGACTGGGATAGCCCTGCAGGGCTTTTGGGCTGCATGACCCCTTCTTCCTCTCTCCTTCTCTCTACCTCCCTGCCAATGTTTCACTCTCTCAGAAATAAAAAACTCACAGTGCTCACTGCTCTGAACTAAACAGCCACTTGTGACCTGAAACCTTCAGTCTTTCCCGCTTGATACCTGAAGCTTCTTCCTTTTCTTCTTTCCCCCTCTCCCACCGCACTTTTGAACTCCAGACTAGAGGCCTCTCGCCATGTGATCTGCTGCATCCACACCCTCATCAGATTACAGCTTCAGGACAAGGTGTTCGTTCTCGGTCTAGGACAGAGGTGCCCGTCTCAGGCCTTCCTCAGAAACTCCAGGAGTTTCTCACTTTTCAGTCCATGGACGATTGGAGACTCCGGGAGCTCCCACATATCGTTCCATTGGACACCCCAAGCATCAGGACTGTGAGGACGCTCCCTCCTTATCCTTGGGTTTTGTTTGCCTTCTCTAAGCCTGGGAGATGTCCCTGGTGGCAGGATTGGCCACTCTAGGCCTTGTCCTCCAAAATGGACTCTAACAAAAGACACTCCATTGGCATGTCTCAAGGCTAATTTAAAGGAGCTTGAACTTCCTGAGCTCCTGGCTGCCAAATTACTCCGACTCTCTATTCAAATCTGACCACAATATTCCTTAGATAATGGCCACCCCTGACCTGAATTTGGTACTTTTGATTTTAATATTCTTATTGATCTTGATAACTTCCCCAGAAGACATGGCAAGTGGTCTGAGGTTCCTTACCTTCAGGGCTTCTTTGCCCTCCATTCCTGCCCCTCCCTTTGTACTTCTTGTTCTACCTACCAAGTTCTCCTCTGTCACCAAAAACCCTCTAAAATCCTGTCCTTCTAAAACTCTCCCTCTCACACACAGTCCTGCCATCTGACTATGACTTTCCAGGGTCTCTTCCTCTCACTCCAAATTCAAGCCATCTCACTAAATCAAATGCAAACTCTGCCCCCTTAAAGAAACTCCTGTCTTTACTGGGCCTCTTTAATTATTCTCTATATGGATACCTAATTTTCCTGTCCTTGCTAAAAGTTAAAATCACTAAACAGCTTCTAGAGTTTTTCCTTTCTTTCCCATCTCCCCCTTCCTTTCATTACAAGTCACCCAAGAAAAAATGTCAACTTAAAATTCAAACCACTGGCTGTTGCCCTGTTAAGTCCTCACCAAGTTAAAACATAACTAAAATCTTAAAAGGATGTCTCTCCATGTTTCATGTTGTCATGTCTAATGTTGGCCAACCATGTCATGTCATATGTTCTATGTTTCATGTAGTCTGTCCTTATGTATGACTAAATTTATGATTATTAATTGTTCCAATGCTTATGGTTAGTAAAAGTTCTGATGCTCATATATTTTTAAATGATGTTAAATTATTAAAACCAGGTTTACAATATATTTAAAATAATTAACCTCTATGTTTTTGACAATGTGCTTGTTCATGCTTACTAACAATAAACATATTTGTATACTGAATTCTAATCTTGCTTCTACAGAAAGAAATGTGTTTTTGGATCAGAAAAGACATTATAAGGTAAAAGATTATTGTAAACTGAAAAAGGTTTGGGTTGCCTGTGGTAAAATGGGTTAACTTAAAAGTTTTCATTCTTCATATTTTTTCTCACCTTAATTGTTCATATAATTCAGACTTTTTGTAATAAGTTGATAAATTTATTTGTCATGTCTCAAATCAAAGTTAAATTGAGCAATACCTATATTTCCTACTGTAAAAACTCTGACTACTGAAAAAATCTAAATGTTTAACAAAATCAAGATTCATTTTTAATGAGTTTGTTTCTTTATTTAAACCTCATATAAATGTAACATAAAAATATAAAATTAATATAACTGACCTTCTAAATTTTTTTTTAAAAGAGGGGAACCTAGGGGGAGTGCTGACCCAGGGAAATTGGAAGACAGACAGACATCAGAACCCAGTCTATTTATAATTAACCATAGGAGGGAAAAACATACAAGCAGAAGTTAGAAAAAAACTTAAGTTAGAAAAAACTTAAATGGTCATATTAAAAGTCTTGTAGTAAGAAAGATTTTGTTGGTAATTATGATAGAATGGTTACATAGATTGTAAGTTGAAGGTATGAGTAAATTATGTAGGTGAGTAAACTTAAACAGAAGGTTAAAGACAAAGTTGACCAAGTCTTAAAGTACTTGATACAGCCTCCTTGAGATGTATAAAATGATTACTAACCTAGGGCTTATATCAGACTAACAAAGGATGGCCCCGGCTGGTAGCAGGATGCTATGGTTTTCAGATGGTAAACTAAAAAACTTTAACTCATTGATATTAATCTGGCCATGATAATGGTTGTCAAAGACTGGCTTTAAAGTTCTCAACCAAGTTTGCTACATTCCTCTATTTGTCAGCCTTTTTTTTTAAAATTAATTTATTTATTTGCAAGCACAGAGAGATAGAAGAAAGGCAGACAGAGAGAGAATGGGCACTCCAGGGCTTCTAGCCACTGCAAACAAACTCCAGACGCATGTACCCCTTGTACATCTGGCTTACATGGGTCCTGGAGAATTGAACCGGGATCCTTTGGCTTCGCAGGAAGACTCCTTAACCGCTAAGCTATTTCTCCAGCCCCCCTTTTACTATTTAATAAGATTATCATATCTAAAAAACAAGCAAACAACTGTAACCTTAAGATGGTTCCTGTCTTGTTCCTGCTGTTTTACTGGGTGATTATCCCTGAGATTATTGTCTACATCTTATAAAAGGTGATTTACTCATTGTAACTTTGTTCTTAGGGAAACTGAAAAATCTTCTCCTGTCCTAAAAATGCCTGCACTATACAAACAATGTTAATATAGTTTATCTAGCTTCATATATTCTACCATTCATAAATATTGCCTTATGCTAAACTTAAAAACGATTCAATGATTAAAGGTAAGATGGAGAAATAACTTTATGTCTATCATAATGTCTCTAATATATGTTAAAATCAGACTAATTTAGCTCAACAATGACCAAGTTTGGCTTTATTCTTAAGCTATGTATACTCAGTCTCAATCAAGGCTTTACTTAAATAATTGTCTCATTTCTTGTATCTTAAGTTCATTGCTTATAAAGATATTGATACTTGAAACACGTTCCCTGCTCTAGAAACATGACCTTAAATGCTGCTGTTCTGCTTCCAGTTTGGGGGGTAATTGGTACCCACACAGGTACCTAAACTAATCAAAGATGTTACCAAATACAAATGCCAAAATTTTATGCCATCTTGCTCGACATGTTTTGCCTATACTTATAGCTATTATACATTTAAAAACTACAATGTGCCTACCTCATAAAAAGCTGTTTCTCAGGCTGAAGAGATGGCTTAGCGGTTAAGGCACCTGCCTCCTAAGCCTAAGAACACTGCTTCCAATCTCCAGGTCCCACGTTTAGCCAGATGCAATGTGACGCAAGGGCGCAATGCCACACTTGACCACAAGGGGGCACACACATCTGGATTTCATTTGCAGCAGCTGAGAGACTGCTGGCGCGCCCATCTCTATCTGTCTCCCTCTCCCTCTCCCTCTCTGTCTCTCTCTCTCTCTGTGTCTCTCTCCAAAAATAAATAAAATAATTTAAAAAATGTTTTAAAGCTATTTCTCTGGATTTCTCTTGCCTTAATTGTTTACATAGTTCAAACAATTCTCTATAATACAGTGAAAAATTTACTTATAATGTCATATCTCATATTATGATAAAAAAAGTTAAGGCCTCTGGCACAAAGTTATGTCTTGTACTGTAATAAGCTTTCATGCTAATTATGTCCCATACTACATAGTCTTTTGTACTGACACTGTAGTTTTTGTACTGTTTCAAGGCCATAATTTGTATTACAGATTCTGACCAGTACTAAAATTATCTTATGTTTCTTCTTAACTCCACAACACAGATGTAAATATCTCTCTACTAATTAACCATTTTCTCAGTTTTGGAAGAGATTCCCCTGGACTCACGCTGATTTAAAAATAGATTGATTCTCCACTTCACCTCTGTAAGCCTTAATTTCCCATATCAATATCAAGCTTAACAAGACGAAGATATTTGAACTAGTTTTGTCTACTTATTTAAACTCTATCTGAATGTGACATAAGAATCAAAACTAAACCTTTATTTTGTTACATAGGACACCTGTTTACAACTATAGGTTGCTTAAATGTTCTACTCTTTAAATGTTCTAAAGTTTTCCTATTGGGTAAGACTTATTTATCTGCCATAAACTTATTCTAATAAATAAAACTGGGTCTAATTATATAAAATATATTTCATTGTATTATATAACCAATATAATTCTATAAAACACAATTTCATTATGTTTATAAAATAAACAACTGATAATAATAAATTATCAAGACTTATCAAAGTTTTAGCCTTTCAGGCACCATGGTGCTGAGAAGAAGGGACAGAAGAGTGCTCAGCACTGAAACATCTCTAAAACACCTTCCAAGGCTCAGGGTCCATTGTGGAAGACAGGGCAGAAAGAATGTAAGAGCCAAAGGAAGGGTAGGACTCCTTACAACGTGCTGCTCCACACACTGAATATCAGCCCTGAGCCTCCAACCTCCACTGGACTGTGTAGGACACCTCGGGAGATCTACACCCCCGCCACACACAGCTTTAAGTAATTGGAGTCTGGGTCACCGCTCTTGGCCCCACCCATGCAGTCCTCCCCTGAATGCACCCCACATCCCCAATTCTCCCTGATCTCTTGTGTCTGAAGTGAAGGGATAATAGACTTCTCTGAAAACTAGAGGGAACTAAAGAGTTAATGGCTATCCTAAGACCTACAAGCCATAAAGCTTCAGAAGCATGGCCTTGACAGGCCTGCCTATTCCCAAATGATAAACTAAACTTCCCTCAGCTCAGAAAACCTTGAGGGAACAGAAACTGTTTGGTGGGTTATCCTCCCTAGACAATTTGGCTAAAACAAGCTTATTCTGAGCAAGGACACAAATAACTGCAGTTCCTTATCTACTTCCCTTGGACCTGCAGCTGGTCCAGCCTGTTTGTCTTAGGATCCCCCTATAAGCTTGCACCCCAGGCTGGCTCAATACTTCAGCCTGCATCCCGCAGGAAAGCTGAGGCCCCTCACTGTTTTCTCTCAATAAACAGCATCTGTCGTCTGTAGAGATAAAATCTGGTGTTCTCTTTTGCTTTTCTCTTATACTTTCCTTACATCCTGGGATACCTGTTAGCTCAGTCTAGTAACCCCAGGAACCCCCAGGGAGAGAGAGTCATCAAAGGTGTAATTATCTTCCCCCACCCATAGGGATAGGAACAGGTGATGGGCAGCAGTTCTCTACAGCTGTGAGGGACTTAGGGGGAAGGAGGCAAGAGCAGTCGTGGTCATGGGCACAGCAAAGGGAAATTTCAGGAGCCCCAACCCAACTGTATTCTCCTGTCTGAACTCAGAGACAAGCTGCTGATAGTAAGGAGTTTCAGGCAAGATGAGATCCCTGAGGGCCACCTGCCTTTTGCACTAGAGGTCACAAGTTACTGTGAGGAGAGAGAGGCAGGGCAGAAAGACAAACATGAGGCTGCTACAAGGTGAGGTCAGGCCCAGCAAGGCAGAGTGAAGCCCAGAGGTGCCTCCTGAAAGGCAGAATGACAGGATCCCCGACAGTGAGGATGGGCAGCTACACAGGGCTGACATGGGGAGGGGGGGTGGATGGGTAATACAGAAGCTTATCTTGGGTTGTTCAACTCAGATAAGCCCACATTTTTTTTCTGAGTTGTTTTTTTTTTTCCGGTTTTTCCGAGGTAGGGTCTCACTCTGGTCTAGGCTGACCTTCTGAGTTATTTTTATGTATTTATTAGAAACAGAGAGAGTGATGGATAGAGTAAGAATGAGTGTGCCAGGGCCTCTAGCCACTGTAAATGAACTCCAGATGCAGGTGCCATCATGTGCATCTGTCAGGTAAGCGCACATTTATGCTTAGAGGTTAGAATGGAGACTAAGGCTGGAGATGTGGAGGCAGCAGTGTCCCTGTCATCCTAAAGGGCAACCGCAGGCAACTGAGACTGCTCCAAGCATCCAGGAAGCTAAAAGCGCCCATGTGGAGGACCAGACAGAGTGCACAGAGAAGCAAAGCAGTAGACAAGTCACCCAGCTGCTGTCCCATCTCCCCTTCCCCATCCTCCATCTTTTTCTCACCAGGTCTCAGAGGCTCTTGGACTTCCCAGGAAGTGGTTCAGGAACCCATAGCTGTGGGAAGGAAGTGCATGGGAGGCAGCTGTTCAGGAAACAAACCTGAGACCCAGTGTCTCCTGCTCAGAAGAACATACAGCTCAAACCATCATAGTGACCAGACTTTCCTCATAGAGCTGCAGTGTGAGCACACTCTGCATAGCACCGGCCACACCAGCCACATCCCATGGGAGGACTTGGGCAGGAGAGAGAACTCTAAGAATAGGGCCTGTATCCAGACACCCACGGGCGCTACCACAACCCTTCCTCCCCCTCCCCACCCGCACAGGCCTGATGTCCACAGCCCATGCCAGAGAGTGCTTCCTGGCTGTGTCCACAGTAAGTGGCAGTGACTCTGCAAGGACTCAAGGACCTTCTGGACCTGGAAGCAGCCTGCAGCTCAGCTGCCAGATTTGCCTTTCCCAGGGCTGACCTTAAGGATGAGGACGAGGGAAATGACTTGGTCCCAACCTCAGGCCCCCTTTGTGAACTGGGAGGGACACAGGTGTCCCCAGGTGAGGCTTCACTAAGGGCACAGGTGAAGGCTGGCCATGCCATCACCAGAGCTGCACTGACAGCTCAGAGTGTGTCATTGTGGAGAGCGCCTTCACCATTGCTGTGGCAGTGGGGACAAGACTCGCTTAGGGGTCCTGGTCAGGGTCTCGTGGGCTGTCCTCACAAGCCTGGATTCTTACCTAAAGAAGACCAAAATGAGAATTACTGGAGGAAAGACTGCAGCATACAGGGAGCAACCTTTTGGCTTTCCTGAAAAACAGCAGTGCAAGATCCACTTGTTTGTTTGCCTCCTCCACTGGCCTACCTCCTCCATCTTCCCAACTCCTCCAACCTGAATGCCTCCCCCTCCACCACTCTACCTCCTCCTCCTGCCCACCTCCTCCCATCTGCCCACTTCCTCCTCCACCTGTCTACCTAATCCTCCTGCCCGCTTCCTCCTCCTCCTGCCTACCTAATCCTCCACCTGCCCACCTCCTCCTCCTCCTGCCCACCTCCTCCTTCACCTGCCCACCTCCTTCTCTTCCACCTGCCCACCACCTCCTCCACCTGCCTTCACTACCTGTCTTCCTTGTCCACCTGCCCACCTCCACCACCTGAGACTGGCCTTGAACTCTGTGTGATCCTACTACTTCAGCTTCCTGGATGCCATCTCACCCAATGAGCAAATATTCTTAAAAGAAATTTATCTAAAAAGGCTTGCCTTTCCCTGTCCAAGTCCGTTCCTTCCCCCCACTGCAAATCAGTACTTTTCACCTACCTGTTACTTCTTATCTGGTAATGCATTTATTCAGTGTTGCTGAATCTCTATTAGCTCCAGAAACAAAGAACAGAGGACTTAACATGTGAATGCTCCAGGTTTGTGATTTTATATATATATATATATATATATATATATATATATATTTTTTTTTTTTCCTTTCTGTAGCGGGTACTTTGCTTGTGGGTTCATTTAAGTGAAAATAAGTATTTGTTCACTGCTGAACAATTGTTCCTTGTGTGACACATGCACCTGTGTGTAGAGTATACCACGTGTGTGCAGATGTGTATCACCCATGTACGTGTGCGTGAGGAGACCAGAGAAAAACGTCTTCCTTCTCTTTCTCATGTTTCCTTGAGAGGGGTCTCGCTCCGCCAGGAGCTACTGTCAGTCAGTGAGCCCCAGAGATTCTCTGGTCTCTGTCCACCAAGGATAGACTGAGGATAGACCTGGCCACACAGATCCTCCCAAAGCAAAGTGAAGGTTGCACTCACTTTCCAGAGCTTTCCCTGGAGCTCACTGACCCTGGGCCCAGCCCTGGTTCAGGGTGAGCACTAACAACTGGGGGTACTGTTAGGGAAGGGACTTGACCTGCAGACAGTCCCTCATAGATCCTCTCTGAGTTTTCCTTGGCCTCCTCCCCCAGCCAAGCTTCCACACAATGTCGTCCTCCTGTGGGCTCCAAGGGAAACATTTTCCTCCCCTATGTGTCTGCAAGGCAGAGCCCTCCAGCAGCCATGCGCAGCTGCTCTGGTCACCTGGGTCCATTGCCCGCCCTGGTTGTCACCCCTGCTGCTTCCCCCATGTCCCTGGGTCCCCATTGCACTCTGCTTTCCCTGCTCAGGGGCAGGTCCCACTTCCCACCGCGCTGTCCCCAAGCGCCTGCTAGGCTGGCCGGAGAGCACACCCAGCACCTTTTCTAAGAACCTTCTCGGGACTCTTGCCGGGTCCCCAGTGGTCATTATGAAAGTCCAGTTAGGCCAAGGCAGTGAGTGTGGTGGGAGGAGGGAGAGGCTTGGGGACCTGTCCATCCTGGAGTCCTCGGGCCACCCCACCTAACCACGATCCAGGAGGTCTGTCTGTTCGCCGCGGGCAGCCGCTCTCACCCTGGGCCGGGCCTGGGCCGAGGGTGGCGGACTCCCCGGACCCCCACTCGCGTCTCTGCAGACAGCTGGGCGCTCAGCGCGCCCGGCGAACGAGGCCCCACTGCGGAGCTGCACTCACCTGACCAAATCCAGCTCAGTTTGGCCATCACAGCGCCCTCCTCCTCCAGGGCTCTGGGGACAGGGTGAATCCAAGGAGATTCTTGGTCTGCGTCCTGGCGCCCGGGGCTTCGTCAGCAAGATTCGCAAGGTGAAACCAAGGGTTTGGTCTAAACTGCGAGAGGGGACGGGAAGGAAGAGAGCGGCCCTGCCCAAGAGGGAAGACTAGGGGACCCTTGAACCTGAGCTGCAAGGGGTGGGGCCGAGATCAAGTCTCCCAGAGAGCTTCACCTGCGTCCCCGCCCCTGGTGCCCTGTCCCCAGCAGATCCCACTGGCATCCCTAAGGACCTGATGCAAGGAGCAGAGTAACCAACCGTCCACTGGCCACCTGCCCTCAGGCTCACTAACCTGGGACAGACACATCCCCAAGTCCCCTTCAGGTGTCATGAAGCCCCGCCCCCAATCTCCTGGCGCACCCAACACTCCACCCCATTCCATCCAAGTCTCCAAACTTTCTCCCAGATCCTAAAGCCCCGCCACCAGCAGCTAGGTGTGGTGTCTCGCGTTTGTAATTTCCATACCCGGGAGGCTGCGAGTTCGAGACCAGCCTAGACTACAGAGTCCTGCAGCCCAGTTGTGTAAGCCTCTTCCCCGGAGGCCTAGGTTAGCTGATGAAGTCCCCGCGCCAGAACGCAGACCCAGACTTTCAACCCACCCGACCAACGTCCCCTGCGCGGCCTTTGGCGCTTCGACCTAGGCAGGCCCTGAGACTAAGGTTCCTAGCATCCGGACCCTCTAGTCCCGGGCTCCAGCAGTACGTCTTCAGTTCTCATGCTGCTGGGGTTCCAGATCCCCGCTGGGGAAGAGGGAGTCCTTCCCCGACCCCTTGGCATTGTCCATGGACTCTGGCTGTGCATAGCTCCCAGCCCAGCCATTCGGTGCTCCTACTCTGCCCTAGGAAGCCAGGCCCTGGGACACTGTGGCCTGCCTGGAAGAGAGCCCAGATGCGGAGGGAACACCCTGAAGGCGCCAGGACGCTGAGAGTCCATGAGCAGTGGCCAGTGCTGCCCGACCTGTTTAAAGGCCTTGGTGGTGCTGTCCTGGTCCACCTTTTAAGGGGAAACAGAGTCAAGGAGCAAGGAGGGGTGACGGTGGTAAGGGATGGAGCTGGTACCCTCACGTCTTGCATAATCCTTGAATTCATATTTCTGGGGTTTTGTTTGTTTGTTTGTTTGTTTGTTGTTTTTTTCGAGGTAGGGTCTCGCTCTAGCCCAACCCGACCTGGAATTCACTATGTAGTCTCAGGGTGGCCTCCAACTCACAGGGATCCTCCTACCTCTGCCTCCAGGGTGCTGGGATTAAAGGCGTGTACTACCACGCCCAACTCGAATTCATATTTCTTACTCCCTGGGTCTTCACCCCCTGCCTCCAGGCAGTCAAGTACCTTGTAATTTGAATTTCACCTTTCCTTTGTATCACCAACAGGAAGCTCACATGTGGGCTTTGGACCTGAAGTCTTTCGTGGGCTTAGTGGTGTTTCTTGCTGTTAGCCTTCCCAGCACTCTGAGCCCCTCTCTTCTAAGCTCTTCCACTACTAGGCTGAGGGTCAGCTCCCCTTGAGCAGGAAACCATCCAGGTAAATCTTAGGGTGCCTTTTCCCTCTCACCACTTATGTTGTCCCTTAGGAGGGAGAGAGTTCAAGTTCATGGATAAGAAGATTTAAAACTGTCAAGATATCTATTCTTAGCGGGGCATGGTGGCACACACCTTTAATCCCAGCACTCAGGATGCAGAGGTAGGGGAATCGATGTGAGTTCAAGGTCACCCTGAGACTACAAAGTGAATTCCAGGTCAGCCTGAGCGCCTGAGCTAAGTGAGACCCTACCTCAAAAAAACAAAACAAAAAAAAAGATATCTGTTCTTCCCAACTTGAGTGATAAACTCAATACAATTCCAGTCAAAATCCTATCAAGTTATTTTGTAAGTATTGAAAATGTGATTTTAGCCAGGTGTGGTGGCACACACCTTTAATCTTAGCACCTGAGAGGCAGAGGTAGGAGGATCGCTCTGAGTTCAAGGCCAGCCTGGAACTACAGAGTGAGTTCCAGGTCAGCTTGGGCTAGAATGAGACCCTACCTTGAAAAGGCTTTTAAAAAACTGATTTTATATATGTATATGTATATGTATATGTATATGTATATGTATATGTATATGTATATGTATGGGAAAAGCAAAGGCTCATAATAGCCAACATGATAATGAAGGAAAAGAAAATTGAAGAATTGACACACTGAGGCAGTGTGGTGTTCGGCAAAAGAATAGACAAGTCAATAGACCAGGAGAGAAAGCCAGCAATAAACCTGTAGTGGCTTGAATCAGATGTTCCCCATGAACCCCTGTGTTCTGAAAGCTCCATCCCTAGCTGATGGAAATCTGGGAGGCGGACTCTTGCTAGAGGAGGTGTGTTGTTGGAGGTGGTCTTGGGGATGGTACAGTAAGCTCCCCCTTGCTAGAGTTTGGCTCACTCTCTGCTGCTGTTGTCCACCTGCTATGGCAGAGATGATGTCCAGCCTCTGTTCATGCCATGCTTTCCCCTGCCATCATGCAGCTTTCCTTTGAGACTATAAGTCAAAATAACACCTTTCTTTCCATCAGCTGTTTTTGGTCAAGTGCTGTATTCCAGCAGCAAGAAGGTAACTATAACAAGACCCAATAAATACAGTCAACTGAGGCTGGAAAGATGGCTCAATGGTTGAAGGCACTTGCTTGCAATGCCTGCAGGCCCGAGTTCAATTCACCAGTTCCCACGTAAATCCAGATGAACAAAGTGGTACATGTGTCTGGAGTTCGTTTGCAGAGGCAGGAAGGTCCTGACACACCCATTCTTCCCCACCCCCAAATAAATATTTTTTTAAAATACAGTCAACTGATTGTGGTGAAGGAACAAGGTCAATACCATGGAGAAAAGATGGTGCTGGAGCAACTGAACACCCACAGGCAAAAACAAAATGTAGACAGACTTCATAGCCTTCACAAAAGTTCCCTCAAAGTGGCTCACAGACCAAATTGTAGTACTAGAAGATAGCACAGGAGGGAATCTAGAGAAACAAAGACAGAATAATGGAAGAAATCATTTACAAACTAGGCTTTTTGCTCTAGAGACAGAACTAAGAATTGAGTTAAACCATGAACTTGGAGAAAATGTTTACAAAAGACATTATCTGATAAAGGACTGTTAGCCAATGTATATATAAAGAACTTATTAAAAAATCATGTGAAGGCTGGAGAGATGGCTTAGCGGTTAAGGCGCCTGCCTCCTAAGCCTAAGAACGCCAGTTCCAATCTCCAGGCACCACGTTTAGCCAGATGCAGTGACTCAAGGGTGCAATCCCTCACTTGACCACAAGGGGACACACACATCTGATTTCATTAGCAGCAGCTGAGAAGCTGCTTGCACGTCCATCTCTGTCTTCCTCTCCCTCTCTTTCTGTCTCTCTCTGTGTCTCTCTACAAAAAAAAAAATCATGTGAAGCCGGGCGTGGTGGCATATGCCTTTAATACCACTCGGGAGGCATAGGTTGGAGGATCAGTGAGAGTTCAAGGCCACCTTGAGATGACATAATGAATTTCAGGTCAGTCTGGGCTACAGTGAGACCCTACCTCAAAAAAAAAAAAAATCATGTGAAACCAAACAACTCTATTTAAAAACCAAACAACTCTGGTTTGCCGCGCCTTTAAAGCACTCAGTAACCATAAACTGGGCATGGTGGAGCATGCCCTAATCCAAAAACAAAACAAAACCTACTTGGGGGAGGCTGAGGGAGGCTGAGGTAGGAGGATCATTGAGAGTTTGAGGCCACCCTAAAACTCTACATAGTGAATTCCAGGTCAGCCTGGGCTAGAGTGAGACTCTGCCTCAGAAAAACAAACAAACCAAAAAAAAAAAAAAAAAAAAAAAAAAAACCTAACCACAGGGACCATCAAGGAATTGGGTTAGGTGGAAAGAATGTAAGAGTTGGAGAATGGGGAGGAGTGCTGAGGAATGCACTCGCTGGACCTAACATGGTGGTCACACTCTGAACTCACAGCAGCTGTGGTTTCCTGCACAAGACTGAGCCAGACCGCATCTGATCATGGAAGAGGGAGGGGCTCGTGAGACCCCACTCCTCCCACAGGAGCTATTGGCACTTGATGGTTGCTGGGGGAGGGAGAGACATTTTCTTCAGTGGTGTAGCCACTAGTGAGTTGCCCATAGTCCAGTAAACAGGCCTCCCATCCATGCTCATGCAAGCAACCCTAATTAAACTCAGTGGGTCAGGAAGGAAAGAGAGAGGGAGAGGGGGAAGGAAAAGAGAAGATTAGTTAGAGAAAAGTTTAGCAGGAATGGGATAGGGAAGAGAGGGTAACAAGAGTGAATGTGATCGAAATGAATTTTATATACACATATGAAATTGTTCAGAATAAAAATAATTTTTTAAAGTTGCTGCTGGAAAACTTGAATCAGATTTAAAAGAAAGCCATCTGTTGAATTTGCTTTAAAGCCAAAAACCCCTTTTTCCTTCACTGAGGAAAATACAGACAGCAAACAAGCATGTGTAAAGATGCCAAATGTTATAAGACACCAGGGAAATGCAAATTAAAACAACAATGAGATACCATTACACAAAGTTTATAGCCATTTTAGTCATAATCCCCAAAGCTTTGAAGAAACTAAGATGTCCTTCAAGCAGGTAAGTATGGTACAACCAACCTGCCGGTAGAATGTTATTCCTAAATCCTCAAAGCCCAGCCTGAGGTGCAAACGCCAGTAGTTCTCTGCTGGATCTTCAAAGAGAATTCGGCACCAGGGTTAAATCCATGCTATGGCTACTGCTGAATCCCTGCAAGGCCACCGTTCACATTCCTGAGCTGGGCACAGCTACAGACTTCCCAGGGCAGGAGGAAGGCAGAACGTGCTACCTCAGCAAGAGACATTGAGGCCACCTTGGTGTCAGGCCCTTGCCGAAGGACAAAGTGGGGTTACAAGATAATCAAACAGTGCTGGCCCTGCTTGCCAAGAGCCTATGGGAGATTCATGCCAAGGTCAGGTTGTCGCCTGGGGTGACAGAACCAGGGAAGGACCCCTAATCTCAGCCCGAGAACCAAATCTCCGTCTGTCTGCATGTTCCTGGTTTTGGTGTTGGTAGCAAGCTGTTGACACAAAACTTTTGCCTAGGACTGCCAGCCCCCTCCTTTATTGGGTAAGAAACTTCTGGAGGTGCTTTTTCCACTCTTCTTTTTGTTTTTCATTTTTTCCTGGTTTTTCTGGTTTTCTGGTTTTGCACGCTTTTCTGGGTCCAAGAGGAAAGCTGTGTGCAGCATTAATTCCCCTGGATGAGGGACTGAGGGACTGCCCTCTACCCTCTCTGGCTCTGTTCAGAGATCTTCAATGGAGGTCTGTTTCTGATTTGGCAGTTGCATCTGTTTCTGGTTCAGTTTTGGTTTGGCAGCCACGTGGCAATGTCAAGAAAGCTGTTATTGCTAGCATGTTTGTGTTTAATGTTGTGTTCGTTTGTCTCATCCTTGTCTTTGAAAATATGAGTCAAGATCATTCTGTTGAAAAATCTGGTTAAAAAGCACTTTACCGATCTTCAAAAAAAAAATAGTAATAAAGAGCTAGGCCTATTATCCTAGCTACTTGGGAAGCTGGGACAAAAGGATTTCCAATTCAAAGTTCCAATGTGATAGTCTATGTCCACATTTTAAACCATGTAACTTTTAAATTGCTCTATAAAAATAAGGACATAATTTTAATTTGAACTTGCCTGACATTTCCTCTTTTGTTTGGGCTTTAAACAAATAAGACATTGTTTATAGACACTTTTTGGTTTCTTTATTGATCCAAGTAGTCCAACAGGTATCTCCTAAAGTTTTTGTTGGCATTTGATTTATGTCAAGGTTTTTTGGTTTTTGTCTTTAAAAGTCAGATTTAACTAAAGCCTATTGTGAGCTGAAGTTTTATGTAAGCAAAGACATATTTTGTTACATGCTATCATAAATATAATTACTGAGTTTATATTCTAGGTCAACTTCCAGGTCAACTGACATAGATGATTATTAAAAACAACAAAATATCCTCTGAGGTGGAGGCTCATAATTTGCCAGGTATTTTAAAAGATTGTAATGCCCTGTTACTTAAAGGAGGAGAAAACTGGCCTGAGTTCTAGGCCAGCCTGCCTCAAGATAGGAACAAAAATTTGCCTTAGTTACTCCTAATAAAAGCATTTCCAAATGTGTTAGAGGTATTGATAAAGATTATTCTCAAAATGGTTGTCATGTTTTTCATGGGGTTTATTCATAGAAGCTATCTCAAATCAGTGGGTTATATAAAATCTGAAAGTATATATATTGGTATTATAAAGCAAGTCTGGTTGTCAGGTAGAGATTTTTGGTGACTTAAAAGGGAGGCTTTTTCTCTACAAATTTCCAATAGTAAAATGGTTGAAACCAGACTACTTGCTTCTTTGTCAGTGGGTAATAAGATTAATGAATTTGGTGTAATTTTTAGTCTTATGAACAAAGATGGTTAATTATGGGTTGAGATGAGATGATCGAAGGAACTAAGAAGGTATTTTTCAATGTTGGACATAGAATGTATATGCTTTTTTGAATGGAACTTAGAGATCAGAATGTTGAAATATGTTGATGAAGGTGTGCATATGTAGAAAGGATGTAAGAGATGTAAAAAAACAAAATTTTGCCTGAAATTAGTTGCCTTTTGGAAGGAACAGAAAGCTAATTTTCAGGCTAAACCTAAACATCATGCCTAAAGTTAAAGATTTTTAAAAACTGTTTACAGACTTTTAAGGATGCTCTAAAAGTTTTATATAGGCATACAGACTTAATGTAAAATTTGCTTATATTAAACATAGGGGATGTCCTATGCTAGGTGGGTCACAAAGTTATAAGCACAGATGTAATTCATGTTCTTTTTAAAATTTTTATTTATTTATTTGCAAGCAGAGACAGAGATAGAGAGAGAGAGAGCAAAGAGAGAGAGACAGAGAGAATGGGCACACCAGGGCCTACAGCCACTGAAAATAAACTCCAGACACATGTGCCCCTTATGCATCTGGCTTACGTGGGTCCTAGGGAATTGAACCTGGGTCATTTGGCTTTGCAGGCAAATGCTTTAACTGCTAAGCCATCTCTCCAGCCCCCATATTCTTTTTTTTTAATTCACATGCTTTGTAAATCTAACCAGGTTAGACATAGACAAGACCCTATCACCTTATGTATGACAAATAGATAAAATAAATTTCCTAGGTGAAAACAAACAACTTCAAAGTAAGACAAGGAATGCCAGGATGCTCAACACCACCATTCTTATTGCTAAACCTAAATCTGATTTAAAGCAGGTTCCCTGATATCCCTTCTTGAGACAGTCTTCTGTACCCATCAGCCCACATGGGGGAACTGTCAGCAACTCTTGCAGATCCTCTTCACCACAGAGGAACATTAAAAAATCCAAAGGGAAGCCAAGAAACTAATGTTGGGAGCCGACAGCCATGTCACGGAGAACCCTAATGTTATTGACAAGGTTTTCCTTTCCACACAACTGGGCTGGGATCCCAATACCCCTGAAGGTAGGGCATCCCTTAACCTCTTTCACCGGACTCTGATGGGTGGTCTCAGGGCAGCTGCTTGCTTGGTGCCCTACAAATTTGTTTAAGGTTGCTGAAGTGACCCAAGGCCCCACAGAGTACCCCGCTTCTTTTCTAGAAAGGCTGCAGGAAGCATACAGGACATAACCCCCCATAGATCCTAGGCCCCTGAGAATAGACGAGCTATTAACAGAAGGCTTTGAGCGTAAACTTCTTTCAGAGTTAATAGAGATTACTGCCAAGGTATATAATAATAAAGATACTCTGAAGATAGACAGGCTAAGAAAATGACTAAGGTTATGGTGGCTTCCTTCCAGAAGGCACAAAGCCCCATGAGACAGCCCTTATACTTTGCTCAGTATGATTACACCTAAAAGGCAAATATATACTGTGCTGGACCTAAAAGATGCTTTCTTTAGTATCCCATTGACAAAGGGAAGTTAACCCATTTTTTGCCTTTAAATGGACCTGGAAAAGGGCACCAATGGGCAACTAACCTGGACTAGGCTTCCACAGGGATTTAAAAATTCCCCCAGGGCTGGAGAAATGACTTAGCAGTTAAGGTGCATGTCTGCAAAGCCTAAGGACCAAGGTTCGATTCTCCAGGTCCCATGTAAGCCAGATGCACATGGTAGCACATGCTTCTAGAGTTTTTTTTTTTTCAGTGTCTAGAAGCCCTGGCATGCCCATTCTCTCTCTCTCTCTTTCTCTCTCTCTCTCTCTCTCTCTGTGTGTCTCCTTCTCTCTCTGACTGTAATAAATAAATAAAAAATTTTTAAAGAATATATAAAAATTCCCCCACCCTCTTTGATGAGGCTCTTCATAGAGACTTTCAGGCCTTTCTCAAGGAAACACCTGAAGCAACTCTCGCTATGACCTTCTAGCTGCGGAAATGGAGGAGGAATGCCTCTCTGCCACAGAGCATCTCCTGGACAACTTAAAACATCTGGGCTATCGTGTATCAGCCAGGAAGGCTCAGCTATGAGTGCATAAGGCAACCTACTTGGGATATGAACTCCAAGGAGGTAAGAGGATGCTGCTGGCCTCTAGAATTCAGGCCATCACTCAGATCCCCACACCTCAGACTAAGAGACAACTCCGAGAATTCCTCAAAACTGTGGGTATTACAGAATTTGGATTCCAAGGTTTGCTGAGTTAGCCAAGCCTCTATATGAGGCTACAAGAAGGCAAGAAAAAGATTTTAATTGGACTGAAAATGAGGAACGAACATTCCAAAAACTAAAGTCAACTCTGACATCAGCCCCTTCCCTGGCACTTCCAGACTTAACCAAACCCTTCCACTTGTACATGGATGAAGAGAAAAGGACAGCCAGGGGTGTTCTAACCCAGATACTGGGGCTATGGCATCACCAAGTGGCTTATTTGTCTAAGAAGTTAGACTCAGTAGCCACTGGTTGTCCCCCTTGCCTCTGGGCTATTGCAGCTGCTACTATTCTGACAAAGGATGCAGACAAACTAACCTTGGCACAGACTTTATCAATTATGGCCCCACATATGATACAGACTCTAAAAAAAACTTCCTGGACAATGGCTCTCCAACTCTCACATAACCCACTATCAGGTCTTGCTCTTAGGCCTACCAAGGATACAATTTCTCCAAACTGCTGCCTAAAACCAATAAGTCATCAATTCTTCTGCATGACTGCCTAGAAATCATTGCCTTTCATGGACTCCGCCCAAACCTGACAGAAAGGCAGAGCTAATAAGAAAAGAGCTAATAAGGAAAGAGCTTTTCTTCCTAGGTACAGACTCAGTCATCAAGGACACCACCACCCGCTGTCAGGCCTGCTAACAGACAAACCCCTCCTCTGGTAAGGTACCACCAATAGGGATGAGAGAAAAAGGGGAACAGAGTCAGATAGATATTGGGAAGTTGAAAAAGCCATGTCAATATGGATATAAATATTTGCTTCTTTATGTTGATATCTTTTCAGGATGAATAGAAGCTTTCCCTACCAAGTCTGAGAAGGAATTTTAGAGATAAGTCCCCACTATGGGTTTCCCCTCATGATAGGATCAGATAATGGGCCTGCCTTTATGTCAAAAATCAGTAGGACGCCGGGCGTGGTGGCGCACGCCTTTAATCCCAGCACTCAGGAGGCAGAGGTAGGAGGATCGCCGAGAGTTCAAGGCCACCCTGAGACATAGTTAATTCCAGGTCAGCCTGGACCAGAGTGAGACCCTACCTCGCAAAACCAAAAAAAAAAAAAAAAAAAAAAATCAGTAGGAAATTGACCAAGACACTGGGGATTAATTGAAAATCACATTGCGCCTATCATCCCCGACGTCCAGGACAGGTAGAAAAGATAAATTTTGAAGGAGACTTTAACTAAATTAACCCTAGAGACCTGCAAAGGATGGATGGAACTCCTTCCCTTTGCCCTGTTAAGAGCCAAGTGTACCCCTTATATAAATGTACGGATACCCCCCATCCTACCCTGATGGATCTTAAACAGATAACTGACTTTACTAATGAAAGTCGTCTTTCTATCCAAGTCTTAGACTTACTTTTTATGAAACCTATGTTTGACTTTAGGTAAAACTTTGCTTTTCTGCCAATCAGTCAGAAATAATCCAAAATACACTGGCTTTAATTAGAAAAAAAAAAAAAGCCTTAAAAAGCCTGGTTTCAATCTATGTATGATTGATCTCCATGGTTAACTACTCTTATTTCTGTGGTTTCCGGCCCCCTTTTGTCAGTATTGCTAGGCCTTACCATGGGACTGTGAGATCTAAGAAATTAAGATATTGCCTTTAGCTTCTGTAACTCCGCTTGCTAGCGCTCCAGCTTGACAGTAGTACTGCCATTTTTAAGCAGATAGCCATTATAGCAAAACAGACTGCCATCTGAAATAAAAAAGCCCAGGCCTGACTCAAATGAGAAATTAAAACCTTTGCTTCTTTTCCAAACCCCTCCCCTCTCTCTTATTGTTCATTCCTGGGAAGTCTTAGGACATCCTGGAGATAATAAAGAATCTGCAAACAAGTGGCTGATCCTAGATAAGCAGCTCAAGTTGTTCCTGCGCGCGCGCATTAACTGCTGTATCCCTTCTCTATATAAACCCTTTCCCCAAGAGTGGGGCTCTTCTCACAGCCCAGTCTAGGCTTGGTAATAAAGAATTCCATGTAATTGCAGTCGAGCTTCTCGGTCTTGTTGTCTCACTGGGTGACTCCCAAGGACCCCAACCCACATTTGGGGGTCCTGGCACTACAGGACCATACATTATTAATACTTGGTCAGATTTGTTAAAAATAAAATTAGTTCCATTAAGCTTATGGTATTACAGACACAGTATATCCCCCTATCTAGAACTGAAAACCCTAGACATTATCCCTCACTAGTCAAAGATTTAACTCAGTGGCATATCTGAGGGGGGAAATGTAAAGCGAGCAAAATGTTATTATTTCTTTACATCAAGCTTAGAGAAAAGCAGAAGTCACTTTACACTTGCTTGAGCAGGTGGGGATAGTAGATAAACAGGATGCTCTGCTGATCTGAATAGCATTACCCTGGGCCTGCATTGTTAAGCAAAATCCTTAAGGGCAGATAAGCAAGACACTTGGAGACTCTGGCCTCACACCACCCCAAGACGCTTCCTATAACTTGACTAACAGAACTATTCACAAGTTTGTTTAATCCTCTAGAATGGAATGCCCCTGCCATAATGAAAATTCCCCTTTATGTTTAAAAATTACTTTTATGGCTGTAACTGCACCATGTGAATCTATGTGATCTATGGCTTAATTCCTATCCTGTTTTTTTCTATGAATATCATGTGGTTATTTCCAATAAAAGCTGACACTCCGAGCTGCACCTTGAGAACCCGAACTCTGGGTGTAATCCTGGTGTGCACCAGCTTTTATTCTCTTTCTTTTCTTTCTTTTTTACCCAATAAAACTTTGCCTCACATTCCATGAGCCAATGGTAGAGTCTTACTCTGTAGTCCAGGCTGACGTGGAATTCACTATGTAGTCTCAGGGTGGCCTCAAACTCACTGCAATCCTCCTACCTCTGCCTCCCGAATGCTGGAATTAAAGGCATGCTCCCCCACGTCCGGCCTATGTTGCATATTTTGAGCAACAACTTAAACACTTGTACCTGGGAGTGCTTAAGGTAAGGCTCAGTGGGACTGAGTGTCCAGGAGAAAGCTGTTTGCTAGATGGATTACAATATGGCCAGGCACTCAGATGTCTTTATGCTCAGAACACAGAAAGAGAGTGAAGAGAGGCAGGGTACCCTACACACTTCATCTTCCCACTCACCTAAGCCCACCTCCTGAGCTCAGTGGATGACCTCTCCTGGTGCTCTAGAAGAATCCAGGAGATAGCCCCACCCCCACCCCTGCCATACTTCCGGCCATGTCTTTTCCCAAAGTGTCGCCACAGTCCTTAGTTTCATCCAAGAAACATGCTACCATGCTGTAGGTAAGGCCTCTCCTTCCTCTGGTGGTCAGAACTGCCCCACTTCCTGGATGCCCCTGAAGCCTGGGTGACCCCACTGTGATGCTGCAACCACATGCTGGGGAGGGGTAGCAGAGTCCCTTTCTCTAACCTTCCTTTATGCTGTGCCAAACCACCCTATCATCAGACAACTCTTTGCTCTATCCTGGGCCCCCCCCCCCATCACCATCTCCATCTCTTCCACCAGCCTTGGAGTTGCCTGGATTTACAGGAGAAAACACTGTTCACCACCACACCCCTTCCCAGACAGCACGTCTGCACAGGTCCAGTCCTGTGTTCTGGGCTGTGGGGTGCCCTGAACACCCTCAGGAGAATAGGGCATTTCCTTTCTCCCTTCCCGTCAGGGTGGAGGCCTGGAGACTGACATAGGCTAATGCGTGTATGAGTGTGTGCCCAGTATGTGACAGGACAGGGTTGTTGTAGCTGTTCAAGGAGGAAGTGAGAACACAATGCCACCATGTTCCCAGTGACAGCCACCTGAAAGGCTATCATCAGTATGTCTCTCACTTGTTTCCCAGTCCCACCCACCACCAAAGCTCTTGTACAGCCGGTACCTCTGCCATCCCTCATTCCATTCATATATCTTTCATTATTTTTTTTATTTCTTTGTGTATGTGTGTGTGTGTGTGTGTGTGTGTGTGTGTGTGTGTAGGTGCCAGGGTCTCTTGTCATTGCAAATGAACTCCAGAAACACATGTCTGATTCTATTTGGGTGTCTGGGGAATTGACCTGTATGGGCAAGACTCTACCTTGAAAAATAATTTTTAAAAATTAACTGATTCATTGTGTTTAATTTCTATGCATGAATCACTAGTTCTTTGAGAAACCCACTGTCAAGATTAATACATGTCCTCTAATCTGATCAAACCCATCAAGTAAACCAGTCAGACACTTCATTCTCTTTAAGACATCTCTCTGGAATATTCTGTTCCCTTCTTTGGGAGAGTAATACACTGGACTATTTACTTACTGTCAGCCCTGCTGCCTGACTTGTGAGCTAAATTCTCTTTCCTGGACCCCAGATAGAATGGGCATTTGTCATTCAGTCCCTTCGATGGGTCCACAGCCAAACCTCCTCCCTATGCTTAGGGAATTCCTCATCTAATGAGACAGGCTGGTGTAACTACAGAAGCTGCGAGTCTCAGAACTGATTCCCACACTCCCAGATTGTCATCTCAGCTGGGTGCATCTATTGGGTATTATCTGGTCCCTCTAGAACAAAGCTAACTGTGGTGACAATGTACCCCATTGCCTTGCTTTTGGTCTTAGTCCATTGGGAATGCTTCTAGTGGCATGGTACATGCTTTGAAGCTGAGATGGAAGGGTTTTCCTCAGAGTACCTAAAGCAAGGTGCAAGTCCAGTTCCCCTTCCTCAGAATAAGAGCATGGGTGCTTTTAAGTTGCTTTTGTTAAGTATTTGGTCACAGCAATGAGAAAAGTGACTGATACAGTTGCCTTCTTGCAATAAACCCAGTTGGCCCCTGTCACAGTGTATGTTCGTTATCAACTGCACTGGGTTTAGCATCATCTAAGAAACAAACATCTGCTTGTGTCTGTGAGGGCATTTTCAGAGAGGATTAACTAAGGAGGGAAGTCCCACCCATAGGCGGGAGTCCTGGACTGATAAAGCGGACAAAGTGAATGACTCTGTAGTCCAGGCTGACGTGGAATTCACTATGTAGTCTCAGGGTGGCCTCAAACTCACTGCAATCCTCCTACCTCTGCCTCCCGAATGCTGGAATTAAAGGCATGCGCCCTCACGTCCGGCCTATGTTGCATATTTTGAGCAACAACTTAAACACTTGTACCTGGGAGTGCTTAAGGTAAGGCTCAGTGGGACTGAGTGTCCAGGAGAAAGCTGTTTGCTAGATGGATTACAATATGGCCAGGCACTCAGATGTCTTTATGCTCAGAACACAGAAAGAGAGTGAAGAGAGGCAGGGTACCCTACACACTTCATCTTCCCACTCACCTAAGCCCACCTCCTGAGCTCAGTGGATGACCTCTCCTGGTGCTCTAGAAGAATCCAGGAGATAGCCCCACCCCACCCCTGCCATACTTCCGGCCATGTCTCTTCCCAAAGTGTTGCCACAGTCCTTAGTTTCATCCAAGAAACATGCTACCATGCTGTAGGTAAGGCCTCTCCTTCCTCTGGTGGTCAGAACTGCCCCACTTCCTGGATGCCCCTGAAGCCTGGGTGACCCCACTGTGATGCTGCAACCACATGCTGGGGAGGGGTAGCAGAGTCCCTTTCTCTAACCTTCCTTTATGCTGTGCCAAACCACCCTATCATCAGACAACTCTTTGCTCTATCCTGGGCCCCCCCACCATCTCCATCCCTTCCACCAGCCTTGGAGTTGCCTGGATTTACAGGAGAAAACACTGTTCACCACCACACCCCTTCCCAGACAGCACGTCTGCACAGGTCCAGACCTGTGTTCTGGGCTGTGGGGTGCCCTGAACACCCTCAGGAGAATAGGGCATTTCCTTCCTCCCTTCCTGTCAGGGTGGAGGCTTGGAGACTGACATAGGCTAATGCGTGTATGAGTGTGTGCCCAGTATGTGACAGGACAGGGTTATTGTAGCTGTTCAAGGAGGAAGTGAGAACACAATGCCACCATGTTCCCAGTGACAGCCACCTGAAAGGCTGGCATCAGTATGTCTCTCACTTGTTTCCCAGTCCCACCCACCACCAAAGCTCTTGTACAGCCGGTACCTCTGCCATCCCTCATTCCATTCATATATCTTTCATTATTTTTTTTATTTCTTTGTGTGTGTGTGTGTGTGTGTGTGTGTGCGTGTATGTGTGTGTGTGTGGAGGTGCCAGGGTCTCTTGTCATTGCAAATGAACTCCAGAAACACATGTCTGATTCTATTTGGGTGTCTGGGGAATTGACCTGTATGGGCAAGACTCTACCTTGAAAAATAATTTTTAAAAATTAACTGATTCATTGTGTTTAATTTCTATGCATGAATCACTAGTTCTTTGAGAAACCCACTGTCAAGATTAATACATGTCCTCTAATCTGATCAAACCCATCAAGTAAACCAGTCAGACACTTCATTCTCTTTAAGACATCTCTCTGGAATATTCTGTTCGCTTCTTTGGGAGAGTAATACACTGGACTATTTACTTACTATCAGCCCTGCTGCCTGACTTGTGAGCTAAATTCTCTTTCCTGGACCCCAGATAGAATGGGCATTTGTCATTCAGTCCCTTCGATGGGTCCACAGCCAAACCTCCTCCCTATGCTTAGGGAATTCCTCATCTAATGAGACAGGCTGGTGTAACTACAGAAGCTGCGAGTCTCAGAACTGATTCCCACACTCCCAGATTGTCATCTCAGCTGGGTGCATATGTTGGGTATTATCTGGTCCCTCTAGAACAAAGCTAACTGTGGTGACAATGTACCCCATTGCCTTGCTTTTGGTCTTAGTCCATTGGGAATGCTTCTAGTGGCATGGTACATGCTTTGAAGCTGAGATGGAAGGGTTTTCCTCAGAGTACCTAAAGCAAGGCACAAGTCCAGTTCTCCTTCCTCAGAATAAGAGCATGGGTGCTTTTAAGTTGCTTTTGTTAAGTATTTTGTCACAGCAATGAGAAAAGTGACTGATACAGTTGCCTTCTTGCAATAAACCCAGTTGGCCCCTGTCACAGTGTATGTTCGTTATCAACTGCACTGGGTTTAGCATCATCTAAGAAACAAACATCTGCTTGTGTCTGTGAGGGCATTTTCAGAGAGGATTAACTAAGGAGGGAAGTCCCACCCATAGGCGGGAGTCCTGGACTGATAAAGCGGACAAAGTGAATGGAACACCAGCATTCATACCTCTCTGCTTCCTGACCACACATGTGATGACCTCATGCTTCTGCAGTCACGCCTTCCCTTCCAGGATGGACTATACCCTCAAACCCTTAAGCAAAACAAACTCTTCCTTCCTTCCTTCAGTTGCCTTTTAAATTTTTATTTATTTATGTGGGGGTGTGCATAAGTATGGGTGCACCAGGATTTCTTTCTTTCTTTTTTTCCAAGGTAGGGTTTCACTCTAGCCTAGGCTGGCCTAGAATTCACTATGTGGTCTCAGGCTGGCCTCCAACTCACAGTGATCCTCCAACCTCTGCCTCCCAAGTGCTGGGATTAAAGGCGTGCACCACCACGCCCGGCTCAGGATTTCTTATTGCTACAAATGAACTCCAAACATATATGTTACTTTTGTCACCAGCTTTACATGGGTCTGGGGAATTGAACCTGGGGCTTCAGGCTTTGCAAGCAAGTATCTTTAACCACTAAGCAATTTCCGCAGCTCCTTAAATTGCTTTCTCTAGATACTTTGTTATAGCAGCAAGAAAAGTAGTTAATACAGAAAATTGGTACCAAGTGTTAGGTGGACATTGAGGCCAGGGTTGTTGGAAGCAAAGATTGTATCAGTATAGCAGAAGCAAAAGATTTCTTTACTCTCCATAGACAGAGGGGACCAAGACACTAAGGAAAGTATGGGAGCTCTTCTGTCAGAGGCTAGGATTTCTATCGAAGTTGAGCCAGGTCAGGGAGAGGGGAAGAGAGCAGGTTCCTGGAAGTCATTTGCCCCATGGTTCCAGAAATTATAATCAAGCAATTTTGTAATTCAAAATTACAATACATGGTTTTCTGTGTTTGTTCATCTGGCTCTTGAAAGATGTTTGTTTAGCAAGACTTGGGCCAGATGTTACTTAGAATCATGATATTTCTCCACCCTACTAGAACTCAAAAAACAGGATTAAGACAAAGAAACATTGACTTATGAGTCATTTTGTACAGTTCATCTCTCCAAGAAGTGGAGCTGTTGCTGTAATGAATGATGAACCTGACCATGTGGTTCTTCAGCCTTTGGAACAAATTTGCCAGAAGATGAGGAAGAGATTGAAGTTTTGGACTGGATAATCCCTACAATGCTGTAATCAGAGCCTAATGGGCCATTCTGGTTGGCGTTTGGAAGATAAGGTCAAGTGAAGCGTAGACGGGGGCTGACTCATGTGGTTTCAGAGAGGAGCCAGGAATCTACCTGGAACTGGGCAGAAGCCTTTCATGCTGTATTCCAGCAAAAAAAATCTAGCTGCATTCTGCCCGTGTCCCAAGACATTAAGTGAGGTTGGATTCAAAAGTACTGGACTAATTTGTTTGGCTATGGAAATCTGAAGACTAGATAGCATTCAGGCTGTGCCATGGTTATGGCTCACTGCTCTTTCTATGGGCATAGTGGGAGAGGTTGAGTAGAATAGGAAGAAAGGAACCACATGCAGTCTGAGCAGGAGAGGAGCATAAGCAAGTAAAAGGTGCAGACGAGGAAAACAGCTCCAAGAGCTGAAGAGATGAGTACCACTGAAGAGAAACATTGTGCTCTGTGATAGGCAAGATGCCCTGAGGACAAAACCCCATCCATGGAAATAAAATTTATAGAGGGCATATAGACAAATGAAAATTCACTTGAACACAAGAGCCCAAACTTACATTGCTACACAGGTGATTACCTGCTCAAAAACACCGGCATAGGAGAGTATTTTCTCTTTTCTTTTTTTTTAGGCAAACCCAACAGACTGGCCTTCTTCTTATGTGAGACAGTGAGACTGAGAGACAGAATTAGCATGCCAGGGCCTCTTGGCACTGCAAATTGAACTCCAGATGCGTGCACCACTTGTGCGCATGTGCCATCTTGTGCACTTGCGTCACCTCGTGTGTCTGGCTTATGTGGGACCTAGAGAGTCGAACATGGGTCCTTGGGCTTTGTAGACAAGTGCCTTAACCACTAAGCCTTCTCTAGGACAATATTTTCACATACTAAGCCAACATGGTATACAGAGGTCACTGCAATGTTATAGAAGGGGTGAACACCCTTGGAGGGATGGACCTACTCAAGGCTATTGGAACCCAAATGTTTTCACTATATGTCCTAGAAGAAAAGCTGTAAGGGATAAACTCCAACTGGTCTACTAAGGCAGACTACATCTCAAGCTGGCAGCAGAATTTGGCAGTGTCATCCACATGTTGCTGGTTTTGCAGGCCTATTCAGTGCAAGAGAGAGGGTCATGGAGGCTTGTACAAAGGTATCAGGTAGCCACTGAAGCCAGATAATATGTGGAAGAGTAAGATTCCTAACAAAGAGGCCCTCAGAGACCATCACATGAAGCTGATAAGAAGTTTAAGTTGCAGCAGGGACTCTAGAAAATTGAAATCCAACTTGTCTGCAGAGGCAGAAATATCAGCATAAAATCATATCTTTGGGGGCTGGAGAGATGGCCCAGCCATTAAGGTGCTTGCCCATAAAGCCTAACAACCCAAGTTTGATTCCCCAGTACCTACATAAAGCCAGATGCAAAAAGTGGCACATGTGTCTCACATTTGTTTGCAGCAGCTAAAGACCCAGTTTTGCCTATTCTCTCTCTCCCCCTCCTCGTAGTGGCACATGCCTTTAATCCCTACACTCAGGAGGCAGAGGTAGGAGGATTTTTGTGAGTTCGAGGCCAGACTGAGACTGCATAGTGAATTCCAGGTCAGCCTGGGCTAGAGTGAAACCCTACCTCAAAGCACCCCCAAAAAAAAAGAGAAAGAAATCAGATCTTTTATCTGCAACCATGAAAGCCATGAAGTATGGAACACTCTATTTCAGGCCCTAAACATAAATAATTGCCCACCAAGAGCACTCTACCCAGCAAAGCAGTCTTTTTAACTTGATAGAGAAACAAGGTCATATCAAGATATGCAGAAACTAGTACATGGCCACCAAGCCAGTGCTTCAGAAGATACTTAGAGGAATACTCTGCACAGAGGAAGAAGAAAGACAAGTCTCAGTCATGAGAGTACAGGAAAAGGTATGTGTATGAGAGAAATTACTGAACAAAGGAGAGTAGGAAGGTAATCATCACATCCAGCTCAGTAAACAAATACGCCTGATGCTGATAAAGGGAAAAAGTAGGGCTGGAGAGATGGCTTGGTAGTTAAAGCGCTGCCTCCTAAGCCCAAGAACTCCCATTCGATTCTCCAGGTCCCACATTTAGCCAGACACAAAGTGATGCAAGGGCGCAATGCCACACTTGCCCACAAGGGGGTGCATGTATCTGGAGTTCGTTCACAGTGGCTGAGAGGCTGCTGGCATGCCCATCTCTCTCTCTCTCCTTTCTCTCTCTCTCTCTGACTCTCTCCAAAAAGAAAAGAAACCAGAAAACCAGCCAAAGCAAATAAGAAAATTATAAAAACTGCTAAACACTTCTCATTTAGTAACCTTAAATGACAAAAATGCATAATCTTACTAGATTATAAAACTATATTAGTCTTCAACTGGGTGTGTGTGTGTGTGTGTGTGTGTGTGTGTGTGTGTGACACACGCCTTTATTCCCAACACTCAGGAGTCCAAGAAACACATCTAACTGGTAAAGACACCCATAAACTGAGAGTCAAAGGAGAAAAAAAAAACTATTAAGTGAGCAGAGGCTGAAAACAAGTTGGCATAGAAATTCTTGTAACTGGGGCTGGGGAAATGGCTTAATGGTTAAGGCATTTGCCTGCAAAGCCTAAGGACCCTGGTTCGATTCCCCAGGACCATGTAAGCCAGATGCACAAGGAGGCACATGCATCTGGAGTTCATTTGCAAAGGCTAGAGGCCCTGGCATGCCCATTCCAGGTCAGCCTGGACCAGAGTGAGACCCTACCTCAAAAAAAACGTCCCTATAGTCCTAAGCTGGGTGTGTGGTGGCACATGCCTTTAACCCCAACACTCAGAAGACAGATGTAGGAGGATTGGCATGAGTTTGAGGCCAGTCTGGAAACACAGGTGAGTTCCAGGTCAGCCTGTACTACAGTGAGACCCTGACTTAAAAAGGCAGGGCTGGAGAGATGGTTTAGTGATTAAAGCACCTGCCTGTGAAGCCTAAGAACTCTTGTTCAAATCTCTAGGTCCCACGTATATCCAGATGCAAAAGTAATGCAATCACGCAATGTTACATATGCACACAAGGGTGTGCACACGTCTGGAGTTCATTCACAGTGGCTGAAAAGGCACTGGCATGTGCATTCTCTCTCTGCCTCTTCCTCTCTCTCTGTCTCTCTCAAATAAAAAAAATTTTTTTAAAGGTTGAAGAAATGGCTTAATGGTTAAAGCACTTGTCTACAAAGGCAAAGAACCCAGGTTTGATGCTTCAGTACCCATGTAAAGCCAGATGTACAAGGTGGTGCATGCGTCTGGAGTTCATTTACAGTGGCTGGAGACCCTGGCACACCACCTGTTCTCTTTCTTTCTCATTCTCTTTCTCTCTTTCTCTCTCTCAAATAAATAAATAAATAAATAAATAACAAAAAAAAAGTTTCTATAGTCTTTACCAGTCTTAATATTTTCAAAAGTCCAAAGTCTCATTTGAAATCCAAGATAATCTCTTAACTGTGAGCCCTGTAAAAATCAAAACACAAGTTAAGCTGGGAATAGTGGCACACGCCTTTAATTCCAGCACTCAGGAGGCAGAGATAGGAGTATTGTTATGAGTTTGAGGCCAGTCTGAGACTATGTAGTGAATTCCAGGTCAGCCTGGGCTAGAGTGAGACCCTACATTGAAAAACAAAACAAAAAAAAAAACAAAACCCAGAAGTTATATACTTCTAACACATAATGGCAAGAATAAACATTCCTATTCCCAAAAGAAGGAATGAGGGCATAGCAAAAGAAAAACAGACCAATGAAAGATGGAAAATCAGCAGGGCAGACATCAAAACCTGCAGCTCTGTGTCTAGAACCTGGGACTCATGATGAAATCCTCTGGGCTTCAAAAGGCTTTTAGCAGCTCTGGCCCTCAAACTGTGCTGCTTGCTTCCCTGACAGAATTCACCCAAACCAGCAGCTTTTCTTGGTGGATATCCCATAGCCCTGATACATCCAAAATCCTAGGGTCTCCACTACAATCCTTGGTTCAAGGTAACTCTATACCATGGTCTCCAAGCAAAGACCATGATCTTGCTCCACATTGCCAAGCCTCAGTGGCCATCTCCAGAAAACCATGTTGCAATCCAATGACCCTCTAATTTCTTCATTTATCATACTTCCAAAACCAGTACCAAGTGTACACTGCCAAAAATTTTAATCCAGGTGGGATAAAGTCTGACCTTGAAGAGCAGGAAACTCCAGCATTCTTCCTTCAAGCTCGCTGCCCTTCCTTTCAAAAGAATCAGCACTCCTCCTAATGTCCCACTGCGGAGCAGAGAAGCTGGACCGTCCTCACTAGTGGGCATCTCTGAAGCAATTGCAGCTGACGTGGCATAAAACAAGTCTACATGCCCTTGCAACCAAACTTTACAGTTTTTCATAGCCTTTTACTCTGTGTTTTCCTTTGCCAAACACGCCAATCTATTACTTTGTTTTTTTTTTTTTTTGGTTTTCATGAGGTAGGGTCATACTATAGTCCAAGCTGACCTGGATCTCACTCTGTAGTGATCCTCCTACTTCTGCCTTCAAAGTTATGGGATTAAAGATGTACATCACCATATCTGGCCCTAATCCATTACTTTTAAATTCAACTTTACTCAACTCCTCAACTTTACTCAAGTCCTCAGAACATGGGTAGAATACAGCCAGAATATCAGAATACCTCTAGCCCAGTTCCTGACAAAGTCCTGTTTCCTCTCTGAAATTCCAAAGGTCAAGTCTTCACAATCCACACTTCTTTCTGCATTTATGTAAGGCTTCTGTAGTCCAAAGTTCCTAATCCTTCAATATTCCTCCTCCCAACTAGTTCCAACAGACTAAAATCCAGGGCTGGAGAGATGGCTTAGTAGTTAAGGCACTTACCTGCCAAGCCAAAGGACCCAGGTTCAATTACCCAATACCCATATAAAGTCAGATGCACAAAGTGGTACATGCATCTAGAGTTCATTTACAGTGGCTAGAGGCCCTGGCGCATCCGTTTTCTCCTCCCCTCTCTCTCTCTCACTTTTACTCGGTCGCTCGCTGAAAATAAACGAACAAAATAAAACTTATTCTTAAAAAAAAGGCTAAAATCTACTATGTAAAGTTCACTCAGCAATGGCCCCATTTCTTAATATGAATTTTCTGTAACTGTTACCTTCTTATTGCTAAATACCTGAACAGCAGCAGTTTATGGAATGAAAAGATTTATTTCAACTTACAGTTTCAAGGGATAGTTTCATCATGACAGGGAAAGAATGACACAGCAGACAGCCAAGGTGTGGTAGTTTGAATAGATGCCCTCCCCCCAACATATTCAGTGTTTTATTAGTTTGTACTGTGCATTTGCATCCACCTGGCTGGAGGCAGTGTCACTGGGCAGATCTTAAGGTGTGGTTGTGGGTTTGAGATTTCAATCTAAAGATATGCAAAGTGTGCCTAGCTGGAATTGCTGAAGTGTGCTGTGCTGTGTGGTTTTGGCTTTTCTCTCTGTGTTTGGTCCTGTAAGAGCAGGCTCATTTCTTCTGCCATTATGGAACTTCCCCTGGATCTTTAAGCTTCAATAAATCCCTTTTCCTCCATAACTGTGTCTGGTCTGGAAGTTCATCTCAGTGAACATGAAGCTGTCTGCTATACAAGGAGTCACATCTTATCACTGCAGCTGGGAAGGAGCATAAGAGTAAGCTCAGGAGCACTAACAGGAGGCTGGATTATAAAATTCCACAGCCCATCCCCATTGACACCTCTTCCAGCAAGGCTCCACCTCTCAAAGGCTACACCAGCAAGAGAACAAGTATGAGGTTTCATCACAAACACATGAGGCTATGAGGGACATCTCACATTCAAACTACTGCAGGCAGCTAAGCTGATTCTGAAGTTCATATGTAGAAATAAGTTAAAAAGGGCTGGAGAGATGGCTTAGCGGTTAAGGCACCTGTCTGCCAAGCCTAAGAATGCCGTTCAATCTCCAGGTCCCATGTTTAGCCAGATGCAAAAAGTGATGCAAGGGCACAATGCCACATTTGCACACATCTGGAGTTTGTTCACAGCAGCTGAGAGGCCACTGGCACACCCATTCTCTATCTGTCTCTCTCAAAAAAATTTTTAAAAATAAGTAAACAAGGGCTAAATAAATGGCATAGTGGTTAAGCGCTTGCCTGTGAAGCCTAAGGACCCCGGTTCAAGGCTCGATTCTCCAGGACCCACGTAAGCCAGATGCACAAGGGGGCACATGCATCTGGAGTTCGTTTGCAGTGGTTGGAGGCCCTGGCGTGCCCATTCTCTATCTCTCTCTACCTGCCTATTTCTGTATCTCTCTCTCAAATAAATAAATAAAATATATATATATATATATATATATAAAAATATAATATAAACAAGAATAACCCAAAATGACATTTTTTGTTTTTTTGTTTTCTTTGGTTTTTTGAGGTAGGGTCTCACTCTGGCCCAAGCTGACCTGGAATTAACTATGTAGTCTCAGGGTGGCCTTGAACACACGGTGATCCTCCTATCTCTGCCTCCTGAGTGCTGGGATTAAAGGCGTGCGCCACCACGCCCGGCTTCCCAATGACATTTTTTGAGCCCAACAGACTGCCTTTTTATGCGAGAATGAGAGAAACAAAGAAATAATTGGCATGTCAGAGTCTCCAGCCACTGCAATTGAACTCCAAATGCGTACACCTCCCTGTGCACATATGTGACCTTTCACTCTTGTGTCACTGTGTGTCTGGCTTATGTGGGATCTGGAGAGACAAACATAAGTCCTTAGGCTTTGCAGATAAGCACCTTAACTGCTAAGCCATCTCTCCAGCCCCCAAAGACATTTTTTTTGGAGAGAGACACAGAGAGAGAGAGAGAGAGGAGAGGAAGACAAATAGAGAATGGGCACACCAGCAGCCTCTCAGCCACTGCAAACGAAATCCAGATGTGTGCGCCCCCTTGTGGTCAAGTGCAGCATTGCACCCTTGTGTCACTTTGCATCTGGCTATACGTGGGACCTGGAGATTGGAACCGCTGGAGATTGGAACCAGCGTTCTTAGGCTTAGGAGGCAGGTGTCATAACCTCTAAGCCATCTCTCCAGCCCCCAAAGACATTTTGAATGAGAAAAGCACTGTGGTGGTTTGATTCAGGTGTCCCCCATTAACTTAGGTGTTCTGAATGCTAGGTTCCAACTGATGGCAAGTTGGAATTAAAGCCTCCTGGAAGCAGTATATTGTTGAGTGAGGGCTTATGAGTGTTATAGCCAGCTTCCTCTTTCCAGTGTTTGGCACACTCTCCTGTTGCTGTTGTCAATCTGATGTTGTCCAGGAGGTGATGTCCACCTTCTGCTCATGCCATCATTTTCCCCTGCCATCATGGAGCTTCCTTTCAAGTCTATAAGCTAAAATAAACCTTTTTCCCACAAGCTGCTCTTGGTTGGGTGTTTTCTGCCAGCAATGTGAACCTGACTGCAACAAGCACTAAGGGAAAATAAGCTCCATATAAGAAAGATTTAGGAGCTGGGCATGGTGGCACACACCTTTAATGCCAGCACTAGGGAGGCAGAAGTAGGAGGATTGCCATGAGTTTGAGGCCAGCCTGAGACTACATATTGAATTCTGGGTCAGCCTGGACTATGAGACCTTACCTCATAAAACCAAAAAAAAAAAAAAGGGGCTGGAGAGATGACTTAGTGGTTAAGTGCTTGCCCATGAAACCTAAGGACCCAGGTTTGAGGCTTGATTCCCCCGTACCCACATAAGCCAGATGCACAAGATAGCGCATGCATCTGGAGTTCGTTTGCAGTGGCTGAGGGCCCTAGTGCACCCATCTCTCTCTCTCTCTCTCTCTCTCTCTCTCTGCCTCCTTCTCTCTCTCTCTGTCACTCTCAAATAAATATAAATAAATAAAATTAAAAAAAAAAAAAAAACTTTAGGTTAAGAACACCTTCTGGACTCCCAGTTAAGATGGCTGATAGGAGCTTCACTAAAGAAAACTGAGGGAAGGGCTGGAGAGTCGGCTTAGTGGTTAAGGTGCATGTCTTCAAAGCCTAGGGACCCAGGTTTGATTCTCCAGGTCCCATGTAAGTCAGATGCACATGGTGGAGCATGCATCTGGAGTTCATCTGCAGTGGCTAGAGGCTCTGGCATGCCCACTCTCTCTCTCCCCCATCCCTCTTTCTGTCTCCAATAAATAAATAAATAAAAAGAAAACTTTAAAAAAAAAAAAAAAAAACTGAGGGGAAAAGAAGCAAGATACACACAATATATTCTTCAGAAAAAGTCAAGGTGATACCAACCATGTTGGGATCTATTGTTGCAGTCCTTTCTCTGGGGGTCTGGGAGCTCATGTCCACCTTCTGTCAACACAGTTATGCCAAGAGATCCGAAGGAGGACACAGGAAGCCTACAATAATGTAAGTTTGATAACTGCTGCTATTCCCTGAGACATGCTCCTGTGGGAAGATCAAGGAAAGACACTCTATGCCCCAAAATCCCAGAAACTGTATAAGCACACTGCTTTGGAGAGATCCAAGGACACCTTATGTCACAGAATCTGGAAATGGATACTGCAACCTGGTGCCTAGACAGATGATCCCATATCTGTCCCCAAGATGTCAGTGTACATTCTAGCTCCCAGCTACCTGGAATTCCATCTGTTTGTGTCCTGAGCTTTGTTTCTGGACTCTAATGAACTTAGGTGGCCAATCTGGTCCAGACCCTTGAGGTCACTCTCCCTGGACTTGCCAGGCTGTCATGGAACCAGAGGACCAGCAGGTAGGGATGTAGTGAAACATTACAAGTGCTAGTACCTTCCTGGGTGACAGGCTCCAGGGAAGACACTTGCAACCTCTGTGGAAACAGTACCCCAACTTCCCTTTCAGAGATATTGTGTCATCTCTATCTTTTTCAAAATTAATACTAGTTTTCATATTAACTCACCCTGCAGTGCTATCACTTCTAATTAATGGAAGCCCTAGAGTACTTCTGCCAGCCTTGTTAATTTACCCACCAACTATTACTGAAATCAAAAAGAACATTGTTGGGGGATGGAGAGCTGTCTTAGAGGTTAAAGTGCTTGCCTGCGAAGCCTAAGGACCCATGTTTGAATCTCCAGATCTTGTGTAAGCCAGAAGCAGAGCGATGCAAGTGTACAATGTTGCACATGTGCATAACAGGGTGCATGCATCTAGAGTTCAATTTCAGTGGCTGGAGGCCCTGGTGCACCAATTCTCTCTCTCTCTCTTTCTCTCTCCTCTCTTGCATAAAAAAAAGCCAGTCTGTTGGGTTTGCCTCAAAAAAAAAAAATAAAAGAACATTGTTGGGCTAGAGAGGTGGCTTAACAGGTAAGGCACTCACTTGTGAAGCCTAAGGACCCGTGTTCAACTCTTCAGGTCCCACATAAGCCAGATGCACAAGGTGATGCAAGCATACAAGGTCACACGTGCACAAAGTGGCACACATGTCTGAAGTTCGATTGCAGTGGCTGGAAGACCTACCCTGGCACTCCAATTCTCATTCTCTCTCTCTCTTTCTCTCTCACTGTCTTGCTCTCTTTCTCTCTCTCTCATAAAAAAAGAATGTTGTTAATTTTCTACTAGGACATTTGCATAGCAGACATATCCAACATCTTGGGTCACTCCTGCTCTTTTTCTGGGAGTAATCTAGAGGCCACATCTGACACCTTTAGATCCTACCCTAAAGATATACCTTCTAATCTATACATTTAAGAGTACAGCTGATAACTAGAAAACTCAAGGCCTGGAAAGATTTGAATGGCAAAATTTTCAATTCAATAATATAAAAAAACACAAAAACTAAAGAAACATAATTCCTCCAAAAAAATTATAAATCCAACAGCAATAACCTCTAATGAGACTGAATTTTAGGAAGTTCCAGACAGATAACTCAACGTGGCCATCAGTGTTCCAGAATCTGACAGCATATACTTCACGTTAATCAGAAGAGATAAAGAAGATCATTTTATACTGATTAAGGTAACAATCCAACAACAGAACATTATGATTCCAAATGAGAGAAGAAACCAAAATCAATAAAATTAGAGATGAAAAGGGCCACCATTATAACAGATACCAATGGAATTCAGAAAATTATAAGGACATATTTTAAAAACATATTCTCCACTAAATTTAAATTCAAAAATGTAAAAGAAAAAAGCAAGATGAGATAAACCATTTAAATAGATATATAACAAGCAATGAGATCAAAACAGTTATTAAAAAAATGTCTCCCAACTAAAGAAAGTCCAGGCCCAGATAGATTTGCTAGTGAATTTTATCAGATTTTTATAGAAGAACTGAGACCAATGCTTCTCAAACTATTCCATAAAATAGAAGCAGGAGAAGTAATACCAAACTCCTTTTATAAAGCCAGTATTACCAAAACCAGATAACAATTACAAACCAATATCTCTTATAAACATACATGCAAAATTTTTGAGCAAAATACTGGTAAACAGAATACAGGAACACATCCAAAAGATCATTCACCCTAATCGAGTGAGTTTTATTCTGGAGATGCATGGAAAGTTTTACATATGAAAATCCATAAATGTAATACACTGTATAAATGTACTCAAGGACAAACATCATATGATCATTTCAATAGATGTGGAAAAATACATTGACAAAGTCCAATATCCCTTCATGATAAAAGTCCTAACAAAACTGGGAATAGAAGGAACATATCCCAACATCATAAAGGTGATTTTATAATAAACCTATAGCCAAAATTATACTAAATGGGAAAACACTTGAAGCATTTCCACTAAAATCAGGAACAAGACAAGTGTGTCTACTTTCTCTACTCTTATTCAATAGTAATTGAAAACGGGCAGTGGTGTCACACGCCTTTAATCCCAGCACTCAGAAGGCAAAGGTAGGAGGATCACCCTGAGTTCAAGGCCACCCTGAGACTACATAGTGAATTCCAGGTCAGCCTGGACAAGAGTGAAACCCTACCTCGGAAAAAAACAATAGTACTTGAAGCCTTAGCTGCAGAAGTAAGACAGGAAATACAAATAGAAGAGATATAAACTGGAAAGTGTGGTGATTTGAATGAGATGTTCCCCATGGACTCATGTGTTTTGAATTCTTGGTCCCCACCTAGTGGCAATTTGGGAGGAGGAAACTTCTTGGAGGAGGTGTGTTTCCTGGGAGCAAGTTTTGAGGTGCTATAGCTGGCTCCCCCTTGCCAAAGCTCAGTTTATATTCTTGCTGCCTTCTGCCATCTGTTGTGGTAAAAAGTGATGTCCAATCTCTGCTCTACCATCCTTTCCCTGCCATCATGAAGCTTTCCCTTAAGACTGTAAGCCAAAGTAAATTCTTTCCTCCTATCAACTGCTTTTGGTCAAGTGTTTTGTCTCAGGAACATGATGGTAACAACAACACAAAGATAGAAGTCAAATTATCATTCTTTGCAGATGATGTGATTGTATATGTAAGGGACCCTAAAGACTCTACCAGGAAACTGTTAAAGCTGGTAAATGCTTTCAGAAAAGTAGTAGGATACAAAATTAACACAAAGAAATCAGTAGCCTTCCTACAGACCAATAATAAACATTCTGAAGATGAAATAATGCAAAAACCCCCACTGACAACTGCCTTGAAAAAAAAAAAGACCTTGGAATAAACCTAACCAAGGAAGTGAAGGAGCTCTACAATGAAAGTTTTTGTTCTTTTTATTGACAACTTCCTTAATTGTAGACAATAACCCATGGTAATTCCTTCCCTCTCCCCACTTTCCCCTTTGAAACTCCACTCTCCATCATATCCCCTCCATCTTTCAATTAGACATTCTCTTATTTTGATGTCATGATCTTTTCTTCCTAATATGATAGTCTTGTATAGGTAGTGTCAGGCACTGTGAGGTCATGGATATCCAGGCCATTTTGTGTCTGGAGAAGCACGTTGTAAGGAGTCCCACCCTTCCTTTGTCTCTTACATTCTTCCTGCCACCTCTTCCACTATGGACCCTGAGCCTTGAAAGATGTGATAGAGATATTTCAGTGTGAGCACTATTCTGTCACTTTTTTTAGCACCGTAGTACCTTCTAAGTCATCCCAAGGTCACTGCCATCTGAAAAGAGAAGCTTCTCTAACCAAAAGTGAGAGTGGCATTAATATACGGGTGTGAACATTAAGAGAAGTGCTTATCTTGCTACATGTCTATAGTTGTTTATCAGCTCTAACAGTTTGCTGGTAGAGTCTTTAGGGTCCTTTATGTATAGAATCATATCATCTGCAAATAATGATAACTTGATCTTTTCCTTTCCAATTTGTATCACTTTTATGTGTGTCTCTTGCCTTATTGCTATGGCTAAGACTTCTAGTACTATATTGAATAAAAGTGGGGACAGTGGACACCTTTGTCTTGTTCCTGAATTTAGAGGAAAAGCTTCAAGTTTTTCTCTACTTAGTATTATGTTGGCTGTAGGTTTGCCATAAATAACCTTTATTATGTTGAGATATGTTCCTTCTATTCCCAGTTTCTGTAGAACTTTGATCATGAAGGGGTGTTGGATTTTGTCAAATGCTTTTTCTGCATCTAATGAGATGATGATGTGATTTTTGTCATTCAGTCCATTTATATGGTGTATTATCTTTATTGATTTGTATATGTTGAAACATCATTGCATCTCTGGGATAAAGCCTACTTGGTCAGTGTAAAATATCTTTCTGATATATTCTTGTATTGTTTGTCAATATTTTGTTAAGAATCTTTGCATCTATGTTCATAGGGAGATTGGTCTGTAATTTTCTTTTTTTGTTCTATCTTTGTCTGGTTTTTGTATCAGGGTGATGCTGGCTTCTTAGGAGTTTTTTTTTTTTTAATTTGAGAGAGACAGAGACAGAGACAGAGAGGGGGGAGAGAGGAAGAGGCAGAGAGAGAATACCAGGGCCTCTCAGCTGCTGTGAACGAACTCCAGGTGTGTGCGCCCTCTTGAGCACATGTGTGACATTGTACGCTAGTATCACTTTGTGTCTGGCTAAACATGGGACCTGGAGATTTGAACAAGCTGTCTTAGGCTTTGCAGATGGGCACTTTAACTGCTAAGCCATCTCTCCGGCCCCATAGAAGGAGTTTGGTAGTATTCCTTCCTTTTCTATTTTATGGAAAAGTTTGAGAAGCATTGGTGTTAGTTCTTCCATGAAGGTCTGGTAAAATTCAGCAGTGAATCCATCTGGGCCTGGACTTTCTTACTTGGGAGATTTTTAAATAATTTATTGGATCTCCATAGTTGTTATATATTTAAGTTGTGAATCTCATCTTAATTTAATTTTGGTAGGACATATAAATCAAGGAAATCATCCATTTCTTTCTGATTTTCAAACTTAGTGCAGTATATATTCTTATCGTATGTCCATGTGATTTTTTAAGTTCCTCTGGTATCTGTTGTAATGGTGCCTTTTTCATCTCTAATTTTATTACTTTGTGTCTCTTCTCTCTTTCTTTTGGACAGATTTGCTAAGGGTTTATCAATCTTGTTTATCCTTTCAAAGAACCAACTCTTTGTTTCATTGAATCTTTGGATTGTTTTTTGGTTTCTATTTCATTAATTTTTGCCCTAATCTTTATTATTTCTTCCTGTCTACTGTTTTGGTTTGCCTTATTTGTCTTTTTCCAAGGCTTTAAGGTGAAGTATTAAGTTCTTTACTTGCGACCTTTCTAATTTCTTCATATAGGCACTTAAAGCTATAAATTTCCCTCTTAGGACTGCCTTCACTGTGTCCCAAAGGTTTTGGTATGTTGTGTTCTCATTATTATTTGATCCTATGAATTTTTTTATTTCCTTCTTGATTTCTTCATTGACCCATTCATCATTTAGTAGTGTACTGATTAGTTTCCATGATTTTGTGCATGCTCTATAGCTTTTCTTGATATTGATTTGTAGTTTGATCCCACTGTGCTCAGATACAGTGCAAGGAATTATTTCAATTCAGAGTAACCACAAAAGTGACCCTAGGTGTTGGGTTTGCCTACTGTGAGACTACTATAGTAGCCTGGGTGGAACAAAATACAGGCAAATTCTAAAATTTAACTAAACAACATATACATTCAATGAAAACAGCACAGAGTATTTATGCAAGAGTAGGTATTACAACAAACAGATCCTCTAACAAAGTCACAGTCCCTAAGGATGTGTGTTGCCCCACACCCTTCATCCTGTCAACTAAGAGGCTGAGCTTTCTTGTCTGTAGAGGGTTCCATGGTCAGCTTGTGACCGAGTGGAGACCCTTCCCCAATGAATGAGAGAAGAGGAGACAAAGGCACTATAAATCAGGAAGCAACAAATGACAAGCCCAAAATATAGCTGATTTAAGAATGGCAAATTCAGCCATCCATCAGATTTAACATATAAGTTACTCTGGCATGGAAGGTGCAATTAGTACTTCTGATGCAAGTCTATATACCAGGCTTTTTTGATGGGTACTGACTTGGTGTGGTCCAAGTTACCTTTTGGGACGGCTTTGGTCTCAGCTATGCTGCACGTGGCTTGGGTCCCTCTTTGCTGTGGTGTGCACTCAGATAAGCTGGCTGGGTCAGTGGGTTGCTGCTCTATCACCTATTCCAGGTGCTGTGTAGGTGAGTTCCCTTCCCCAGGTCTCTGGTGCTTGCTGGCACTTGCGCTGGTGGTGGGGGGAGGGGAGGCTGTGGATGGTGGCTGAAGTTCTCCTGCTGGTCCTGGCGACCCTCTTCCTCACAAGCCACTCCACTGGTCCCTGCTGTCCTCCCTTCATGTTTCTTGAGTTTGCAAGATGGCCGGTGTGAGTGGAGAATCCCCTCACCTGGCTTTTCCTGCAGCTCAGGCTGAGCCAGATGGCTGTTGGCCACACAGATGTTGTGCTGTTGCTGCTGGAGCCACGTCTTTCTGTTTCTGTGGGCTCTAAACACGCTGGATCTCTCCTACTTCTCTGCTGCAGTTGATAATTTTTTTTCATGGTTTACATTTCCTTTTACTATTCCTTGAAACTGCCCATAGTGTAGATTTTTCAGGGATGAAATATGGAATTGAGCAGATTTTTCTACAAAATTATGGTATAAACTTGCTCAATTTTCTATCTTATTGCTAATAAACCTTACAGGTGCACAGTTTGTAAAATAAACCCCTTAAAGGACTGAATGTGTACAGCATGCTGCAAGGTACAACAAATAAGCTAAAAATGAGCTTTTATATAAACCTACATCTGGACCCACACAGAATGCTGGCAAACATTTATCACAACACAGGGAAAAAAATTAATTGAAGATACAGTTCAGTACTGAAAGGGTTAAATAGAAGCCTTAATATATTATTGTTTCCAACCATCCATCCCAAATTACAGTGTCTGAAAACCAAGTCTAAGTGTGGCACAGAACATGACACACATTTGTTCAGTACTCATCAGAAACACAGCTGCTGCTGGAAATAAGGTCAGATAACTTGGTTAATAACTGAGTAGCATTATTTCAAAAAGGACCCTCCCACACATACACTGGACTTTCTGGTTAACATGACTCATTAAGTTAGTTCTTTAAAATGATGGTGGAAATTTTCTGTGAGCACATAGATGTCCAAGTTTCATTAAAAACAAAAGTAGTTGCCGGGCATGGTGGCGCATGCCTTTAATCCCAGCACTCAGAAGGCAGAGGTAGGAGGATCGCCATGAGTTCAAGGCCACCCTGAGAATACAGAGTGAATTCCAGGTCAGCCTGGGCTAGAGTGAGATCGTACCTCAAAAAAACAGAAAAAAAAAAAAAAAAGTAGTTCTGGGTAGCATGGCACACACCTTTAATCCTAGCATTCAGGAGGCTTAGAAACATTGCAATTGTGAATTCAGGGCTACAGAGTAAGGTCTTTGCCTCAAAACCAAAACAAATCCACCCAGAAAATATGCTTGTTTGAGGTCCTGGATTCGACTTCCCAGCACTGTAAAGACTAAGCAGAAGCTGAATCAATTAAGATGATAGCAAGTGAGCCTGTGCAGTGACAAATACCTCACTCTTCTTTCTATATGAGGATGCCTTTAGTTGCCATGGTTTAAGAAACATCAGCAGCAATTTAACAACTATACTAGTGTTTGACTCCGAAATCATTTACAATGCAAAGGGCATTCCACATTTGAAGCCTTCAGCTTGCTTTCCAAAACTATATTGTATGGCACAATACAGGCCTGGTCCTAGCCAGACCACACGGCAGAAGAAACCAGGAAGTGGCTTCTGTGAACATGGCATTCTGCGCAGGCCTGGCGTGACAACAGCTACAGTCCCATGCTCGTGAGAAGCCTGCTACAAGATGACCTGTCCAGAGGCAGGCTGTCATTGGTCACAAAAAGGGGGACCACCCCCATACAATGATTGGCCGGCCAAGCCCCTTAAAACCCACCTGCACTTTCTCAATAAACAAGTTTACGGCACCTCGCTCCCCGCTTTCACCCAACTCCCGGAGTCTTTGTTGTGATTCCGCACTGCTCACTCCCAACTCGGCAGAGACCCTACCGTCCCTCCTGGGCTGGACTTAGGGGGACCACAACACTATATGATAAGTTTAATGGCACCAATAAAGACATCCTGGTCACAGGTTCAGCATCTACACATATTTTGAGAAGTTGCATAGAATTATGAGAGTATAACATACACTTTTAAAACAGAATTTTTTAAACAACAAAACCCACATACTACATTTTAACTGAAGATGTCACCATTCTAAGAGTCTGTATGAGGTGAATGACCACCATCTCCAATGACATTGGGAGGGACATGTTCAGCTGTAACTGAGGGGTAAGGCTCCTATAAATCATATACTTAAAATGATCAAAAATCCATGAAAGTCTATATATGAAAAAGCAGATGACAAAAAGAAATTCCAATAAACAATACACTAAAACAGACATTTCATCTCATTCTAGCCCATGGTAGGAGAATGGCATCAAACAGGTGGAAAAATGCCTGTGTAGGGACATTCTTGGGCTTTGCCAAAAAAAAACAGGAAAGGATGTACAGTCTAATTATTTCAATTTTCTCATTAAAATAAACAAAAGAACTGAAATAAGGTACAAACATTTTTTTAAAGCAAAAGTTCATTTTATAACGCCATGAAATTGAAAAATTATTCTTACAGAGTTGGGTAAGGAATAGTTTGTTCATTTATTATTGGTTAATTTGGTATGATTTTTAAACTACATACCTAATCTAGAAACATGTGGCCCAGGAAAATAAAACAGCAGTGGAAACTTTCACTCTGAACAGAAGCACTCTGTAGGAACTACTTCTATGACTCAAAAGAGAATAAATACGACTTGGAACAAGCACATCTGCAAGTAAAGCCAGTGAACAATTATAACAAAGAGATAAGGCCTCAATGAGTCTGCCTGTGAGCACGGAAACAGGCTGAAGGTGAGGCAGGAGATGTGAGTGACTGGAGCAGAAGAGAAAAAAAGGCTGTTATATGTAGCAGAATACAGCCTGGGGTTGAGTTAAAAAAGCTTGCAGAATGAGAAAACCACATACATAACTTTGATTTAACTACCACACAAGTGACAAGTTACAAGTGACTTTGCCCTTGAAAACTGAGGAAAAGGGAATTTAAAGATGTTTACAGAGGCACAGTCTAAGCAAAACAGTGAGTGATGAGCGTGAAGTCAGAAAATAGAATGCTCCTAACGACACACAGAGAGAAACAGAGAGAGAGAGAGAGGAGGAAGACAGAGATGGGCACTCCAGCAGCCTCTTAGCTGCTGCGAATGAAATCCAGATGCATGCACCCCCTTGTGGTCAAGTACAGCATTGCATCCTTGTGTCATTTTGCATCTGGCTAAACATGGGACCAGGAGATTGGACCCAGCATTCTTAGGCTTAGGAGGCAGGTGCCTTAACCACTAAGCCATCTCTCCAGCCCCCTAATGAGATTTTTAGAAGTCTATTAATGGAAAATTTCAAAAACAGTCCAGAAAACCAAACACTGAAAACACCATAGAAAGTTACAGTTTGCACTCATAAGGTACTTGTGGCTCCTGTTTTATGGGACAGTAAATGCTTACCACAATCTAGAGGTAGTTTTTACTCTAAGGAGGATGATTGCAACACTAGACTGTGTCCTTTAACATAACACATGGTTCCTGTACTAAATGTAGCCCAGTGAGTCTGCTCCAATTCCTAAGAAATTGAACAAAGACATAACCAGAGTGCAGGAATGGAAGCAATGTAAAACTGGCAAGATTAGCATGCAACCCCGAATGTAGCCAGAACCCAACAGAAAGGAAAGGTTTTGTGAGTGGGAGAAGTTCTTTGTGCAGACATTCAGTACTGGGAGAAAACAGCAACTAAGGCAAAGGGGAAATGGACAGGTAAGTTACATTTGCGTTTTTATAAATTTAAGCTATCTGTTTCTAAGGGACCATTGGAGCTAATATTTAGTTTAGTTTATTTAGTTGATCATCTACTAAAGCCATCTTATGTTTAAAATTATAATGATGTTCTAGACTAGGCTAAAAAAATGGAAAAAGAGCACACTAATAAATCATTTGCTGAAACTTTCTTCATTCTACCATAAGGGAACCATCTACCACTTGGCAGCAAATTATTCTCATTATATATATATTTTCAGTATCAGGGATGTATTCCCTCCCATAGAGTGGGCCCCCAATCCAATTAGAGAGCAGTTAGTTTCCACCATAACAGACATGCCACTATCATACCCATTGGCTCATTTGGCCTGGCTGGCCAAAAGTTAAAGCTTGCTGTGTTCACTGTTGAGTATCTTCACTGGTATTTTCTCTCTCCTTCACTGAACTGCATGCAGCATAGCTTTTTCCAGCTTTCTGTCAGCTGATCCACATGGAGGAGGCTTTCAGCTCAGCTCCAGCAGGATTTCTCAGTGACCTTGCAGCCCAAGTATGTGGAGTCTTTAGCAATAGGGTCTTACTATCTATTCCTGGTGGGAAACCAAGGGCCTTGGCAATGGCCTATGATGTTTTGGGGGTATCTGTGACCTCCCTGGCCAACAACTCACTGGAAGGTATCCCACCCCTGGCACTGAAAATTTTCTAGTAACAATCTATTGCTTCTGAGTGTTCCATTGTCCAGAAAAGTAGGTTTCCATATGACTTATTTATATGCCACCATCTTAACTGGTAGTCCTACAATGAAAGCTTTTCTACAATGAAAACTTCAGAATACTCAAGAGATAAATTGAAGAGACACTAGAAAATGAAAAGGCATCCCATGTTCATAGATTGGGAGAATCAATTTTGTGAAAACAGCTATCTTAAAAACAGCAATATACAGATTTAATGAAATTCTCATCAAAATTCCAATGGCATTCTTTACTAAAATAGAAAACACAATCCTAAAATGTATTTGGGAGCACAAAAAAAAAAAAAAACCTTGCATAACCAAAGACATCATGAGCAACAAAAATAAGGCTAGACATGGGCTGGAGAGATGGCTTAGTGGTTAAGGCACCTGCCTGCAAAACCTAAGGGCAAAGATTCAATTCCCCAGTACCCATGTAAGCCAGATGTACAAGGTATCACATACATCTGGAGTTCATTTTCAGTAGCTAGAGGCTCTGGCATGCCCATTCTCTCTCTCTCTCTTCTCTCTCTCTCTCCCCTCCCTCCCTCCTTCCATATATATATCTTTCTCTGTCTAAAAAATAAATAAAATAAAATATTTTTTTAAAAAAGTAAGGTTTGAAGTATCACCATACCTGATTCTGAGATACATTACAGAGCTACAGTAACAAAATCAGCCTGATACTGGCACAAGAACAGACATTGAGACCAAAGGAACAGAATACAGGACCCAAACCCAAATATAAATTCAGGCAACTATATGCATCTGATTTTTTTAAGAGAGAGAGAGAGAATGGGTATGCCAGTGGCCCCTCAGTCACTGTGAATGAACTTCAGACGTGAGCACCCCCTTGTGGGCAAGTGCAGCATTGCACGCTTGCATCACTTTTTGTGTCTGGCTAAATGTGGTACCTGGAGAATCAAAAGGGTGTTCTTAGGCTCGGCAGGCAGGAGCCTTAACCGCTAAACCATCTCTCCAGCCCTCATCCATCTGATTTTTGACAACTATGCCAAAAATAATCATTGGATAAAAGACAGCCTTTTTAACAAATGGTGCTGGGAAACTGGTTATCTGTATGTAGAATGAAACTGGATCTCTATCTCTCTCTCCATGCACTAGAATCAACTCCAAATGGATCAAAGACCTGAAACTCTGAAACTTCTAGAAGAAAAACTAAGGGAAACAGACTTTTGGGTAAGATGGCAACATAGGAGCCATGCCAAACTAGCCTAAGGAGGGAAATAATCAGAAACACAGTAAAATACACTCTTCTACCAAAAAGTGAAGGTGTGTAAGTTATTATCAGCCACAGCAAAGAAACAGGAGAGACCAAGATCTTCCAAAAAGGAGGAAACTGGCCAAAATCCTGCCAAGGGACCAGTGACCCTGGTACACACACCTGTCTAGCTTCCAAGCTGCAGGAACAGAAACCAAGTCAAGGGTTTTCCAATCATGTCAGCCTCCTTGCAAAGTCAAGAAACCTGAAGGGGAAGACAGCAGGGACCAGCTGAGCCACTGCTGAAGAACACAAACAGGACCAGCTGACCAGCTCCAGTACAATTCTAGGCATCCTGCACTCTCCCATCCCCCAACTGTCAGTTCTCCAGCAGAACCACCAGATAACTCATTAGCCCCTGCTGCAGGGCATCCAGCACAGCTGATCAGAACACCAGATCTACAGGGACTGGGATGAAGACTCAGCACTGGTGAGATTGAAAACCATCCCAAAAGGTAACAAGGCTTACCAAAAAGCAGGCACATAGGTCTGCGCTGGAAGTTTTAACCTCTCTTTCCATGTCACAGCAGGTTATGGGTTATGTATTCTTGGTTGGCTTTCCATTCTCAAGTAAACTGCATTAAGGGGTTGACTATTATTGCCTTTGATGCTTCCTGTTGTCTAGGGCCTTTGTTATTTTCTTCTGCCACTATTGAGGGCAGGGTCTGATTCAGACTCAGGCTGACCTGAAACCAATTTCAGAACAGAAATCTCAACCTCCCAGTTAATAGGATTAAGGGTGTGAAGCAATACACACCCTTAGGAACTTTGGCTTTATTAGGTTATCTGTTTGTTTTAATCACCAGTCTGGCATAAATACTCTGTGATGGTTTAGATTGTGTTTATTGTTCAGTTGAATTTTAGAATTTGCCATTAAATTGCTCTACCCAGCCTACTAGACTACTGGAATAGCAGGCAATCTCAACACCTAGGGTCACTCATGCTGTTTTCTTGGAACATAAGACCTACATTTGGCACTTTAAACTCTTACCCTAAAGGTATATAAAGTTGGATTTACATGGTGAAGAACACTGCAGATAATTAGAAAACCCAAGCATCAAATTAACTCAAGATGTAAAATCTCTACATTATAATATAAGAAAGACAAAGAATCAACACAATACAATTGAGCTGGGTGTGGTGGTGTATGCCTTTAATCTCAGCACTTGGGAGGCAGAGGTAGGAGGATTGCTGTGAGTTCAAGGCCACCCTGAGATCTCCCTAGCCTCCTGGAAAAAAATCATGAGATAACAGGTCCAAATGACACACTGAAGCAACTTAATCTTCATTTCCATTTTTTTATTTTCAAAATAGATCCTTAGTTAAACCATTCCTATCCTAGATTACACCTTTATATCAGAGATTATATCAGAGACTAAGAGCTATGTACAAACAAATTAATTTTTTCACTCTAGGATAACATATTGTACCTCTCTGCCAATGTCTCCCTGCCAAAACAGTGTGATAGCAGATACAATCAATTAAATATGCCATGAGTTTTTTACAGTTCTTTAAAGACTCATTTTATGCTACAACCTTAGGAGCACAGTGCACAGAAAACTAATATGAATACTTGGGGAATTTTAAAAGAAATGGTAGATCCCACACTTTACTTAGAATCCTGTGATCACTGATGCATTAATCAGTGGCAGGAGTTCATCAACCAAACCACCAGGGAAGTCACTATAATTGCATAATACATTTCCTGACACCAGCATTCATACCGTATGGATGACAGAAGCACATCAGTGTCTGGACAGAGCCAGCAATTCAACATGGGTCAGAGTGCATGAGTGTAAAATCACCATAAAAAGAAACAGACTAGAGCCTTGAATACTAATTTAAGAGAGGAAAATGCACAGTATCCCCATTACAACTCAGTCCTTCTTGAATTGTGCAAGCCCTCACTCTGGAAAAATAAGGGTGAGTTATAAAATAAGTAAATAAGCCCTCACTCTGGAAAAATAAGGGAGGTAGAGGTAAAGAGTTCGAGGCCACCCTGAGACTAAATAAACATGCAAAAAAAAAAAAAAAAAAAAGTTTGCAATTTGAATGAATAAGTTTAACCACCATCCAGCTCCAGATGCATAGGTCTCACTGCAAAAACACAAGTAAAAGTTGACTTCCAGGTAAGATGGCAGCATAGTAGCCACACCAAAGCAGCCTAGGGAGGAAAATAAACAGAAACAAAGCAAAATACACTCGTCTACTGAAAAATGAAGGTGTAAAAATTATTATCAACTATAGCAGAGAGGCAGAAGAGACCAAGATCTTCCAGAAAGGAGGAAACTGGCCAGAATCCTGCCAAGGTGACAGCAGCTACAATCTGGGAGCCCACAGGCCAGCAGCAGAGGCAGCAGGAGCAGAAACAAGGTGAGGGGATTTTCCACTCACATCAGCCTCCTCCCAAAGGGAAGAAACCTGAAAGTGAAGATAGCAGAGCCCAGCTGAGCAGCTGCTAAAAGGAGATACAAATGGAACCAGCTGAGCAGCTCAGGTATGACTCCTGGCATCCTACAAAGCCTCCCATCCCCCAACTGTCAAGGCCATGAACATCCAGAGAACTCATTCACCCCCAGCCACCCACCACTGAGATTGAGGTGGGCACTCAATGTTGGTGAGATTGGAAGCCATCCCAAAAGGTAACAGGGGCCGGGCGTGGTGGCACACGCCTTTAATCCCAGCACTCGGGAGGCAGAGGTAGAACGATCGCCGAGAGTTCAAGGCCACCCTGAGACTACATAGTTAATTCCAGGTCAGCCTGGACCAGAGTGAGACCCTACCTCACTGCCAGATAAGGCCTGCACTGGAAGTGCTAATCTCTCTCTCCATGTCAGGAAAGGTTATGTATTACATTTGAATTATATATTCTTGGTCAGCTTTATCCTTCTCAAATAAGCTGTATTTTGGTGTTGACTTTTGTTGCCTTTGACATTTCCTGATTTTCAGTGCCTTTGTCTTTTTCTTAAGTCAATATTGGAGCAGGGACTGACTGGCCCCAGGCTGACTTGGAACCAGTTTCATTAGAAATTGCAACCTCCCAGTTGACAGGCTTAAGAGTGTGGAAAACACACACCCTTAGGGACTTTGCCTTTACTAGATCATCTGTTTAGTTTAATCCCCACACTTGTATAAATACTCTGTGCTGGGTTTGATTGAATGTCTATATTGCTTAGTTGAACTTTAGAATTTGCCAGTAACTTGCTTCACTCAGTCTACTACAACACTTGAATAGCAGGCAAACTCAACACCTAGGGCCACTTCTGTTTCTCTTGGAGAATAAAAGGTACACCTGACACCTTCAACTCCTACTCTGAAAAAAAAAAAAATATATATATATATATATATATATAAAAATAATAAATATATATACAGCTAAGAACACTGCAGATAATTAGAAAACCCAAGCATCAAATTAACTCAAGATGCAAAAATCTCTACATTATAATAGAAGAAACACAAAAAAATATCAAGACAATACAATCCTACCAAAATTATAAATCCATCAGAATTGACCTCCAGTGAGATTTCTTTAGATGAAATGTCTGACAAAGATTTCCAAAAACTAATTATATCTATATTCAAAGAAATCAAAGGAATCAAAGAAGAAAACTAACTTCTGAAAGAATCCCAATAGAACACAATAAACCAAGTTACTTAAATAAGTAAGTCAATACAAAATACAAATACAAAAAATGACTAAGGAAATAGAAATAATGAAAAATACCAATCACAAATGCTAGAAATGCAAAACAGAGTAAGCCAAATAGAAAACTCTGTAGAAAGTCTCACCAATAGAATGGATCAAGGAAAGGACAGAATATCTAAATTAGAAGACCATGTGGCAGATTTAATACAGTCCAACAAACAGAAGGACAAACTAATAGGAAATCATGAATGGAATTTCAAGACATTCAGGACACCATGAAAAGATCAAACATAAGGATTCAGGACATAGTAGAAGGAGAAGAAATTCACTCCAAAGGCATAACAGGCATTTTCAACAAAATTATATAAGAAAACTTCCTCCAAATGGGGAAAGTGATGCCAGTACAGATACAGGAAGCCTATAGAACACCAAACAAAGAAAATCAGAAAAGAACCTCTCACCATCATATTATAATTAAACTACAAAATACACAAACCAAAGAAAATATATTGAAAGCAGTTAGAGAGAAAAATCAAGTCACATACAGAGGCAAGCCCATCAGAAAAACAGCAAATTACTCAACACAAACATTAAAAGCCATAAGGGCTGGGAATAATGTATTCTAAGTTCTGAAAGATAACAACTGTCAACCAAGCTGACTTTATCCTGCAAAGCTATCCATTCAAATAGATGGAGAAATGAGGACATTCCACAACAAAAGCAGGCTAAAGCAATATATGAGAACCAAACCAGATCTACAGAAAATACTTGAAATGATCCTCCATGCTGAAGAGAAAGAAAAGCACACACATAAGTAACCTGGAAAAAATAAACCATGCTCAAATACTAGTTAATATAAGAGAGCAAAGGTAAAACCAGAGGAACTACAAAACAAGAAAAAATGTCAAAAATAAATACACATCTTTCAATAATAACTCTTAATATCAATGACCTCAATGCCCCAATCAAAAGATACAAAAAAGCACTAGCCTTCCTATATGCTAACAGCAAACACACAGAGGATGAAATCAGAGAATCACTCCCATTCACAATTGCATCAGAAAGAAAGAAAGAAAGAAAGAAAGAAAGAAAGAAAGAAAGAAAGAAAGAAAGAAAAGAAAGAAAAAAAAGAAGAAAGAAAAAAAGAAAAGGAAGTGAAAGATCTCTACAATGAAAACTTTAAAACACTCAAGCAAGAAATTGCAGAAGACACTAGAAAATGGAAAGATATCTCTTGTTCTTGGATCGGAAGGATCAATATAGTGAAAAAGGCAATCTTACCAAAAGCAATTTACACATTCAATGCAATTCCCATTAAAAGTCCCATAGCATCGTTCATGGAAATAGTAAAAACAATCTAAAAATTCATTTGGAAGCATGAAAAACCTTGAATATCCAAAACAATTTTGATCAACAAAAATAAGGCTGATGGTATCACCATACCTGACTGTAACCTATATTACAGAGTCACAGCAACAAAAACAGCAAGTACAGATACACAGATCAATGGAACAGAATAGAGGACCCACATGTAAGTCCTGGCAGCTACAGCCACCTGATTTTTGACCAAAATGTCAAAAATACTCACTGGAGAAAAGACAGCCTCTTCAACAAATAGTGCTGGGAAAACAGATATCTATATGTAAATGGATGATCCTTATCTTGGATCCAAGCACAAAAATTAAAAGGCAAATGGATCAAAAGAATTTAATATCAGAACCAAAATTCCAATAGCATCCTTCAGGAAATAGTAAAAACAATCTAAAATTCATTTGGAAGCATGAAAAACCTTGAATATCCAAAACAATTTTGATCAACAAAAATAAGGCTGGTAGTATCACCATACCTGACTTTAACCTATATTACAGAGTCACAGCAACAAAAACAGCAAGTACAGATACATAGATCAAGGGAACAGAATAGAGGACCCACATGTAAGTCCTGGCAGCTACAGCCACCTGATTTTTGACCAAAATGTCAAAAATACTCACTGGAGAAAAGACAGCCTCTTCAACAAATAGTGCTGGGAAAACTGATATCTATATGTAAAAGGATGATCCTTATCTCTCTCCATGCACAAAAATTAAGTCCAAATGGATCAAAGACCTTAATATCAGAACCAAAATTCTGAAACTGCTAGAGGAAAAAGTAGAGGAAACCCTTCAACATATTGGTATAGGCAACGACTTTCTGAATATAACCCCAGTTGCTCAGGAAATGAAACCTCTAATCAACCATTGGGATCACATGAAATTACAAAGCTTTTGTACAGCAAAGGACACTGTGAATAGAGAAAAGAGGCAACCTACAGAATGGGAGAAAATCTTTGCCAGCTATACATCTGACAGAGGATTAATATCCAGGATATACAAAGAAAAAAGAAAAAAAAAAAAAATAAAATACAAAATCCAATTAAAAATAGTCTATAGAAGCCAGGTGTGTTGGTACACACCTTTAATCCCAGCACTCAGGAGGCAGAGATAGGAGGATTGCCATGAGTTCGAGGCCATCCTGAGATTACATAGTGAATTCCAGGTCAGCCTGAGCCAGAGTGAGACTCTACCTTGAAAAACCAAAAAAAAAAAAAAAAAAAAAGAAAGAAACCCTACTTCAAAAAAAAAGGCGCACGCCTTTAATCCCAGCACTCGGGAAGAGGTAAAGGATCACCAAGAGTTCAAGGCCACCCTGAGACTACAAGTTAATTCCAGGTCAGCCTGGGCCAGAGTGAGACCCTACCTCGAAAAACCAAAAAAAAAAAAAAAAACTGGAAGGAGGGCCGGGCGTGGTGGCGCATGCCTTTAATCCCAGCACTCGGGAGGCAGAGGTAGGAGGATCGCCAAGAGTTCAAAGCCACCCTGAGACTACATAGTTAATTCCAGGTCATCCTGGACCAGAGTGAGACCCTACCTCAAAAAACAAAAAAAAAAAAAAAAAAACTGGAAGGAAAAAAAAAAATAAAATGAAAGTTCTCAAAAGAAGAAATACAGATGGTATATAAACATCTAACAAATGTTCTACATCTTTAGCTATTAGGGAAATGCAAATTAAAACTATTTCGAGATTCCATCTCACTCCTGTCAGAATGGCAATCATCAAGAAAACAAATGACAATAAATGCTGGTGAGGATGCAGAAAAAGAGGAACCCTTTTACACTGTTGGTGGCAATGTAATCTGGTACAACCATTGTGGAAATCAGTGTTGAGGTTCTGGAGACACCTAAAAATAGATTTACCATATGATCCAGCTATACTATTCCTAAGCATATATCCTAAGGACTCATTTAACTTCTGTAGAGATGCTTGCACATCCATGTTTATTGCAGTTCTAATCACAATAGCTAGGAAATGGAACCCACATAGATGTCCCTGTACTGATGCATGGATAATGAAGATGTGGTAAATTTACACAATGGAGTTCTATTCAGTGGTAAAGAAAAATGAAATTATAAAACTTTCAGGGAAATGGATGGACCTGGAAAGGATTATACTTAGTGAGGTAACCCAGGCCCAGAAAGCCAAGTGCCACAAGTTCTCTCTCATGTGCATCCTAGCTACAAATGTTTCCACTTGTATGTGAGTTGAAATAAAACTCAGTAGCGGAGCCCAGTAAGCTAGAAAGGGGATATAAGGGAGGGAGGGTAGGGGGGACTTAAGAGGATGGTATTGTATATATGTAAGTAGAAGTACAACTTAATGGGGGTGGAAAGGCCTAAGTGAGGTCAGAGGAAGAGATTGAGTAAAAGAAAGGTAGGGGGAAGTTTAATCAAAATCTAAGAGGGTATGAAAAAGCCACATGGAAACATACTTTTTTGGACAATGGCACACCCAAATGCCATAGATTGTTACTAGAAAAATTTCAGTGCTAGGGTTGGGATACCTTCCAGTGAGTTGTTGGCCAGGGAGGTCACTGATATCCCCAAAACATTATAGACCATTGCCAAGACTCTTGGTTTCCCACCAGGAATACATGGTATTCATCTATTCCTATTGCTGAAGATTCCACATGCTTGGGCTTCAAGGTCACTGAGAAATCCTGCTGGAGCTGAGCTGAAAACCTCCTCTGTGTAGACCAGCTAACAGAAAGCTGGAAAAACTATGCTGTGTGCAGCTCTATGGGAGACAGTGAATTCACCAGTGGAGATAAACAACAGTGGACACCACAAGCCTTAAATTTGGCCAGCCAGGCCTAATGAGCCACTGGGTGCAATAGTGGCATGTCTTTTATGGGAGAAACCAACTGCTCTCTAATTGGACTGGAGGTCTGCTCCACAGGAGGGAATACATGCCCGATACTGAAAACCTATGAAGGGGCAAGTCTTGAGCCCTGGGGTGCCTGCCTAAATGTATACATTATGCTCACCAAACTGCCCAGTAAGTACTTCTCTTAATGTTCATGCCCATATATTAATGCTACTCTCACTTTTGGTTAGAGAAACCTCTCTTTTCAGATGGTGGTGACCTTGGGATGACTCAGAAGGCACCATGGTGCTGAGAAGAAGTGACAGAGAAGTACTCACCACTGAAACATCTGTAACACACCTTCCAAGGCTCAGGGTCCATTGTGGAAGAGGGGGCGGAAAGAATGTAAGAGCCAAATGAAAGGTAGGACACCCTACAGTGCACTATTCCAGACACAAAATGTCCTGGACATCTATGACCTCGCAGTGCCCTGACACTGCCTACACAAGACCATCATACTAGGAGGAAAAGATGATGACATCAAGTATGAAAGATTGAGAGAGAGAGGGGATATGATGGAAAGTGGAGTTGCAAAGGGGAAAGTGGGGAGGAGGGAAATGCCACGGTTTATTGTCTATTATTATGGAAGTTGCCAATTAAAAAAATAAATTAAAAAATAAGTAAGGGAAACATTTCAACATATAGGCATAGGCAAGAACTTCCTTAATAGAATGCCAGTGGCTTGAGAAACAAGGTTGTTAATCAACCAAGGAGACCTCATGAAATTAAAAAAGGCTTTGTACAGCAAAGGACACTGTGACTGGAACAAAGAGGCAACCTATGTAATGAGAGAAAATCTTTTTCAGCTATACATCTGGCAGAGTATTAATGTCTAGGAGATACAAAGAACTCAAGAAACTATATAATAAGAAATCAAATAACCCAATCCAAAAAATGGGCTAAAGACCTTTGGTTGCCCACCAGCACTGGATGATAAGCCTCTGTTGCTGAAGACACCACATGCTTGGGCTTTAGGACACTGAAAATCAAGCTGGAGCTGAGCTGGAAGCCTCCTCCCCATTGACTAGCTGTCAAGATGCTGGAAAGACTATTGCAGCCTACTGGAAGAGAAAAGTTATCAATGGTCTGAACCAGCAGTGGGCCCTAAAAGCTTTATGGCTGACCAACCAAGTCAAACATACTGACTGTTGCAATATTGGCATGTCTGTTATGGGAGAAACCAGCTGTTCTCTGACTGTATTTGAGGCCCACTCTATGGGAATGAATTCTTTCCTGGTACTGAAAACCTAATGAAAAACCTATGGCTAGGGATGTCATAAGCCCTAGAAGAGAAACTGCTACTGGCTAAATGGATATATTCTGCCCACCAAACTGCCCTCTAAATACTTGTGTTTATGCCCAAATATTAATGCTACTACTCTTACTTCTGGTTAGAGAAGTTTTTCTTCAGATAGCAGAGACCACTGGAGAGATGCAAAACTCACCAAATTTCTGAAAAGAAATGACAGTGTAGTATTTAGCACAAAATAAGACAAATCTATCACACCCTCCAAGGCCTAGGGACCACTGAGGAGGAGGTGGTAGAAAGAATGTAAGAGCCAAAGGAAGGGGAGGAGTGCTGTGGAATGCTGCCTTCCAGACACAAAGTAGTCGTGGTATTCATGACCTCATAGTGGCTGATGCCACCAACACAAGACCTGTAGAATAAGAGGGCAAAAAAAAATGATATCAAAAAAGAAGAGGGACTAGATGGCAAGAAGGGGTTCAGTATGGGGGAGATAGGGGAGATGCTGTTTCAAAAAAAATTAAAGAGCTGGCGAGATGGTGCAGTGGTTAAGGCACTTGCTTGCAAAGCCAAAGGACCTAGGTTCAATTCCCCAGAACCCATGTAAGCCAGATGCACAAAGTGGAGCATGGAGTTGGTTTGCAGTGGCTGAAGTAACGTGCCCATTCTCTATCTGCCTCTCTCTTTCTCTCTCTCTCTCTCTCTCTGACTCTCTGCTTCTTTCTCTCTCTTTCTCCCAAATAAATAAATAAAAACAAAATATTGTTTAAAAAGAACTGAACAATTGAATTACAAAAGAAAATGACAAAAACTTTAAATGCTGGACTTCCAGCCAGGTGCAGTTTACATCACTATAACCCAGTTACTTGGGAGGCTGAAGCAGGGCAATTGAGTTTGAAGCCAGCATGGGCCATATAATAGACTTCATCTCAAAAAATAAAACGATAAATGCTGGTCTTCCATATTCTGGTAAGAGCACATTAGCAGCTCCAATTATTCCTATGTATTTACCTAGGAAATGCACTGCATAGCACCAACAAAAACAGTAGGCTCAACTGGGCATGGTAGCGCACAACTTTAATTCCAGAACTCAGGCAATCAAGGTAGGAGGATTGTCGTGATTTGGAGGCTAGCCTGGGTCTACAAAGTAAATTCCTGGTCAGCCTGGACTAGAGTGAAAACTTATCTCAATAAAATAAAATATTTTTTTCAATTTTTATTTATTTATTTGAGAGATACAATGGGCATGTCAGGTCCTCCAGCCATTGCAAACAAATTTCAGATGCATTGCACCACCTTGTGCATCTGGCTTACATGAGTATTGAGGAATTGATCCTGGCTTCAAAGGCAAGCACCTTAATTGGTAAGCCATCTGCCATCTCTCCAGCCCTCCCCCCTCAACTTTTTTTTTTTTTTTAAAGAAAAAGCAGGCTCCCAAAGTATGGCTTGAACAGATAGGCAGAAGCAATCTGGCCTCCAGTGTTTGCATTGCAGTGATGACGCAAAAGGATAGTTGTGGGGTATGGGGAGATGGCTCAATGGAGAAAGCACTTGCCTTGCAAGTGTGAGGACCAGAGTTCAGACACATAGCTCCTATATAAATACTGGGTGCATGAAGTGGGTAATTCCTGCATCCAGGAAGTAGAGACAGGGAATCCAGTGTGTGTGGGGGAGGGTTGCAACAAGCTGGCTAGCTAAGACTAGTCAAATTGCACCCTGGGTTCAAACGAGAGATCCTGCTTCAAGTAAATAAAGGGGAGGGCAATGGAGGAAGACACCTGATGTCAACCTCTAGCCTCCACATGCACACATGCACACACATGTGAGCATACCACACACACATATACATGCAGAGAGAAGAGAGAGAGATTGCATTAGACAGCCTTTTGTAACCCATTTCTGTTGCTTTGACCTCTGGGCCTTACTTGAAAGAGCACCACACACACACACACACACACACACACACACACACACCAGAGTTAGCCACTCTGTGGAGATGATAAAAATCCTGCCTGTACCCAGAAAGCCAAGTGACACATGTTCTCTCTCCTATGTGGATCCTAGCTACAAATATTTGGACTTGTATGTAAGTTGGAATAAAACCCAGTAGCAGAGACCAGTAAGCTAGAAAGGGACTATAAGGGAGGGAGGAGAAGGGAGGACTTAAGCAGATAGTAATATATATGTGTGTAGAACTACAGATTACTGTGGATGGAATTGCCTAAGTGAGGTCAGGGGAGGAGAATGAATAAAGGAAGGGTGGGGAGGGTTAATCAAAATCTAAGAGGGTATGAATAAGCCCCATGGAAACCTACTTTCTGGGCAATTGACACACCCAGAAGCCATAGGTCATTACTAGAAAAATTTCAGTGACAGGAATGGGATTCCTTCCAGTGAGCTGTTGGCCACAGAGGTCCCTGATGCACCTAAAACATTACAGGCCATTGCCAAGGCTCTTGGTTTCCTACCAGGAATAAATAGTAAGACCCTATTGCTGAAGACTCCACATGCTTGGGCTGCAAGGTCACTGAGAAATCCTGCTGGAGCTGAGCTGAAAGCCTCCTCCATGTGGACCAGCTGACAGAAAGCTGGAAAAAGCTACACTGAAGGAAGCTCCATGGGAAAGAGAGAAGTCATCAGTGGAGCTAAACAACAGTGGACACTACAAGCCTTAAGTTCGGCCAGCCAGGCCAAATGAGCCAACAGGTGAAATAGTGGCATGTCTGTTATGGGGAAACCAACCACTCTGTAATTGGACTGGAGGCCTGATCCACAGTAGGGAATACATGCCTTGATACTGAAAACCTATTACAGGGCAAGTCATGAACCTTAGGGGTGTAATGCCTACTGGTGTCTGACTGAATGCATATGTTATGCTCACCAAACTGTCTAGTAAGCACTTCTCTTAATGTTCATACCCATATTAATGCTACTCTCACTTTTGGTTAGAGAAGCTTCTCTTTTCAGATAGCAGTGACCTCTGGGATGACTCAAAAGGCACCATGGTGCTGAGAAGAAGTGACAGAGGAGTGCTCAGCACTGAAACATCTCTAACACATCTTCCAAGGCTCAGGGTCCATTGATGAAGAGGTAGCAGAAAGAATTTAAGAGCCAAAAGAAGGATAGGACTCCTTTCAATGCACTCTTCCAGACACAAAATGGCCTGGATATCCATGACCTCACAGGGCCTGACACTACATACACAAGACTCTCATAATAGGAGAAAAAATCATGACATCAAAATGATAATAAAAAAGAGACTGATTGAGAGGGGGAGGGAATATGATGGAGAGTGGAATTGTGAAGGGGAAAGTGAGTGGGGGAGGGAATTAACATGGTTTATTGTCTGTAATGATAGAAGTTGTCAATAAAAAAAAATCCTGCCTGTATATTTCACATGCAAATCTGCCATTCCCAAGCCCTCACTCTTTAGACCATTCTCTCCTGCTCTGGTCGCCCCAGGCTGGACAACAAACAACTGGGGAAAATCCCAAAGCCTCAAAGCATTCTGAAATTATTCACATTAGCTTACACTACCTGCTTGCTAACTTCTTCTCATGGAAACCCAATAATGAGCCCTTGCCCCATAGTGCCGCTTCCTTGTGCCTTCCAACCACCCTGAAGCTTCTTTGTGTGGCCCTGTGGGCTATAGGAGCTTCCTCCTCTATCACAAGCTCTTCCCAAAGCATTGTCCCTGCCCCACTGCCTCACTGACCAAGAATGTTCTATAACCACACATGTTTTAAGAGACAAGCAGATTGTGAGGGAAGCCAAGGATGAGTGAGTGTTGGTGGGGTGTGGAGAGGCCTTGGGAGGTTGGGAAGCCTCATGGCAGTTCACCCTCTGAGGGAGGAATCCTCAGTGTGGCTACATGGTGTGTTGTGGAAGGTGGAGATAGAGAGGGAGAGAGAAATTGGGATCCCTGCAGGAAATATCCTGCTGAGAGTTGTGAATTGAAAGTTTAGTATAAAAGCCACACCTATGTTAAAGGTACAGAGTGACAAACTGAATACAACTTCCCTGACTGTGGAATGTAGTAAATCCAGACTCATTGTTTTTCTAATCCCTACCACCAAATAACTCACAAAAACCAACTTAAGGGAATTCAGAGAAACACAGTTCATCATAGTGGGAAGGCACAGGAAAGGTGCCAGCATGGCCTGGGATGCCAAGCAGGAAGCAGACAAAGGAGAAAGCTGGTGCCCTACTGGTTTTCTCCTTCCTCCTTTTATTCAGTCCAGGACCCAAGCCTTGGGATGGGGTTGCCCATATTCAGGGTGAGTCCTCCTTACTCAATTAAAGCTCTTTGGAAATACTCTCATAGACACACATACAAAGGTGTGCCCCAGAGCTGGGGAGATGGCTTATGAGTTAAAGGTACTTGCTTGAAAAGCCTGTCAACCCATGTTTGATTTTCCAGTACCCACATAAAGCCAGGGGCACAAAGTGGTACATGTACCTGGAGTTCACTTACAGCAGCAAGCGACCCAGGCATGCCTTATTCTCTCTTTCTCTCTCTTCAAAAAAAATTTTTAAAAGTTCTTTTAGGGCTGGAATATTGCTTAGTAGTTAATGCACTTGCCTGCAAAGCCTAAGGGCCCATGTTTGATTCTCCACATCCCAGGTAAGCCAGACACACAAGGTGATGCAAGCATGCAAGGGCACATATGCACACAAGATGGCACACGTGTCTGGAATTTGACTGCAGTGACTAGAAGCCCTGGCACACCAATACTCTCTCTCTCTCATAAAAAATAAAAAATGATTTTAAGGTGTGTCTCACTGGGCGTTGAAGGAGTAGCAAATCTGTTCATGGAGGATCTCAGGAGTTCAACATAATACTAATGGATACAGCTGCCACCCCAGGAGTCTGTCTGGAGGCCCACTAACTCAAAAGAAAAAAGCAGTCTGTAGATTTGTGACCCCAGGGTAGCTGGATACCTGGCTGGCTATCACAGAAGAAGTTTTCTGCTGTCATTTGCTAATCCTTTTCCCTCCCCCTCTCTGTCAGCACAACCCCAACCTTTTTTTTTTTTTTTTTTTTTTTTTTTTTTTTTTTTTTTGGAGAGAGACACAGAGACAGATAAAGAGAGAGGGTGAGGGAGAAGGGGACAGATAGAGAATGGGCACACCAGCAGCCTCTCAGCCACTGTGAATGAACTCCAGATGCACGCGCCCCCTTGTGGGCAAGTGCAGCATTGCACCCTTGCGTCACTTTGCATATGGCTAAACATGGGACCTGGAGATAGGAACCAGCATTCTTAGGCTTAGCAGGCAGGCACCTTAACCGCTAAGCCCAACCCCAACCTTTTGATATAAACTCGTCCCTTGCCAAAAGCTACACGGACACTTCATGTTTAGACTGTTAAAAGGTGATGTATCCCTCTGCTACCTCAAAATAAAACCCTGCTCTCCCTGCCAGAAATGTCTACCTGCTCCTTCCTTTCTCGTTCACATCTAAAATCTTCTTACAGAGAGAATTTAGGAAAGAGCTAGAAAGAAGACTGGAGGACACAATGAACAGGTGCCACCTCAGGGGCAGTGAAGTGGGAACAAGAGCATGAATAAAAGGACACAGAGAAGATGAGGTGCTGGACAGGCTGTGAAAGGCAAGTGAGACAGCAAGAGCAGCCTGGTCACTGAATATTGTTATAGACCATGTAAGAAAATTACATACCAATATGCTTTTCAAGCCAATTGAGAGTCCTTTTATCAAGATGAGCACTGAGAGGAGACTAACACCTGCAAGAACTCTTGGTGAAGAAGCTCAGGGGTACAGCGTTTTGGGTTTTTTGTTTGTTTGTTTTTAATTTTTTTAATTTTATTTATTTATTTATTTGAGAGAATGAGAGAGAAAGAGGCAGAGAGAGAGAGAGAGAGAATGGGTGCGCAAGGGCTTCTAGCCACTGCAAAGAAACTCCAGATGCATGCATCACCTTGTGCATCTGGCTTACGTGGGTCCTGGGGAATCAAACCTGGCTCCTTTGGCTTGGCAGACAAATGCCTTAACTGCTAAGCCATCTCTCCAGCCCTGTTATTAATTTTTTTTTTTTTTTTTTTTTGGTTTTTCAAGGTAGGGTCTCACTCTAGCCCAGGCTGACCTGGAATTCACTATGGAGTCTCAGGGTGGCCTTCAACTCATGGCAATACTCCTACCTCTGCCTCCCGAGTGCTGGGATTAAAGGCATGTGCCACCTCTTCCAGCCCTGTTTTTCATCCTTTTATTGACAACTTCCTTAATTGTGGACACTATCCCATGGTACTTCCCTCCCTCCACCCCCCACTTTCCCCTCTGAAACTCCACTCTCCGTCATATCCCCTCCCCCTCTCAATCAGTCTCCCTTTTCATTTTGATGTCATCATCTTTTCCTCCTACTATGATGGTCTTGTGTAGGTAGTGTCAGGCACTGTGAGATCATGGATATCCAGGCCCTTCTGTGTCTGGAGGAGTACAGTGTAAGGAGTCCTATCCTTCCTTTGGCTCTTACATTCTTAGGGGTACAGCATTTTTAAAGGCATAAGACCATAAAAATAATGACATCAGTGCCAGATGTAGGTCTAGGTAACCCTTGGGACTGCAGTTGTTTTGGTCATAGATTCTGGAGTTCTCTTGGGTTTATACATCTCTGCCAGGGGAGTTAGGGATTTCATAACTGAGAGGCTCGAAATGGAGTCAGGTCCTAATTAGGGCAGGATGGTGTTATCTGAGCTATTTCAATATCATCTCCTGCACAGAGAACCAAGCAGACCAGCACTTAGGGATGATCTTCCAAAAATAAAGGCACCATCATTATAAGATGGCATGTTCCAAAAAGCCTGAGTCGAGACCCTGTGCGTCGCTTGACATGGATCCGACCCCATGGTCTCCTCTGGCTCATTTAGCTTGGTAAGGGCATCTACTTCTTTCAGCTTTACAGCTCTTGTTTGTTGCCATGATCTTTCTGGTTTCTCTCCTTATCTTGGCTTGTTCTTTCTCTTCTGTGAATGATCTGCAGGCCAGCCATGACCCCCGGGAGTTAGACGTACTGCCAGCTTCTGATGAGGCAATTTTGTGGAATAGTATTATGCAGGCAATAGGAGATGTGTTCCCAGATCAAACAAAAAATGGAATGGAAAACAATGGGTTTATTACAACAACAATAAATGGTGGGAGCCCCCTCAGGCTACTCGTGAGGGGCATAGATTTGATCCTAAAAGCTTGCTTCCTCCAGGTGGTCAATATCAGTGTGACCCTAAGAGTGGGAGAGTGAGACTTAGGATCTAGGACAGGAGAGACTACAGAGGAAAATGGGCTGATGAGTTAGGTTTTATTATTTAGCTGTTAGGGATTTGAGACCCTCTGACTGTTTATCAAAAGATGAGAAAATACAACTTCAAAAAGATTTAATTCAGGCATATGCTTAGCAAATACAATTTGGATGTACTGATTATGTTATAAAGTATTGCTTGCAGAAAGGAAAAGACTTACTGAGTTAACTATAATTGAATAATAGGCACCTGTTGTAGCCAACCTGTTTCTCACCTTTGCTAACTTGCAGCTGAAAATAGGATCAACATTTAACAAAGAATGAAAAAGAAATCACCAGGAGCTAGTGCCCCATTATTCAAAAAAGAATTGGTCATGGTGTTTTTCAATGGTGTTTTTCACAGTTAATGGTTAACAGTGCTTGCTCATAAAGACTGTAAGGGATGGGGTTAACTTTCCTGGAAATATTATGTACTTGTAAATTCAAAGATTATACATGCAGCCAGGCGTGGTGGTGCACGCCTTTAATCACAGCACTTGGGAGGCAGAGGTAGGAGGATTGCCATGAGTTCAAGGCCACCCTGAGACTACATAGTTAATTCCAGGTCAGCCTGGACCAGAGTGAAACCCTACCTCGAAAACCAAAAAAAAAAAAAAAAATGCATGTGCATCAAATTTGGACAGAGTTTTGTTTTTGCCTTTTTCCTTCTGAATCCTATTTCCTTGTATGAGAAAAATAAGACTGAGTGAGGTTTTGTGGCAAGAGGCAGAGAGAAGTCAAATGGCTTACTGCTGAAGCCCAACCTGTCAGCTTGTACCAACAGGTCCTAAGTTTCATTATCGCCACTCCCATTCATCCCAGCTTCATGGTCTCACCCCTTGTTGATGCTAGGGCTGGACCCTGGCATTTTGGCACCCAACAACATGGGGCTCAAAGATCTGGGTAAATAAAGGCATGGTTTGGGAAGGCCCTTACTCTGGGAACTGCAGTCCCTCTGGTCAAAGATTAAGGTCAGGAATAATGTAGAGTAAGAAGTACAGAAGTAAAAGTTCCCTGGTCAAAGATTACTGTCAGGGATAAGATAAAGTAAGAAGGACAGAAGCAAAAATGAGTCAAGCTGAATCTAAAGAATGTCAGGTGTATATAAAAGTTCTAAAATAGGTACTAAAGAAGAGCATTCATTTTACTAAAGATTCTTTGGTTGAATTTTTTATGTTTGTACAGACAGCCCCTGGCTTCCTGAGGAAGGGACTCTTAATGAGCACAATTGGAAAAGAGTTGGGAAGGATATGAGAAAATGGCTTTTAGCACATGCTGATGATGATGAAACCGCCCCCAAGATGCAGTCTCGTATTGGTTTGTTATTAAATAGGCTATGAGAACTTTTGATTCTACTGACTTGCCTGATTCTGCCTCTGGTAAGTCAGAGTGGACTAATAAAGCTTTAATGCCTGCCACTGAAAGAACTCCACTATTAATGCGACCCAAAGGGAAAACAAACAAGCATGCCTCCTGTAAATATCTGATTGATTTTACTGATAATGAGGAGGAGACTCTGGAAACTCAGAATCTGAACCTGAGCCTGAGCCTTTGGATCCTGATGATGCTTATGATTTAGAGAAGGAGGCTGCTAAATATCATAATCCTGACTGGCCTCCCCCAACTAAGCCTCCCTTATCTCAAAAGAAACATAAAAAGGCTATTCCCCGACCATAGCCTTCTAGGCTCATGGTGGCCATTAAGGAGGCAAGGCAAATAGGAGATAGTAGCCTATTTCAGTGTTATCCAGTAATATTCCCTATGCAAGCTGGAGAGGTGGAAATGTGGGAAGCAGTATCTTATAAGGTACTTAAGGAATTAAAAGAGGCTACAGCTCGGTATGGTCCTACTTCCCCTAATGTCTTATCATTAGTGGATGGCTTGGCTGCCTCCTGGTTGACACTGCAGGATTGGCAAACCATAGCGAGATCTTGCTTGTCTGGCGGTCACTTTCTGCTATGGAAAAATATGAGGATGAAGTTAAAAAAAAAAAAAACAGTTATAGAAAAAAGAGTCCGTGGAAGAGGTTTTGAATAAGAGGGGTATCCAGACTATACAGGTACTGGGAAATGGTTTGACCCAAATGAGCAATTAAGGATTCCAAAGGACAAACTTGTTGCTATTAGTCATATGGCTGCTAGGGCTTGGAGACGTTTACCAACAATGGGTGAAAAAATCTATTTTAGGAGAGATTAGACAGGGGGCCGAGAAGCCTTATGCAGATTTTGTGGCTCATCTGACTGATTCTATCACTAAAGTTATCCCAAGTGAAGAAGCCACAGGAATGTTGGTGAAACAACTTGCTTTTGAGAATGCTAATAATGCCTGCAAGAGTCTTATTAAAGCCCACCATAGAATGGGGGAAGTGACTGATTTCATTAGGCTGTGTGCTGATTTTACTCTGGCCTATGCCCAAGGGGTGGCTATGGCTGTGGGTTTGATCAATGGCACCTAACCCTGGGAAAAAAATCCAGGTAGCTGAGCAGCTAGTTGGTGAGCAATTATAGGCAGGACATATTGAGCCTCTATACTCCTATATTTGTGATTTTTAAAAAATCTGGAAAATGGAGACTATTACAAGATTTAAGAAAAATTAATGTAACCATGGAAACTATGGAGGGCACTCCAACCAGGTCTTCCTTCACCTGCTGCTATTCCCAAAGGCTATGATGTGGTGGTTATTGATTTACAGGATTCTTTCTTTACCATCCCTTTAGCACCTCAAGATAGGAAAAGATTTGCATTTAGTGTTCCCTCTGTTAATTTACAAAGACCTTATCACAGGTATCAATGGAAAGTGCTACCTCAGGTATGAAAAATAGTCCTACACTTTGTCAAAAATTTGTGGATGCTGCCTTACTTCCTTTAAGAAGATTATCCATTATGTGGATGATATTCTTTTGGCCTGGAACGATACTGATATGTTGCATATAGCTTTAGAAAAATGATACAACATTTGGCTAATAATGGGTTAAAAGTTGCTCCAAAAAAAATACAGAAAAGACACCAATATAATTACCTAGGAAGGCTAATATATAGTGATGCTGTGTCCTATCAGTCTCTTGTTTTAGACACCACTCATTTAAAGACTTTAAATGACTTTCAACACCTTTTAGGTGAGATTAATTGGATCAGGCCATATTTGAAGCTAACTACTGCTGACCTGAAACCACTGTTTGACATTCTAAAAGGGGACTCATCTCCTTGCTCCCCCAGACAGCTTACACCAGAAGCTCATGTGGCTTTACAGCTGGTGGAGAGAACTTTGAAAAATCAAACTTTATCTCGTATAGGCATCAGTCAACCTTATTCACTTTTAATTTTAGCTACAGAAATTACGCCTACAGGTGTCCTATGGCAAGGAGGCCCTCTAGAATGGGCCCATCTTCCCTTATCCCCTTAGTAGCTCAGGTAATTATAAAGGCTAGAAAAAGAGCTAGAGAAACAATAGGAAAAGAATTTGATAACATAGTCATTCCTTATAATAATGAACAGTTTGTTTGGTTAATAAATAACCTTGAGGGTTTTACTTTAGCTCTTGCTGGATATTCAGGCCAAATATCCTTTCATTTACCTAAACCTTTATTACATTTTGTAAAGACTCAAAGGGTTTTATTCCCCATGCAGTATTCACCTAAGCCCCTGCAAGAAGCCATAATTCCTGAGCCTCTCTCCAGCATCTTGGCTGGGAGGAGGAGGTGGCAGTGGTGTGTCTGTGCCAGGGAAACTGCTCATCAGATTGTAGACTGAAAGGCGGGTGGCATGAGCAGTGTGGAGGAGGCAGTGCAGTTCATTTTCCGGAGCCTCCATCCCGTGGGATGGCAGGGGAGGCAGCCTTGGCGGGCCTGGGGGTGAGTGAGAGAACTCTGCAGCAGAGAATGCCACTAAAAGATGAAAGAGACTGGTAACAGGAACAACACTTGAAGACATGAGGAAAAACAAAAACAAAAGCAGAAGGCAGAAAAGGCCAGCTTGGCTCATTTGCTGGATTTCCTTGGTATGATTTTTCTCACAATGATTTGGGCCATTTGCCACAAGATAGTTTGGCAATTGTGGGCCAGTGGATACAGTCCAAGTTACAGGAGGTACTGTTCGATTCTGCCAGCGGGCTCCAGTGAGTGGTGCCCAAACAGTGGATCTGAAAACTGGGGAAAGAAGTGAAGGACACTGCTTAATATTTGAGATCAACGGAAAGTAAAGAGGAGCGGTGAATAACTTCTCGACAGAAAAATTGGACAAGGATGCTTACAATGCCAGGTGGCTGCCAGAGAGGTTGGTCCGGTTCGCAAGGATTGAACATAACAATGCCTCTGCTACTGATGATGTGGACTCATCAACAAACTTACATTTGGAAGCTTTCTGTGGCAATGGGTGAGGTGAGAGCCTCCTCTGCTAAGGCAAACAGTAACTCATCCCTCCCAAAGGGAGAGGTATTGGCTTGTGTCTCTCCACCTTATGCAGTAGTGGTGGGACAGTTGAATGTTACTTGGAATGAGGGGATGTTTAATGTGACATGGAAAAAAAGTGTACTCTTACTAATTGTGCTACCAAAGTATCCTCTGAAACTCGACTCATGATAGTTAAACAACCATCATTTGCTATGATTCCTGTTAATGTCATGAAACCTTGGTATGCTGATTGAGGCTTGCAAATACTTACAGAAATGGAACATGCATTAAGTATACCAAAAAGGATGATAGGATTAATTATTGCAGGAATTTTAGATTTTTAAAAAATATTTTATTTATTTATTTATTTATTTATTTATTTATTTATTTATTTATTTGAGAGAGATACAGAAATAGGCAGGTAGAGACAGAGAGAGGGGGGGGAGAGAATGGGTGCACCAGGGCCTCCAGCCACTGCAAATGAACTCCAGATGCATGCACCCCCTTGTGCATCTGGCTTACGTGGGTCCTGGAGAATCGAGCCTCCGAACCAGGGTCCTTAGGCTTCATAGGCAAGCGTTTAACCACTAAGCTATCTCTCCAGCTTTTTTTTTTTTTTTTTTTTTTTTTTTTTTTTTGAGGTTGGGTCTCAACTCTAGTTCAGGCTGACCTGGATTTTGCTATGTGGCCTCGAACTCATGGTGATCCTCCTACCTCTGCCTCCTGAGTGCTGGGATTAAAGGCGTGCACCACCACACCCGGTGAATTTTAGCTTTTATTACACTTCTGGCTACTGCCACTACTACTGTTGCTTTAGCACAGGAAGTGCAGACTGCACATTTTGTCAATCAGTTATCAAAAAATGTCTCTCTTGTTTTGGGAACTCAAGAAGACATAGATAGTAAATTAGAACAGAAAACAGATGCTTTATATGATGCAGTTACATATTTTGGGGGAAGAGATACAAGAGTTGAAAATTAGAGCACATTTAGAATGTCATGCAGATTTTCAATGGATTTGTGTTACGACAAAAAATGTAACAGTTAACATCATTGGGAAAAAGTAAAAATGCATTTACAAGGAATATGGCATAATGCAAATATATTGCTAGATTTGATTCAATTGCATCAAGAAATTCTAATGCTAAAAAATACAGAGCTTGATTTTGATGCACCTAAGACAGCAAATGATATCTTGGAAAAATTAAGAGCTGCCCTACCTTCATGGCCGTCATGGTCTTCATTTACTTCCTGGATAGGAAGTATCACAGCTTTGGGTATCTGTATCATACGTGGTGTCTGCTTACTCCCACCAATAATTAGACATGTCATCTACTCGCTTTGGGACATTAAAGCTGAGGTACATAATGTCCAGCTCCAGATGCTACCATAAAGAGGATGTTCTCCTCTGCAGAGGCTGGTAGTCAAAGATGGGTAAGATTCAAATTAGGTCAACCTAAGACAGGGCATGAATGATGACATTTATATGCCAATGATGGGTAAGGCCTAAATATCATAGAGAACAACCTAAGACAGGCACAGTCTTTCTGCACCCTAGCCTAGAAGGGTGTGGTTTCTTAAAAAATAATTTAAAAAGGGGGGATATGTCAGGAGCCATTTGCCTGAACACCGTTTGTTCATGGCCTGTGTACATTTTTACAGTGGGCTAATGAGAAGCAGGATGTCTTGCCAAGCATAAGATTAGAGACCTGCTGAGGCTCTGGGAACTGAGAAAGGAGTATCTTTTGACCTTGAGGCCAATTTGACTGTTCTTTGATTCATGTTGGAGGACGTGGCTTTCTCAAGAAATCCTGTGAAAATGTTATGATTGTTCTGCTTGCATTTTTGTGCTCTGAGAAGAAGTATAAAAAAGCTAAACTAAATAAAGTCAGGGCCTCAGTATTCACTGACAGCCCTCCCAAGTCTAAAAAAAAAAAAAAAAAAAAAAAAAAAAGCCATAATTGTTTTTACTGATGGATCCTCTAATGGGAAGGCTTCTGTTATAACTCAAAAAGAAGAAATTATTTTACAAACCTCTTAGGATTCTGCACAAAAGGTAGAAATTTATGCTGTTTAAATGGCTTTTCAAAAATTTAGTAATAATCCCTTAAATTCGTATACTGATTCTCAGTATATGGCTCAATTGTTTTCAGCTATTGAAACTGCTGTGATCAATGTAGATCATTCACAAATAAGATATTTACTTTTAAATTTACATATTACAATACAAGATAGAATATGCCTTTAGTGTGTGACTCATCTAAGAGCCCACTCTAGTCTTCCTGGGTCACTTTCAGAAGGGAACGCTCATGCTGACTATCTGACACATATGTTATTGCTAAATGAGCCACTTCGTCTTGCTGAAATATCCCATGCCTTGCATCATCAAAATTCCCAAGCTTTACGCTTACAATTTGGAATATCCCATAAGGCTGCACAGCAGATTGTAAAAAAATTGCCCCTCTTGTCCTACTCATTTTCCCTCATTACCGATGGGAGTGAATCCTCGTGGCTTACACCCTGGAACTCTTTGGCAGATGGATGTTACTCATGTTCCCTCCTTTGGTAAACTGTCTTTTGTTCATGTTACAGTAGATATATTTTCCAGGTTACTTTTTGCTTCTGCCAGAACAGGAGAAGCCTCTAAGGATGTCTCTCAACATTTATTTGCTTGTTTTACCTATATGGGAATGCCTCATCATGATAATGGCCCTTCTTATACTTCAAAAGCCTTTAGACAACTCTGTGAGAAGTTTTCCATAAAACATACTACCGGCATCCCATATAACCCCCAAGGCCAAGCTATTATTGAAAGAACAAATCAAATGCTTAAACAGCAGATTGATAAATTACAATCAGGAGATTTTAAATATTCTTCACCTCATCATATTTTGAACCATGCCTTATTTGTTTTGAATTTTTTTTGGAAAGAGACACAGAGAGAGACAAAGAGAGAGGGAGAGGAAGACAGACAGAGAATGGGCGAATGAACTCGAGATGTGTGCGCCCCCTTGTGGGCAAGTGCCGCATTGCGCCCTTGAGTCACTTTCATCTGGCTAAAGGTGGGACCTGGAGATTGGAACTGGCGTTCTTAGGCTTAGCAGGCAGGCGCCTTAACTGCTAAGCCATCTCCCCAGCCCTGTTTTGAATTTTTAAACAAAGACAATTCAGGCCTTTCTGCAATGCATAGACATTGGGGCGAGCAGCACTTGACCACATACCCACAAGTAATGTGGAAGGATCTTTTAACAGCACAATGGAAGGGGCCAGATAACCTCCTCTCTTTGGAATGAGGATATTCTTGTGCTTTTCCACAGGATGCCAAGTCACCAGTCTGGATTCCTGATCCGCTCATTTGGCCTGCACTGACCTCAGGGAATTCCCCGCAAGCCTCACAGGAGACGGCACCTCCATCGTCACCCCGTGACGCAAGCTAGTTTGAGTTCCACCTCCTCTTCATCAACAAATATCAGCAAAAGTTTCCTGACTTCTGCTTTCACTTGTCTGCAGCTTCAGCCGCTCCGGTCCTTTGAACCTCACTCTGCTTCTACTCGATCAGGACTGATTACTACTTGGGGGCAAATAAAAGGCTCTTGTGGCCAGGACTGAAGCCTTGGTGTGGGAGAATTCCTTGTCTGTTGATCCTTTTATGTTGAATGTACCAACTGTGCTCTTACTAATTGCATTACTGTGACTAAGAGAGACATATTTTTGCTTGTGAGACAGCCACCTTATGTTTTGCTTCCTGTAAATGTTACCAGGAGTTGGTTTTTAACCCTGACATTGAGGCACTACATCAGGCCTCTGAGTTACTTAGGTGGCCAAAACGTTTTGTGGCAGCACTCATTTTGGGGATTATAGCTCTTACTGGGATAGTTTCTAGTTTTGCATTAGTTACTACCTCCTTAGTCAAAGAGGTGCATACTGCCACCCACGTAGACCAGCTTTCAAAACATGTGAGTGTAGCATTAATGATTCAGGAAAATATTGACAGAGGCTTACATGATAGATTGAATGCCTTGGAGGAAGCAGTTTTGTTTATGAGGAACCAAATTCAAAATATAAAAATTAGACTATCTGTACAATGCCATTCTCTTTTTTGTTGGATTTGTATTACACCACTTCCTTATAATGATTCTGAACATGATTGGGCTACAGTCCAGTCCCATTTACGGGGGCTTAGAATAATTCTAAACTATCCATGGATATTGATGCATTACATCATAAAATAGTTGAAATTGGTAACTCTCATGTGAGTTCCTCTTCTCTTGAAGAAATTGCCACAGCCTTTGCCTCCTCAGTAAATGATTATGTTTCCACCACTAACTGGTGAACATTCTTTTATAATCTGGCGGTAGCTGGCGGTATCATTCTCATTCTTGTCTTTCTTCTTCCAGTCCTCATCCGGCAACTAGACAAATCTCTGTCTGCTCTTACTGTGTAATTTCATGCCATTCAACTTAAACAGAAAGGGGGAGATGCCGGGGATGGCATACTCCAAAAAGCCTGAGTCAAGAAAAAAAAAAAAAAAGCCTGTGCGTTGCTTGACACAGATCCGACCCCGTGGTCTCCTCTGGCTCATTTAGCTTGGCAAGGACATCTACTTCTTTCAGCCACACAGCTCATGTTTGTTGCCATGATCTTTCTGGTTTCTCCTGTTATCTTGGCTTGTTCTTTCTCTTCTGTGAATGATCTGCAGGTCCGCCATGACCCCTGGGAGTCAGACATACTGCCAGCTTCTGATGAGGCAATTTTGTGGAATAGTATTATGCAGGCAATAGGAGATGTGTTCCCAGATCAAACAAAAAATGGAATGGAAAACAATGGGTTTATTACAACAACAATAAATGGTGGGAGCCCCCTCAGGCTACTCGTGAGGGGCGAAGATTTGATCCTGAAAGCTTGCTTCCTCCAGGTGGTCAATATCAGTGTGACCCTAAGAGTGGGAGAGTGAGACTTAGGATCTAGGACAGGAGAGACTACAGAGGAAATGGGCTGATGAGTTAGGTTTTATTATTTAGCTGTTAGGGATTTGAGACCCTATAACTGTTTATCAAAAGATGAGAAAATAAAACTTCATAAAGATTTAATTCAGGCATATGCCTAGCAAATACAATTTGGATGTACTGACTATGTTATAAAGTATTGCTTGCAGAAAGGAAAAGAAAGACTTACTGAGTTAACTATAATTGAATAATAGGCACCTGTTGTAGCCAACCTGTTTCTCACCTTTGCTAACTTGCAGCTGAAAATAGGATTAACATTTAACAAAGAATGAAAAAGAAAGCGCAAGGAGCTAGTGCCCCATTATCCAAAAAAGAATTGGTCAAGGTGTTTTTCAATGGTGTTTTTCACAGTTAATGTTTAACAGTGCTTGCTCATAAAGACTGTAAGGGATGGGGTTAACTTTCCTGGAAATATTATGTACTTGTAATTTCAAAGATTATGCATGCGTTTCAAATTTGGACACAGTTTTGTTTTTGCCTTTTTCCTTCTGAATCCTATTTCCTTGTATGAGAAAAATAAAAGACTGAGGTTTTGTGGCAAGAAGCAGAGAGAGAGAGAGAGAAGTCAAATGGCTCGCTACTGAAGCCCGACCTGTCAGCTTGTACCAACATGTCCTAAATTTCGTTATCGCCACTCCCGTTCATCCCAGCTTCGTGGTCTCACCCTTTGTTGATGCTAGGGCTGGACCCTGGCATGCCACCTCAATTTTCTAAGAAAGGACAGCTTAATGCACTTGAGATTAACTTGAGGCCTGCTTAGTCATTCCTGATGAATAAAAATCAAGTGCCTAATATAGCCTAAGGACTCGAGTCACTACCTTAGAGATATTTGCTCAGCCATGTTTATTGCTGCTCTATTCATAATAGCTAGGAAATGGAACCAGCCTAGATGTCCCCCAACTGATGAGTGGATAATGAAGATGTGGCACATTTACACAATAGAGTTCTACTCAGCGGTAAAGAAAAATGAAGTTATGAAATTTGCTGGAAAATGGATGGATCTGGAAAGGATTATACTTAGTGAGGTAACCCAGGCCCAGAAAGCCAAACGTCACATGTTCTCTCTCATATGTGGATCCTAGCTACAAATGATTGGACTTCTATGTGAGTAGGAATAAAACTCAGTAGCAGAAGCCAGTAAGCTAGAAAGGGGATAGAAAGGGAATAGAAAGGGAGGGGGGGGGCTTAATAGGTTGGTATTGTATATATGTAAGTAGAAGAACAGATTAATGTGGGTGAAAAGGCCTGAGGTCAGGGGAAGAGATTGATTAAAGGAACAGTAGAGAGAGGGCTAATCAAAATCTAAGAGAAGCTGGGCGTGGTGGCACACACTTTAATCCCAGCACTTAGGAGGCAGAGGTAGGAGGATCGCCATGAGTTTGAGGCCACCCTGAGAATACAGAGTGAATTCCAGGTCAGCCTGAGCTAAAGCGAGACTCCACCTCGAAAAACAAACAAATCTAAGAGGATATCAAAAAGTCATATGGAAACCTACTTTTCTGAACAATGGAACACTCACAAGCCATAGATTGTTACTAGAAACTTTTCAGTGCCAGGGATGGGATGCCTTCCAGTGAGTTGTTGTTCAGGGAGGTCACAGATACCCCCAAAACATTATAGGCCATTGCTGAGGCCCTTGGTTTCCCACCAGGAATAGATGGTAAGACCCTATTGCTGAAGACTCCACATACTTGGGTGGCAAGTTCACTGAGAAATCCTGCTGGAGCTGAGCTGAAAGCCTCCTCCATGAGGACCAGCTGACAGAAAGTTGGAAAAAGCTACACTGCATGCAGGTCAATGGGAGAGAGAAAACACCAGTGAAGATACTCAACAGTGAACACTGCAAGCTTTAAATTTGGCCAGCCAGGCTAAATGAGCCAATGGGTGCAACAGTGGCATGTCTGTTATGGGGGAAACCAACTGGTCTCTAATTGGACTGGAGGCCAGCTCCATGGGAGGGAACACATCCCTGATACTGAAAATGTATGACAGGGGTAGTCATGAGCCCTAAGAATGTAATGTCTGCTGGAGTCTCACTAACTGTATATACTATGTTCGCCAAACTGCCCAGTAAGCACTTCTCTTAATGTCCACACCCATATATTAATGCTACTCTCACTTTTGATTAGAGAAGCTTCTCTTTTCAGATGGTGGCAACCTTGGGATGATTCAGAAGGCACCATGGTGCTAACAAGAAGTGACAGAGGAGTGCTCAGCACTGAAACATCTCAAACCTACCATCCATGGCTCAGGGTCCATTGCAGAAGAGGGGGCAGAAAGAATGTAAGAGCCGAAGGAAGAGTAGGACTCCTTACAATGTGCTCCTCCAGAAACAAAATGGCCTGGATATCCACGACCTCACAGTGCCTGACACTACCTACATAAGACCATCATAATAGGAGGAAAAGATCATGACATCAAACTGAAAAGAGAGACTGATTGAGAGGGGGAGGGGATATGATGGAGAGTGGAGTGTCAAAGGGGAAAGTGGGGAAGGGAGGGAAATAACATGGAATATTGTCTACAATTAAAGAAATTGTCAATAAAAATAAAAAAATAAAAAATAATAATAAATAAATTTTAAAAACTAAAAAAAAAAAAAAAATCAAGTGCCTAAATTGGGTGTGGTGGCGCACGCCTTTGATCCCAGCACTGGGGAGGCAGAGGTAGGAGGATTGCCATGAGTTCAAGGTCACCCTGAGACTACATAGTGAATTCCAGGTCAGCCTGGGCTAGAGTGAGACCCTAACCTCGAAACACAAAAGACAAAACAAAACAAAACAAAAATCAAGTGCCAAAGCTTCAGCCCCAGACAACTATGATTCCTCCTAGTGCACAGCCATCTACACGTAACCCAAACACCACCTCTGGGACAGACGCCTCAGCTTAGTCTCAAAACCAATCCACCACTTATCTAGAAAAGGCCTGCCAAGACTAGCAAAAAGCCTCCACCACCAAAGGAAAAACTTCTCAGACTAACTGAGACAGACTATCTGCATAGTGGAAATGCAAAGGAGGCCGTCAACTGTGGGAGGGGGATGAGAACTCCTAACACTTTCTTTTAACACACGTTAAGCCAAGTGATCATCCTGTCACTCAAGAGAAGTGATGGAGATAAGCCAGGAGTGGTGGCACATGCCTTGGAGGATCATTGTGAGTTCGAGGCCAGCCTGAGACTACAGAGTGAATTCCAGGTCAGCCTGGGCTATAGTAAGACCCTACCTCAAAAAAAAAAAAAAAAGTGATGAAGCTAAAGAAAAAGCAAGCTTTTTGATCAGTTTACTAAAACAGGAAGGGACAGGTACAAGTGACAACTTCATGCAGGTTTTCCAGAGTGTATTGGACCAGTGCCCCAAACTGGAGTTTGACATCACCTTGGTGAAATCATATTTAGCACAGTTTGCAGCGCGTGTCATCATCTCAAAGCTGGCGAGCATCTCAGAATTAGCTGAACCCCTGGAGAGTGGCACCCATTTTTCCCCTCTCTTCTTACTTTGTCCTTGGCAACTAGCTAAATTACAAGATTGAGAACAGTTAACTGAACTTTTTCAACAAAGCAAGGTCAATATGCAGAAAATGCTCCCAGAAATTGATCTGAATAAAGACCACATGTTGGAGATTTTGGAAGGAAAGGAACTGAGTTTCTTATTCCCACTCCTCAAATTGGAGAAGGAACTATTGAAGCAAATTAAGTTGGATCCATCCCTCAAACTATATGTAAATAGATGAAAGAAAATCTCTCCTAAACTTCATGTAGATAAAGTATTTGTGAACATCTTTTTTTTTAATTTATGTATTTTTATTTTATTTTTTTAATTGACAACTTCCTTAATTGTAGACAATATCCCATGGTAATTCCCTCCCTCTTCCCACTTTCCCCTTTGAAACTCCACTCTCCATCATATCCCCTCCCCCTCTCAATCCGTCTCTCTTTTCATTTTGATGTCATGATCTTTTCCTCCTATTATGATGGTCTTGTGTAGGTAATGTCAGGCATTGTGAGGTCATGGATATCCAGGCCATTTTGTGACTGGAGGAACATGTTGTAAAGAGTCTTACCCTTCCTTTGGCTCTTACATTCTTTCTTCCCCCTCTTCCGCAAAGGACCCTGAGCCTTGGAAGGTGGGTTACAGATGTTTTAGTGCTGAGCGCTCCTCTGTCACTTCTTCTCAGCACCATGGTGCCTTCTGAGTCATCCCAAGGTCACTTCTATCTGAAAAGAGAAGCTTCTCTAACCACAAGTGAGAGTAGCATTAATATATGGGTATGAACATTAAGAGAAGTGCTTACTGGGCAGTTTGGTGAGCATAGTATATACATTTAGCCAGACACCAGCAGACGTTACACCCTTAAGGCTCATGACTACCCCTGTCGTAGGTTTTCAGTATCAGGTATGTATTCCCTCCCATGGAGCGGGCCTCCAGTCCAATTAGCGAGCGGTTGGTTTCCCCCATAACAGACATGCCACTATTGCACCCATTGGCTCATTTAGCCTGGCTGGCCAAATTTAAAGCTTGCAGCGTTCACTGTCGAGTATCTTCACTGGTGTTTTCTCTCTCCCATTGAACTGTATGCAGCGTAGCTTTTTCTAGCTTTCTGTCAGCTGGTCCTCATGGAGGAGGCTTTCAGCTCAGCTCCAGCAGGATCTCTCAGTGACCTTGCAGCCCAAGTATGCAGAGTCTTCAACAAAAGGATCTTACCATCTATTCCTGGTGGGAAACCAAGGGCCTCGGCAATGGCCTATAATGTTTTGGAGGTATCTGTGACCTCCCTGGCCAGCCAACAACTCACTGGAAGGTATCCCATCCCTGGCACTGAAAATCTTCTAGTAACAATCTATTGGATTTGTGAACATCTCAATGATCAGTTTCTTCCACTATATTTCTAGTGAAGTAAACCCACCCAGTGAGGAAACAAGGTTCTTCCTCTGCTCCTGCCAAAGAACAGTTAGAGCAGAAAAAACAATCACAATTTCTCAAATCATGTGCATGCCCTGATTTTATATACATGTATCTATCAACAAACATTGTGATACTTGAAAGAGAGGTGTAAAGGCAACAAGGTTGACAGGGAAAGGATTGGAGCTGGGTTTGTTGGGGAAACTGGAAGATTCCCTAGATTTTGCATTAGAATACCCTGGGGCTCTAGAAATTCAATGAGCTCCATTAGCCCACCAGGGCAACCTAGAATATATCTGCTAGGAGAACTTCATTCTTTCCTAGAGGCATATGATCCCCATGCAGGTCTTCACGTTTGGTTTCTTCCTGAATAAATGCTTTCTCTTTTCAAAACTCATTGCTTCAGTAGTTGGATGGCACATGATTTGCTGGTGGTGAAGACTGGGAAGGTCTCAGAGCTACAGAAGCCAGACTAAGACCTCGACACAGTGTGTCCAGGTTCTCGCACCACCAGAGGAAGAATTCAGAGATGAGACAAAATAAAGAATTGGGAGAAAGTTTTATTACAGGGTGAAAGTACACATTCAAGAGCGGGCTTCTGTAGAGGGTACACAGTAGACAGAATGGTTTTGCCTTGACCACATGTGGAAGTGCTGGCCCTCAGGAATAGGGCTGTGGCCTTATTTGTTTAAAACATTATTGTGAATGTTAAGACAGTGCCACTGTCGTTGTGAGGTTGCCTGTGTCAGTGCAAAATAATAATAATAATAATAAACAGCTCTCAGGCTGGAGTGATGACTCAGTAGTTAAAAGCACTTAATTACAAAGTCAGCCAGCCTGGGTTCAATTCCCCAGTACCCACATAAAAAAAGCCAGATGCACTAAGTGGCACTTTTGTTTGCTATAGCAAGGGACCCTGGTGTGCCCATACTTTATCTATACGATATTTTTTAAAACACAGCTCTTACCTTAAAGGGAATAAGAGGTAGTTTATTCTGGAGCCAATATGGGTGACCATGGCCCAGGAATTTGATTCAGGTTACTTCAAATACCATGTTCCAATGTGTCAAACGTTTCATAAAGTTTTTCTTTTGAGGCAAGCCCAACAGATTGGCCTTTTTTAAAATTTATTTTTATTTTTATTTACTTGAAAGAGAGAGCAAAAGAGGCAGGGAGAGAGAGAGGAGAAATAATGGTACACTAGGACATCCAGCCACTGCAAACAAGCTCCAGAAACACGCACCACCTTGTGCATCTGGCTTACATGGGTACTGGGGAATCGAACCCGGGTCCTTTGGCTTTGCAGGCAAACGCCTTAAATGCTAAGCCATCTCTCCAGCCCCCTTATTTTAAATGAAAGAGTGAGAGACAGAGAATTGGCATATCAGGGCTCCAGCCACTACAATCAAACTCTAGACATGTGCATCCCTTGTGAGTATGTGCAACCTTGCTCGCTTGTGTCTCTGTGCATCTGGCTTACATGGGACCTGGAGAGTTGAACATGAGTCCTTAGGCTTCACAGGCAAGCGCCTTAGCTGCCAAGCCATGTCTCCAGCCCTCATAAAGTTTTTAATAGTCACAGAACAAAGAAAGTCTTAAATCAAGGCATTTTTTTTTTCAAATACATTCATGGAAACATCAGATAGGCAGGTTACAGCAATGCAGGGGAACCCTTTCTTATAGCCCTCAAATGGTTGCTGATGCTTTTCTTAGCCTTTGGGTTTGTGGAAGTTAGGGGTCTGTTAGTACAACCCCAAAAGATTTACTTAGTCCACAAGGCCAAGCATGGTAGCACACGCCTTTAATCCCAGCATTCGGGAGGCAGAGGTAGGAGAATCACCATGAGTTCAAGGCCACCCTGAGAATACAGAGGAATAAGACAGGGTTCCGTGACACGGTCTTTCATGGGCCCCAATATTGACACTGAATGCCCCGTGAAATTCTTTTTACACAGAGCCACCACAGACAACTGATCAGAAACAGAGGCCCAATAACAAGTTGGTGCCAATAAACAGGGGGACCATATTGTACTCAAAACCAAATTTAAAAAAGAATTCCAGGTCAGCCTGGCCTAGAGTGAGACCCTACCTCAAAAACACCAAAAAAAGAAAAAGAAAAAAAACCCACAAGAATGTTAGTTTAGATAAAAGATGGGCAGTGAATGGATACTACAGGAGCTAAAGGTAGCTCAAGAGAATTTGGCTCTCTCTGGGTCTGCAAAATTCCAACTCTCCACAGTCACATGTTTTTATCAGCCAATCAGCCTCCTGGAATACTTGAATGCAGAACTTTAGTTCACATCTACATAGATGTGTTAGTTGCTTTCTCGTCACCTGACAGAAAACAACTTAGGGGAAGCAGGATTTATTTTAGCTGAGTTTCATGATGGAACAGACATGGCCAGTTCTGGAGTGGGAACCTGTGGCTGGTAGCAACGTGGTAGAAGACCAGAAGGGAAAAAAGCCCAGGACCCCAGCCTATGGGATGGTACCACCAACATTCACAGCACATCTTTCCCTAGTGAGCTATTCTCATAGAAACCCCAAAGGTATACCTCACTAATGTCCTAGGTGTTTCTTTTTGGAAAAAAAGCATATTTTTTAATTATTTATTTTCATGTGCGAATATAGATGGTCAGAGTCTCTTGCTGCCTCAAATGAATGCCAGATGCTTTCTCTGCTTTTTGCATCTGGCTTTACATGGGTACTGGGGAACTGACCCTGGGCCTGCAGGTTTTGCAAGCAAGTGCCTTTAACTGCTGAGCCATCTTCTCTGGGTATTTCTTTTCTTTTTTAATATTTTATTTATTTATTTATGAGAAAGAGGCAGAGAGAGAGAGAATGGGTGCACCACACCCTCTAGCCACTGCAAACAAACTTCTGATGCATGCGCCACCTTGTGCATGTGGCTTTATGTGGGTACTGAGGAATCAAATCTGGGTCCTTAGAATTCACAGACAAGCACCTTAACCATTTTAACCATCTCTGCAGTAACCCCCTTTTTTTTTTTTTTTTTTTTTTTTTTTTTGGTTTTTCGAGGAAGAGTCTCACTCTAGCCCAGGCTGCCAGGCTGGAATTCACTTGGTAGTCTCAGGGCGGCCTATAAAGGAGTTTTATTCACTTGTCATCGAGTACAAAACATTGTAAAAAAAATCACTACACCTCTTCAGTGGGAACACCAAGTGCCATCCAGGGAAGGATGCCATCCGCAGCCGCCTCAGGCTTCAAACATGGTACAACTGCTACACAGAGCCTTCTCACAGACATCGCTGCAAGTCCACAGGGCCACACAGGGTGCAGGCTACAGCACCGCAGCCCCAACAGGTGCGCACACACTGCCCACACAAGGGCCGCTCACACTGGCCGCAGAATGCTTTCCAGTCCACAGCTCACACACATGCTGAGCAGGCGGTGGGTGCTACCACGGATAGGTCAGCTTCGGAGGCCTGTCTCTGGCTCCTCACCAGTCGGCCATCAGGTCCAATCAGCATTTGCCTTCTCTCAACTCGAGGGGCCTCTGTGGGGCCGGGCGTCGGGGATTCTGGTAGGTGGGCGATGGCACAGTCTTCACCCCATACATGGTCTCTGCAGGCCTGGGCCCCTTGGAAAAACAGCTGCTTAGTCTTTCTGAAGACCTCGCGAGAGTAGCGCTCGCGGAGAACCCAGCGGCTCAGCTCTTTCTGACCCACGCGGACCTTGAGCTGCAGCGGGACAACGTCCGCGAAGGGGAAGCCCCGCCTGGGCAAGGCCGTGGGGCCCGGGACGCTTACCACTGCGCGCACTGCGCGCGCAAACCCGACGTCACAGCCACGCGCTAACTTCTGACGAGCTTGCAGCTCTTTTTTTAAAAACAAAAAAAGTTTTTTTTATTTATTTATTTCAGAGAGACTCAGAGACACACACACAGAGAGACCTAGGTATTTCTTAATACAGTCATGTTGACAACCAAAATTAACCATTACAATGGGAAGAAGAGACCTGCATGCTGGCTAGAGGCAGATCTGTACTACATAGACCAGGGCTCCAGTAGTAACAAAATGGGCACTTGGATGCTACCTTTGCAAAAAACGTATTGGCTCCTCACACGTTCACAAGGTAACTAAACACAACACAACATAACAGCTTGAAATCTGCCTTCATTTTGTATTTATCTGTCTCTTTTACTTTGGCTTAAGTCAAGAGGTAAGTCATTGCCCTTGAATTCCAGGAAAAGTAAAACCTCAAAGGACAACTCCCCGCTCCCAGCCTCCCCAGATGAGGAAAGATTTCCAAGACGATGAGGCTGCACCCTCGCTCGAACAGAAGTAATCATCTTGGCCAGGCGTGGTGGTGCACACTTTTAATCCCAGCACTTGGGAGGCAGAGGTAAGAGGATTGCTGTGAGTTCAAGGCGACCCTGAGACAACATAGTGAATTCCTGGTTAGCCTGGGCCAGAGTGAGACCCTATCTCAACATCCAAAAACAGAAAAAAAGTAATCATCTTGCCAGAACCAGTCTGGTCACCTCAGGTAATGGCAGCTTCTAACAGATGAACAATTTGCCTAAACACTTTGCAGGACTGGAAATGAGCCAATGTTGGGTCCATGATGGTTGGGACTGATCCAGAATTTTGGAGTGCAGGAAGGGTTTATGAACCTTAACTTTCCAGCTCTTGTCTATTTTAACAAAGAACTGAAAAAAAAGAAAACAGACTTAGAAGGATAAATTATGAATTATTTAATTTATTTAGGGGGAAATCATGCATTATGAGGTTTATTTAGGGAAAACTGGTATCTAGGGAAAGGTTGGAACAGTTACACACACATGGAAGACAGGTCTAGAAACCTATGCCAAAAGATTTAGAAGAAACACTCACAGACTCATGTGGGAACAAAGCATAAAAGTTAAGGGACTAGGTAGTGAAGAAGGCCAAGGTGGGATAAAAGAAAACACCAAAGCAGACCAGCAAATTCAGACGCCTAGAAAATGAATAGTAATGAAAGTCAAGAGAGTTATGACACATGTAGCAAACCCAGAGTTTAGAGAAATTATACACGTGGGACACTCAGAGTTTAGAGGAAAATTATAGCAAAGTGAAAATGGCATCTGGAGACAGGCATGGTGGTGCATGCCTCTAATCAAGCACTCCGGGGGCACAGGTAGGAGGATCACAGTGGTTCGAGGCCACCCAGAGATGACATAGTGAATTGCGGGTCAGCCTGGGCTACAGTGAGACCCTGTCTCAAAAACAAACAAACAAACAAATGGGCTGGAGAGATGGCTCTGCAGTTAAAGCAATTGCCTGCAAATCCTAATGAGTTAGATTCCCCCAGTGCCCACGTACATTTAGATGCATAAAGTGGCTCATGCATCTAGAGTTCATTTGCAGGGGCTAGAAGCCCTGGTATGCCCATTTTCTCTGTACCAGGCATGGTGGCACACACCTTTAATCCTAGCACTTGGGAGGCAGAGGTAGAAGGATCGCCATGAGTTTGAGGCCAGCCTGAGACTACTTAGTGAATTCCAGGTCAGCCTAGGCTAGAGCGAGACCTTAGTTCAAAACAATAATAATAATAATAATAAATAATAAATAATAATAATGTAGAGAGCAACAGGTGAAAACACCACATCTTGACCTCTGGTCTCCACATACATGCACACTCAGAGCCATCATATACATATGACCACCCATATATGTATTCATACCACATACACATATGAGAAAACAAAAAACAAAAACAAAAAGCCTCTTAAACTAAGTGTGGTGGTGTGTGCTTGCAATCCTAGTTACTCAAAAAGGTGAAGCAGGGCCAGGTATGGTGGTGCACGCGTTTAATCCTAGCACTCGGGAGGCAGAGGTAGGAGGATCGCTGTGAGTTTGAGGCCACCCTGAGAGTACATAGTGAATTCCAGGTCAGCCTGGGCTAGAGCAAGACCCTAACTGGAAAAACCAAAAGACAAAAAAAAAAAAAAAAAAAAAAAAAAAAACTCTGAATCATCTCTCCATCCCAAATAAATTTCTTTAAAAAAAAGAAAAAGAGCTGTACGTGGTGGCGCATGACTTTAATCCCAGCACTCAGGAGGCAGAGGTAGGAGGATCTCCATAAATTTGAGGTTACCCTGAGACTACATAGTGAATTCCAGGGCTACAGTGAGACCCTACCTCAACAAAACAAAACAAAACAAAACAAAACAAGGCATCTAGAAGCAGAATACCCACATGAGGAAACACAAAAGTACACAGACTGGTAACAAGAGCTCTCTCCTCCCCATTGGTTCATGGCTCATCCACTGGTTAGCCCACCTAGGTAGTGTGCTAGATTGGGGAAGCAGTAGGGGTGCTGCAGTCATCATGGGTGTGACCAGATCAGCCATGATTCCAGCTCTGGCAAGGCAGGTGGGCTGACATCCTCTGGTTTCTTCTGTGCTAACTGCCTGTAAGAAGCTACCTTTCTCCTGTCTCTCTTAGGACCACACCTTCACCAGGATGGCTTAATTATGCATACCTCTTACCCTCTACCCTGAAAATGACATGAGTCATGGGACTGCTTTATTGGTATCTCTTCCCAGCGTGGTCACATTGAAGAAATAATCTTCTTTCTGCTTGTCTTAAATTTAAGTTTGTTTTTTTCAGACGAGGTCTCACATATCCCACGCTGACCTCAAACTCACTATGTAGCTGAGCGTGACCTTGAATTTCTGATCCTCCTGCTTCACCTTCTCGGAGTTCTGGAATTAAAGGTGTGCACCACCACACCTGGCTTGTGTGGTCCAGGGAATCAAAGTCAGGGCTTCATGCATGCCACACCCCCAATCTTTTAATTTGCTTTCCAATTTTACTTTTCTCTTTAATTGGCCTATTGAGAGAGATTGCTGAGCCTAGCTTATTAAGGATACTGGAGCCTGGATATCTACCCTAAAACCTTCAGTAATGGTAAAGACACAAGACCACCCAAAATCACCTGGAGCCAACATGGCCAACCAGGATGATGACCACTAAATATCCTTTGCTTCATTGCAATGGCACCTCTAGGTCATTAGCCTTGCAAATTAGCTGCTCCCATCGTGCATTTAAAACCATGATTCATCAGAAAACCCCATAGAAAAGTGGACTAAATCCTATTCAGGGAAAATCTCCACCTATTCCTAGAATGTTCTGCTTTTTCCTACCCTAACTGGCAGATAACCCTCCTTTCTATTAAAGTGTGTTCATAAGACAGAGCTACCCAAAATCCTGAAGGATGTGACTTTTGAGAAGGCCACTGTCCCTCTTGAGGGTGTTCACTCTATAATAAAACTGTCTCGCCGGGCATGGTGGCGCACGCCTTTAATCCCAGCACTCGGGAGGCAGAGGTAGGAGAATCGCCGTGAGTTCAAGGCCACCCGGAGACTACATAGTTAATTCCAGGTCAGCCTGGGCCAGAGTGAGACCTTACCTCGAAAAACCAAAAAAAAAAAAAAACCTGTCTCTCTTGGGGCTGTAGAGATGGCTCATCAGATAAGGCGCTTGCCTGCAAAGCCCAACAACCAGGGTTTGATTCCTCAGGACCCCACATATAGCCAGCTGCATAGAGTGGCACACTCATCAGGAGTTCATTCAGTGGCTAGAGGCCCTGGTGTTCCCATTCTTTCTCTCTCTCTCTGCAAATTAAATAAATACCCCTTTTTTGTTTTTTTGTTTTTTTGTTTTGTTTTTTGAGGTAGGGTCTCACTGTGGTCCAGGCTGACCTGGAATTCACTATGTAGTCTCAGGGTGGCCTTGAACTCATGGCAATCCTCCTACCTCCCGAGTGCTGGGATTAAAGGCGTGCGCCACCATGCCCGACAAATACAAATTTTTTTTTTTTTTTTTTTTTGTTTTTGCGAGGTAGGGTCTCACTCTGGTCCAGGCTGACCTGGAATTCACTATGTAGTCTCAGGGTGGCCTCGAACTCTTGGCGATCCTCCTACCTCTGCCTCCCGAGTGCTGGGATTAAAGGCGTGCGCCACCACGCCCGGCTTACAAATATTTTTTTTAAAACCTGTCTCTCCCTTTAGTCCAAGCACTCAGGAGGCAGAGGTAGGAAGATCGCTGTGAGTTCGAGGCCACCCTGAGAATACAGAGTGAATTCCAGGGCTAGAGGGTGACCCTACCTCAAACCTCTCACCGCACCCCCCCCCAAAAAAAAAACCTGTTTCTCGGGCTGGAGAGATGGCTTAGCGGTAAAGGCGCATGCCTGTGAAGCCCAAGGACCCAGGTTCAAGTCTCCAGGTCCCACTTAAGCCAGATGCACATGGTGGTACATGCATCTGGAGTTTGTTTGCAGTGACTAGAGGCCCTGGCATGCTCATTCTCTCTCCCTCTCTCTATCTCAAATAAATAAATAAAAATAAATTATTAAAAAATATTTTTATGTATATTTATTTATTTATTTGAGAGATGCAGAAAGAGACAGAGAGAGGAAGAATGGGCATGTCAGGGCCTCCAGCCACTGTAAATGAACTCCAGACGCAAGCACCACTTTGTACATCTGGCTTACATGGGTCCTAGGGAATTGAACCGAGGTCCTTTGGGTTTGTAGGCAAGTGCTGTAACCGCTAAGCCATCTCTCCAGCCCCAATAAAATATTAAAAAAAAAAAACACCTAAGCCCCGAGTGGTGGCGCACGCCTTTAATCCCAGCACTTGGGAGGCAGAGGTAGGAGGATCGCTGAGAGTTTGAGGCCACCCTAAGACTACATAGTTAATTCCAGGTCAGCCTGGACCAGAGTGAAACCCTACCTTGCAAAACCAAAAAAAAAAAAAAAAAAATCTGTCTCTCAATACTTTACTTTGTTGGTTTTTTGTTTTGTTTATTTTTTATTTAGTTTTATTTATTTATTTATTTGAGAGAGAGAGAGGTACAGAAATAGGCAGGGAGAGAAAGAGAGAGAATGGGCATGCCAGGACCTCCAGCCACTGCAAACGAACTCCAGATGCATGTGCCTCCTTGTGCATCTGGCTTATGTGGGTCCTGGGGAGTTGAACCTGGGTACTTTGGTTTTGCAGGCAAACACCTTAACCACTAAGCCATCTCTCCGGCCCTTGTTTTGTTTTTTGAGGTAGGGTTTCACTCTGATCCAGGCTGACCTGGAATTCACTATGTAGTCTTAGGGTGGCCTCGAACTCATGGCCATCCTCCTACCTCTGCCTCCCAAGTGCCGGGATTAAAGGTGTGCACCACCACACCTGGCATATTTTTATTTATTTGAGAGAGGCAGACAGAGACAGAGAAAATACCTGGCTTTACTTTGTCTCATCTCTGAATTCTTCTTCTGATGGTGACAAAAACCTAGAAGCACCGTGTCAAGGTCTCAGTGTGGCCTCTCTAGCTCTGAGACCTCTCTAGTCTACACCGCTAGCAACATCACTTGTGAACCAGCCATGAGATTACCAAGAGTTGGTGAGCTTTCTTACAGCTTCACTCTATCTCTTCCAGGACTGGAATAGTATGCCACAATGTTGTGGGCACAAGTCAAACATCTAAATGACACTGGGACAATAGCTATTTAAGGACTCCTGTGAATGGACAAGTGAAATTGCAGGCATAGCTGGACAGAGTGGCATTAGGTCCTCAAACTTAGTGTAAGAAAATGTCCAGGGCTGGAGAGATTGCTTAGTGGTTAAGGTGCATGCCTGTGAAGCCTAAGGACCCAGGTTCAATTCTCCAGGTCCCACGTAAGCCAGATACACATGGTGGCACATGCATTTGGAGTTCATTTGCAGTGGCTAGAGGCCCTGGCATGCCCATTCTCATACACACTGTCTCTCTCCCCCCTCTGTGTCTCTAATAAATGAATGAATAAGTAAGTAAGTAAATAAATAAATAAATCTTTAAAAAAAAAGAAAATGTCCATACAATAACAGGTAAATTGATGGAGTCTCCAGAAACAGACCTCTTAGACAAATTGTCTTTGAGTGACCTTGCAGGGTGAAAATCTAGGTGAGGAATCACACAGCCCAGAGGGGTGCTTGTCTTTTATTAGAGAAAGAACATTTGTTTACTGCCAAGGTTACAGGCAAAAAATTCAATGGGCTGGGAGAAGGCTTAACAGTTAAGGCACTTGCCTGCAGAGCCTAAGGACCCAGATTCAATTCCCCAGTACCCATGTAAGCCAGATGCACAAGGTGGCGCATGTGTCTGGAGTTCCAGCAGTTTCTAGAGACCCATTCTCATTCTCCCTCTGTCTCCCTCACTCTCTCTCTCAAATAAATAAATAAATAAATAAATATTTATAAAAAATAATTTTAAGTTGATTTTTTTTTTTTTGTTTTTTGAAGTAGGATCTTTCTCTAGCCCAGGCTGGCCTGGAATTCACTATGTAGTCTCATGGTGACCTCGAACTCATGGCAGTCCTCCTACCTCTGCCTCCTGAGTGCTGAGATTAAAGGTATGCATCACCATGCCCAGTTTAAGTTGATTTTTTTTTACTTAATAAAAAGTCAGCAGCATTAGAGAGATGGCTTAGCGGTTAAGGAACATGCCTGCGAAGCCTAAGGGACCCCGGTTCAATTCTCGGGGTCCCATGTAAGCCAGATGTACGTGGTGGCACATGCGTCTGGAGTTCGTTTGCAGTGGCTAGAGGCCCTAGTGCACCCATTCTCACTCTCTCTCTCTCCCTTTCTCTGTCTCTAATAAATAAACAAATAAAATCTTTTTAAAAAAAAAAAAAGCCAGCACCATGACAAAAAAAGCATGAATGGGGTGGATTAAAAATTCACCTTTAGTCGGGCATGGTGGCGCATGCCTTTAATCCCAGCACTCAGGAAGCAGAGGTAGGAGGATTGCCATGAGTTCGAGGCCATCCTGAGACTACATAGTGAATTCCAGGTCAGCCTAAAATAGAGTTAGATCCTACCTCAAAGAGCCACAAAAAAAATTTTTTTTTCAACTTTAAGGTGGGCCACACCTTTAATCCCAGCACTAGACACGCTGGAGGCAGACATAGGAGGACTGATGTGAGTTTAATGCCAGCCTGAGACTACATAGTGAATTCCAGGTAGGCTTGGGCTACAGCAAGACCCTACCTCAAAAAACAAAATATAAAAACAACAAAAGACAGGCGTGGTGGTGCATGCCTTTAATCCCAGCCTCCAACTTCCACTGGATCAAAGACCCAGAAATCTTGTGTGGCATTTATAGGGAAATATAAGAGAAACATCTATTTACCCCAAGTAAGGAGTGTGGAGAAAGATTACAGAGAAAGATTCTGACAAGCCCAAATTGTCAAAACAAATGAGTTTATCGGGGTTACTTACAGGTGTATGAAAAGTCCTAACTTCAGTAAGAATTGGCTGCCCACTGAGCCTCTATTTTACATGACTCTATAGCTACAGATTTGATGGAATACTGTGTTTAGAGCGCCACCTAGTGTTGGATACCAACTTGGTCCTTGCTCCTAGCCGGGACTCTTGGCCTTGGCAAACACTGTCCATCTGTAGGAAGGACGGCTTTTCTTGCTGCAGTCTGGCAAACAGAACAGCTAAACAGCATCCTCAAGATGGAGTCATTCTGACCAAGATTCAGTGTACTAGTCTCACCACATTTTGTCCCTTGCTAGGCAGGGTCAGCAGTCCAACATCAGACAGAGGGTAGTTATGGAAAATGGACTTTTGCCCCTTTCCGCCCTCAGATTAAGGGATGAAAAATCTCTGAGGGGGAAAATGAGGAAGGAAAGTGAAGCATAGGGGAAAAAAGACAAACTATGACGGCTAACAGCTGATGCAACTGCAGAGCCACGTCACACACCACATCCTGTGACCATGCAAACAGCAAAAACAAGACCACCAAGGTGGGCTTGGTGGTGCATGCCTTTAATCCCAGCCCTTGGGAGGCAGAGGTAGGAGGATCACCATGAGTTCAAGGCCACACTGATACTACATGGTGAGTTCCAGGTCAGTGTGGGCTAGAGTGAGACCCTACCTCGAAAAACAAAACAACAAACAAAAAGACCACCAGAAGCTGGAGCCAACATGGATGCCACACACAGCTAACTGTCCTTTGCTTCATAATAATGGCATAGTGGCCTTGCAAATTGGCTGCTCCTCTTATGCTCCCCCATTGACACATCTGAAAACACATATAAGGGCAGAAGCAGGGAGTAAAACCATCTTCTGGGAAAACTCCAACCCATGCCTGGGATTTCCTTCTTTTTCCTATCTTAACTCATGAACAACCCTACTCTCTATTAAAGACAGAGCTATCCAAAATCCTAAGAAACACAAATTGCACTTGACAAGCTCATACCCTCTTGAGTGTAGGCTTTTGCCCTGTAAAAAAGCTTCATCCCTCTTCCTTACTTTGTCTTATCTTTAAATTTGTTTACTGGGGCTGGGGAGATGGCTCAGAGATTGAAGGTGCCTGCTTGCTCGAAAAGCCTGCCATCTCTGTTCAATTCTCCAGAGCCCATGAAGGGCCAGATACAAAATGGCACATACATTTAGAGTTTTAGAGTTCATTTGCATCAGCAGGAAGCTCTGGTGTTCCCATTCTCATTCTCTCTCTCTCTCTCTCTCTCTCTCTCTCTCATAAATAAATTGTTCTCTTACAAGAACCTGGATACATTGTGTAGAGATCTCAGTCTGGTCTGAGACCTCCCAGTCTTTACCAATTGCAACCATCAAAGTGGGCTCCAATCCAACACAAGTGGTGTCCTTATGCAAGGAGCAAGTTGTGACCACAGGAGAGGTTCTGTGTGTGTAGAGGGAAGAGGATGTGAGGACCTAGACCCCAAGGAAAGACTGCCATCTACAAGCCAAGGAGAGGACAAAGAACTCATTCTTCCTTCACAGTCCTAAAGAAGTCAACCCTGCCTGTACCTTGATTGCCCCTCTGCCTATGTGTATAGGCTACAGAATGGTTTGTGTACTGCTTTAGATGTGCCAAAAATTTTAAGACAGTCTTTTCAGAGCTGGGAAGATGGCTCAGCCATTAAAGGTACTTGCTTTTAAAGCCTACAGGTACAGGTTCGATTCCCCAGTACCCATGTAAAACCAGATGCACAAAGTAGGGCATGCATTTGAAATTTGTTTGCAGGGGCAAGAAATCCTGCTGTGCTTATTCTCTCTGATTGCAAATAAAAAATTATATATATTGGTTTTTTTGAGGTAGGGTCTCACTCTAGCTTAGGCTGACCTGGAATTCACTATGTAGTCTCAGGCTGGCAGGCTGGCCTTGAACTCATGGTGATCCTCCTACCTCTGCCTCCCGAGTGCTGGGATTAAAGGTGTGCACCATCGCGCCCAGCTCAATAAAAAATTTTTTAAAAGACAGTATTTACAGTATCTTCCAATTCTAAATATTTTCTAACATACATTAGAAATTCTTGCACTTGGGACTGGGGAGATGGCCCAGCAGTTAAAGGGTCTTGCTTGCAAACCCCAGGTTTGATTCCCCAGTACCCTTGTAAAACTTGGCACGCAAAGTGGCACATAAATCTGGAGTTTGCAGCAGCAGGAGGCCCTGGCATACCCATTCTCTCTCTCCCCCCCTTCTCTCTCTCCCTCTCTCTCTCTCTCTCTCTCTCTCTCACTCATAAATAAGTAAAAATATTTTTAGGGCTGGAGAGATGGCTTAGTGGTTAAGGCACATGCCTGTGAAGCCTAAGGACCCTGGTTTGATTCTCCAGGTCCCACATAAGCCAGATGCACAAGGGGGCACATGCATCTGGAGTTCGTTTGCAGTGGCTAGAGCCTCTGGTGTTCCCATTATCTCTCTCTCTTTCTCTCTCTCTCTCTCTCTCTTTCTCTGTCTTAAATAAATAAATATAAAAGGAAAAGATCTTCCTTAAAATTTTTTCAATTATTCATTTATTTATTTGCAAGCAGAGAGAGAAATAGAAGAGAGGCAGACAGAGAGAGAATGGGCATGCCAGGGCCTCTAGCCACTGCAAATGAACTCCAGATGCAAGTGCCCCTCATGATCTGGCTTATGTGGGTCTTGGAGAATCAAACTGGGATCCTTTGGATTCACAGGCAAAAGCCTTAACCACTAAGCCATTTCTCCAGCACCACCCCCCAAAAAAAATCTTTTTAAGAAAGTCTTGGAGTTGGAGAGATGACTCAGCAGTTAAAGTGCTTGCTTACAAAGCTTGACAGCCTACGTTTGATTCCTCAGTGCCCATGTGAGCCAGATGCACAAAATGGAACATGTACCTGGAGCTTGTTTGCAGTGGCAAGATGCCCTTGCCCTCCCATTCCCAATCTCTTATTCTCATTCTCTCACTCTTTCTCCACATCTCTATTTGCAAATAAATATTTTAAAAAAAAACTCTTAGAATTCTTAGAAAATTTTAAAAAGTTCTTAAGTTCTCAAACATGAAAAAATTTTAAATTATTTATTTATTTATTTATTTATTCTGTTTTTTCAAGGTAGGGTCTTGCTCTAGTCCAGGCTGATCTGGAATTTACTATGTAATCTCAGGGTGGCCTCAAACTCATGATGATCCTCCTACCTCTGACTCCCAAGTGCTGTGATTAAAGGTATGTGCCATCATACCTGGTTAAAAATATTTTTATTATTTCTTAATTTGAGAGCAAGAAAAGAAAGAGAAAGAGGATACACGGGCACAAACTCCAGATGCATGCACCACTTTGTGTGTCTGGCTTTATGTGGGTACTGGGGATTCGAACTAGGGCCCACAAACATTGCAAGTAAGCACTTTTAACTGCTGAGCCATCTCTCTAGCCCCAAACATGAAATTTTAAATTAGCCCTGTTATTACTCTTCCCAGGAAGATGTGAATGAACATCTTTTTACCCCAGGTCTTGTAACAGCTACTTGAACATAGCTTTTGCTGCAAGATAACTAAATCTCTGACTGACCTTGTATCTGTCTCTTTTACTTTGAGTCTGTATAACATATCAATGACCCAGAAAATGTCTGTCTCCATGTCTTGTTTTTCATGCATGGCTGAACACATGTACAGAGGAGTCACTGGCCTAGGCTGGCGGTCACCTCGGATTCCAAGAATGCATAGCTCAGAAGGACAGACTATTCCCTAATGAGGACAATCATCCAGAATGGTGAGGTCACACCTGGAGCAAAAGCAATCTTCTGAGAACCAGCTTGTCCCTTCATGCAAGGACTTCTTTGGGACCACTTTGCAGATCAAGCAGACTATATCTTGAACTGGGACTGTGTAATAATGCATGCCTTTTGTCCCCTGACCCAGTCTTCCTTTATTTAAACCTAAAGTTCATATCAGTATCCTAAAGATGGCCTTGGGACCCCTTAACCTGCTCTTCCCAGTGTGGCCACCTTGATTAAATCTCCTCTCTTACCAGGCGTGGTGGCACATGTAGTGATCGCCATGAGTTCGAGGCTACCCTGAGACTACATAGTGAATTCCAGGTCAGCCTAAGCTAGAGTGAGACCCTCGAAAAAATCAAAATAAATATTAGGAGGCAGAGGTAGGGAGATAGATCACTGTGAGTTCCAGGCCAACCTGAGACTACAGAGTGAATTCCAGGTCAGCCTGGGCAAGAGTGAGACCCTACCTCAAAAAAAAAAAAAAAAACGGCTGGAGAGATGGCTTAGTGGTTAAAGCACTTGCCCACTAAGCCTAACAACCCAGGTTTGGTTCTCCAGGTCCCACGTAAGCCAGATGTACTTGGTGGCACATGCATCTGGAGTTTGTTTGACTTGGCTAGAGGCCCTGGTGCACCCATTCTCTCTCCTTCTCTCTATCTCTAATAAAAATAAATCTTAAAAAACAGCAACAACAACAACAAAAAACTCCTGTTTTCACTATTACTCATCTCTCAAATTCATACATTGGGGACAAGTGGCCCAAGATTAGCTTGTTGGGGACTGCTAGTTTTGCTCCAAACATCTGGTTACATCTGGGCACCAATGACAGACCAAATAGGTGATTCTATCCAAGTCCAGCTTGGTGAAACAATGAGTTTATCTGAGATAGAAATTGGGATAAGAAAATTTAGAAGTTCCTGCCCCAAAGTTATGCCCCATACTGTAGGCTCTGTGCTGGTTATGTCCAACACTGTAGTTTGTATTGTTTCAAGGCCATGATCTGTATTGAAGTTCCTGTCCCATGCTATATATCACCTTGTGTTTCTTTTCATCTCCATAACACAGCGGTATGCATCTGTCTGTTATTTTTCTGCTTCTGTAAAACTTGCCTATGCCATACTCAAGATCTATGGCTCTAGGCCAGGGCTCTGAGAATTAACAATAACAAGAGTAGTCCAAGATAAGATATATAAGCTTGGAACCACCAAGAATCTGGGTCCAGCTGGGCAGTGGTGGGGCACACACATTTAATCCCAGCACTCAGGAGGCAGGGGTAGAAGGATCACAGAGAGTTCAAGGCCACCCTGAGACTACCTAGTGAATTCTAGGTCAGCCTGGGCTAGAGTGAGACCTTACCTCAATAAAAAAACAAACAAACAGGGCTGGAGAAATGGCTAAGCGGTTAAGGCGTTTGCCTCCCAAGCCACAGGATCCCGGTTCAATTCTCCAGGACCCACATAAGCCAGATGTACAAGAGGCACATGCATCTGGAGTTCGTTTGCAGTGGCTAGAGGCCCTGGTGTGCCCATTCTCTGTGTGTCTGCCTCTCTTCTATCTCGCTCTCTCTGCTTGCAAATAAATAAATGAAATATATTTTTAAAAAAACATAAAAAAGAATCAGGGTCTAGGGTTTGGAAGAGATTCCCCTGGGCCCACATTGGCATGAAAATAAACTGATTCTCCACTCAATCTCTGGTGTTGGTTCTGTGAGCCTCAGTTTCCCATATCATACTAGGCTTTCTCACAGAAGCAGGAGGGTGTTTTTTGTTTGTTTGCTTGTTTGTTTTGGTTTTGATTTTTTGAGGTAGGGTTTCACTCTAGCTCAGGCTTACCTGGAATTCACTATGTAGTCTCAGGGTGGCCTTGAATTCATGGTAATCCTCCTACCTCTGCCTCTTGAGTGCTGGGATTAAAGATGTGTGCCACCACGCCCAGTGATTCATATATATATATTTACTTGTGAGGAGGGCAGGGAGAATGGGCACACCAGGGTCTCTTACCACTGCAAATGAATACAAGACACACGTGCCACTTTATGCATCTGGCTTTATATGGGTTCTGGAGAACTGAACCCCAGGCCAGCAGGCTTTGCAAGTGCCTGTACCTGCTAAGCCATCTCCTCTGCCCAAGGATTTCTTTATTTACAGGGGCATGAGTGACTCAAAAGCAACTGCATCATCAAAAAGGCCCACCCCATGAGCCGGAGAGATGGCTTAGCAGTTAAGGCGCCTGCCTGCCAAGCCTAAGAACACAAGATCCAATCTCCATGTCCCACGTTTAGCCAGATGCAAAAGTGACGCAAGGGTGCAATGCCACACTTGACCACAAGGGGGCGCACGCATCTGGAGTTCATTCACAGCAGCTGACAGGCTGCTGGCGCGTCCATTCTCTGTCTTCCTCTCCCTCTGTCTCGCTCCAAAAAAAAAAAAAAAAAAAAAAGGCCCACCCCAGTATAGGTGATGAACTTGAGTTCTGCCCTTAGTTAACCTCCCACCTCTTACCTATTATCACACCTCCCTCGGGACCAAGTGCAGTTGGGAAGGGGAGGGTGCAGGAAGGAATAATAGCTGGAACCCAAAGCAAGGGACCCTGCCCTGCTCTCCTCAGGAGAATTGATAGCCCCACTCACCTTTTCCACAGACCTAGCAATGCTTGTAGTATTGTTTATTTATTATGTTTGTTTGCAAGGGTGGGGGGAGAATGGGCACAGCAGGGCCTCTTGCCACTGCAAACAAACACCAGACACATGCACCACTTTGTTTGTGCACCTGGCTTTTCATGGGTACTGGAGAATTGAACCCAAGCCATCAGGCTTGGCAAACAAGTGCCTGTAACCACTGAAGCATCTCTCCAGCCCCACCTTGTATTATTTTATTGCTATGACTTTATCACCAAGCTGATCTTAGGACAACATAGCAGTCTCTGCTCCCTGGCAGTAACAGTCATTCTATGTGCAGGGGAAACGGCTGCTAGTTTAACTTACCGGAGATACGGAAATCAGATACACTTTGACAGTGACTCTGAAGTATGTAACATACACTTGCTTCTTGGGCTCACGGTTTTCATCAGCATTTCATTTGCACTTGAAGAGAACTTTATTGTATGAACATATTGCAAGCTGGTCATATTCCCATGGGGTTATACTCTTATGCTCCCTCCCCACCCCATTCCACTGAGGCCCTTCTTGGTGGGGTTATCAGTAAACACTGTGGGTTTGTGAATATACCAGTCAGTCTCTGGGGAGGGAGGGAGTGGGGGGACACAATGCCTCAGAGTACTCCTGCCCACCCTGTGGCTCTTACATTCTTTCTGCCCCCTCTTCCACAATGCTCCCTGAACCTTGGGGTGTGTAGCAAGCCACCTTTACTTTGCTTTTGTTGTTGTTGTTTTTTCAAGGTAGGGTCTCACTCTAGCCCAGGCTGACCTGGAATTCCCTATATAGTCTCAGGGTGACCTCAAACTCACAGTGATCCTCCTACCTCGCCTCTGGGATTAAAGGTATGTGCCACCACGCCTGGCACAAGTCTCCTTTAACGTTGAGCTCTCAGCAGCCTCTGATTTTTTGAGTCTCAACTGAGAACCAAGTCAGAAGCTTGGAAGGTCATTGACCCTAGAGGGAAGATCCCATTGTTTGGCTAAAAAGAGAGGTTATATCCACCAAAAAGTCTTCTAAATGTCTGTTTATCCCCTTAAATCCTCACTGTTCTCACTTGTGCCTTAAAAAAAAGAAATCTGCTTTTTTTTTTCTTTGGTTTTTCGAGGTAGGGTCTCACTCTGGTCCAGGCTAACCTGGAACTCACTATGTAGTCTCAGGGTAGCCTCGAACTCATGGTGATCCTCCTACCTCTGCCTCCCGAGCGCTGGGATTAAAGGTATGCGCCACCACGCCCAGAGGTCCTTTTTTTTTTTTTTTTTTTTTTTTTTTTTTTCTCGAGGTAGGGTCTCTGGTCCAGGCTGACCTGGAATTAACTATGTAGTCTCAGGGTGGCCTCGAACTCTTGGCGATCCTCCTACCTCTGCCTCCCAAGTGCTGGGATTAAAGGCATGTGCCACCACGCCCGGCTGCTTTTTACAGATAGTAGTGAACTCCAGGGAGACCCAAGACCCATCAGTACAAGAAAAAACAACAAAAAGAAACCCTGACTGCTTAGCACAAAATTAGCATCTCTATCACATTTGCCAAGGTACAGGAAACATCACAGAAGTGGCTGATGTATACTTAAGAGTGCTGCTCTCTTAAGTGCTGCTCTCTCTCTACCGCCAGCCTGAGAACCTCCTCCAGGTAGAAGACACTGAGAAGAATGTGTACTCTTTTTCATTTTTATTTTTTTTTGACGCAGGGTATCACTGTGGTCCAGGTTGGCCTGGAACTCACTGCAGTCCTCCTACTTCAGCTTCCAGAGTGCTGGGATTAAATGCAGGCTCTACTATGATCAGCTTAAAAATGTTTCAGATACTGTTTTGTCTGTGTCTGGTAATTCAAATATTACACACTCATCTATGTATGTCCACCTAGTTTATCACTACCTAGGGATGACGTTGAAAATCTGCTTCTAGGGCTGAAGAGATAGCTTAGCGGTTTAGGCGTCTGCCTGCTAAGCCTAAGAATGAAGGTTCCAATCTCCAGGTCCCACATTTAGCCAGATGTAAAGTGACACAAGGGTGCGATGCTGCACTTGCCCACAAGGGGGCACACGCATCTGCAGTTCTTTCACAGTGGCCGAGAGGCTGCTGGCCCGCCCATTCTGTCTTCTGTCTCCCTCTCTGTCTCTCGGAAGAAGGAAGAAGGAAGAAGGGAAGAAGGAAGAAGGAAGGAGGAAGGAGGGAGGGAGGGAGGGAGGGAGGGAGGGAGGGAGGAAGGAAGGAAGGAAGGAAGGAAGGAAGGAAGGAAGGAAGGAAGGAAGGAAGGAAAAGAAAGAAAGAAAGAAAGAAAGAAAGAAAGAAAGAAAGAAAGAAAGAAAGAAAGAAAGAAAGAAAATCTGCTTCTGAGGCCGGGCGTGGGGGTGCATGCCTTTAATCCTAGCACTCAGGAAGCAGAGGTAGGATTGCTGTGAGTTCGAGGCCACCCTGAGACTACATAGTGAATTCCAGGTCAGCCTGGGCTGGAGACCCTACCTTTAAAAAAAAAAAAAAAAAAAAAAAAGTAGGAGATAAGCGTGGTGGCACATACTTGTAATCCCATAATTTGGAAGGCTGAGGCAGGAGGATCACTGCAAGTCCAAGGCCAGCTTGGGCTAAATATCAAGATCCTGTCTCAGAACAAAACAAACAAAACATAGGCCAGGAGGGCTATGGTGACTCATGTTGTCAACTCAATTGGATCTGGAATCAGCTAAGACTCCTCTCTAGGCAGGTCTGTGAGAACCATTTGTGTACACTGGCTACCAAATTAGTCTCATACAACTTTGAAAACCATCTTCCTTCCTAAAGTTTGTCTTCTTGAGAGCTAGGGTGAATCACCAATGTGAACTGTATTTACAGGGCACAGTTCTAGACTCATTTCTCCTGGTGCTTTTCATCCTCCAGGCTTTCTTATTGCTCAACAATTGCCATGGACCTGTCTTCCTCTCTAGGGAATGTCTGTGTTATACAATGCTCCTCATACATTAGGGGTGGGCTGTGCTTAAATCTCACCGAAATTTGTTGGAAACTGTCACTCTCACACCTCCAAGAAACATAGGGAGACCAAGTCATGATTGTGAGGTTTATTGGGAATAACACCTTTGAAGGACTGCAGGGACCCAAGGCCACCACAGAGCTGCCATGAACTCAACCAGCCAGCAGGAAGACAGGGGCAACCAGCCTAGAAATGGCTCAGGCCCCCACATCCTCACTGATTTTGTTCCAGGTGGAGGCCGCCCCAAAAGAATGCAGCCTTAGGGTTATGGCTGAGCAGATCCAGAGGCGATAAGCAGAGGCTGCCAACATCTGCACTCCTTGCAGCTGTATATACTGAGACCTAAGTGATGCACCCCTGGCTACTACAGACTCCCCAGTCTCAGACTGGCTGGCTTTCAGGTGCCATGCAACCCAAGTCACATCCTGTGGACCTGCGGAGATAGCTTCCTTCTGTCCTTTGGGTTTTGAACTTAAGGATATTGCCCCCAGGATTACTGAGATTTCTAAGAAAATGAGGCTGAAATGGGCAGAAGCCAGGCAGAGCAAAGCAGCCTTGGTGCTCCAAGCCCAAAGAAGTCTGGGTGGCTCCAGATTCTCCCACAAACTCTTGGGTTCTTGACCTTCCCAGGGACTTTCGGAGTAAAGCAGAAATTGGCCAAAGACCCTTTTTTTTTCCTTCCCATGGCCACACAGGTAGGCAGGAAGGCATCGGCCAAATGCTTCACTGCAATCCCTATTCCTCCACCCTATTTCGTTTTCCTGACCCTGCAAACTTCACAAACCTTCCCCTCTTAAAAACATGGGCATAGGTCTGGTTCACCCTCTCCTCAGGAGCTTGGGGATACAGCCTTGCTTTTTAAGGACAGTGTTGAAACATTCTTTTTAGCACATGACCTGAGCCCTCACAGTAGCTGTGGGGTACAAAGACTGTTCACCTCACATGGGGGACCCAAGATCAGCAGACTGGACCTGCACCAAAATCACATACCACCTGGAGTGTCCTCAAGTCCTAAGGAGGAAGACGGCAGTCAGGTGGGGAAAGTACCTGCCCAGGGGACTCAGACATGGCTGCAGGCCGCTCAGGAGAGGCCGGCCCGTTCCAGGTCCTGGGGTAGTATCCTGCCCTTCTTGCGGGCCTTCTGCAGGCGCCGCTCAGCCCGGGCCACCTTCTTCTTGCGCAGGTTCTGGCGCCGCTTGTCCTGCCGCTGCTGCATCTTCTCCACCACATGCGCTGAGCGCTTCTCCCACTGGCGCTGCCGCTGTGCCTTCCGCTTCTCCTTGCGCTTCAGGGCCTCCTGCAGCAGGCGCTCATCGTCACGGATCTTCACACCTTCCGCCTTGTACAGCAGATTGGTCCACTTCATCTTGGTCTCCAGTTCCTGGGCCTTGCCCGCGTCCTGCTCACGCAGCTCCTCTAGTCGGTCCTGGCGTGCATGCAGGCGCTCCAGCAGCTGCCGGTAGTTCCTGCCCGTCAGCGGGGTCAGGTTGCCCTTCACCTTCTGCCGCTTCTCCTTCCTGCGCTCAGCCTTGCTGGCCGGCTCCTCCTCGGTCACCTCCACCTACACACGAGGGGCACGTAAGGGATAGTGGTACACACACCACTCCCAGCCCTTGCCAGTGCCTCAGACCAGTGGAAAGGCTTTTGCCTCCTTAGATGGGATTCACTGATCCACAGGCACACTGCCAGCAAGGGGCAAAGGCAAGGCCAACAGAACTCAGTCCAGGCAGCCCCACCCTCCCCATACCTCGCTCTGGCTCAACCCTCACCTTATTAAAGATCAGCCCCTGCTCCTGTGGCTTCTTGCTGGCCACTTCTGGGGGAGCCTCAGCTGCCTCCTCCTTCTTTTCAGCCTTTGCAGCCTTCTCCTTGGCTCGCAGCTCCTTCCGCTTCCTCTTCTTTCGCTCCCGCTCCTGTTTTCTCCGCTGCCTTTTCTCAAGCGTGGCAGCAGACAGCTCCTTGGTGCTGCCCTGGGGAAGGCCAGGGTTCACTCATCAGAGCTCTCGCAAGCTCAGCATCCCCCACCTGGCACACGGCTGAGATGGGACCAGGGCTGTAGGGTGTGTGAGGAGATCCTCAGGCCCTGGGTCCACAGGATTGATGTTTCACAAAGTCATGGCCTGCTACCCACATGTAAGGAACCCCAGAGGGCATGAATAGGGAACCCTGACAAACACACATGCCTTTAATCCCAGCACTCGGGAGGCAGAGGTAGGAGGATCATCACTGTGAGTTTGAGGCCAGCCTGAGACTACATTGTGAGTTCCAATTCAGCCTGGGCTAGAGCGAGATCCTACCTCAGAAAGAAAGAAAGAAAGAAAGAAAGAAAGAAAGAAAGAAAGAAAGAAAGAAAGAAAGAAAGAAAGAAAGAAAGAGGGGAGGAGGAAGGGAGGGAGGGAGGGAGGGAGGGAGGGAGGAGGGGAGGGGAGGGGGGGGGGGGAAAGGGGAGGGAGGGGGAGGGGAGGGGAGGGGAGGGGGAGGGGAGGGGGGGGGGGGAGGGGGGGGAGGGGAGGGGAGGGGTAGAAGAACTCTGAGCCAGGCATGGTAGTGCACACCTTTAATCTTAGCACTCAGGAGGCTGAGGTAGGAGGATCACTATGAGTTTGAAGCCAGCCTGAAACTACATAGTGAATTCTAGGTCAGCCTGGACTAGAGTGAAAACACCCTACCCGCCCCCCAAAAAAAAGAAAAAGAAAGAAAGAAAGAAAGAAAGAAAGAAAGAAAGAAAGAAAGGGAAAGAAAGAAAACTCTGCATCTCCTTCTCTCCCAGGCAAACCACCCTCAGTCAGCAGAGGTTGAGAAACCACTCCACAAGCATGCTCTGGGCACTCAGTGAGGGCTCCCACCTACCTGGCCACGAGCCTGCTGGATCTTCTCATGCAGCCGCTGTCGTAGGACATCCAAAGCAAAGACAGAGTCAGGCTCTTTGGCCTGGCCACCTGCAGGGAAAGAGAATGAACTAAAAGGAGAACCTCTTCCAACCTTTCCAACGTCTCACTCCAGAGCCCAGCATCTAAGCTTCACCCTCTACTGAGGCCTCCCTGTCCCCTGGGGGAAATAGGGGATCTACAGGCCAACCCAGGAAGTCCTACTTCACCTTTTCTACTTAGATTGGTCCAGACAACCTCCTCCAAAGCAGGTAACTAACTGGCTGCTTCACTAGGTAGGCCACTGTGGTATGAGAAAACAGCCAAATTGCTCCAGGGCCTCAGTGACCTTGCCCCTGGACATCTGGTCACCATGCAGTCCAGGGCCACTCTGTGCCACATCTCATTCATCCAGCGCTCCTGTGATCTTTGTTCTCTACAAAGTCTTGAGTCACTCTTATGTGCCTGCTGGTACTTTTTCTTGAGCAGAGGGGACCACATTTGTATCTATACCTCATCCCAGCCCTATCCCTACATGTCCTGAAGCCCCTCACCTGCAGGGGACCCTGGGGGACTGGGATTCTCTACTTTGGCTGCTGTTGGCTTCTTGGTCCCAGATGCAGCTGGAGACTTCTTCCCTGGTGATTTTGCCTTATGCTCTGCAGCCTTCTGTTGCTGCTCCTGGAATGTCTTTTGTGTTTTTTTCCTTTTCTTTTTTGGGGGACCCACAGTTTCTGAGCCTTGTGTTTTGCCAGCTGAAATACAAAATGACAAAAAGTTGCATCTCAGTTTCTCTAACCCATTAGTGGAAAGGAAGTGCAAAGATTTTTGATGCCACAAGGACACAGCACCAGGGTGGAGAAGCCAGTGGCACTTAACTACACAGCTCAGAACCACAACCTGCTGTGAGGGCAGACTGGCCACACACATCAAAACGCAAAATACAAGCCCAGTGTGGTAGCTCATGCCTGTAATCCCAGTGCTCAGGAGGACAGCCTGAGCTACATAGCTTTTTGAAACAGTCTTACTAAGATGCCCAGGTGGGCTGGAGAGACGGCTCAGCAGTTAAGGTGCTAGACTGCAAAGCCTAAGTTCGATTCACCAATATCCATATAACGCCAGATATACAAAGTAGCACATGCTTCTGGAGTTTGCTTGCAGTGACCAGAGGCCCTGGTATGCTCATTCTCTGTCTTTTTCTCTCCCAAATAAATATATGTATATTTAAAGATGCCCATGTGGCACAGAACTCACTATAGTCAAGCAAGCCGACCTTCAACTTGCAAGTCGCCTACATCAGTCTCCCCAGTAGCTGTACAGGCTTGCCACCAGGCCTAGTTACAATGACCTACTTATAATGCAGACTATCACTTGAAGGGATGGGAGGAAATATTAAATAGAAAAACTAGATAGGGTGGACATACATGAAATACACATAGGACAGGACAAACACAGTCCACGGTCACCTCTAGGTGGTGACAAAACAAGTTTTCTGCTTTCCTTGTAATGAACACGTTCTTCCTTGTCTGATGGTTCCTGCTACCCCTTGCTGCCTTCCACTTCTCCAGGGCCCAGGAGCGACTCAGGAGCACCAGTTGCCCTTATCTTAGGCTCGTTTCTGTGGTGCCTGCTTTGGGTCTGCCTCTGTGGGAAGCCACCCATACCAGGGACCCCCAGGCCTGAGTCAACTTCTTCCTGCTTTCTCCTGCCCCAAAGGGCCCGGGCCCAAGCTGTGGTCCGGCGGCAGGTGTGAAGCTGCAGCCAAACCCTTCTTGGGGAAGGAAGCCTGGACCAACTCCAGGGCCGCGGTTCAGGCTGATGCTCCGGAAGATGGGTGTCTCTGAGCTCTTCGGACATGCACAGATCTATATCGTCGACCAGAGGTGGGTGGGCTGTTCGGGGTCACCAAAGGCCAGCGACCGCCGTCCGAACTACGGCGGGAAATGGGGGCCCCTCCGCAGCCCCCAGCCCCAACCCGACCCCAAGTTACCCCGTTGGCGCCTCGGCAGCTCGGGGCCTGGCTGGGCGCAGATCTTCCTGGCCAAGTCCTGCAGGTAGGTGTCCTTGGCGAGCAGTGAGGCCATGGCTGACAACGAGAGCCGGCGCTGCACACGCGTTCGAGTCCCCGCGGGCGCCGAGCGAGCTAGCGCTCGATGAACCAGGCCTGGCGGCGCCGGAAGCCGAGCGCGTTCGATTAGTCAGGCCTGGCGGCGCCCTTGAAACGCGCGTGCACTGGGGGCGGGGCCGCGTGCGACCTGAGTCTCTGCCTTTTAGGAAGTTCTTCGTCGGCCGCGTGACTCCGCCGAACCAGACCTGGTCTGGGTGTCCCATATCCATCCCGCCTGCACATGCGTTCCCGTCTCACCACCACTTGGGGACTAGCATATGTAATAAAAATAAACTCGCGTGAAAATGAAGAACTAAGGAAATTTGAGTATGGCATGCACCATTTGCGACCACCCATTTTGGTTGACGGGCCTCGAAGGAGGCTGGCTCAGGCTGCTAGTGTTTAAGAACCGCGAGGTTTGATGATGAAGTTCAAATGATTCTAGAGAAAGTGCAAAGATGCAAAAGGCGAATCCCCAACTCGGTATGGACATTTATACACGCTACTTAGAACTTTCCCAGATTAGTGCATCCTCATGGTGAAATACTCGGATAAAAAGGTGACTCGGACTGGAGGATGGCTTAGCGGTTAAGGCGTTTGCCTGCGAAGCCTAAGAACCCAGGTCTCACGTAAGACAGATGCACGTGATGGCGCATGCGTTTGGAGTTCGTTAGTGGCTAGAGGCCCTGGTGTGCCCATTCTCACTCTGTCTCTAATAAATAATTTTTTTTTTTTTAGAGGTAGGGTGTCACTCTAGCTCAGGCTGACCTGGAATTCACTATGTAGTCTCAGGGTGGCCTCGAACTCATGGCAATCCTACCTCTGCTTACCGAGTGCTGGGGTTAAAGGCATGTGCCACCACGCCCGGCAATTTTTTTTTTTAAAGGTGATGAATTTAGCAACATGGACCTCGCTGGTGACTTGAATCTACATAACTTTGCTGGCATTAAACAAAACCTGATGGGACTGGGAAGATGGATCAGCAGTTAAAGGCACTTGCCTGCAAAGCCAAAGCACCCAGGTTCAAGTCCCCAGGACCCACGTAAACCAGATGCACAAGGTGGCCCAGGCATCTGGAGTTCGTTTGCAGCAGCTGAAGGCCCTGGCGCGCCCATTCTCTCAAATAAAATAAATTTTTAAAAATGCACTAAGTGGCCCATGTGTCTGGAATTTATTTACAATGGCAGGAGGCCCTGATGCACCCATACTCTGTTTGCTTCTTTCTTTCTCAAATAAATAACTAAAAGATGTATAATATATATGTAAATAAAGTGTTCTCAAAAGAACCAGGCCAGACGAGGTGGTGCACACCTTTTAATGCCAGCACTTAGGAGACAAGAGGTAGGGAGACCACTGTGAGTTCAAGGCCAGCCTGGGACTAGAGTTCCAGGTCATCCTGGGCTAGAGTGAAACCCTACCTTAAAGAAAAAAAGGGGAGAACTGGATCCCTAGGTCATCTCTTCATGGAGTTCACCAGCAGCAGCACAAAACAAGCTAGAAAAGTGAGCTGCTCTGATTTGAACGAGAAACTTCACTTTTGAATAAGTGTGATGGGCTTGGCCAAGCAGAGAAATTCATGGTGCGAGATCTCTCTTCTTAGGTGTTTGGATCCCTTATGACCTTTCCCCTCCTAGACCCCACCCTCCCTCCTGCATCCATGTACTCCTAAGCCTTCTTCCTCGGTGCTGAACTACAAGCTCCTTCAGAACTAAAACGCTGCAGGAGACCTACATCAACAGAAAATTCTCTCTCCCTGGTGATTTACTCTGTCCAGCCCAAGAACCAGGGCTAAAACCCCAGGTTCCCACTGGTCTTTAGCCTTGTTTGGCAGTGGCTGTCTTGGACCACGTGGTGGTCAGCCTGGGTTCTTCCTGGTCCCATGGTTTCCTTCATGGGAAGAAACAAAGCTTGCAGATAGTGCTTAGCCATGTAGTGCGTAAGTCACACACACACACCCACAGAGCTGTAGTTTCTGCATGACAGTGATAAGCCTGGTACCAAAAGGCACTCGTCTGAGTTCCTGGAGTTAAAATCTTGTTTCTGCCGCTTCACAAGTCTGTGACCCCAGTTTGACTCACCCTTTCCAAGCCCCTGTGCACCCCTCGGAGAATGAAGGTATGGCAGCACAAAGTCAAGCTGGCAGTAAGAAGGAGATGACACCGAAGATATGGATGCCCTAGCCACAGAACCTGCAGCAATGGCAGAATTTCCATGTATTCACCAAATTCAAGGATTTACTAGGTACCAGGGCAAAGGGTGGTCCTTAGACTAAGTGGGGACAAGGAAGAAAGAGCAGCAGCACAAAAAGACCATGTTTTTATTTAACAGTCTCATTACAAAAGCAGCAGCACAATGGATATGGTGGCCAGATCCAGGAAGAAGCCCCTGGCAGGTCACCTTTCACAGCTGTGGCATAGGCATTTGTAGACAGGGCTCTGCCCAGGAAACCTGGCCAAAGGATGGTGGCTGGGCTTGGCTAACAGTCTGTTCAGGCAGTCTTGCCAATGCCACCACTCTCCCTGCTCTGTAACGTAAGCAATGCCCTCAACAGGACCAACTTCCATCTAGGTGTCAGGAAGGTAGTGGCTAGAGGTGAAAGGCCACCCTGGAAATGGTTGGGATAGCTTTCTCTAACTATCAGGAGGTGCTGGCCCTGGCCTTGAAGCAGATACAGTGGCTCCCAGGTCCTGGAGTACCCAAGTGGGAGCTGAGGCTGAAAGATGCTAGGCATCCAGAAAGAAGCCCGGATATCCTTCTTAATAAACTAGGGGCTTGGGGAAGGCAGTGCTGGAATGAGAGGCTCAGGTGTGCTCTGTGGGGCCAGGGCCACCAGCATGGGAGTGGGCAGGGGCTGCAGCCTGCAGGGGACCAGCGCCAGGCTCCGGGGATGCCAGAAGAGGGGCAGAGAGGCCATCGGCAGAATCTGTGTCGAGGTCCAACCTCCAGTAAGCTTCACATAAAGGCAGGTCATTAGCTTCGCAAAGACTTGAGCTTTTCCACCACCAGAAACCCCCGGAGAGACAGGAGCAGGCAGAGAGGTAAGCCAGGGGAGGGAAAGCAAGACAGATGCAGAGTTAAGAAAACAAAACCACCACCCAGGCTGCCTCCCCTTCCTCTCTACACTGGCCCCTCGGTCAAGCAGGTCTGGCCATTCTTGCACCCCAAAGGAGGGTATGACCTCATGAACCAAACTTACTGGTGTACTTCCTGCCCAACTGACAAGCGGGTACCTTCCCATCCTAGCTATACATCCCTCACCAACTGAGGTGGTCATTAGACTATGCAGAACCTACGCAGAGCTGGGATGGCAAAGACTCTGTGTTATTTATTGCTGGTCTGTCAGAACATGGGTTCTAGCACTTCCGTGTACACCACTGTTCCAGCCCTATGGCCCTCCTGAGCTCTGTGCACCCGCTAGGACACAGGCAAGGAGTGTGCCTCCAGTAGAGCGTGGCTATTCCCACAGCTGTTTTCTGTGCATATGGTGATCCTGGCCTCCTGTCTGTTCTCAGAGCTCAGCTCAGAATCTTCCAAGAGCAATGGAGTGGCATCCCCAGGAGAGCGGAGGGGAGCAGCATTCAGGAGAAAGGAGTGAGCGGACAGTGCAGGCAGGGATAGCTATGCAGAGGGAAGGTGGGCAGCTGGTGGCGGCACAGGCGCAAGGCAGACAGGAACAGAGGAAATCCACTGGCCCTGGCTCAAAGACTCTGTCACTCAAGGTCATCCATAGGCAGAGGTGGCAGCCACTCTGCCATGGGGCTACCCAGAGGGGACATGGGCTGGTCTAGAAACCCCTCCAGGTGAAACAGAAGAACCAGGGAGGTCTTTGGAAGCCTGGTACTTGGGCTGCTTTGGTTTCTATGTCAACTCTCTCACAGGACCTTCTGCCCATCCCTTCCTCCTTCTAACCCTCTGTCTGGGACAGTAGCTACTTCAAGGCCACTAAAAGGGATGTAGAAGGCCTCCCCTGGGAGAGTCCAAGTCCCACACATCCTTGACCTCCCCAGAATACAGGCAATGACACCACATGTCTTCTATGCTGATGTACATCAGAGATCCAAGATAGCCCCAGTACTCTCTGGAAAACTCTAGAACTGCTCCAGCTGGGCAGTGACACTGAGTCTAGGGTGGGGAAAGCAAGCCTCAAACCACACATACTACAGAGTCTGAACACCTGCGGCTCTCCAGTGTCACTTCCACTGGGGGGGCACAAGGTGGCGTGGGCTTTGTGGCTTCTGAATTGAGTCTTTCCCAGCTAATGGGAAGGGAGTACAAGGCCTCCTTTCTCCAGCCTCACTTTCCCACATAAAAAACACTGGACTCTGATTTCTCAGATGGTCTCAGATTTCAGGCTTGAACATGGCTCCAGGAGAGCTAGGTTACAGGTCATGCCCATTGCTGAACCCTGGAGCCAGCAAAGGAATGACAGCAGTAGGGTTCCAGCACTCTAAATATGGAAGGCTGAGCTGACCAGGAACGGGATACCAAAGTACTCCAGGCCCTGCCTTCAAGGCCACTCTCTGCTTGGGTTCCTCTCTCCTCCCTCTCAGGGTTGTAAACCTGCCTCCACACTGTGTGTGTGGGGGAGGGCTGGTGACATCACATGGAACTGAATCCCAGCCAAGCAGTGGTGTTCTGGACAAAAGACATGGGTGTAGGCCTGGGAGGAGGTGCAAAGGGGCCAATCCAGCCTTGGCTTTAATATGGATTCAAGAGCAGCAAGGTGGAGACAAGGATGCCCAGAGGAAAGCTCTCCTGTGCCCTAGGGGACACCCTTCTCCAGCCTCAGCTTCCTGGCACCAAGTCCTGTAATTGTCATCCCTCTACACTGAGGAGAAAGCCTGGTGCCCCGGCAGGTGGCTGTGAGCCGTCTGTCCATCAAATGCTCCAGCACTTGGGTACCAGCTCTGCTGCCAAGGCCAGGGAGGGCTTAGGAAAATGCAAGGCCCTTCCACATTCTGGCTGGGCCTAGCTGGGCAGGCTCCGCCCTGCACGGGAGTCCAGCCCTATTTGTACCTGGACGAGTAGTACTCCTCCTCCAGCTCGTACAGGTCAATGGAGACCTCATCGCGCAGGGTGATGAGCTTGCGGTCACACTCCTCCTGCAGGGCACGCAGCTGCTGGTTGCGCTGGTCGATGGCCTCGTTTACTGACGGGAAGTCATTGAGGATCAAGAACTGCTTGAGGTCAGACACCAACTTCATGAGGGATTCACCGGCTCGGACCTGCTGCCATCAGAACCAGGGAAGGCATGAGGTGAGGCAAGGAGAGTGACCCTGCTCTATGTGCCTGGCACTGGGTCAGCAGTGGCCTGTCTGAAAACCTCAGCTTCCTGGTCTGCAGAGAAAGAGTACTGGCCTACACAGGGCCATCTGTGAGGACACAGAAAGGGAAGCAGGACCTGCATCCACGCTGACCCGCATAGGAGAAGCAAGCTTCCTTGTGTAAGACACTCGACCTGCTTACACATGCACACGTCTCATGCATCCGGCTCAAATCCTACAGAGAAGACTATGTCCCCTGTAGCCTTGCTCATTTCCAGGGGTAGCTGCCAGCTAGGAGAGTGAGATCCTTTGGGAGTGTTTCTCCAAGCACTGTCATCTGTGGGCTCACAACTCCAGAGACGCTGGCTTGCTGGGATTTCCCGGTGCCATTAGGAGGTCCACACTGCACATACATCTCATTTAGTAATCTGTCTTTCCATTCACAACCATTGTCAGAGACCACCTTCCCTCTGAACCCCTCAGAGCTATAGGATGGACCAGGCCAGCTCTCTACCTGGCGCTCCTCCCAGTGCCCCTATGGGAGGCAGTTTCTTGAGAAGAGATTCACTCCATCCCACCCTCAAAGGCTGCCGAGGGGCAAGACCCCAACATCCCTATAGTTTTCATTTGCTGCTTCACAGGACATGGACAGAAGACCTGTACCTCACCCATGAACCCAGTATGTAGCCTCCACCCTGGCCACTCACGATGTTGGCAGCTCGTACGTGCATCTCGTAATTGTCTTGTTCACCCTGAGTGGCTCGAGACACCTGCGTCTCATCTTCAATCTGAGGATAAGCAAGAGAACCCCAAATCAACCTGGCGCGGTGGCGCATGCCTTTAGTCCCAGCACTCGGGAGGCAGAGGTAGGAGGATTACTGTGAGTTCGAGGCCACCCTGAGACTACACAGTGAATTCAGGTCAGCCTGGGCTAGAGCGAGACCTTACCTCGAAAAAAAAAAAGCCTAGAATAAGCCCAGTCAACTAGTCCGAGTCTGCTTCTCCCACCACTAGCCCAAACTCCACCACCACAGCCTGTCCATCAGGTCAGCACCCAACTCCCAGACGGCTGAAAATGTCTACTCCCACCCTCTCTGGCTTGCCTTAAAACAAATAGACACCTGATGTGTTGATCACCCATGTTAGGTGGAGAGGTCTTAGACTGGTAAAGACTTTTGGAAGGAAGGAGTTTACGCTAAGTGTTTCATGAAAAAGTAAAATCAAAAAGCATGTTTTTAAAACAGTAATTTTAAGGGCTGAAGAGATGGCTTAGTGGTTAAGGCGCTTGCCTATGAAGCCTAAGGACCAAGGTTTGATTCCCTAGTACCCATGTAAGCCAGATGCACAAAGTGGCACATGCATCTAGAATTTGTCTGCAGTGGCTGGAGGCCCTGATACACCTGCCTTTCTCTCTCTCAAAATAATAAATAAAAATGGGCTGAGCATGGTGGCATACACCTTTAATCCCAGCACTTAGGAGGCAGAGGTAGGAGGATCGCCATGAGTTCAAGGCCACCCTGAGACTACATGGTGAATTTCAGGTCAGCCTGAGCTAAAGTGAGACCCTATCTCAAAAAAACCAAAATAATAATAATAATAATAATAATAATAAACAAATTTTTTAAAAGGTCTTAAAAATAATAATTTCGAAAGCTGGGCATGGTGGTGCACACCTTTAATCCCAGCACTTGGGGGGCGGGGGCAGAAGTATAAGTATTGTCATGAGTTCGAGGCCACCCTGAGACTACATAGTGAATTCCAGGTCAGCCTGAGCTAGAGTGAGACTCTACTTTGAAAATCCAAAAAAATAAATTAAAAAAAAAAATTGGGGCTGGAGAGATGGCTCAGTGGTTAAAGGTGCTTGCTTGCAAAGCCTGATGGCCCAGAGTTTGATTCCCCAGTACCCACGTAGAAATCAGATACACAAAGTGACACATGCATCTAAGTGACACATGCATCTGGAGTTCATTTGCAGCAGCTGGAGGCCCTGGCACACTCATACTCATTCACTCTGTATCTGTCTCTCCAATAAATAAAATAATTGTATTTATTGGAGAGAGAATGAGCACAGGCACACCAGGGCCTCTTCTCTTGCCACTCTATGAATAAATGCCAGATACACGTGCCACTTTGTGCATCTGGCTTTATGTGGGTATTGGGGAGTTGAACTCTTGGTAGCATCTCTGACCTGTAATTCACTACGTAGTCTCAGGGTGGCCTCAAGCTCATAGCGATCCTCCTACCTCCGAAGTGCTGGGATTTAAAGGCATGCACCGCCACACCTGGCTTAATAACTTTTTTTAAAACAAAAAATTTATTTGCAAACCAAGACAGAAAGAAAATATGGGCTCGCCAGGGCCTCTAGCCACTGCAAACGAACTCCAGATGCATGGGCCACTTTGTGCATCTGGCTTTATGTGGGTAGTGGGGAATCAAACCTGGGTGGTTAGGCTTTGCAGGTAAGCGCCTTAAACGTTAAGCCATCTCTCCAGGCCCTCTGTAGTAACTTTTTATGTCATCAATAAACTCATCAGTCATTATAAGGATCTGTGACATAAGGGAAACTGAGGCACTGGGAACTGAAGTCACCATCCACGTGAAGATGACTAGTGATCACTGTGTCAATGTGGCCAGAGTCCCCAACACTGCTCTCCCAGGATTTGTCACTTATTTATTCACTTGTTGACCATTTACTGGCTGATACCCTGCCACTCCCATTCAGGTGCTTTCTCCATACGGACAGACTTTCCGTTCCCTTCGCATGCTGGTTCCTGGCATAGTGCCCAAACCCACGTACAGGGAGGGTGCTGGGGTTCAGTCCCTGGCTCTCCCGACCCGGATCCTCTTTGCTGTCTTGGAGGGTAGCGCTCACTCACCTTGGCGGTTTTGATGATCTCGGTGAAGTTGTCCATGATGGACTTGATGTCGTCCTTGAGCCGCTTGTTGTAGGACTGCAACAGCGTCTCCTTGCTCTGGGGCAGGGCTCTTTGCTGGGCCATGGCGTAGCCTGGGAGGCACAGGAGACGCCTGGAACCCAGACAAGGAGCAGGAAGAGCTGAGTGTGAGCCACTCTCCGGCACCACCAGAATAAAGCAGGCAGAATTCGGGGGAGGGGTCCCTTATGCTACATAAACTCATTCCATCGGCCACACCTCAGCAGGCACAGTGGGTGCCCCGGGACTTTCCTTGCGCCCGCCCTATCCCTGGTCGACTGCACCCTAGCACCAGACAAGCCTGCGGGTGACGGGGGACTTCATTTGCTCTCGGGGCTCCCCAGCGCAGGCGTACCCCGCGCTGTCCGGCAAAGGGGGCCTCAAGAGCCCTCTGGCTCAGCAATGACGCTCCGATCCAGACACTGCCAGGACTCTTCGCCGTCTCCAGGTTCTTCTGATCCTGCCCCAAATATCTTGCGCTCCCACCGCCCTCGCCACGCACGTCTGCAGGCACAGCTGCCTTCCCTGCTCCGGGACCTCGGGCTGCACCGCCCACCCTCAGGGCCGAACCCGTGGGACTTGGGCTTGGTCAACGACAGAGCACATCCACAATTGGAAGTCAGTCCCTCGGGGGCGCGCCGCAAGCCCAATCTTACCACGACTCCGTGTGCCTCGACCTCCGCGTCGCGCTCTGGCAGGCGGATTAAGGCGCAGCGTCACACTAGGAACCACCCCCAGGTCTTAAGAATTCAGGAGTTCTGCGGCTTTAAATCTGAAATCTCGCGCAGGCTCCACCTCTCGCGATCTCCAAGGCCACTTACATATTACCCACAATTCCCTTTTCTTTCTCTCTTCTTCTGCCAAGCAAGATGGTGAGTCTTCCCCTAGCATTTCTCCATTCTGCAACTGGGAACCATCCGTTGCCATCCTCCTCCGCGCGTGAATGCACGGGGCCCTCGGTCCCACCTGGTGCTAGGAGAGTGTGGCTGGGCTTCATGGAGGCTTTCGGCCGGGTGTTCCGAGCGCGATTTGCTGGTTCCCGGGGTGGCAAGCAGCGCAATGCCGCAGTGCGGCGCTCAGAGGACGGGCGGGGGCAGGCCGCTGGGGCTTTCTCCGACCGTGCGCTACCCCGGTCTCGAGTGCTCGTGCAGAGGATGTAAATGACAGTCTAGTCCTAGGAGATGATGAGGACTTCTCATCCACCAAGATCGCTGATGCGCGAGTGGAGCAGCTGCACGGCTACTGCGGGACGTGGAATTTTGCCCTTCAATTGAAAAACCATCCCCAGACCTCCCTCCACCCCTGATGAGTTAACAGGCTTTTGTGGCTTTTTTTTCCCCCCCAGCCGAAAGGAAAGAAGGCTAAGGGGAAGAAGGTGGCCCCGGCGCCTGCTGTCGTAAAGAAGCAGGAAGCCAAAAAGGTCGTAAATCCTCTGTTTGAGAAAAGGCCCAAGAATTTTGGCATTGGTGAGTGAGAAGTAGATGTAAGTTTTACAGTGTTTCTCCAAAAATAAATGGGAACTTGATTGGAGGGCGGGGGGGGGGATCATGTCACATTTGAGGAGCTTGGGGGCGTGGTTAAGCCTAAAGATTGGAATTGTGCTATCTTAGAAATCCATCTCAGTTGTTAAGCCCTCCCTTAAGATGCTGCTAGTGGTGGTACTTGATTAAGTCCCTGACAGTGACTGTAGAGGTCCATGGTCTTTGATCTTCAAACACTGGCTCTTAATGGAGGCCACTTGACTTGTTCAAGAGGAAAGGAATTGGCAGGGTCTCGGGTGCTTGTGTGCAAATGATGTAGAAGAATATTTGCTATCGGAAAGATGGTGATGACATCTTAAACCACCAAGATCGCTGATGCACCAACACCCAAGTGCCCTGAATGTCCTCTAACCTGGAGTTGGGACCTAATTTGTAATGTCAGCCTTTACTTCCCAGGACAGGACATTCAGCCCAAAAGGGACCTCACTCGCTTTGTCAAATGGCCCCGTTACATTCGGCTGCAGCGCCAAAGGGCTATCCTGTATAAGCGGCTGAAAGTGCCTCCTGCAATCAACCAGTTCACCCAGGCTTTGGACCGCCAAACAGGTGAGGGTCTGTGGGATGGAACCAGTCTCACCTTCAGAGTATGAATCTCACCTGGCTCCGAAGATGGTGTGCGTGGCCTTGGGTTTCTTTTTAACAAGTGCTTGTATTGGAGTGAGAAAATGGGTGCTTTCAGGGCCTCTTGGTGTTGCAGACAAACCCCAGATGCCTGTGTCACTTCATACATCAAGCTCTACATGGGTTCTGGGTAATTAATCCAGGCCAGCAGGCTTTGCATGTAAGCATTTTAACTGCTAAGTCCCCAGGTCCTGGATTTCTTGTTCTGTGATGTGGGTTTTTTGTTGCTGTTGTGTGCTTTTTGGCAATTTAAATATTTATTTGAAAGACAGAAAGGCAGGTAGGTTTAGAGTGAGCATACCAGGGCCTCTAGTCACTGCAAAGGAACTCCAGTCCCATGTGCTACCTTGTACCTCTGGTTTATGTGGGTACTATGAAATTGAACCTAGATCCTTGGGCTTTGCAGGCAAGCGTCTTACCACACAAGCCATCTCCGCAGCCCAATGCCCTTTCTTGTCCCACTAAAACCCTTATTTCCAATTACTCCTACTTTGCTGCTTAGCTTGACCTTCCAAACACTGCCTCTCAGTGAAGGCACTTGGGTTTCTTATTAGGAAAGGAATTGGTTGGTCTCCCCTAGCATCTTCAGTGTTTGTGAAAATGATGGTGTGTCCCATACTTAAATTAGGAATTAGGGTTGCTTGTGTGAGTATGGCTGGGGAGAGTTACTTGCTTTGAGAGACAGGCAGATAGAATGGGCACACTGGGGCCTATAGCAATTGCAAATGCACATACCACCTTGTGCATCTATCTGGCTTATGTAGGTCTTGGGGAATCAAACCTGGGTCTTTTGGCTTTGCAAGCAAATGCTTAACCACTAAGCTATCTCTCCAGCCCTGATTTATCATGTTAAATGACAAAAGCTAGAATGGGCAGAGCATGGCAGTGTGTGCCTGTAATCCTACCATTTATGAAGCTGAGGGTGGACAGTTCCAAGCCAAGTTGAACTACCTAAAAGAGTATCTCAGAAAACAATCCTTAACTCCAGTGTCTAACTGAACTATTTTTCCCAGCTACCCAGCTGCTGAAGCTGGCCCACAAGTATAGGCCAGAGACTAAGCAGGAGAAGAAGCAGAGGTTGTTGGCCCGGGCTGAGAAAAAAGCTGCTGGCAAAGGGGATGTCCCAACTAAGCGACCCCCTGTCCTTCGAGCAGGTGAGTGGACCCCCACCTGGAGGGTGGAAATAGGAAGGTAGACTGTGCAATGATGCGTGAATTTCTTCACCTGAAATCCCTGTGAAGAGTAAAAATTGAGCTTTTTAACACTGAGTCACAGTGCATCACAACTGCTCTTCATGAGCATAACCACCTATAGGTGCTCAAAGTGATGGTGTGTTTCAGGGGTCAACACTGTCACGACTTTGGTGGAGAACAAGAAGGCTCAGCTGGTGGTGATTGCACATGACGTGGATCCTATTGAGGTAGGGTTGTTACACTTGCCCAGGGTCTCACATTGGTTCTGGGGAGGCGGAACAGGATTTAGTGCTCAGTCTAGTTTGTTAAAGGCCAAGAAGGGTTATGAATAACGGTCAGTCACTTGTGGGGTTTTTTGTTTGTTTGTTTGTTTGTTTTCCGAGGTAGGTTCTCACTCTCTAGCCCAGGTGGCCTGGAACTCACAGTGATACTCCAGCTGACAGTCAAATTTTGATAGAGGACAACACTGAGAAGGGATCCAATTCTGGTGGCTCTTGCAATGATGTCAATCTCTGACTGAAGTAACCTTGAAGTGCAGTTTCATGAGCTTTTTAACCCTGAGCAGTTGCCACCAAGCTAGAGCTTCACTTGCAGTTTCTGGCTCAAACACAGGCCACAGCCAATTCTTTCTTCCCAGCTGGTAGTGTTCCTGCCTGCCCTGTGTCGCAAGATGGGGGTCCCATACTGCATCATCAAGGGGAAGGCCAGGCTAGGGCGGCTGGTCCACAGGAAGACATGCACAACTGTTGCCTTCACACAGGTCAACTCGTAAGTATGCAGGCTGACACTCCCCCCCCCCAAGTTTTCCCAGTCTGCCAACCGTAACTTTATCAACTGGTACCTTGCCTGTGATGGTTAAGAATTTCTTCACCTGAACAAACTGTGTGGTCATGCTGTGTCTGAGGCAAAAAGGCTTGTGTGTAGAGCCACAAATAAGTCACTTCCTATGTGTGACTTCGTATCTCCTTCCCTCCTTCCTAGGGAAGACAAAGGAGCCCTAGCTAAACTGGTGGAAGCTATCAGGACCAATTACAATGACAGATACGATGAGGTAAGAAGCTGCTTTGCACAACCTGGTCTTGAGCAAATCAGGCCAATTGTTTATGGTGGGCCAAACTGACTGCCTTTTTTTCTGTCATTTCAGATTCGTCGCCACTGGGGGGGCAACGTCCTGGGTCCAAAATCTGTGGCTCGCATTGCCAAGCTGGAAAAGGCAAAGGCCAAAGAATTGGCCACCAAGCTGGGCTGAGTGTATGCCACTGAGCTTTCTGTACATACAGATAAATAATAATAAAGAAAAAACACTGTCCTTCATCCTGTGTCTTGGGCATTTATTTAGGTGGGAGGCAATATGTGTTGGGGTGGTAGCAAGCACATAGTGGCAGCAACTAAGTTATTTTGATAGCTGTAATAGAATGCTTTGAAACCAAGTTAGGCTTTTTATATTTGGACAAGTGTCCAGTTTTATTTGACCTCTTGAAAGTTGAGCAGGCTCATTATTGGCTTCATGCACCAGGTGTCCGGCGTAGGAATTTCTGGAACCACAAGTACAGCGTGGCTGCTGACAGTCCATACCTTGGGTTTAAAGAAAGTGAGTTAAGTGGCGTGGGCTGGGGCAAGAATTGGTACTAGCCACATCAGACTAACCAGGTGATGATGTACTGCATGTGCTCATTCCGTAGAGTGACTCTGGTCTGCCCTCCGATGGGTCCTCCAGGGACTGTGCTTTCTGCAGAGACAGGGTTTGGTCTCCTTGGCAGGTCCTGTCAAGCTCTGCCTATAACCCACCACCCCTTTCAGGACTTCCTTAGTTGCCCCTATACCAAATGCTAGGGTGAAAATGCAAGTGGCATCCATAGGGATGGGGGGGGGCATTTCTGGAGCAAGCTGGCCACAACCTACTGAAGTCAGCATCGATGAAAATGGGCTCTGTGCCTGTTGTCTTGGCCATAGCTTCCAGGTCCCGGTAGTGCCAGTTGTTCTGTTGTGGGTTGTTCTCAGGGACAAAGGGCTTCCGGGTTTCTGTCAGCCTCACTATCCCAACTAAATCCACTTCTCCCAGAACCTGCACAGGAAGGTGAGTTTGCTCTTTGTATACAGGAGCTGCATGTTGAGGCTGAGTGTCTCTTGGAGCCCTATCTCTTACCTGCCCTTTCTGTCTGGTGTCTGGATTCACTTTCTTCCTGGGGACAAACCCTCTGTTTACTAGGATGGTGACCCTAGAGCAATAAAAAAGATTCCTTCAGTTGGGAAAAGCATCATTTCATTGTTAAATAGTCACAAAAGCCTCTGGGACAGCACTTGGAGTGACTTTTTTTTTGGTTTGAGATTTTATTTGAGGGAGAGTGAGTGAGTGAGAATGGGCACACCAGGGCCTCTAGCCACTGCAAATGAACTCCAGACATGTGTGCCACCATGTGCATCTGGCTTACAGGGTCCTTAGGCTTCGCAGGCATATGCCTTAACTGCTAAGCCATCTCTTCAGCCCTTGAAGTGAATTTTGAAGTGCCAGGGGTACAGTCCAGTATACATCAGCCTCAAGGCTTTTTTTTTTTTTTTTTTTTTTTTTTTTTGAGACAGAATGGGCATGCCAGGGCCTTCAGCCACTGCAAACGAACTCTAGATGCATGCCCCTCCTTATACATCTGACTTACATAGGCCCTGGAGAGTCAAACCGGGATCCTTCGGCTTTGCAGGCAAACACCTTAACTAAGCCATGTCTCCAGCCCAAGGAATGCTTTTTAAGAGAGGGAGACAGAAGCAGATAGAATGGGCATACCATCAAGGGCCTCCAGCCACTGCAAGCGAACTCCAGACGCTTGTGCCACCTTGTGCATCTGGCTTACATGAGTACTGGGGAAACTAACCTGGGTCCTTACGCTTCACAGGCAAGTACCTTAACTACTAAGCTATCGCTCCAGCCCTCAAGGAAAGTTTTAAAACATTACTGAGGCCCTGTCCTCCCTTGGGCCCTTTAGTTGGTGAAAGCTCCATCAACTCTGATCTATTTGAGTCCAGGATTCCTAGTCTGTAATCACTATGTGACTTCTTAATTACATCATACCTACCACAATGTGCAACTAATGGTGGCCCCTTCTAACCAGAGTAGCAGCAGGGGACTCCTGGCACCTAGGATGCAGCAGCACTTGAACCCAAACAGACATAAAAGTATTCTGTGGGCCAAGAGCCCCCATTGTTTTTATTTATACACTTTGTTTTGCTCAGAATGCTGTTCTCAAGATTTGGCCCAAACAGCCCCTAAGGAACCTTCTAGGCAATTGCTGGGGTAGAGGGTGTTGTCTTGCATACCACAATGGCTTAATATATTGGCCACTAGGAACTTCCCCTTCAGAGCTTAGTGTACAGAACCTCAGCAATGAATGAACTGGCTAAGGAAGTTACTTAACGTGTCAGAATTAGGGATTTCAAAATACCAGGGAGTTGATGCTTTCTGGGTATACAGGGATCCATGGAGTCTTTGGGACTTGGGAAGCACAGTAATGAAGGCCAGTACACCTTTTGTGAACATGGCAGGTCAGCCAGGGCCTTACATGGCCTACTCACCCCAGGTCAGAGCAGTGGAAGGGGGTGATTACATAGGCCCCACTCTCAGTTGACGAGGATATCCGGCCAGCCTCCCGGGCCTCGCGGACAGGGTCCACCATGGTCCGGGGCATCATGTACAGCTCCTTGGAGTGGTCAAAGTGCCCCCTGACTTTCACTGGCCTGTACTCCAGATTTTTCAGTTCCATTGGGCTACAAGGAGGGGAGAAGAGCTGTGGATAAGCAAGGTTATGCAGAATAAATCCGATGAGGAGGCGCTGCAAGCTACTAAGTCCACCAGGCAAGTAAAGGGGAATGGGGACCTTCAGATCACAGGCTGTGTCCTCAAAAGGGAATGTGACTCTTCTACTAGAGTCCAGTCTTTCAAGAAGCTCAAAGTAGGGAATTCTGTATATTTCATGTAAAGTTAACAAAATATGTGAGTCCAACTCCATCTGTACCCCAAATACGGCATACTACTGTTTACCCTGAACTCACTTTGTTGAATGTGTTTCCAGCACAGGGCTTTCAAATGAGGTGGGCAGAGCAATAGAATCATTTAGGGAACTTTTTAAAAATGCTATCCGCATGCTGAGGTCTACATTAACACCTGCCAGCTGTTACAGAAGCTGTCAGCTATGGGGTATCCCTCAAGACCTGGCAAATGAGGAATACAGCAGCAAACATACAACTGTCCCATGACCTTAGGCAGCTTCACGGGGACAGTCAGCAGCCGGCCCAGCAGAACAACTATGGCCAGAGAAGTGGCTGACGGACACCAAGCAGAAGCCAGGTTTCTCACTGATCTCACATGAGATCTGCCAGGTAGGCAGCCACACTCACTCAGCTGGTAAAGGGATGGGTTCGGCCATGACTCTAGACTCTAATTCTTCAATCAGGTTCAGCTTCCATTTTCGACGCTGGACCTACAGAAACAGTGTGAGCAGACAGCAGGCTACAAGGACTCAGAGACACCCCAACTAGACAGTAGTCTTTACCTGCCAAGTTCCTAGACCAAAGGCAGTGGCAGGGATGAGAAGCAGGAACCACTGGAGAAAGGAGTCCTCTGGTGCTTTGGTGGCAGCTGTTTCAGCTGCAGAGCTGCGGCACCTGCTTGGCCTCCAGGCCACCCCTGGAGGAAGTTTTACAATACCAGCATGGGGTCAGAAGCCCTAAAACAAATAGAACTGGAGTGGCCAATTCCCTCAAGGAGATTCCACCTATATGGCCCCAGAATGAAGTACCAGTACCTATGTTCAACCCAGCTCTAACCCAGGGCCCAGCACGACGCACAGACGAATGCTGACTGAATAAACGGAATCCATGGCTCAGTGTTTGCTCTGCGGAACAAGAAACCATGTACCAAACTCGCCACATGCACTCACAGATATTCATTCAAAAGCATTTATAAGGCCCTGGTATGCCCATTCTCTCCCCCTCTAAAATGAAAGTGGGGGAGGCCTGGAGAGATGGTTCAGTGGTTAAGTTGCTTGCCTACAAAACCTAACCACCCGAGTGCGATTCCCCAGTACCCACGTAAAATCAGATGCACAAAAAGGGGTACATGCTTCTGGAGTTTGTTTGCAATGGTTAGAGGCCCTGGTATGCCCAGTCTTTCTAAAATTAAAAAAATAAAGCATTTATACCGCAGCTACAGTTAATAAACAGCCAGACATCACTGGCTTTATGCTACACAAAGAAACACGGCATAAAATCAGGACGGTGGTCTAATATGGCTCCTAAAGCCTTTTCGTTTTCATTGCTCATCATAAATTCAAAGGTACTGGGAGTGGTGGCGCACACCTTTAACCCCAGCACTCGGGAGGCAGTGGTAGGAGGATCGCTGTGAGTTCTACATAGTGAATTCCAAGTCAGCCTGAGCTAGAGTGAGACCCTACCTGGGGAAACCAAAATTAATAATAAATAATAAATTAAAATAAATTCAAAGATAAACAGTGTCTCATCTGCTCCCAGGCCTGAGCCCTCCTCACCTGGGCGGTGAGAGAGCCCGAGGACACTCCTCCAGGCGGCGCGAGCCGGGACCTGGGGGAACAAGACGCGCAGCGATCACGAGGCCGCCCACCGCACTCACCGCGGCCGCCCCGCGCTCACCCGCCCCGCAGCCCCGCGCGCTCACCGGCCCCGCACACGCCCAGCGGAGCCATCCCACCGCCGCCACCATCCCTGCAGCCACTCCCGGAACAGAGACGTCTGCTTCCGGGACAGTGCGTCTGTTTCCGGTACGCCACCCTTGCCCTGCGCGGTGGGAGCAGCATCTGCCGGCAGCCGGGAACATGGGCGACCCCCATGCGGACTTGCGCGCCTTCCTGCACCAGCATCCGAGCCTGCGGCTGCTGCCCGACACCAATAGGGTTCGGAAGCCGGGGACGGGGTGGGGAGCAGCGGAGACCGAGGGAGACAGGAAGGGATGGGGCGAGGAGCAGTGGAGGCCGAGGGAGACCCGGGATGGGACGGGGAGCAGCGGGGGTCGAGAGAGACCCGGGATGGAACGGGGCAGGGAGCAGTGGAGACATAGGTCAAGGGTGCTGGGCAGGTGACCCGGTATGGCTGAACCTGGCATCGGGACCTACCTTCGATCCACAGGTGCGCTGCTCCCTCACTGGCCACGAGCTACCCTGCCGCCTGCCTGAACTGCAACTGTACACCCGCGGCAAGAAGTACCAGCGGCTGGTGCGCGCCTCTCCAGCTTTCGACTATGCCCAATTCGAGCCGCACATCCTGCCCAGTACCAAACACCCGTAGGTGGCCTTCCTCCAAGTGTGTGGGTGCGCCCCACTCCAACGCATTTCTCCACGAAAGACTAGTACCTCCGTGTCATCTCTTGAGGCTGAGACCCGGGCAGGTCCACCTGCATCGTTTAGGGTCCCTTGGTGTAGTTGTATGGTTTACACGGTCATCGTAGAGAGGTGGTGGCAAACATTTAACTAGCCACGCACCTTGCTGGACTGTCCCTTCACCCCATGCACTTATCCTGGAGCAGTGTGAGGCTACTGTGCCAATCTCTTAATTAAAAGTTCAGGTGCTTAGGACACATAGTAGGCCATCCCCCAGCAGGCCCTCAGAATGATTCCAGCATACAGCCACCATGGAGCCCACAGGTCTGGGTCCTTGCTGTGAACTGGCCCTCAAACCCTTTTCCTTGTCCTATAGACACCAGTTGTTCTGCAAACTTACCCTGCGGCACATCAACAAATCCCCAGAGCATGTACTGAGGCACACCCAAGGCAAGAGGTTCCAGAGGGCACTTCGTAAATGTAAGTCTTCAAGAGTCCACCATCAGAAGTACGGGTATTAGGGTGTGTGCCCCCTCCCTCAGGATGGAGAACACCCCCGGAAGGCAGAAAGGTGCCTTGGCCATCCTTCAGTAATCCTTGGTTGATACCCCTTCCTGGTCCTGGAATAATGAGCAACAGTGGCTCCTGACATGGAGGCTGATGTAGATCACTACAAAGCCAGAAGCAGGCTGGGAAGAAATTGCACATTGTGATGAGTAGTGCGGAAGAAACAGGCTTGAGAACGAACATTGAAAGGCTGGGTGTGTCCAGGGTGGCTGAAGCTGGAGAAAGTGCTCTAAGGGAGGACAGGCCTGTGGTTGTTTGAGACTGTGGGAGCCAGTATGCAAATGGGAGTGGACTAGGTTGTGGCAGATCTTGGGGGCTGTGGTCAGGACCAGGAATAGCATGAATTGGCCTGGGGAGAATGCAGAGGTTCCTGGAGCTGAAGAGGGTAGTGACTTGAGGGAAAAGGGGAGTGCCAACGGGATTCAGGTGCTTGGTGAATGAAGCTAGGTGCTGTGAGCCAGGCTGGAAAGGCATTCCCAGAGTTTAAGCAAAGGGTGAGTGGCAGGTTTTCTGGGGAGAATGGAGGCTTGTATTAGATGGCTTAGGGAGCAGGGCTGGCTGGCACTTATGCTGTGCAGACCATTGCCAGGCTAGGGCCACTCTTGTGGAAAGTTTACTAGATGAGGGTAGGAAAGCAATTGTGAGATTTGATTAACTTGGAGCACAGTGGTGACCTGAGGTATGGTGGGGACAGAGGCAGGCAAGACCAGGCCTGGAATGGCCAGGGAGGATGTGGGGTAGGGTGGGGAGGGGACTATAGCAATCGCATTGGTTCTGTTCTGCACTAGCAGGAGCAGATTCTGGTCAGAGGATGAGAGGAAAAGCGCACAAGCTAGCTCCTTGTGCTGAAGTGTAGGCAGGCCTTCCCCACGCATGCCTTAGTGTTTCGGCATTCCTGATAAAGGCACTAGCCAGAACTTTGGACATAGCTTGTGAACTGTGAGGGCTGCTGGGATGTTGCAGGAAGGTGCTAGGTGGGAATCCTAATGGTGATGGCCTGGCATTGCAATCTGGCAGGCCCGGCTGTCCACTCCATGCCGAGAATGAGGGAGGTGTGGATGGTACCATTGTGAGTGGTGTGTCTCCAAGATGAGGAGTGTAAGAAACAAGGTGTGGAGTATGTCCCTGCCTGCCCATAAAAGTAGTGGTGAGGATGGACCACAAAGCTGCGACAGGACCAAAATGTAGAGAGGTCACTTCAGGCAACTCTAGAGCAGTCACAGTGCAGATGTGTCTTGCTGAGGGTGCTAGGAGGAGACAGTACTGGCACTCATGGTGGTTATGGACACAGTGGCAAAGGAAAAGAGGGCAGGAGACATTGGAGATGGCAGGCTTGACCATCCCATGAGTAGTAGTGGCCAGAACTGGGGAGAACACTGGGAGCTGTTGTTCCCCACCCCAGGAGGGAAATGGTGCTAGGCTGAGGGTGGGGGGAGCTCTCCCAAGCAATAGCCTTCATGAAGCTGTATTCCACCTGTCCATCCCCAAGGCCATGAGTGGTGAAGCCAGGCAGATAGCTTCTGGTGAGCCCCACCAGAGCACACCTCCACAGCACTGAGGGAAGACCTGTCAATTAGTGACAGCCTGGCATTGCAACCTGGCAGGCCAGGCTGCCCATTCCATGCCAAGAATGAGGGAGGTGTGAAGGGTACCATTGTGAGCTGGTGCGTCTCCTAGATGAAGAGTGTAAGAAACAAGGTGTGGAGTATGTCCCTGCCTGCCTGCTACACAGGAAGAGGAAGAGGGAAGACGAGAGGGACAAAGATGGGCCACCTGGCCAGAGACCAGCTTTCTGGGAGCCAACATCCAGTGATGAGGAAGTCCTGAGCAATGACAGCATGACAGACCTGTACCCACGTAAGCAAGCTCAGCTCCTGCCCCTCAACTCTCATCCTCTGTAACTGCTGGGTTAACCCCCAGCAGGTGTTTTGTGGTCCTGCCCTGGTGGCTGCTCTCACCTCATCCACTGCAGGTGGGGCTTTGCCTGCAGCCCAACTCAGCTAGATACCTATTCCTTCTACCTAGCCGAGCTCTTCACCAAAAAGGACTTCGGAAGGCCTGAGAGTGAGGATGAGGACAACTTTCAGACAGAACAAGAGGAGAAGCCAAGTCCTCCAGAAGAAACTATCACTGGGGACAGGAGAGAAGCAGAAATGGACCTCAAGCAGGGTTGTAAATGCAGCAAGGTGAGCCAAGAAGTTTCTTCCAACAGTGGTTTCCAAGTCGAAAAAAAAATGGCTGGGAATGTTGCATCGCATGCAAAAAGCCAAGTTCATTCCTCAGCACAGCATTAAACCAGGTGTGGTGGCACACTTTGAATCCCAGCACTCAGGAGGCTGCAGTAAGAGGATCTCTGGGTTTGAAGCCAGCCTGGGGCTACAGAGCAAGTTCCAGGTCAGCCTGAACTAGAGTGAGATCCTGCCTTGAGAAGCTTTTCTCTGTTGGGTAATCTCAGGCTAGCCTCCTATAAATAAAATGGACCTAAGGTCACTGGACTGCAGGAAGGGACTTTGCTGAGCACCACCTTCCCTCAGAGGGGCAAGAGTGAGGGCTGTATCCCATAAGAACAGGGCAAGTCTTAACTGCAGTATGCTGCCTTTTACTGGCACCTCAAGGCCACCTCACAACTCCAAGTGAACAGGAAGGCTCTCTCCCTATTGGTGTAGCTCCTTGGGCATACCTCTTTTGAACCCTGCAGAGCCAGAAGCCCTGGTAACCAAATCCTTTGCCTTCCACAGAAGCAGCTCAGCTCACTGACCAAGAAGTTCAAGCGCCACCATCACAAACCCAAGAGTTTCAGCTCCTTCAAGCAGTCGGGGTAATGAAGACTGCCAAGAAAGTCTTTGAGTGTCCTTGGAACTGTCCATATGTGCCCTGACATTTGCTGTCTCCAGAGGGGGACTGGGGTGGGGGTCTCTTTAGCAGATAGTAACAGTGTAGACATCTGAGGGAGAATGCTCCCCATGGGCAGTTTCTCTGATCTTCAGTGATACATAGGAGTTGACAGCATCCCAGGAGCTTGGCTGGTCACCACCATAGGATCACACTGCATACCACAAATGCCATTATTTATTTTGATGTTTCCAAAAATCAAAACATTTTCAAACACAACTAAGATATAAAATACAGCATAAAAATGAGATTTATACCTATTCCCACATAAAGCAAAAGCATTTTCAGAGATTTTGTCGAACCAATGGGTAAATCATTTTTCTCTCCCCCGTCCTAAGCACCAGCCCACTAGGGCTGGCAGCTGGAGCAGGGCACCCCTGGCATGCATTTGCTTCCCAGGGTCTGATGCACTCCACAAACTATGTGGAATGTCACAGGGTTGTCACTGAAGGTAATAGGGAGCAGGTGGGTGTGCACTGAGGCAGCCCTGCATGTCAAGCTGAGTGGCAAGGAGGGAAATGCCCTATGGCCTGAACCATTACTATAGCTCACTTTGGGGATGGGGGGGTGCAGGCCATAAGACTGCTAGTAGAACACAAAACAGGGTATTAGGAAAGTATACCACTGCCCCCTTGGGATAGGTGGGCTGAGACAGGAGAGGCAGGATTGGCCCAAGATGACCCAGAGGATAGTCCTCTGCCCACCTAACTTGATGACAGGATGAGTCTCCAAGATTCTGTACCCGAGGGTGGGGTGAGTTGCCAGCTCCCTTCCAGGGGTTCCATGCTTTATCCATCTGACTCCCCCCACACCCAAGGATCTGGGTGAGGCCCAGAGATGTCCTGATGACCCTCATGGCATTTACTACCATGCAGATGAGCAGGGAGCCATAGCATTAGAACCCATCCCCAGAAAGAGAAACACAGTGTAAGGCAATGTTAGAAAACTTTAAATACAGGATTGAGATCAAATCGGTAAGGCATCACAAATTGTAAAAAGTAATCTTGGCTGTGTTCAGCATAGCAAATTGACACAAGCAACAGCTTCAGAGAAATGGTAAATCGGGGCTGCCCGTGGGGTAAATGCAGCCTGGAACAGTGCCAAGCTGGGCAGAGCATGGCCTGCAGTGTCCAGGCCTTGCTCTGAGAAGGTCAAGTGTGAGGTAACAGGTTGAGCCTGTGGGTCTTGAGTGCTGGGGCTCCTATCACACTCCTGGGCCCCATACCCCTCTCCCCAGGCTAGTTCCATGATGTCAGCCATCCTGTGTGCAACTTCCTCACCTGCCCTCCCCACTGCCAGGCTCGAGGGACAGCAGTACCCAGACCAGCAGCTTTCACAAGGACTTCAAGTCCCCATCCTTAGAGCTCCCATGGTATCGTCTACCCAGTAAACACAGCACCCAGCCAGCTGATGTCAATGGCTTCAGGCAGCAGTAGCAGCCACCCATCCAATACTGCCTTGTTCTCTGGGTTTCAGGTTTCTCCAAATGTCTTCACTGATCCTATAATACAGGGGCAGAAACAATGCCGGAGCCACTGGTAGGGTTTGAAACCTAGGGGTTTAACAGTATGTTTCATGCTTGGCTGGACCATCCTAGATCATTTAGTAGTTGGAGCTAAGAATGTAAACTTAAAAAGAGGGAGACTTCTTTGATACACAAGTGTGTCTGCTCAGTATAGTTAGTAGGCCCTCACCCCAAAAAGGAACTCAAAAGACGGGATTGAGGCTATAGCCCACCAATGCTATTCACTCCAAGCCTTGGCTAAGGAATGACCACCTACTGACAGTTGACTCCAGACTGAGGTTCCAGAGCAGATTAGCCATCAATTTTCAGGTGTCTGCAAATAAAGTTCTCAAAACATCGGTGCCTTTACCAAGGGAGGGGAAGGGAAGAGGACACATATACGCTGGCAGTTTGTTGTTTCCACCCTGAACCAGTCCTTGGGCCTCTATGAGACCAGGGAGGGAAGGGGTCTCTCTGTTACCACTCTTTCTTCTTCTCATCCATGGAGACACCCCCAGGGCCTAGAGCCACCACCAGGAGCAGGCCTCCAATCACTGACATGGTCTGGAAGAAGTCATATTTCAGGAAGTCATGCATGGGCTTATAGACTGGGATGGTCCAGAAGGCGTTGAAATACACGTTGATGGCAAACAGCCAGACGACGAGAGTCAAAGCCGCCAGCTTGGTTTTAAAACCAATGGCCACTAAGATCATCAGAGCTGTACCCACAATGTTCTGGACAATCTGCACAAGTTGAAAAGAAAAATATTCAAACAAAAGGTCAAGAAGAAGGGTACTGTGTTCTATATGCACACACTCAAGCTGCCCGTGTTGTCAAAGTCCCTGTGCCAGACTGATGTTAACTTCCACCAAGACACTGAGCTGAAAGTTACAGGCAGAGGGGACAAATAATGATTAGGGCTTGAGGGTTATGATACATGAATGGAGCAAACCACTGATAAATGAATCCATTACTGCAGGGGTACCTGTGTTTTAAAAGTGAAACCCCCAAAAATAAAATTTTTAAAAATCAGGCATGGTAGCACATGCCTGTAATCCTAGCACTCTGGAGACAGAGGTAGGAGGATTGCTGTGAGTTCAAGGCCAACCTAAGACTACATAGTGAATTCCAGGCCAGCCTGGGCTAGAGTGAGACCCTGCCTTGAAAAACCAAACAAGAGCCGGGTTTGGTGGCACATGCCTTTAATCCCAGCACTCGAGAGGAGGAGGATCACCGTGAGTTTGAGGCCACCCTGAGACTACATAGTGAATTCCAGGTCAGCCTGAGCTAGAATGAGACCCTACCTTGAAAAACAAAAAATTAAAAAAAAAAAAAGTGAAACCCCACACTAGCTTAGTACTCCAGAGTCTTTACCAGCAAGACCCTCACTCACCTCTTGACCTTGGACTCACTACCACCAGAACCATGAGAAAACATTTTGCATTATTTGCCCTGTGTTATGTTCAGTTATAGCAGCAGGAAATGGAATTTAAAAAACTGCTATCAAGAATGAAGGCTGGCCAGGCATGGTGGCACACGCCTTTAATCCCAGCACTTGGGAGGCAGAGGTAGGATTGCCATGAGTTTGAAGCCACCCTGAGACTACATAGTAAATTCCAGGTCAGCCTGAGCTAGAGTGAGACCCTACCTTGAAAAAACAAACAAATAAAAAAGAAATGAGGATGGCGCTGGAGAAATGGCTTAGTGGTTAAGGCTCTTGCCTGCAAACCCTACCCTAAGAACCCAGGTTTGATTCTCCAGGTCCCACATAAGCCAGATACACAAGGAGGCCATGCGTCTGGAGTTCATTTGCAGTAGCTAGAGGCCCTGGCACGCCCATTCTCTCTCTCCACCCTCTCTGTCTCTAATAAATAAATAAAACATTAAAAAAAAAAAACTTTAAAAATATTTTTAAAAAGCTGGGTGTGGTGGTGCATGCCTTTAATCCCAGCACTAGGAAGGCAGAGGTAGGAGGATTGCCATGAGTTTGAGGCCACCCTGAGACTACAGAGTGAATTCCAGGTCAGCCTAAGCTAGAGTGAGACCATACTTCGAAAAACCAAAAAAAAAAAAAAAAAAGAGGCTGTTGCTTTCCAGTACCTGACAAGGTGCATGTAGCCTTGGGAAGCTATCAGAAGCTAGAACTAAAGAGCAGCAAGAAAACACATGTGCTACTGGGAATGGGACAGCATGAGCAAATCTGGGAAAGGCTCTAAAGACAGGAAGACAAAGGGAAGCCTGGGACTTCTTAGATAGTTTAAGTGGTTGTGCCTAGAATGCTGATGGGAACAGGGACAGTAAGTATAGACTAGGTATGGCAAAGTAGAGCAAAGGCCATTTGGTCATAAAGCTGCAATGAACCTGGCTGTGTTGTGTCCATGCCTTCAAAACTTTGTGGGATGCAGAACTTAGATTTGGCAGGAGAAAATTATGGACAGCAAAGCATTCAGATTGGTACATAGCAACTCTGGATTCTGATGGCTTGCAGTGAAATGAGGGCATAGAGAGATGACTAAAAAGACTAAATTTTGGTGGTGCAACACCTTTAATCCCAGCACTCAGGAGGCAGAGGTAGGAAGATGGCTGGGAGTCTGCGGCCACCTGCAGACTACAGCGTGAATTCCAGGTCAGCCTGGGCTAGAGTGAGACTCTACCTCAAAAAACAATAAATAAATAAATTTATGACTAGCAGGGCAACAGTGCAAACATCTGAGAAATTCTCAGCCTGACCATGTAATAAGAATGAAAGAAAAGATAATAAGGCTTTCTGCTTATTTTTTTGAGCCATGGGCTCACTATGTAGTCCAGGCTGGCCTTGAACTCATGACCCTCCTACCTCTACCTTTGAAATGCAGGCTTGTGCAACCACGTTTGGCCAAGCAACATCTTTATAGTGTAAAAGGTTTGAAGAAGATTAACATATGGTCTCTGATGACAACCTGCAAGTTACCAAGATATTGCTGGCCTGGTGGATCTCTACCACATCCCAACCCATCTTCTACCCATGCCGAAAACACCTTTCCCTCCCCTCCCCACAGTGCCCTTCTCCAGCCAGCTCTGCTCCAAACATCTGACCTACAGAAAATAATACACTAGGTACTGGTGTAAACTGTGAGAAAGGGGAGAAGTCCAAGAAGCCTTTGGAGAAGGCACTGGACCCTCCAGTAAGGGTGGGGAGATTCGGTCTTAATTTGTTGGCAGGCAGCAACTTGGCACACAGGACAGACAGGATTCATTTGAAAAGGTTCATAAGGTTTGCTTCCCATCTGCCAGACTGTGCTCAGATACAGCTGGTATGACAGGTGGGCACTTTAAGCAGATGGAATACTCACAGAAAAGAAGCTGGCATCAAAGTGAAGGAGGGTCATGAACATCAAGACCAGCAAGACCCTGCCTCCAAGCTGCATGTACTGTTTGGGGGAGCTCTCGCGCATGGTGGGGACACCTGCGAACATGCTTTTTCCTTCTGAACGGGACTCTGCTAGGAGCAGCAACAAGCCTCCTCCTAAGGCCAGGTTCCTGAGGAAGAAAAATACCAGCTTATGCTTACAGGGCATCTGTCCACCAGACCAGACCAAAGGACATCTTGATCTGGACCCCTCAAAGTCCTTACTTCCTTTTCTCCAAACCAAGCCACCATTCAGTGGGACCAGGCAGGTATGAGTACAAAGGGATAGGTTTGGGTTGAACCTATAGCAAGAGGCCGCCTGAATATACCTGGAACCAAGTCCTGGTATCCACTCCTACTCAGAGCCTCAGTCCACACACCTATGCAGTGTAGAGTCCGGAGAGAGCACTCATTCTCACTACTGAGCTGAGCTCCAGCCCTGGAGGAAGCTCACTAACACCATGCTTCTCAAAGTGGGAACCAGAGAAGGCTGTACTGACCAATAGGTGCTCAGGCCAGAGAACCCAGGACTACTCTCACCAACCAGAATGCACCTACCTCATCAGAAACTTGAGGTCCCACAAAATACTATAGGCAATTGTCTGAGGGAAACAAGAGAGAAACTTGAATCAGCATTGTAAAACCAAGTTCAGTAGTTTTTCATTATAGCATTATTATAGGCATTTTACCCAAGAGAACACAAAAATATACAAAACCATTTTAGGACACTGAGGGCAGATCAAGTTTCAATAATTTGACTCAATTGTTCAGATTAGGCATTCCTGATTATGAAGTGCAGTGATTTCCAGCTCTCATCCTGGTTGCAGCCAACCTGTGACCTTACACCCCATGACAGGAAACTCAGGAAAGTGAAATGATGGTCAGTGCCATACTCTACAGCTGGCCTGGGGGCAGAAGCTCTGAGCCTGTCAAAAAGGAAGGGGAACTACCTCCCCAAAAGGAAAGCAGCTCCAGACAACTAGAGTGTGTAGAGGGCTGAAGTGGGGAAGATGCTAGACCTGATACTCAGCTTCATCAAAACAAGAGAAAATGAGCCGGGCGTGTTGGCACCTGCCTTTAATCCCAGCACTCGGGAGACAGAGGTAGGAGGATAGCCATGAGTTCAAGGCCACCCTGAGACTACACAGTGAATTCCAGGTCAGCCTGAGCTAGAGTGAGACCTTGGGGGAAAAAAAAAAGGGAAAGTGACCTACACACTGTCCTCTCCCTGCAATACTATGAGCCCAAAGTGAGACCTGCCCTACCCCCATGCCTCATGTACCTGCAATGCTATGATCCCAAAGAGTCCAAAGCAGGCATACTGCACAAAGTTCCTGCTCAACACCAGGACACAGCCAGCTGGAAAGAAGACAGCAAGAGTTAGGGGGACTAGAGGTGGGTCAAGAATGATAAGACACCATTAGAGTACATAGATCCTCTGGTCCAGCAACAGCTGAACTACCTCCCCAAGCCAAAAGCAAGTTCAGGACAATTTAATGACACAGCCCACACACATGAGATACCTGAATTTTACTTATCAAAAACACTAGTCTAGGCTGGCTGTGGTGGCACATGCCTTTAATCACAGCACTTGGGAGGCAGAGGTAGGAGGGTTGCCATTGAGTTCAAGGCCACCCTGGGATTACATAGTGAATTCCAGGTTAGCCTGGGCTAGAGTGAGACCCAAACTCAAAAAGAAAAATAAACAAAAATTAGTCTAGGGTGGTGCATGCCTTTAATCCCAGCACTCAGGAGGCAGAGGCAGAAGGAGGCCAGCCTGAGAGTGTAGGCTAGTGTGAGACCTTACCTGGAAAAAAAACAAAACAGTAGTCTAGGGCTATGGCTTAATAGTTAAGGTGCCTGCCTGCAAAGCCAAAGGATACAAATTTGATTCCCCAGGACCCACGCAAGTCAAATGTACAAGGCAGCACATGTATCTGGAGTTCATTTGCAGCAGCTGGAGGCCCTGGCACACCATTCTCTGTCTCTATTTTTCTCTCTCTCAAATAGATAAATAAATAAACAAACAAACTAGTCTAAATGCTGTCAACCTCTACCGCCAATCTCTACTTTCCTATTTCCCACAGAAGTGTAAGACTTAATCTTGGGCTGGAGAGATGGCTTAACGGTTAAGGTGCTTGCCTAGGAAGCCTAAGGACCCAGGTTCAATTCTCCAGGTCCCACTTAAGCCAGATGCACAAGGTGGCACATGTATCTGGAGTTCGTTTGCAGTGGCTAGAGGCCCTGGCGTGCCCATTCTCACTCTCTCTCTTTCTGTGTGTGTGTGTGTCTAATAAGTAAATAAAAATGAAAATAAAATCTTAAAAAAATTTTAAAAAAGACTTAATCTTGTCTTTGTTCAATTAGAGTTGAGACTTAAATAAATGGAGAGTGAATCTGTGAAGGGGAAAGCAGGGGGCGGGGAGGGAATTATCATGATTTATTGTTTATAATTATGGACGTTGTCAATTTTAAAAGTTTGAAAAAAAGACTTAAAATAAAGCAGGGCTGGAGAGATGGCTTAGTAGTTAAGGCACTTGCCTGCAAAGCCAAAGGACCCAGATTTGATTCCCTAGGACACAGAAGCCAGATGCTCAAGATGGCACATGTGTCTGGAGTTCGACTGCAGGGGCTAGAGGCCCTGGTGCCCCCATTCTTTCTCTCTCTAATAAATAAAAATATTTTTTTGCTTTTTTAAATTTATTTTTATTGACAACTTCCTTAACTGTAGACAAGATCCCATGGTACTTCCCTTCCCTCCCTCCCCCCACTTTCCTCTTTGAAACGCCACTCTCCATCATATCCCCCCTCTCTCTCTCTCTTTTTTTTTTTTTTTTTTGGTTTTTTGAGGTACTGTCTCACTCTAGCTCAGGCTGACCTGGAATTCACTATATAGTCTCAGGGTGGCCTCAAACTCACGTGCTCCTCCTACCTCTGCCTCCCGAGTGCTGGGATTAAAGGTGTGTACCACCACGCCTGGCTTAAAATATTTTTATTTTATTTTTTTGAGGTAGAGTTTCACTCTAGTCCAAGCTGACCTAGAATTCACTATGTAGTCTCAGGGTGGCCTTGAACTCACAGTGATCTTCCTACCTCTGCCTCCTGAGTGCTGGGATTAAAGACGTGCGCCACCATGCCCGGCTTTTTAAAAAATTTTTTAAAATATTTTATTATTTGAGAGAGAGATTGAATGGGCACATCAGGGCATCTAACCACTATAAATGAACTTCAAAGACATGTGCCATCTTATGCACTTGACTTTATGTGGAACTGAACTTGGGTCCTCAAGCTCTGCAGGCAAGTGCCTTAACCACTAAGCCATCTCCTCAGCCATATATATATATATTTAATATATATATTTAAGTTTAATTTAATTTAATTTTTTTGGTTTTTGAAGATAGGGTCTCACGGCTGACCTGGGATTCACTATGTAGTCATGTAGTCTCAGGGTGGCCTCAAACTCACAGTGATCCTCCTGCCTCTGCTTCCTGTGTGCAGGGATTAAAGGCATGTGCCATCACGCCCGGCCAAAATATTTTTATTTATTTATTTGAGAAAGAGAGAGAAGGGGCATGCCAGGGCCTCAAGCCACTGCAAACAAACTCCAGATGCATGGACCATCATATGCATCTGGCTTACGTGGGATCTAGAGAATCAAACCTGGATCCTTAGGTTTCACAGGCAAGCACCTTAACCACTAAGCCATCTCTCCAGCCCCTTAAAATATTTTTTTAACAAAGACGAATAAAGCAAGTTGCAAGCCCTTCCAAAAACAAAACAAAAACAAAAGACCATTAGTCTAGACCATGGTGCTTTGCTATATCAGAGCAGACCCTTTCCCAGTGCCAAAAGCCCATCAACGGGAGGTCTGGCTGCTTAACCGTGGAGTGCACTCAGCAGGCTATAAATCATGAGTTCCTTTCTTGCCTCTACCTTGCAAGAGGAAGAGCCATTACCAGAAAATAGTCTCTCAGAAACAGAAGAAAGGCCTGGGGCCCAAATGCCATGCTTGTCCTGACTTAAACCCTCTGTCCTCTCTAGGCACCTCCTTTTTGACTGTCTTCGCACCCCCAGGCTCCAAAATCTCCTGTGAGGGGCATTTAATAAAAGGGACTGTATACAACTTCTTTAGCAAGCCTCAAAACAATGAGCCCAGGACTGGGTACTGAGCACCCACTGGAAGGCTCACAGGACCAAGCCCTGACTGGCACCCTCTGCAGAGCCCCTCAAGTTCATGTAAAACTTCCTAACACCCAAATGCTCTGGGCATGGCATCTAAAGGAACAGGAAGCCCCAGAAGAATCCCAAGGCTCCAGAGCCACTTACTCAACTGTCCAAGCAAATTGAGGAACACAAAGGACGAAGCCAGCAGGTAGCCACAACTCCAGGTGGTGTCAATGTAGTCGCGCTGCTCACTCCACTGGAACCACATGCGGATGCCATCCTCCAGGAAGGTGCTGATCAGGCAGAGGCGTGCCACATGAGGCAGGTACTGTTTGGTGACTCGCAGGAACTGTAGGACCACAGAATGTACTAGTAAAGCAGCTGCAGCTCAAAGCCCCAGACTACAGCAGGCACTTGCCAGGGACAGCAGAGACAAGCTGGTTCTATGCAAGGGAAGGACTCTCAGTGGTTGCACTGCCTTCATAAGGTGGACATGGGGACTCAGCACCTGCTTTAGGCACTTCCCCATAAGTCTGGATACACATTACAATCCAAGACTCAGTTCCCAGAGACTAGACTCAGCACTGCACACATGTGGCTCAGACCAATAGGGAAATGTCCCTGGCATTCTTCCTCTGTGACTCTCTCCACCAACACAACCATGTTTAGGAGTAACTACTGTCATCAAAGGTGGAACTGCCCCAAGACAGAGCTCAGGCGTTACCAAGCAGGAAGCACTCAATACCATCTAAAAAGGCCCTCAGGGACCAGAATCCAGGGTTATCCTACACAAACTTTAGGATGCTGAGCAGTACAGCACCATGACCACACACCAGATGCCATTAGTGATCCCCCCAACAGTAGAACCAAAATGCCTCCATTGTTGTTCCATTCCCCAACCCCCTCAAAGTTCCCTCTGGAAAGTTCAAGATCAGAGAGACAGCATATGTAGAAAGTGAACAGCTACAGCTAATGGCCAGAAAGTACTGGGATTTTCTTCTTACAGCTAATGTGACCCAAACAATTTTAAAGCAGCTTAACAAGATTCAACAGCAGCCGGGCATGGTGGCACACGCCTTTAATCCCAGCATTTGGGAGGCAGAGGTAGAATTTCTTTGAGTTCAAGGCCAGCCTGGGACAACAGTGAGTTTCAGGTCAGCATTGGCTACATACAGTAAGACCCTACCTCGAAAAAAAAGATTTAACAGCAATGAAATGCAAATGTGTAAGTCAGCAGCAAAGGGCAGAGGAAAAATACACTAATGGCTTTCTTCTGTGTCTCATGAATATAGCAATGCGATGGCTTTCTTGATCAGGAAGCCAGCACACCTTGGAAGCCAGGTGTAAATGGCATGCAAGTGAATGCCACACTCCTCTTACTGCCCTTCAGAGCTGAGCTACAAAGTGAACGAAATCCAGAGACAACACAGAAGCCCTAGGAGAAAGATCAGGAGACCCACCCACAGGAGTGACATGTCAGGGAAAAGTCCAAAGGGCAGAGTCTGATCCCCATAGGGCAGTGGGGTGAATGTTGGTTGCACAGGCCCTTTTGGGGCTGACTGTCGTTGGAACATGAGGATGTACACAAGGAATGTTCCAGAATTCTTAGCACTTTAAAGAGTTGCTTCAAAGCCCAGGATACTATGAAAGCTGTCATCAGCTGACAAGAACCTGGGTGGTCAGACAGCCTTTAACCCATGAAGAGACACTTGGGCCAGGCATGGTGGCACACGCCTTTAATCCCAGCACTTGGGAGGCAGAGGCAGGAGGATTGCTGGGAGTTCAAGGCCACCCTGAGACTACAGAATGAGTTCCAGGTCAGCCTGGGCTAAAGCCAGACCTTACCTCAAAAAACCAAAAAAAAAAAAAAAAAAAGAGAGAGAGAGAGAGAGACTTGGGCCTGGTTGTTGCCCTGGAGTTGATTGGTGGATGCCTTGGCTTGATGACCAATGCAAACAGGCTCCACTCTGGGCAGGGAGCAGGAAAGGTCATGTCTTTCAGACTGGCATCTTGAAGCCCTGGTGTCAATTTGCACACCATACTCAGCCCTGGTGAAGAGGTGGCAGAAATCAGCGACAGACAGACACACACACAGAGAGAGAATCAACCAGCAGCTGTGCAAGACAGAGCATGAGCAGACCCAGAGGCCACATGCTCCCAGCCCTGGCCAATCAGCGTCTTCTGGGATCATGGGAGGCCAAGTTACTTTACAGGGAGGGGTGCTACCCTCTACAAAGCAGACAGCTTGAATACTGGTTGCTAAGATTCTTTCCAACTTGCAGTCTAAAGGGGATCTATAAACAGAACATGATTTTGTTGTGTTGTTTTATTTTTTAATATTTTATTTTATTTATTTGAGAGAGAGAGAGAGACAGGGAGAGAATGGGTGCGTCAGGGCCTCCAGCCACTGCAAACGAACTCCAGATGCATACACCCCCTTGTGCATCTGGCTTACGTGGGTCCTGGAGAATGGAGCCTCGAACCGGGGTCCTTAGACTTCATAGGCAAGCGTTTAACTGCTAAGCCATCTCTCCAGCCCTGTTGTGTTGTTTTTTATTTCAAGGCAGGGTCTTGCTCTAGCCCAGGCTGACCTGGAATTAGTCTCTGGCTGGCATCAAACTCACAGTGATCCTCCCCTCAGCCTCCTAAGTGCTGGGATTAAAGGAATGCACCACCATGCCAGGCTATTATTTTTATTTATTAATTTTCAAGCAGAGACAGAAAGAGACAATGTGTGCACCAGGGCCTCTAAGCCACTGCAAATAAATTCCGGATATATGTGCCACTTTGTGCATCTGGCTTTATGTGGGTACTGGGGAATCAAACCCAGGTTGTCAAGCTTTGCAGGTAAGTACCTTAACCGCTGAGCCATCTATTCAGCCCCAGGCATGTTTTAAAACAAGAAAAACAGCCATGGTATCACGACACCTATGATCCTTGCTTCTAGAGAGGTTGAGACAGGATGATCACCAGAACCTAGTGGTTCAAGCACAGCCTGGGCAACATAGGAAGATCTAATCTTGAAGTAAATAAAAAAAAAAAAAAAGAAAAGGCTTCTGGGCTGAAGAATGGCTTAGAGGTTAAGGTGTTTGCCTGCAAAGCCAGAGGATCCCAGTTCGATTCTCTAGGACCCACGTAAGCCAGATGCCTGAGGGGCACATGCATCTGGAGTTCGTTTGCAGTGGCTAGAGGCCCTGGCATGCCCATTCTCTCTCTGTCTGCCTCTCTTCTATCTCTCTCTGCCTCTCTTCTATCTCTCTCTCTCTGCTTGCAAATAAATAAAAAGTTTTAAAAAAAAAAAAAAAAAGGCTTCCAAAAATGCCTGAGTTTCTAGCACCCCCATGGAGAAGACACAACCCATCCCACAAGGTTGTAAGGTGACAGCTAGCACTGCCACAAATCCTCCCAGTTTCAGCCTCATGGTCCCAATAGTCTAGAAATGCCCAGGTGTAATCACCCACATTCTATGGAAGAGACCAAGAACATTATCATGGCTCTTGATGTAGCACTGGTCTGAGGAATGACCTTCATACCATGGCCCAGATGAACAGCCCTAGACCTTGTCCACACCTAGCACAGATCAAGTGCCAGGAAGAAAGCACGTAACAGAAGCGGGGCAGATAGCAGGGCCTCCAGAGGGCGTGGACCCTAAGGCAGCAGGCAGACACCAAAGGTGTTCTGACTTGCTTCCAAATGAGAGCTGCTGCCGACACAATTACACTGGGGCTGCACCCACCACAGGTGAGCAAACCAGCCCAGCCCAACTGTGGTCTGATCCTCCCTCAAGAATCTCCTTATTTGCTACTAGCACTCTGTGAGACAGTGGAGAGACTGAGCCGTGTCTAAAGTCTCCTGATGAGCATGCTACTCTTAATTGGAGTGTCTGGGTCAAAAGGATCAAAGAGCAAAATATAGTGATGGAGGGAGGGGGAAGACATGCCTCTCTTCCACACCACTATGGTGGGGAGACCAACACAGCGATTTGCTTTGGGGGAAAAAGTGCAGAGCTGCAGGTAGTGTGCGCTGAACTAAGCACGTCTGCTGTTTGGCTCTGATTTCCGAAGGCAATTGCAATCTGACTGTTTTGTAAGCCAAGCAGGCACAAAACTCTCCTGAGGTGAGCATCTGTTTGAACACAGAAGAAAAGCCAAGTTTAATGACAAGGTCAGACCCCACACTTCACATGTACATTGGTCACAAATGCTCAGACTTGGCCCTTGGGCTCACACTATATGGCTGCAGAAGGCATTCCCAGAGCCAGTGGCTCCTCAGCACAGCAGAAAGGAGTCACAACTCAGACAGAAAGAGGAAAAATGAGTCAAGAATGGCTATTTGGGCTGGATAAATGGCTTAATGGTTAAGGCACAAGGTGGCGCATGCATCTAGAGGTCATCTGCAGTGGCTAGGGGCCCTGGCGTGCCCATATTCCCTCTCTCCCTCTGTGCCTGCATCTTTCTCTCTCTCAAATAAATAACTAAAAATAAAATTAAAGGGCTGGGGAGATGGCTTAGTGGTTAATGCACCTGCTTGCAATGCTAAAGGACCTAGGTTCAATTCCCCAGGACCCATGTAAGCCAGATGCACAAAGTGGTACATGCATCTGGAGTTTGTTTGTAGTGGCTGGAGGCCCTGGTGTGCCCATTCATTTTTTTCTCTCTCTCTCTCTCTCAAATAAAATAAAAATATTTTAACAGAAAATTTAAAAGAAAAAAGAAAGAATGGCTATTTGCATGCAAGTCACTGCCAGTGTCCCACACCTTGGCCACGGCCTGTGCTGCTCACAAACAGTGAGCACAGACACTCTGACCACGGCCCTCTTTACAGAACCTGGGAGAGCCAGTGGTGGACATTAATAGGGAAAGCTTATGAGAAGAAGAAATGACAATGAGCCCTTCTTGACCATCAAGCTTTTCATGAGCCTTGCAACTGAGCAAGCCATGGCTGATGGGAAGTAAAACATCCAGGTAGCTTTAAAAAATGAAGAAGACTGAGCGTTGCCTGAGAGCTAAGGTTTAGTACAGGACCCAGGACACAAAGCTTCCTCTTGGTGTCAGGACAAGAACTTTAAGGAAAAGCCAGGTCAGAGTTTCTGGATCGCTGGGCACTGTTGCCATATGAAGTCTCACTAGCTTAGGAGACAAGTGCCTGTACTGCCCTGCCACAGGCGGGCAGATTGACAACTCTCTGTGCCTCTAGAAGCCCCAGTAAGTGTCCCTCCAAGCACTGCTATTTAGGTTCCTACTGTACCACAGGTGTAGGCATGGTGTCAAAGGCTCTAAGCTGCAATAATCATATTTCTTTCCTACAAACCAGAGTGAGGCGCCACAGGGGAAAGGGCTGTGTCTCATCTTGAGTCACCCCACTCCCCAGAAGAGGGCACTGTTTAACCTCCAGTCAAGACCAGCAATCAGAAGTGAGTCAGCTCCTCGCTCCTTAATGGTACAGGGCAGGAAGCCCCTTGACTGTGATGACAGTCCCTCTACCCCCATCACCAACACCTACAACAGGCCACAAGGCCAGAGGCAAAGTGAATCACAAGCCATAAGGTCAGCCCATTTCAACCAAGTCCCCACCCAAGTCCTAGCTCAGGGCACTAGTTCTGCCACTCTTAAGAACAAGTCAAAATACCACAGACCACACTGGAGAGCAGGGCCCCATGCAGCTCTCCTGTCACCCTGGTGACAGGCATCAGGCAAAAGCCATTAAGTGCTAATGTTCCTGGTTCCCAGTGTGAGTGCAAAGAAGCTGCTCTACAGTCTGGCAGGCCGCAAGCAGCAGCCACCGGGCACAGACATGATTCTGGCTTACTGAGTTTCCAAATTTCTGGCTCCTTCTGATCTGGTCTCTGGTGGCTTCTGAATGCTCCTGCACAGAATTCAGCTCAGCACATTCTCCAGAGCCTGGCTTCCTGGGAGCAAGAGGACACCATCCCTGGCTGCCAAGGGCAAGGAGCTTGATGCCAGGGGCAAAGATGCAGCTCAGAGGAACCTGCCAGCAAAGCCCAAGAAGTCCCTATCCCCAGGGAATGGCCTTCACACACAAGGACAGGTCATTCTCCATCACACAGGAGGGGGCCGACTTCTTCCAGCTAACAAGACCAGGGTCAAGCCTCTGTGGTCCCCCTGGGAGGATGGAGCCTCAATGACCAGCCAGTCAGAAGGATAGTGAAACCCAGTTAAAGGCTCCATAGGATTGTCACTACTGTCAGGGATGTGATGTTTCTACATCTCGGGTCAGCACACCCGACTTTCTAGGCAAATCTTACCACTTCACTTTTACTTTTGTTTTCTGAAAGCAAAGTCAGACAAAATAGATGTGTGACACTACCTGACAGTGACCTCGGTGATTACTCCCCACTTTCTACACAGCAGATCATCTCACTTAGAAGCCTGGAACCTCAGTAGCTCCCTTATGGGCCACATGTTTTAAAAAATTCAGATTCCCCCAGCTGGGTCAGATTTGGGCTTTACAAACTGTCACATGGCTTTTCACCCAGTCTGCTATTCACAGGTGGCACAGTGGGCCCTGAGCCTGGTTCAGAAGAGCAGGAGTCACACTTTCCCAGCAGCCACAGCCTTCTGCCAGTAGCCAGCAGCTTCATGAAAGCTCCCAGCACATCTTCTGCAGCTCCTCAGGTGCACTGCAATGCCTATCCCCGCCTATAGCTTTTCTCGCCGGGCTTTTGTGGCGTAAGTAGCAGGCCTTTCTATTGTGCTGGCATCCTCCTGCTGATGTGTACCAGAAGAGGAACTCAGGCCTCAGACACAAGCTGCACGGCGCAACAGACTAGGGCTGGACATCCAGAGTTTCTTCAGGGGCTGTGGCCATTGGCAGGTCCAGAATCCAGAGCTGGCCTTCCTCTAGGCAACTTGGTGAAGGTAGACCCTGGGTCCCCCACAAGGGCTTGTCTAGTCTCAAGATTTGGCTTCTTTCACTTAAAGCAAAACAAAATGCATGGAGAAGAATCACATATATACTGACTTCCACCCCCCCCTCCCAAGCCAAAATCTATCATTTGGTAGTTGGCAGCAGCCTGGAGACATTTTATCTGGGCCTGGTTATGAAATCCACTTGCAAAACCGAGAGTTTTCCAGGCCGAAGAGCGTGTGTATGCAGCAGCTCTCAAACTTCCCTCAGCTACCCTCTTAGAGCCATCTTCTTAGAGAGCTGCTACTTGGAGAAACAAAACTAGGTCACAAAAATATTATGTCAGTGAGAGCTGACAATGAAAAAGGCCTTGCTCTTGAGAACTTTCATCATCCGTGAGGGATACAATTTTAAATTGGTTCTAAATGCAAAATTACCTTAGGAGAAAAGTAATTCAAGTTGATATACTCTTTCCCTCCCTGCCCCCCCCAGCAAAAAAAAAATTACAATCTCAGCTCACAGGAAAATGATTTCACAGAACTGAATGATGACATGGGGGAAAAATGCCACCTTGCCAGCTCTCAAGAAGAGCAGTAGAAAAGCTCATTCAAGTGGCAACTGATCAGAAGATGCTCACTCCCTTAAAACACAAACACACAGGTCTGCTTATTCAATATGACCCCCGTCAAAAAATTAAAAACTTAACGTCACCACTTACAACTCTACCACAACCACAAATACACTAAGGAAAGCCACGGATAGCCTGGCAGGTGGGTCAGGCACTGCTCTGCCTACACATCTAATTAAGTTAATTTGCAGATAATATAACGGGGCACTTTTAGGCGTCAGAGGCTCACATCTAAATAACCCCCCACCCCGTCCTTCTTGCCAGACTGAAATAAAAAACGTTGAGCCCCGTGCCCTCGCCTTTCCCGGGGTCTAATCCGGCCCATTTAGTTTCTGAACGATCGGACCCACCACCCGGGCCTTCCCTGCGGGCTCCGATGCCACCTGTACTCCTGCGGAAAGAAACCAGGGACGGGGCGCGACACAGGCTTCCCCTCCTCCCGGCTGTGTACCGACCCATTCAACGCAGTCGGGACAGAGTCCACGCCGCGGAGGGAGGGTGGAGGGCGGTCACGGGGACCCAGAGTCCAACACAGAGGGGACAGAAGACAGTGCGGGGGACTTCCCCAGGCAGGGGTTCCGACTGGGCGCCCCCTTTCCCCTGGGAGGACCCCGGGAGCCCCTCGGCCGAGCCTCCCACTCAGGCCCCGCGGAGGGGAGAGCTCTGTACGGGGGCCATCCGCGGGTCAAAGGGCAGAGGGCGGCTCCGAGAACAACGCGGGGATCCCCCACCCCCCCCCGCCCGCGGTGCCCACCCCGGCCCTGACCCCGCCGCCCCGAGGACGGTGCCCGCCAAGGGAGGCCGCGCCGGGCTCCGACAAGGGTGAGGGAGGCCAGGCCGAGAAGTGGCGGCCGAGCTGCGGGGCTTGCAGGCCCTCGGGCCGCACCTGGTCGGCGAAGTCTTCGGCCGTGCCCATCAGGTCGTTCTGGCCCATGGCGACGGCGGCGGCGGTGGCACACTGCTGGCTGTTCCTCACCGCTCGGCGCTCGCGCCCGCTGCGGCCTCCACAGGAAGTGCCCGGCGGCCGGCCTCGCTGCGCGGCGGCGGCTCCAGCGGCTGCCACGTAGGCCAAGCCTTAAAGGGGCCGCACCGCCCTCCGCGTAGCGCCCCGCCCCGGGCCGCCGCGCGCCCTCACGTTCCAGGCACCGCCCACCACGCCAGGGGCGCCGCCCGCCGTAGCCACGCCCCTTCACGCTCAGGCCCCGCCCGCTGAGCGCGAGGCTCCTCCCCCTCATGCTCTAGACCCTGCCTACTATTCACAGCCGCCCCGCCCACGACGCTCTAAGTCACGCCCCCCTGCGTGATGCCCCGCCCATTGTGCGTCCTCACACTCGAGGCTCCGCCCTCGTCACGTCAGGCCCCGCCTCCCACCGCTGCCTCGCCCTTCACGAGCCAGGTCCTGGCGTTTTGCCCCGCCCACCGCGCTCGTGGCCGGAGCTGGGTTCTCCCTTCCCCGCCCCCCGCTTGCCGCGCCCAGACTCTCCGGGGCCCTTTTACGGGATAGCGTGTTGAGGGCCGGAGCTTGTGCTTTTGGGTCGGACAGACGCGCCCAAGGTTGAGGGTCGCCTCTGGAGATGCGGGGTGGAAAGAGACTGGACACGCCGAGCGGCCACTACTGAGCATGCTCAGTCGAGGGTCCGACTAACGTGGCCCACTCGAGGGACCCACAACCCCAGTACCCTGTGGAGGGAGTGTGAGGACGGAATCTCCCCTCCAGATACAATGGAAAAGTACCAGGTGCTGAGCTGTCCCCTGGCAGGGACGTGTGGGCTGCATGGTCCGAGGGTCTGCGGGCAGCTGAGACCAGCCCTGTGCCGGCCGGCCTGGTAACGGTCACAGCCCCGAGGGCCAGCGCGAGATGCTGCCCACGCTGGCCAGTGTCAGCCTCCAGCTGAGAGGTTGACCCCCCCACCCCCGTTAATTCCACAGGTGCTCTTCTCTGGACCCTTTGCCTCTCCGGGCCTCAGTTTACCCCTTTAAAAGTGATGAACTCCCCCACACTGACCTTTGGTTTGGAGGACCCCGTCCTGCCACAGATCTGCTCCGAGTGTTAGGGTCTAGAGACAGAAGAAGACAGGCCATTCAGAGGGTTGAAAACATCCATCCTCAGCTTGGGTCTGTGACAAGTTCCAGACCTATGTGATTCACAGCTGTGGGAAAATGAATGGATGTTTCATTGACTGCATCTATCCCTACTGTGTGTTGCTAAAAGCTTCACTTTTAGTAGGTTGGATTGTCCTCCCTGTAGGAGAAGACTTATAGGCACTCCCCAAGCAGATCGACTTCTGGTGACCAGAATTTCTTAAACTAACTTTTCACACATGCAAAAAAAAAAAAAAAAAAAAAAAAAAAAAAAAAAAAACTGACCCGTATTAATTTGCTGCCCAGACGCCTGGGCTGAATGTTACTGGGCATCATTCCTGAGCTGCACTCCAAGGATTCCCTGATTTCATCCCTTTCCACCTGGCTGCATCATGTCTTCCTCCCTCATCCCATTGCCCACCCTCCAACCCCACACCCCTGGCTGCTGAAGAGCTCTGACACTGAGGCCATCTCTGCACATTTGGCTCAGATCACGAGCTCTGGCTCGGACCCCAGAGGCCTAATAGGATGGAAGCAGCTGTCCCTGTTGTGAGTGTCATAGCCTTAGGTGAAGACCTTGCTCCCATGGCCTCGCCACTCAATGTAAACATATAAGTAGCACCACTATGACCGTGACCATGACCGTCACAGTTCCTGGGGCGGCTATGATAATGATTGCACCAATTACAGGGCCAATTGCTTGCAGGGATGCTCACTTTGGAGTTGGATGCTGGAAGTTGATGTCATGGGAGTCTAAAAAGACTGAAGTCCTCTGCCCCAGGGTGGCTTGCTTTCAGATGCTGTGCTGGGCTTGTCTGTCCTTCCTGCAGGTGGGGAAGGACTGTGGGATTATAGAAAAGGCTTCCAGAATGGGCCTCAGAGAGATGGGATAGGGCCACTGGCAGGCTTCTAGGCCTCCTGGAGCCACTTCCTCTTACCATAAGATGGGGAGATGGTGGTTGGAGAGGCCTACTGTGACAGTCCAGTGCATTCAGGAAAGTGCAGAACAGCATGCATTTCCTGAAAGGCATCTCACCCCTGTGGATAGATTTTGCAAGAGCTGAGTCCTGGGGCCTTGGGCGTGAACCTGGTGGTGGAGGAAATCGAAACAGACATCAAGTATGTGATAAAAAAGGTAAGGAGCAGAGCCCTGGGAGCCACCCACGGGGCACAGCTCCCAAACATAAGCTCATCATCTCTGGTTAAGGGGGCCTCCTAGACTCCCAGCAGGTAGGGGGCAAGCTTGGTTGGGGCAGGCATGAGATGTGGCAGGAGACTCACCCTGGTTCCCACCTTGGCACACTCCCGTTGTCGGGAAAGGAATGCTAACTTTTACTCCACCAACCACAACACTTGCTGTCCACTCATCCATACTGTGGGCCAGGTACCATCTTGTCAGATGTCCATCCCACCTGCCTTACCAAGCCAGGGTAATGACTCCATGTTACAACCAGGGAGTCCATTCCTCACCAAGGCTGCACAGTTTCCAAGAAATGTTGAATTTTGGGAGGCATGGTGCTACTCAGTATAGAACCAACAATTTCACCAAACGAAGGCAGGGCCTCAAGAGTAGAGAGTATGGAGAGCAGTCCAAGATCACACAGGCCTGAGGGCAGGTCACAGGACCTCCACCAGGACTAGCACAGCAGGGTGGGGTGAAGGCTCCCAGGAGCATACCCCTTGCTCAATGGAGAGTTCAGGGGAGGAGAGCTGCTCTAAGAGCCCTGGGCACATCCTCCTCTGGGGCGGTGGCAGGGACCTCAGGGATCAGGAACTGAATGTAGAGGTAAAGGAGTCTCCTTAATGGCATTTATTCTGTCAGGCCGCCCAGGCCTCAAGTTTGTGTAGCTTCACAGTCTCGTCATTACCTCTACCTCTTGTGCTATTACTGGCTGACTGTGGGGTCAATTCCTGTAGTAGACAGTTCCAAGGTGCTGGGACGAATATCCAACCAGACACAGTTTATGGGAGGGATGGGATTTATTTCAAGCTTACAAATCCAGAGGAAGGTCCATCAATGGGGAAGAAGCTGGCTCCCATTCATAAACCCAAGCAGAGAGAGAAACCAGCAGCAGCCAGCAAACACCAAAAAGCAGCAAGCAGGACCCCCAGAACTTAGACCTCTCTGCATACCTTTGGGCTGGAATTCAGATCTGCCCCCAAACACATCTTTGGGCTGGACCCTAGAATCCACCCTCCAGTGATACCTCCTCCAGCCAGTCTGCTGGAGACCCGAGTTACAAGCTTTAATAAAACACCAGAGTCTAAAGCCGGGCATGGTGGTACACACCTTTAATCCCAGCACTCGGGAGACAGAGGTAGGAGGACAGCCATGAGTTCAAAGCCACCCTGTGACTACAGAGTGAATTAATTCCAGGTAGCCTGGGCTACCGCAAAAAACAAAAAATGAAAAAGAAATACCAGAGTCTATGGGGAGCATACATTCAAACTACCACAGTACCCTTGTCTGGGAACCAGGGTAGCTGCCTGTCTTCTGAACAATAAAAGCCAGCCAGCCAGGTGTGGTGGTAGATGCCTTTAATCCCAGCACTCTGGAAGCAGAGGTAGGAGGATCACATGAGTTCGAGGCCACCCTGAGACTAATGAATTCTTGGAAAAAAAATGCCAACCAAGGGCTGGGGAGATTGTTCAGTGGTTAGAGGCACTTACTTGCACAGCTTGATGGCCCAGGTTTGATTCCCCAGTACCCATGTAAAACCAGATGCACAAAGTGGCACATGTGTCTGGAGTTTGCAGTGGCAAGAAGCCCTGATGCACCCATACTCACTCTCTTTCTCTTAGCTACTAATAAATAAAATTACTTAAAAAAATATTTTTTTGTTTTTCGAGGTAGGGTCTCACTCTAGCCCAGGCTGACCTGGAATTCACTATGTAGTCTCAGGGTGGCCTTGAACTCATGGCGATCCTCCTACCTCTGTCTCCTGAGGGCTGGGATTAAAGGTGTGAACCATTATGCCTGGCTCTAAAAAAATTTTTTAAAGTAGGGTGGAGAGATGGCTTAGCAGTTAAGGTAATTGCCTGCAAAGCCTAAGGACCAATATTTGATTCCCTAGTACCTACATAAGCCAGATGCACAGGATGGTGCATGCATCTGGAGTTCATTTGCAGTGGCTAGAGGCCCTTATGTGCCCATTTTCTCTTTCTCTCTCTGCTTGCAAATAAAACATAAAATTTTAAAAACACAGTCAAATAAGCATGGTGCTATACTCCCAAGCTCTCAGGAGGCTGAAGCAGGAAAAGCTTGATTTCAAGGCCAGCCCAGGCTACACAGTGAAAGCACGTCACAAAAACAAACAAAAACAAAAGAAAACAGCCATTCTTCTGTAATAAAAATCTGGAGAGGGGCTGGAGAGATGGCTTAGTGGTTAAACACTTGCCTGTGAAGCCTAAGGACCCTGGTTCAAGGCTCTATTCTCCAGGACCCACGTAAGCCAGATGCACAAGGGGGCATATGCATCTGGAGTTCGTTTGAGTGTTCATTCTCTCTCTCTACCTGCCTATTTCTGTATCTCTCTCTCAAATAAATAAAAATAAAGTATTTTTTAAAAATCTGGAGAGGGATTCTAGGCAAATGTCGGTGTATCTTCCCATTCTTTTTTCTAGGCACTTAGGAACTTTTGTGTTTTTATCAGAATCCTATTGAAATTGATGGCAGTTTTCACCTAATACACAGCAAACATTTTCTCATGTCTTTGCTGCTGCTCCCTCCTGCCCTAGTCTGGTGGCCATGTGACTTCCCTACTTGTAGTACTTGATGTGCTGTGTGTTGGTCCAGCCCTCTCACATAGGATGCGGAGTTAGCTTATTCTCCATTTTCCACTTGTGTAAACAGCTCTGAAAAGCGTCTTCATATTCTTTGTATTCTTGAACATTCTGGAAAATTCCCTGGGGTGGGATTTCTGGGCATTTTGAAGGAATTTACTATGTTTGGCTGACTTCCCTAATCATTATGATAGTGCTGGTGATGATGATGGGGGGGGGGGTTGTGATGTGATGGTGCTGCTGCTGTGGTAGTGGTGGTGGCACTGGCTCACTAACTAGGCTCATGTTCTTGTGCCCCTGCAGGTAGAGTGCATGGATGAGCATCATGCCAACAAAGCCCTGGATGAGGTAACTGTCAGGGAGATCCCCCACCTCCCCCACCCCGCCACCAGAAGGGCAGGACTGACTCCACACACACGGCAGCTGTGCTCTGTACTCTCTTGTTTAGTGGCAAGATGAAGGACAGTCCAAATCCATTCTTGTGCAGGTTATAAGGAGAGTCAATACTACACTCCCTTCTTTTCTTTTCTTTTCTTTTCTTTTCTTTTCTTTTCTTTTCTTTCTTTCTTTTTGGAGAGAGTCAGAGGGAGAAAAAGAGAGAGGGAATGAGCACACCGGCAGCCTCTCAGCCACTGTGAATGAACTCCAGACGCGTGTGCCCCCTTATGTGGGCAAGTGCAGCATTGTGCCCTTGTGTCACTTTGCGTCTGGCTAAACGTGGGATCTGGAGATTGGAACCGGTGTTCTTAGGCTTAGCAGGCAGGCACCTTAACCGCTAAGCCATCTCTCCAGCCCACAACACTCCCTTCTAAATGCCAAAGCTGATCTCTTAGGGTACCTGTCCCCAGAGAAGATGAAGTTTATCTAGAGGCTAATCTACAGTATTTATCCTTAGTTTCAAATGTGTGCACACACCAGCCAGGGAAAATCTCAGGCGTCATTCTCAGGGGGAAAAAAAAATGGTTCACCTCCTTTAAAACAGGGTCTGGAGTTCACCAATTCAGCTAGACTAGCTGGCCGCCAGCCCTCCGTCTCCCCAGCCCTGGGATTACAAGTAATCACTATCGTGTCCGGCATCTTTATTTAGGTTCTGGGGATCAAACTCATGTTCTCATACTTGCAGGGGGAAGCACTCCCCAGTCTAATAACTCATCATTTTATTGAACTTTTTTTTTTTGTTTTGTTTTTAGAGGTAGGGTCTCACTGTGGCCCAGGCTGACCTGGAATTAACTATGTAATCTCAGGGTGGCCTCGAACTCATAGCAATCCTCCTACCTCTGCCTCCTGAGTGCTGGGGTTACAGGTGTGTGCTACCACACCCAGCTTTATTGAACTTTTTATTGACAATTTCCATAATTGTAGACAATAAACCATGATAATTCCCTCCCCCTCCACTTTCCCCATCACAAAGCCACTCTATCATATCCCCTCCCCCTCTCAATTAGTGTCTCTTTTATTTTGATGTCATCATCTTTTCCTCCTATTATGAGGGTCTTCTAGGTAGTATTCATGCATTGCGAGGTCATGGGTATACAGGCAATTTTGTGTCTGGAAGACTGCATTGCAAGCAGTCCTACCCTTCCTTTGGCAATAACTCATCATTTAAAGGTTGTTTTTCTTCAGGGCTAGGCTGTGGCTCAGTGGCAAAGCATGTCTTGCATACTCAGGTCCCTGGGTTCTGTTCCCAGCATTGGGGCTTGAGGTGGAATATTTATTCCAGTGTAAAATTGCTAGTAGCCAGGCATGGTGGTGCCCAACTTTAATCCCAGCACTGGGGAGGCTGAGGTGGGAGGGTTGTTGTGAGTTTGAGGCCAGCCTGAGACTACATAGTGAATTCCAGGTCAACTTGGACTAGAGCAAGACCCTACCTCAAAAAAAAAAAAAAAAAAAAAAAAAGGGCTGGAGAGATGGCTTAGCGGTTAAGGCATTTGCCTGCAAAGCCAAAGGATCCCGGTTCAATTCTCCAGGACCCATGTAAACCAGATGCATGAGGGGCACATGCATCTGGAGTTCGTTTGTAATGGCTAGAGGCCCTGGCACACCCATTCTCTCTCTCTGTCTGCCTCTCTTCTATCTCTCTATCTCTCTGCTTGCAAATAAATAAATAAAAATTAAAAAAAAAAACCTGCTAGTTACAATAGAAAACTTGGGAAACACAAGATTGTTTACAAAGAAAATGCCAATCAGGTAGGTGTGGTGATGCAAACCTATTATCCCAACACTGGGAAGATCCTGAGTTCTAAGCCTGCTGCACAGCAAGATCTTGTCTCTGAAGACAAAGGGCTGGGGGTAGAGCTCAGTGGTTGGGTGCCTGCCTAGCATGTGCAAGGTCCAAGATTTGTTTATTTTTTTATTGTGGAGGGGAGTGGTGGGTGGAAAGAGGCACTTAGGAAATGGATGCGTCCAGGCCTTCAGCCACTGCAAACGAAGTGCAGACACATGTTCCACCTTGTGCATCTGGCTTCTGTGGGTCCTGGGGAATCGAACCGGGTCCTTTGGCCTTGCAGGCAAGCACCTTAACAGCTAACCCATATCTCCAGCCCCAAGATTTGACTCCCAGTATGTAAGAAAGAAAAGGAGAGAAGGTGGTGCCGGGTGTAGTGGTGCACGCCTTTAATCCCCAGCACTCGGGAGGCAGAGGTAGGAGGATCGCCATGAGTTCAAGGCCACCCTGAGACGACATAGTGAATTCCAGATCAGCCTGAGCTAGAGTGAGACCCTACCTTGAAGAACCAAAAAAGGGAAAAAGAAAAGAAAAAGAAAAGAAAAGGAGAGAAGGAAGGAAGGAGGGAACAAGGAAGGGAGGTCATTATGGCTACTTCCAATTCTATAGTAATGTCAGTGACCAGGTTAATAAAGGCTTGGAGCAGCTCCTCTGGGAACATTTTTCCAGACAATACCTCTTAGGTCACCATGTCACTGCAGGGAAGGACCCAGTCACATTCTGACACATGGCAAGAACATGGAGGCCTGTTGTCGCCTCCACCATCTCACTGTCACATTGCTCTATTCCATGTCGTTTCTTGTCTTGTCCTCTGGCCAGCTGCTCTCACCCCAGGTAGCCTGCAGTCCATCAGGCTCATGGTCTCCAGGTGGCCATTTCTGCCGCCTGACTGGGTTTGTTTTCCCAGTGCTTTCCCAGGGAGCTCTTGGCAGCACCTTTGGGCACAGCACCATCTCCCAGCCTAACTGCCTCCCCTCTTACCTGTGTCAGCTCCATACATACCACCGTCTTTGTTTTCATTTTGGGCTGTGCTGGGGATCAAACCCACAACCTTACAATGCTAGACAAAGGCTCTACTGCTGAGCTGTGGCCTGAGCTTGCTGCCATGTTCACATGAGCATGTGAGGCTCAGAGAGGTTGAGGAACCAGGCTCAGTCACACAGCACAACCAGCTTATGCTGGGCATGGTTCCCACACAGGGTCTCTGGCTGCCCACCACCTCCTCTGGCTTTCACATCCTCCTCACATCTACCCTCTGTCTGCCCCCTAGCCAGATACTCGCCTCTTTGTTGGGATGTGTGGCTCAGAATTGCTGTGTTCCTCTGCTCTTGTCCCCACAGTTGATGCCCCTGCTGAAGCTCCAGCACCCCAACATTTCCGTGTATCAAGAGCTATTTATCATATGGAACCATGAGGTGGGTGGACCAGGGGACATGTGCCCCACTGCTCAGTGGCCATCAGCAGACCGGGCACCCAGCACCTTGTGAGGCCCTGGCAGTGACTCTAAGCTGGCTGCTCTAAGTCAGCACATGCCAGGGTGGTACAACACAGGGGGGTCCTGTGCAGAATCTCAAATGGGCCCAACATTCTCACTGGAGGAGGGCTACTAGCCTGTTTCACAGAAATGGAGCCAAGAGCAACCACGCCCTCCAGGTGCCCATGTGGAATGAGGCTGAGACAGGAGACCAGGCAGTAGGTTGGCATCCACATGAGGGTGTCGTTTGGGCTTCTGTGGAGGGGCACTCCCCAAGGTCACACAGTTGTTGAATGGCTGAGTGAGGATTCAGTCCTAGGTCTTGTAGCACCCAAGTCCTGTGTCCAATTGGCAACAGGACTTCTCGTCCTTATAAGGAGTTGGAGCTTTCCCCGAGTCACCTCCTCATCTACAGTAATGGCAGTTACCAGTTGGATAGACAATGGCTCTGAGAGGGAGGAGGGGTTCAGGAGGCAGTGTGAGGGTCTTTCACTGGGTGTTAGGCCTTTGCCACATATCCACATCAGTTCCCTGCCCAGGCTGACACCCGAGACTGTACAGGGGTAGAAGATTCCCCTCACATATATCCCCTCCCCATCATCTGTGTCCTGAGGCAACTTTAGGGAGGGGTCCTCACTGCATGCAACCCCCAGTGTTTCCAGAGCACCTCATGCTCTTTGAGAGGGGCCAGAAAAGCCAAGATGACATTTCACCATGGCAGGAACAGAGCTGACAACAAGCTAGGCGCTGGGTAGAGTGAGGTCCTCAGAGCAAGTGGGCTCTACTGAGTCCTAAGGGAGGAGTGGTCCCCCCATGGAGGAGTGAGGGTGTCCCAGAGATGGTTCCACATGTGCAGGGGCCACAATAAATGCATTTTTGGGGAAAGTCCAATGAACTTGATGTGGACAGAGCCTGGTGTGGTGGGGCCCAAGAACAGGGACTGGAAAGCGAAGGGCCCCAGTAGGTAGCATTCCCATTGCCACTGCAAATGATGGTCACATGGAAGGTGTCCTGGAGCAAGTCACCCCACAGAGCCCCCTGGCTTGGGCTTTGGGCAGTTGGTTAAGGGTCCTTCGTTATGTGCCAGCAGATCTCCTCTTTCTTCCTCTGCTTGGTGATGGATTACAGCTATGGAACCTTCCAGGATATCATTAAGGATAAGAGAAAGAAAAGAGAAATTATTGATGCTGAGGTAAGAGACCCTTTGAGCCACCAGGTTTGGAGGCTACCTAGACCTGGGAAGGCCCTTCAGTGAGGGCCAAAGCGTCAGAAGGGTAGAGGGAAGAGCAGGCACAAATGAGGCCTGGCTCTTGGTTTCTTTGTGTGTGTGAGTGGCATGGAGTACCACAGTATACACATGTCTCAGGTGCTTATCTGTTTAAGTCCTGTGCCCATTCACACGTGGGTTGTCTTGTTGATATGGGGGCATTCCTACATACCACGGACACCAATGTCCAGCTATCTCCACCTGGTGTGGGGCTTTCCAGTTTACTTGTTAAACACTGCTTGTGATGAGTGAGGGTCTTAGTATAACAAACGCTACCCTGTGGTCAGTACATTTTGGTCCTGGCTTAGGTAGCCATCCCCATCCCTGAGCAAGGGACCAGGCATTCCTAAGTCTGTCTCAGAAGGTTCCCAGCAGCCACCACTTGGCTTCTGCCAAGGGGCTGAAGAAATGAGTTAGCAGTTAAGGTGCTTGCCTGTGAAGCCTAAGGACCCAGGTTCAACTCCCCAGAACCCACGTAATCCAGACGCAGATACATGCCCACAAGGTGGCATACACATCTGGAGTTTGATTGCGGTGGCTGGAGGCCCTGGCATGCCAATTCTCTCTCTCTCCCTCTCTGTCTCCCCACACCCCCCGACTTGCTTTCTCATTAAAAAAATACTGTTAGGTTTCCTGAAGTTCATCCACATGGGTTCAGTAGTATGTGGCTCACTCAAGCCTGTGCCACTGAGGTCTAGCTGGGCTCTTGTGCCCTTTGCTCATGGTGAGGCAATGTGTTCCACTGTCTGTCTGCCAGTTCTGGAGCCAGTGAGCTTTCGGTTGCCTGCAATTTAGGGCTGCAGTAAGCATTGCTAGAAGGCGCTCACCTTGCTCCATGAAATAGTGGAGGGTAGGTGGGAGAAGGGCATGTTGTTTGTGTTGGCTATTCAAGGAGAGTTGATGTTTTACTCAAACTTTAATTCACACTTCCCTATCATTAGTCCTTATGGGCACATTTTGGACATTTGAAGTCCTATTTTCTTTTCTTGCTCTAACCCCAGCTGACCTGGAATTCATATGTAGTCTGAGGGTGGCCTCGAATTCGTGGTGATCCTCCTGTTTCTGCCTCCTGAGTGCTGGGATTAACCGGCTTGAAGTCCTTCTTTATGCCTGTTCAAGGGCTTTGCCAATTGAATCATGGATTATCTCGTTGATTCAGAAGCATTCTTTTTTTTTAAAAAAATATTTATTTATGTATTTATTTGAGAAAGAGAGGCAGAGAGAGAGAGAGAGAGAGAGAAGAAGAAGGAGGAGGAGGAGGAGGAGGAGGAAGGGTGGGAGAAAATGGGCGCACCAGGGCCTGCAGCCACTGCAAATGAACTCCAGATGCATCTGGCTTATGAGGGTCCTGGAGAATCAAACCAGGATCCTTTGACTTTGCAGGCAAACACCTTAACTGCTAAGCCATCTCTCCAGCCCAGGAACAATCTTTTCATACTGTGGACTCTAGTGTCCAGATACCGCTACCCCATCTGGGGCTTGTCAGTCTACATTTTTTAAAAAATATATTTTATTCATTTATTTATTTGAGAAAGAGATGCAGAGAGAGAGAGAGAGAAGGAGGAGGAGGAGGGGGGGGGAGGAGGGAGGGAGGGAGAAAATGGGCGCCAGGGCCTCCAGTCACTGCAAATGAACTCCAGATGTGCATGAGGGTCCTGGAGAATCAAACCAGGATCCTTTGACTTTGCAGGCAAACACCTTAACTGCTAAGCCATCTCTCCAGCCCAGGAACAATCTTTTCATACTGTGGACTCTAGTGTCCAGATACCTTTGGCCCATCTGGGGCTTGTCAGTCAGAGAAAGAGATGCAAGAGAGAGAGAGAGAGAGAGAGAGAAATGCCTTAACTGCAATCTCCATGCACCCCTTTGTGCATCTGGCTTACATGGGTCCTAAAAAAACTGGGGTCCTTTGGCTTTATTTATTTATTCCAGCCCCGTCAGTCTACTTAAAAAAATACATATTTTATTTATTTATTTAAGAGAGAGAAAGAGAGAGAGAGAGAGAGAAGAGAGAGAGAGAGAGAGAGAGAATGGGCACACCAGGGCCTGCAGCCACTGCAAACAAACTCCAGATGCATGTGCCCCCTGTGCATCTGGCTTACGTGAATCCAGGAGAATTGAACTGGGATCCTTTGGCTTTGCAGGCAAATGCCTTGACCACTAAGCCATCTCTCCATCCCTCAGTCTACTTTTAAAAAAATGTTTTATTTTTATTTATTTGAGAGAGAGATACAGAAATAGGCAGGTAGAGAAAGAGAAAGAGACAGAGGATGGGCACACCAGGGCCTCCAGCCACTGCAAACAAACTCCAGATGCATGTTCCCCCTGGTGCCTCTGGCTTATGTGGGTCCTGGGGAATCAAACCTGGGTCCTTTGGCTTTGCAGGCAAGTGCCTTAACCACTAAGCCATCTCTCCAGCTCCTTAGTCTACTTTTTTTTAAGACTGCCTTGTGATAGTATAGTGAAGGCCAGTTGATTTATATCCTCCCTGTAGTCAGTACCTTTTGGTCCTGGCTTAGTTAGTTGTTTCCATCCCAAAGTCACAAAGTAGTTCTCCTCTGTTTTCTCCCTTCCCTTCCCTTCCCTTCCCTTCCCTTCCCTTCCCTTCCCTTCCCTTCCCTTCCCTTCCCTTCCCTTCCCTCCCCTCCCCCCCTCCCCCTCCCCTCCCTCCCCTCCCCTCCCCTCCCTTCTCCTCCCCTCCCTCCCTTCCTTTCTTTTCTTTCTTTCTCTTTCTTTCTTTTGTTCTTTCTTTCTCTCTCTCCCTCTTTCTTTCTTTCTCTCTTTCTTTCTTTCTTTCTTTCTTTCTTTCTTTCTTTCTTTCTTTCCTTCTTTCTTTTTGTTTTTTGAGGTAGGGTTTTACTGTAGCCCAGGCTGACCTGGAACTCACTATGTAGTCTCAGGCTGGAATCAAATGGGTGATCTTTCTGCCTCTGCCTCTCAAGTGCTTGGGATTTCTTTCTTTTTTAAATTTTTAAATATTTATTTATTTTAGACAGACTGAGAGAGACAGAGAAGAGAGAGAGAGAGAGAACTGGTGTGCCAAGGCCTCAGCCACTACAATCAAACTCCACACGCTTTGTGCCACCTAGTGGTCATGTGCAACCTTGCATTTGACTCACCTTCCGTCTGGCTAATATGGGGTCTGGAGAGTAGAAAATGGGTCCTTAGGCTTTGCAGGCAAGCGCTTTAACCACTAAGAAATTCCTCCAGCCATATTTTCCTTTTTAAAAAAATTTTTTTTAAAGATTTTATTTTATTTATTTATTTATTAGAGACAGAGGGAAAGAGGGAGAGTGAGAATGGGTGTGCCAGGGCCTCTAGCCACTTCAAACAAACTCCAGATGCATGCACCCCCTTGTGCATCTGGCTTATGTGGGACCTGGAGAATCGAACTGAGGTCATTAGGCTTTGCAGGCATGTGCCTTAATCACTAAGCCATCTCTCCAGCCCCCTGTTTTCCTTTTTTTAAAAAAATATTTATTTGCAAGCAGAAAGATATAGAAGAGAGACAGAGTGAGAGAATGGGCATTCCAGGGCCTCCAGCCACTTGCATGTACCACTCTGTTCATCTGGCCTTATGTGGGTACTGGGGAATTGCACCCCAATTCTTAGGCTTGAAGGCAAGGCCTTAACTTCTGAGCCATCTCTCCAGCCCCTCTCCTCTATTTTCTCCTGGAAGCTTGATCATCTTTGCGTCTGGGATCATCCCCAGATAGATTGAACTTGCTTTTCTCTGAGAATGCATTTTTTCTTTGGGCCCCAAGAGCTGTGAGAATAATGCAGCCCGTGTCATGACCTGGGCCTCAGAGGCAGGCTCTGGAGTGGGGTTTAAACCTTTCATCACTGATAGAACCACTGGAAACACAAATGCTCCCATAGCCCAAGAAGTGAAGCAGAGCAACTTTGATAGGCAGAGGGCACCATGGGAGGAAGCCCAGGGTCTTGCTGCCTAGCCACTCTCTCTCTGGTCAGGGTGGCTCTGCAACCTCAGTATTGAATCTAGGGCTCTTAAATACATATAGCTTAAATCTCACAACCCTGAACACTGATGGATTTTGTTCCTGGTTACAGAATGCTTCTCAGTGTTTTCTTGCAGGGCTCTTTACACTTTTTTTATTTTATTTTATTTTATTTTATTTTATTTTATTTTATTTTATTTACAGACAATAAACCATGCTATTTCCCTCCCCCCCCATTCCCCTTCAGAACTCCACTCTCCATCATATCCCCTCCCTCTCTCCATTAGTCTCTCTTTTTATTTGATGTCATCATCTTTTTCTTCTATTATGAGGGTCTTGTGAAGGTATTGCTTGGCACTGTAAGGTCATGGATATCGAGGCCAGTTTCTGTCTGGACAGTTGCATTGTAAGGAGTTGTACCCTTCCTTTGGCTCTTACATTCTTTCTGCCACCTTTTCCACAATGGACCCTGAGCCTTGAATGGTATGATAGAGATGTTTCAGTGCTGGACATTCCTCCGTCCCTTCTTCTGAGCACTATGTTGCCTTTTGGGTCATCCCAGTGGTCATCGCCATCTGAAAAGAGAAGCTTCTCTAACCAGAAGTGAGAGTAACATTCATATATGAATATGAACATTAAGTGTAGTGCTTTCAGGGTAGTTTGGTGGGAATAATATATACATTTAGCCAGACAAGAGCAGGCTTTATACCTCTAAGGCTCATGACCTCCCCTACCATAGTCTTTTGATTAGGTTTTTCAGTACCAGGCATGTATTCCCTCCCATAGAGCAGGCCTGCATTCCAATTAGAGAGCAGTTGGTTTCCCCCAGAGCAGACATGCCACTATTGCACTCATTCGGTCATTGGGCCTGTCTGGCCAAACTTGAGGTTTCCAGTGTCCACTGTTTCACTGCTGATGATGTCTGTCTCCCATATGGCTGCATGCAGTGCAGCCTTTTCCAGCTTTCAGTTGGCTGGTCTACAGGGACCTTTCCACTCTAATGACAGCAAGGGGTGAGCCCCAAGCAGGCACTGCAGGCTTCACTATCTGTGTTACCCACATGCGCCATCTGCCTGTGTTGGGCTGCATGGACCACAGATTGGCCATTAGAAATGGAGCTGCCATCCTGCTGGTGGCTTTGGGTGACCACTTGCTTCTGTGTGGACTCCCACCCCCCAGAGAGCTTTCTGGTCTTTTCCACTTCTCCCGCAGTGGATGGAAGGCATGCTGATCCAGGTGTTGGATGCGATGGAGTACTTGCATCAGCTGGGCATCATTCACAGGTGAATGGACCACCTACCAGGACTGACCACTGCACTGAGGCCCAGGTGCCAGCACATGGTGTGGGACGGATCTGAACTGGGTAGGATGGGGTAGCTTCTTGAGATTCCTCCTGGCTGAAAACCTCTGGAGATCCTGACTCACCCCAAAGGTGCAGGGCTGCTGGGAGTGCGGACCGGGTGGGGCAGTTCTAAAGGGCATGGAAACAGACAGATAAGACACCTGCCATGGTGTGGCCTCTGGACAGGCTCGTGTGGGCTGCTGCACCACAGGCCCAGCCTTTGACCTGCCAGCACCCAGCTTCAGGCTACAAGATCCATGATGGAAAGGGTCTTTGGAGTGGCTTCAATTTCAGACTCTTACTCAAAGGAGATGAGAAAAACAACGTGGGCCAGATGTATGAAGGGAATGTGCATCATGTTAATCAACAGACATACAGAATGGTGACTACAGAACTCCAGGCTAACCGAGGGACCTCAGTGTCTGGGTGTGTTTCTATTTAGAGTTGGGTTTTTTCCGCATTGTAAAGTAACTGTCACGTTCTAGAAAACAATTGTTTTAAAAATGGGCATGGTGGCACATGCCTTTAATCCCAGCACTCAGGAGGCAGAGATAGGAGGATTGCTGTGAGTTTGAGGCCACCCTGAGACTACATAGTAAATTCCAGGTCAGCCTGGACTAGAGTGAGACCCTCCCTCAAAAAACCAAAAAAAAAGGGGGGGGCTGAAGACTGAAGAGATGGCTTAGCTGTTAAGGCACTTGGCAGTGAAGCCTAAGAACTCATGTTCGAATCTCCAGGTCCCATGTAAGCCAGACACACAATGACACAAGTGCACAATGCCACACATGCACACAGGGAGCACACAAGTCTGGATTTGTTTATAGTGGCTGAAGGCCCTGGTGTGCCCATTCTCTCTCTTTCTCTCTGCCTGTCTCACTCTCTCTCAACATATAATTTTTTTTATAACATAAATAAATTTTTTTAAATCGGCTCAGCCAGAGGCATTTTCTTGAGAGAAAAGGAGTAGAACTGGGTTGAGGAGTGGGCATAAGGCAGCTTTGGGCAGGTGCTGGCCCAACCTCAGAGAGCTGCGCTGGCTGCAGGGGTCCTACCTCTTGTCTGCAGGAACCTCAAGCCCTCCAACATCGCCCTTGTCAGCAGCAGCCACTGCAAACTGCAGGACTTGAGCTCCGAGGTGCTGATGACCCACAAAGCCAAGTGGAATGTCCGAGCGGAGGAAGGTGGCTGGGGAGGGCAGGGGATGAGCAGGGACTCCTGGGGTCTAGGGGCAGTGGCTACTCTTGGTGCTGGGGCGTTGTTGAGCAAAGGATACAAACATGCAAAGAGCCCTGAGGAGCAAGTAATAGTGATGGTACCTTGAAGCTGAAAAGCCTTGTAGGGGAAGGAGAAGTGCTAGCAGGAGGGAAGCTGCATGAAGAGTCCCTGTGAGATGTAGGGATCTGCCGTGTATGTTACTATATGGAGTCCTGAAATAGCCTAGGAGATGGGTGGTGGTGGTGGAAGGGGCAATAAGCTTACATTTGTTTATTTATGCATGTATTGAGGGAGGGTACCAGGGTTTCTTGCCACTGCAAATGGAACACCAGACCCTTGTATCAATTTTTTTTTTTTTTTTTTCAAGATAGGGTTTCACTCTAGCTCAGGCTGATCTGGAATTCACTCTGTATTCTCAGGGTGGCCTCGAACTCATGGTGATCCTCCTACCTCTGCCTCCCAAGTGCTGGGATTAAAGGCATGCACCACCATGCCCGGCTGTATCAATTTTCCATCTGCCTTTTCTGTTTGTTTGGTTTTGTTTTTTCGAGGTACGGTCACCCTCTAGCCCAAGCTGGCCTGGACTTCCCTATGTAGCCTCCGGCTGGCCTTGAACTCACGGCAGTCCTCCTACCTCTCTGCCTCCCAAGTGCTGGGATTCAAGGCATGTGCCACCACGCCCAGCTAGCCATTTGGCTTTAATGGGTGCTGGGGAACTGAGCCCATGCTAGCAGGCTTCACAAGCAAATGCCTTTAACCACTGAGCAATTTCCCCAACTCCATGCTTGCTTCCTTCTAAAAAGATGGCAAGGTAAAGAGAGATGGGCTTCACACCAGACTGATGGAGCCAGCATGGTCAAGAATTAAGTTCCATGGTGGCAGTGGCTGATGATTTTCTGCACTTGGCACAGAAAATAGGTGGATACGAGGCTGGGCGTGGTGGCGCACGCCTTTAATCCCAGCACTTGGGAGGCAGAGGTAGGAGGATTGCTGTGAGTTCAAGGCTACCCTGAGATTACATAGTGAATTCCAGGTCAGCCTGAGCTAGAGTGAGACCCGACCTCGAGAAACAAAAAACAAAACAAAACAAAAAAAGGTGGATAGACGAGTGGGTGAACAGATGGGTGGCTAGGTGAATGGGTAGGTTGGCTGGAGGTAGAGTTGGCATGGGTCCTTTGCTGTTTGGAGGAATAAAGGGCCAGAGTGGGAGAGACAACCCAATGACAAATAAGGACTGACAGAGCAGACCAGAACCCTGCTCTTTTAGGGTAGACCTGGGCTGGAGAGATTGCTCAGTGGTTAAGACACTAGCTTTCAGAGCCTAACCACCCAAGTTAGATTTTCCCAGTACCTACGTAAAGCCAGACGCACAAAACGGCACATGCATCTGGAGTCTATTTGCAGTGGCTGGAGGCCCTGGCACACCCAATTCTCTCTGTCTGCCTCTCTTCTCTCTCTCTCTGCTTGCAAATAAATAAAAATGAAAATTAGAAAAAAGAGAAATTAGAGTAGGACAACTGGAACTTTGCCCTGAGGTACTGGCATTTAGAGGGGGTGAACTGTTGAAAGAGGGGCATGCTTTAACCTACTTGGCACATGCCTCTCCCAGCTCCTGCTGCCATATGCACCTTGCCAAGATGGGCTTGAGATCAAGGTCTAGCCAAACCATGCTTCTCAGTGCTCACAGCCAGTACTTCTCACTTCTCCCAAGGAAGGTGACTGAAGGGTTTCTGCCTCAAACTGCTTGCAAGGGAGCCCTAAGCAGGGCACAGTACAGCCATGTGTGGTGGTGCATGCCTGGAATCCTAGCACTTGGGAGGTGTAGGCAGAAGGATCAGGAGTTCAAGGTCATGCTCAGCTACATAGTTCAAGGCCAGCCTAGACTATAGGAGGCCCTGTCTCAGAAACACAAACAAAAGAGGGGGTAAGCAGACAGTACTGGGGCAGGGTGGCCCTGTCCTGCTCCTGTTGCCCCAAAGCACAGGACTCAGTGGGTTCCCCACCCTGCTCCTGCCCACAGATCCCTGTAATAAGTCTTGGATGGCCCCTGAAGCCCTCAAATTCAAGTTCACCCAGAAAGCCGACATCTGGTCCTTGGGATGCATCATTCTTGACATGGCCAGCTGCTCCTTCCTGAATGTGAGCTGCCTGCTGGGGAGGCCTGCCCTCACCTTGCTTCCCATGCCACCCCTCTGTCCGTGGCTCCATGAAGGCTTCAGGGAGCCACATCAGGCACCTGCACCAGCTCCTGCTCACCCTCACCCTCATGAGGGCACAGTCTCCAGCCCAGACCCTCATGGCTAAGGAAAGCTCAGTCCAGGCACCCTCTCTCCTCGCAGGATGCAGAAGCCTTGCGCCTGCGGAAGTCCATCCGCCAGAAGCCGGGTAGCCTGAAGGCTGTCCTGAAAACCATGGAGACTAGGCAGATTCCCAGTGCCAAAATCTTCTCCACCCTCCTGCCACAGATGTTGCAGATCAACCCCGAAGAGCGAATAGGAATCAAGTGAGCTCAGGGTTGGGTTTTAACCTTCAACATCTCTGCACCTAAACATAAACATGATGCTGGCTTATCTTTCCACCACCAAGAACTGTTCTGATGCATCCAGACACAGTTAGACTTCTCCTGCCTGGCAGCCAGCAATCATGAATGTACCTTTCTTTGCTTTCTTTGTTTCCTTCCCTTTCCCTCCATTCACCATCTCCAACCCCCCGCCCCCCTTAGGTTTTCGAGGTAGGGTTTCTCTCTAGCCCAGGCTGACCTGGAATTCACTATGTAGTAGTGTCAGGGTGGCCTTGAATTCACAGCACTCCTATCTCTGCCTCCCAAGTGCTGGGATTAAAGGCATGTGCCACCATGCCCAGCCAGAAAAAATAAAGTTTTGACTTTAATTAAAAATCAGTCAGAAGAAAGCAATGAATCACGCCTGTGTTGTAGTGGTCTATATACCAGCATGATTATAAAAATCAGTTTATGCTTATTTGAGAGAGAGAGAAAATGGGAGTGCTAGGGCCACTAGCTACTGCAAACGAACTCCAGATGCAGGCAACACTTTGTGCATCTGGCTTACATGGGTACTGGGGAATCAAACCTGGGTCCTTTGGCTTTGCAGGCAAGCACCTTAACTGCTAAGCCATCTCTCCAGCCCATTGGCTTATTATTATTTTGTTTTATGGAGAAAGGGTCCACAAAAGCAAAAGTGCAAACCAGGAAGTGACTTCCAGGGTCCTGGGAGTAAGTCCTATGCCTCCACAGAGTAGGTCATTGGAAATGGAGCTGGGTGCTCATGGACACACACAAGGAAGATGCTGGTTTGGTCAAACATCCCAAACCATAAAAGCTGATGACTGCAGCTGAAAGGCTCCCAGAGCCCCAGAGGAAGCCAGCCGCTTGGTCTCTCTGCCAGGGATGTGATCCAGATCATCTTCACGAGCCCCTCACTCAGCTCCTTCTGCATCCCACTGAGCCTGCTCGGACAGATGGTGCCAGCATTCGTCATGGATCTGCTGCTGGAAGGCAACCTGGCCAGCGTACTAGGTGATGTCTGGGGAACAGGGGAAGGTGCTGGGAGCTTGACACTAGAGAGTTGGTGTCTCCTCCACAGCCCGGTCCCAGGGAATTTCTCATGCATGGCCAGTGGGTAGGAATAGTTTCTGGTTCCTCCTCCACTGCCCCCACATGCTACATACTCTGGAAGTTACCTCTAGCAGTTTATCTCTGTAGTCTGGCCCTGTTTCCCTTCCATTCCTCCATGTGACATAAGACCTTGTCACTGCCCATATACCCCAGAGCCCCATGCCCTTTGGTCTTCTGTTTGCTGGCACATGGTACCCCCAGGCATCTTTCTCAGTCTGTGTGCCTCTTATGTGCCAGGGTTAGCCATGGCAGATGCTGTGACCCCAGGATGGTCTTCCAGAGCCTTGGAGACAAGAGCACATAGTCTTGTGTCTTGATTGCATAGATCCTAGGAGGGCTGCACAGCTAGCTAGGGATAGTACCGGGATGGCCTGGCCCTCCATAGAATCCCCCATACCCTCTTGTTCCTAGAGATCATGCAGAACTTCTCCAACAGCCCTACGGTCCAGATCAAGGCCATGACGAGGCTTCTGACCATGCCGGTGGATGAGCTAGGTAGAGACCCTACTGACCCCAAATCCCTTCCCCAGTGGCTTCTGAGGCAGGAGAGGAGAGAAGAAAAGAGGAGGGGAGAGAAAATATGAATGAATAGCCCCTTACTGCACGCTGTCCTGGCCAGGGCTGCTGACACCATGGAGGAGGCCTGGGATTTTTTCTGATCACACACCTATTAGTAGAGTGGGGAGAGGAGTTCCCTGCAAGATTTTAATGGGTCCATAATAAGAAATCCATGTAGTAGACATGGTGGCATACACCTATAACTCTAGCACTCAGGAGGTTGAAAAAGGAGGATTGAGAACTCCTGGCCAGCTTGAGCTATATTGGGAGACTGTAGCAGTGTCTATCTCATTGCTGGAGCAAAATACTGGATTGGAACAGATTATGGAAGTAAAGGGTTTATTTCCAGTTTCAAGGGGAAGTTTCAGCATGGCAGGGAAAGCATGGTGGGAGGAGATAACCAGGCATCATGTCTTCACATCAGCAGCAGGAAGAAGTAGCAAAACTGAGCAGCCCAGGGCCTACCCCCAGCAACAATCCTCCACCAAGACTCCACTTCCCAAAGACTGCACCAGCTGGAGATTGTGAGGCTTAATCACAAACACATGAGGCTATGGGGCACATTTTGCATTCAAACCACCACAGAGACCCTGTCTTAAAAGATATCCTTCTTAAACCGGGTGTGGTGGCGCACACCTTTAATCCCAGCACTTGGGAGGCAGAGGTAGGAGGGTCGCCATGAGCTCAAGGCCACCCTGAGATTACATAGTTAATTCCAGGTCAGCCTGGGCCAGAGTGAGACCCTACCTCGAACCCCCAAAAAAAAGATATCCTTCTCACCATTCCTTTTTGCTTGTTTGTTTTGAAGGTACTAGGGATTGAACTCAGGCCTTGTACATACTAAGCAAGTATCGTTAAACTACATCCCAGAGCTATTTTTTTAGTGTCTCCTGAGGTTGCTTAAGATGGTTTTCAACTTGCTATTTAAGCCAGGTAGTACTCATGTAATCCTGCTGCCTCAACCTGCCAAGTAGCTGGGATTACAGGTGTATACTGTCACACCTGGCTTAAAAAAAGACACTCACTGTGGTGGTGTGAATTAGGTGTCCTTAATACATTTATGTGTGTTCTGAATGTTTTATTCCCCAGCTGATGGCAATTTTGGAATTGGAATCTTGTTGGAGGTGTGTTGTTGGGGGCGGGCTTATGGATCTTATAGCCAGCTTCCCCTTGCCAATATTTGGCACACTCTCCTGCTGCTGTTATCCATCTAATGTTGGCCAGGAGATGATACCAGCTTCTGCTCATGCCATTATGGAGCTTCCCTTGGAGTCTTAAGACAAAATAAATCCTTTCCTCCCACAAGCTGCTTCTGGTCGGGTGCTTTGTATCACCAACAAGACGGTAACTGCAACACTCACCAATCTCACCATCTCTATAGTGGGCATTTGAATTACTTCTCAATTCCCACACATCAGTGGCACTGTGACTGACAGGTGGCATATGTGCTTGAGAGCTTCTGAAAGGTGCATTCTTAGGTGTCAGGGTGTCAGTCACCTGCCACTGAACAGCTTTTCCCCAGCATCACCATTGACGGGTTAGAAGCTTCTCAGTGATTTTTATGTCAAAGCACACTTTCACATCATTCCACTTAACCTGGCTCACCTGCTCAAATCCATGTACTCGTCCATATACTCATCCATCTATTTTATCCCTTCTCTCTTTCTCTCCATCTTTCCCTTCCTGCAGCCTTTCATCTGTTCACACATTTCTCCATACATCTACCCACCCATCATCCATTCACAAAACACATACTAAGCCCACTCCACCCTGAGATTTATCCCAGTGGCTAGGGCAGTGGAGGTTATGTGGAGACTAAGCTGTGGCTCATGAGTGAGGCAGCAGATAGCATGTATCGGCCATGCCCCTCCATCCCTTTGGTAATTAGGCTGCAACCAAGATAAAGGCTAGGGCAAAGGTAGATTTTGCCTTCCTGGGAAAAGGTTGTATAGCCCAAAAGTAGGCCTCTCCCACCTCCCCAAAGTCATCCCTGCCTTAGACAGCCTTTGCTGTGGCTCCATGTCCTGGGCACCAGTTTTTGAACTTGACATCCTTACCATGAGACAAGTCTCGAGGCCGTCAACCACAGGTTCTGAGCTCAGACAGGCTGAGTTTAAATACCATTCAGCAACAAGTGCTTTCATCTCAATCTCCCTCAGCTTTCTCTTCGGGAAAGTGAGGGCCAAGAAAGGACTGCCCCGTGGAGCTGCTGCAAGCATATGCCCTGTCAGGTGCAATGGCGTGTGTCTGTCGTCCCAGCTACTAGGGAAGCTGAGACAGGAGAATCATGAGCCCAGGAACTCCAGACCAGCCTGGGCATCATAGCAAGGCATCTCAACAAGGGGAGGGAGGCCTGGCACAAAAGCAGCAAGCACAAGTACTCCGTTTGACCTGAGCTGATCATTCTCCTTTGTCCTTCTGGTCACCCACATGGGTCCCCTCCAATGCCCTGTAGACTCTCAGCAGCCTTTGGATCCTGGGTCTGGGATACACACCCACTGCTACCACCCTTTCACTGTGTGCCTGCCCTACAGGTCTGCCATGGCCCTTGGAGCTGATAGCGGAGGTAGTCGGCATCATGAAACAGCATGAGAGGATCCTTGACGTTCAACTATGCGCCTGCTCCCTCCTGCTACGTGTGCTGGGCCAAGGTGGGGCTGAGGCAGATCTCTGTTCCATCTATGACTCAGGCATCTGATTCTGAACAGTCCATTCCCTGTGGTGTCCATGCAACCCCATCCTGGGATGACAGAAAAGGGATAGGGCAGGGAGCCACATAACTCTGGCCCACACATGGCCTGAAGGGGCCTGCGGTGGTCCTGGACAAGTCCCTATTCTTCTAACCAGTTTCCTAACTACTCCACAGGAGCTGGACAGGTCCTCTGGGTTGACCCCCAGGAGGATGGGCTGTCCTTCTTAAAAAGGTTAGGAGGGGGCTGGAGAGATAGATGGCTTAGCAGTTAAGGCGCCTGCCTCCTAAACCTAAGAATGCTGGTTCCAATCTCCAGGTCCCACGTTTAGCCAGATGCAAAGTGACACAGGGGCGCAATGATGCACTTGACCACAAGGGGGCACATGCATCTGGATTTTGTTCGCAGCAGCTGTGAATCTGCTGGCGTGCCCATTTCTATCTGTCTTCCTCTCCCTCTCTGTGTGTGTCTGTCCAAAAAAAAAAAAAAAAAAAAAGTTAGGAGGGAGCTGAACATGTGATGGCCAGCAGAGGGCAGCACTACATTTGCTTTGTGAGTAGGAATGCCTGGGTTTCCCAGACCATGACAATTTTTTTTTTTTTTTATTTTTAATTGAGAGAGAGGGTGCACCAGGGCCTCCCGCAACCTTGTGCATCTGGCTTAAGTGGGTCCTGGAGAATCAAATCTGTGTCCTTTGGCTTTGCAGGCAAACACTTAACCTCTAAGACCAAAAAACAAAACAAAACAAACCCACAACTTTTTCTTTTGGAGCATGTCTCACTCTGTTGTCCAGGCTGGCATTGAGCACACTGCAATCATCCTACCTCAGCCTCCCAAGTGCTGGGATTAAAGGTATGCCCAACCACATATGGTTTCATCTTTAAGCCTGAAGTATTTACTTTTTTTAAATTTTTTTTTATTTTTTTATTTTTATTATTGTTTTTTTTGGTTTTTCGAGGTAGGGTCTCACTCTAGTTCAGGCTGACCTGGAATTCACTATGTAGTCTCAGGGTGGCCTCGAACTCACGGCAATCCTCCTACCTCTGCCTCCCGAGTGCTGGGATTAAAGGCGTGAGCCACCATGCCCGGCTTTTTTTTTTTTTTTTTTTTTTTTACTTTTTTTTTAAGTAGGGTCTTGCTGTAGCCCAGGCTGACCTGGAATTCACTATGTAGTCTCAGGTCAGGCTGGCCTCACACAGTGATCCTCCTACCTCTGCCTCCCAAGTGCTGGGATTAAATGTGTGTGCCACTATGCCTGGAAGAGCAAATGGGCAAGCCAGGGCCTCCAGCCACTGTAAACGAACTCCAGATGCATGTGCCACTTTGTGCATCTGATTTTATGTGGGTACTGGGGAGTCAAACTGGGGTCATTAGGCTTTGCAGGCAAATGTCTTAACTGCTGAGCCATCTCTGCATCCCCTACTTTTCTAGTTTTAGTACTGAGGTCTTTAATAAAATTTGTGACCTTTTTTTTGGGGCAGTGCCAAGGTTAAAATTCAGGCTGACTGGGTTATAGTTCCAACCATAATTTAGATTAATGTTGACCAGATCCAGCAGATTCTTGGAATACAATTGGCCTGAAATGCAACAGGTTGGCCATACTGATGAGCAAGGCCCTGGACCCTGGTCCTTTGCAGCATCAGGACACTTAAAAATACTTGTGCTGCCGGGCGTGGTGGGGCACGCCTTTAATCCCAGCACTTGGGAGGCAGAGGTAGGAGGATAGCCATGAGTTCAAGGCTACCCTGAGACTACATAGTGAATTCCAGGTCAGCCTGAGGTAGAGTGAGACCCTACCTCGAAAATCCAAAAACAAACAAACAAAAAATACTTGCGCCATGCCTGGAAAACAATGCAGACCTCCCCCCCTTTCCTTAATACCAAGTGGAGATGCTGTCCCCAGCTCTGGTTAACCCTGTTTCTCCCTCTGGCCTGAGCAGTGCTGGCACAGGATATAGAAACCCAGGAACCACCGGACAGCTCCATCATGTTCTTCCTGCTGAGCCTCATGCGTTACCACCCTGATTCAAAGCAGCTCATTGCCATGTGCTACAACCTGTTTGCCATCATCTCCAGCCAGGGTAGGTGTGCAGGCCTTCCTGTCCCTCCTCTGCATACTGGCTCAGAGCCAGAGACACTGAACCAGGGCTGTGGAGGACTGTTCCCAGGATAGACACAAGGTTCTTGGTGGCTCTGAGGTTGCCCACTTTTGCTTTTTCATTTATTTATTTTTGAAGCAGAGTCTTCTCAGGCTGGCCTTGAATTCACAGCAATCCTCCTACTTCTGCCTCCCGAGTGCTGAGATTAAAGGCGTGCACCACCATGCCTGGCTTTCTTTGACAGGCCACACCTTTGTGTGCACTGGTTCCTTCCACAGATGTGCACAGGCACCAATGATGGGCCAGGTGTGGCCAAGTATTTCACATCATAGTTTTCTGTCCCTGCTGGCTTGTAAGGCCACCAACCAGGCAGGTAACAGATGACCAGGCTGGGGCTTAAGCAGCTGAGAGGGTTGTGGGGATGGACTGGGCAGCGCAGCACCCTTTACTTTCTTCCAACTATTCAAGGTGGGCACCAAATCACCCCAACAAGAAGCTGAGTATCCAAAAAGCTCAGACACAGTGGCTGAGTCCCATGGCCTGCTCTCAACATTCCAGATGCACTGATTTCTCACTCACACGAGCCCACTTGGGAGAGAAAAGGGAGAGGTGTTAGTAAGCCCAAACTCTTAACAGCCAGGCATCCCAATAAGAAAGCACACAGCGAGTATGCTAAGAAAGCAAGCTAACGCCTTTCTTTTCCTCCCAGTTCCTTTGGCTTCTACAGGGTCAGTACCTGAGGAGCTGCAGGAAAAGGGGCTGTTTGAGCTTGCCCTGGATCACCTGGACCGATTCCACGAGGATAGAGACATCTGCCTTGGCATCCTGAGTTTCTTCTGGTCCCTCCTAGTGGATGGTGAGGCCCTCCCTCCATTCCCTCCATGAGACTCAATATGGAAAGCCTCCATGTGTTGTCCCTTAACTTGTGGAGGTTTGACCACAGCCCCAGGGGGCTCTTCTGAAAGCCCAGTACATAAACACAAGGAGACAAAGGTGGGGAAGAGAGGACAGCCTTCGGGACATCGTCCTTGGCTCAAGAGGTCAGCTGGATAACTCGATGGCCTGTGCTAGTTTTGACTCAGAATAGGCATTTCCAGACCTGTGTTGCCCATTGTTCTAGGCTCCATCTTGGCCCTGCAATGCCTTGCCCAAGAAGAGATGACTTCAAGCCATAGGAAGCCCAGAAAACCCCAGACATGTCCACAATGCAAAAGTCCCCAAGACTCTCCAGACTAGGAAGGTCTATGTTCCATGGCGCCACGCTTTTCTGCTGTTGTTCTTGGTGTCATGGGGCACATATACATGAGCCTTCCTGCTCATGCCTGAGGCCTGGGTTGTCCCCGTCTTTGTCTCAATCCAGCTGTCATTGTGAACAAAGCTGCCTTGCAGAAGATCCCAGCCCTGATTATCCACGTGCTGGCCACCCACTCTGAGGATGCAGAAATGGCTGAGGCTGGCTGTGCAGTGCTCTGGCTGCTGTCCGTGCTGGGTGAGCAGCCAGGGAACTTGGGACCGGGAGGGAGGTGACCCTGGACAAAGTCAATAGTGCACACTCTGCAGGCTGCATTAAAGAGCGCTACTACGAGCCAGTGGTGGGACGGTTCCTAAGAAGCATCTGGCTGTGCCCAGACAGAGTACTGCTGGTGAACAACGCATTCCGTGGCCTTGCCAGCCTCGCCAAGGTGTCAGGTGAGTGTGTGACAAGACCACCTGTGACTTCAGTCCCCATCAGTCATCTCTACCAGCTGCTTCCAAACTGAACCAGGCAAAACCATGAAACTAGGAAGCACAGTGATCTATGTGGTCCTGGCCTCCAGGAAGCATCGCTGACTTTTTGCTTCATGCTCTCTTGGAGCCATCTTCTTCACCCATATACAAACCATGTCTGCTTGAGGCTCTCACACAGGTCTGAAAAAAGTCCCACAACATGAATTTGGCTTATTCTGAGGTTCACACCAGGCCCTACACTAAGCTTAACACAATGATCTGGGGTATAGGCCACAGGCTGCAGCACCCCCACCCAGCCCTAACTACACTAACTGTCTCTCCTCCTCTCCAGCTCAGTTTAAGCCATGCCACTCTACTGGGCTGCCCAATACAATGGGGCCTCCAGAAAGCTGCTGGGCTTGGCTCTTCCCATTCAGAGCCACACCTGGGCCTGAAAATGTTACCTTCCCCTTGGGCATGGGGCCTGACACATGCAAGGCCTAGGGGTAGCTGCCTGTGTGGCCCTATCCACAGGCTGAGAACCTGCCCAGCAGGAGTCAGGGCCTTGCTGCCTGAGTGGAAGGTGGTTTCAAAGGCCACACTGCAGGGAAGCAAGAGAGCTCTTTCCCAACACATTTCACAGAGCAAGGGAGGGCCCAGTTACAGAAGGCTGAAGTCACTGGCCCAAGCACTGAGTTCTCTCAGCAACCCTATGACCACTGTTACTTGATCACCCAGGGTCAGTGGGCATGGGGAGGTGAGGAAGTGGCCTAAGGCCAGTTGCAAAGGGTCTGCACCAAGGTGGGAACCCAGGCTCACTTGCTTTCTACTGCCCAGAGTTGGTAGCCTTGCAGGTGGTAATGCTGGAAGAAGGCCACAGTGGACTCAGCCTTCTCCAAGATATCTACAAGCACTACAAGGATGACCCGGAGGTGGTGGAGAACCTTTGCATGCTGCTGGCCCACATGGCCTCCTACAGTGAGGACCCTTGCCTTGTTCTCCCTAGAAGCCAGGGTCAGAGCCCTCCTCTCAGTCCTCACTGGGGGTGGGGAAAGGGGAGGGAAGGAGTCCTACAGCCTTTGTAACTTCCCACTCACTCATCCATACCAAGCCCAAGTGGCACCTGGGCACATCTCGTCCTGCTGGTGGGAAGGGCTCCTGTGCCCCATGCCCTTCTCTGCTCCACAGAGGAGATCCTGCCAGAGCTGGAGGCAGGTGGCATCAGGGCCCTGGTCCAGGAGATTCGGGAGCGCTTCACCTCCAGCCTGGTGAGTAACTGTGGCATCACCAGCAGGCTAGTCTGAAGCTCTGCCCCAGGGACAGGCCACAGATGGCTGCGTGGTCTTGACCCTGAGCCTCATACCATTCTTCTTTTTTTTTTTTTTGGTTTTTGGAGGTAGGGTCTCACTGTGGCTCAGGCTGACCTGGAATTCACTATGTAGTCTCAGGGTGGCCTTGAACTCTCAGTGATCCTTCTACCTCTGCCTCCCGAGTGCTGGGATTAAAGGAATGCGCCACCATGCCTGGCTTCCATTCTTCTTTTATTCCATCTCTGTGGATGGATCAAATTCAATCAGAAGGGGAGGCAACTAGCCTTCTTCAGAGATCTGAAGATCTGACCTTTACATAGCTAACTTTTGAAGCCACTGTGAAAGTCTGTTCCTCCTTCCAGGAGCTCATTTCCTATGCAGAAGAGGTGTTTCAGGCCCTGCAGACAGCTGCACTTTCCAACCCGGAGGAAAGGGAGAAGACTGGCCCTGCTGCAGGGGAAGCAGAGGTCACTCCATTCACCACCTCTGAATGAAGGGTCTCTTTGCGGACCCTGAAGTGCTGCCCTTTCTATCTTGGGATACAAGTGTCACCAGGACCAGTGTATCTCACACTCCTTAATAACTAATAAAAAGAAACCCCTACTGTTTCCTGACAAGACTGGCCATTCCTGGTGTGGCTTTTCTGCTCACAGTGCTCCAGGTCAGGTAGGGTCATGGGCCTCCAAGAGGCCTGTGGCCCTGAGTCTCCCATCCTGGATTGTGGGGAGAAGCCTGTACTGGATGTTGGTCTCAGCCAACTCTGGGCCATGAAAGCATGGTGCTGCCCCGCAGGGTTCCAGTGTTCTAGATGAGAAGAAGCCAAACATCCACAAGCTCCACTTAAGACATTTATTTTTTATGGTGCTAGGGATGGAACCGAGACCCTTGCACATGCTGGTAAGTGTTGAACCTAAGACATACCCTGCCCCACACCTCCATTAAAGCAACTGTCTGCCTTCATAGAAGGTGCTATGTGGAAGCACTTGCACTACATCTGTCAGATGCTCTGTAGAGCATGTTCTTTGCTCACTAGTAGCAGACTGGCCACCCTGGATTGCTTCCAGGCCCAGAGGGTCTGGAGCGCATGGCTTTTCTGCTCACACTGCTCCAGGTCAGTAGGGGTCTTGGGTCTCCAAGAGGCCTGTGACCCTGAGTCTCACAATCTGAAATGTGGGGAGAAGCCTGTAGTGGATGTTGGCCTCAGACAACTCTGGGCCAAACAGGTATACAAGAGCTAGAAAGGACTGCTCCCCTAACCCCCAGCAAAGGGGGGGGGCGTCTCCAAGTCCCAACAGTGAGGCAGCTGCTGTACAGGCAGATGCATCAGTAGCTGACTGCAGGCACGTGGCCTGGGTCCCTTAAGTTCAGCAGAGCTTACCTGCTCATCCACACGAGGAAAAGCAGCCTCTTAAAGGACAGCACTGAGTGCTCAGGCTGAGACCCCAGAGTGCCACCTTCCTCTGGTGCTCAGCAAGTCACCAGGTATGTCCACCCTTCTGCCCACCTCCCTCTGCACCTAACAACACACACCTGAGCTCCTCCCCTGTACATTCCTGCCCAGTCTGCCCTAACACATAGGAACAGCAGGACCAGGCCCTGGTGGCAGAGCCCAGAGTGGGGAGAAGTTCCAGCAGCTTACACACCACCGGCTTGTAGTAGCACTGTTCTCTAGAGTCCTGGCTTTGGAGTCTTGACTGGCCTCCATGACCCAGTCCCACCTGCCAGCAGACTAAGGCTTCACCACAGAGGGCGAGGGCAGGAGCAGTGGTGGCAGCAGCAGGGGTGTTAGGCATGCTCACTAGAGTTATTTTGGGTAGTGGCTGGACGGCGCCGGTCTCCAGCGAGGCTCTCCCACTGCCGCTTCACCATGATGTAGAGCCTCATTGCCGCCTGGGCGTCCTGGACCTGAGTGACACACAACAATGCTATACTGACCACCCGTCCAGGACCCATACATGGTGCTGGGGCTACAAAGTGAGGTGCACACTATGTAGGACAGCGAGGGAGAAAACAAGTGATCATCCTGAACTTCTGACTGGGCAGCTCATTACAGGAGCACAGTGGGAAGCCCTGACGAGTGGAGGTATGCACATTTCTGACACTGAGTACCAGGAAGCTGGGCTGTGTGGAGGCACATAGCTGAGACAGGTAACAAGGCCCAGAAAGCCACAGGCTTCCATAGGGGGACCTGTTCTACAGAAGTAGAGCCACAGGCCTCACAGTCCCAGATGACATTTGCTATGATCTGGAAGCACTCTGTCCCCCAGGGCTCAAATGCACGAGGCTTGGCCATCAGTGTGGGAGTCGTATGATCTTCCAGAGCTGGGCCCTAGTGGGAGGTCAAAGGGTAAGCCATAGGAAAGTGTGTGCTAGGCCATTCTGGTTAAGAGTGACTTAATAAAAAGACAGTATGACAGCTCCTACTGGCTTTGGCAGGTACCTGGTCTGTCAAGTGGGCTTTCCCTTTTCCCTCACCATGTGGTGCCACTCACAAGACCCTCAGCAGAGCTGACACCAGAATAAGAGCTAAACAAACTTCTTTTCTTCAGAAAATTCCAAACCTCAGGTATTTGTCACAGTAATAGGAAGTGGACTAGTATAACCTTAATTAGTCAGAGGTTTGCTCCAAATTACAACAGTAGTTTGTGTTAAGTACTAATTAAAGAAATGTAAACATTTAAATTTTATCAATATTTCATAAGACTGAAAAAAATATTTCATAAGACTGCTCTTCCCAGGTCCCTATCCCCCATGTCTCATTTAGTGACACATGCCTGGGTTTTGAGGGCAGGACAATTCCCAATCCTGAAGGCTGTCACCTAAGTATACACTTACCGAACAGTGCTCTGCCTGCTGGACCCTGATCCCCAGAATCTTCTCAGAAAGTTGTTTCAGAGACGGTCTTCCACTCTGCAGAGGGAGGATGATGGTACTCAGCATGTTCTGCTCCTGGCCAGAGCACAGCTTGCCACCAAGCTCACCCAAATGGCCTGCAGTTTCCCTTTCATTCAGAGTATCTGTGGCAACAGGGCTGCAGATACCAGCCTGCTGTGGCGTATGATGCTGCCCATGAGCACACTAAGAAAAGCCAGGGCTAGGCTAGTGATGCAGCTGTGACAGAGCATTTTCTTAACACGAGCAGGGTCTGTGCTCCATCCCTAGCACTGAGGGAAAAAAAGGAGGCTGGAGAGATGGTTCAGCAATTAAGGCACTTGCTTGCAAAGCCTGATGACCCAGGATCAATTCCCCAGTACCCATGTAAAGCCATATACATAAAGTGAGCATACATCTGGAGTTTGTTTGCAGTGGCAGGAGGCCCCGGAGCACCTATTTTTTCCTCAATTAAATAATTTTGTGTGTATGTGTGTGTGCTCATTTGTATGCCATGGCACATGAGTATAACAGGTCAGAGGACAACCTCAGGTGTTGCTCTCTCCTTCCACCTTGCTAAGGTCTCTTGTTTTGCTGCTGTTTACACCAGGATTGCTAGCCTGTGAACTTCTGGAGATTTTCCTGTCTCTGCCTCCCATCTGTCTGGCTTTAAGTGGGCTTGAGGATCCAAATTCAGGCCCTTATACTTATATGGCAAGCTTTTACTCACTGAGCCATCTTCCCAGGCTAAAAGTCCCCACCCCCCCTTTTTTTGCTCTGTTTTTCTGAGGCAGAGCCTCACTCTAGCCCAGGCTAGCCTGGAACTTGCTGAGATCCTCCTATCTTAGCCTCAAGTACTGGGACTAAAGACATGTGTGTCACCACACCCAGCTGAGATCCTTTTTTTGTTGTTATGTTTGTTTTGAGACAGGGTCTCACTCTGTAGTCCAGGCAGGCCTCAAACTCAGAGCAATCCTCCTCCCCTAGCCTCCCAAATGCTAGGATGAAGAATATGATCTACTACACCCAGTTTAAGATTCCTTTTAAAGGTTAAAATGAAAATCAAACCAAAACAAACCCCTTTGACCCACAGGCTGGTACCAGGGGTCAGACACGGATGCTGAGTGGCACACATTTAGTACCTTAACTTGAGTCTTAAAAGGCTTGTATTTCTGTGTGTCCCTGATTTTTCTCTTTGGATGATCAAGAAACAGAACCTGGAAGAAAATAATGACAAGTAATTTCACTTTCAGTTTTTAGTAATGAAATCCCCCTTTTCCAAATAATATCTTATACGGAGTCCTAGTATGTAACATATACTTGTAAACAAGGCATGCATATGATCTTGAACTGCTGAAAGAAACTTATCACCTTGACTTTAGGGATATACAATATTCAGAAACACATTAGTAAAAATAAATGTTTAACAGCACTCAAGAGGCAGAGGTAGGAAGATCATTGTGAGTTTGAGGCCACCCAGAGACTACAGAGTAAATTCTAGGTCAGCCTGGGCTAGAGTGAGACCCTACCTCAAAATACCAAAAAACAAACAAAACACTTAAAATCAAGGAAGTAGGAGAAAAAGTCATCGATTAACTGGCAAACAACTGGTATTTGAGTTGGTTCTGTACATGGGGAAGCTAGAAATGAGACTTCAACAACTCATCCTGTTACCTCAGCAATCTTCTAGACTCACAGGGCCTACACAGGTGACCTATCTGAGGAGGGACATGTCACCCTGGTGGGGGTCTCTAAAGGTGATTTTTGCTAATATGTAATTATGAAACCACTTATTATTAATTTTTTTTTGGTGTTGGGGTAGAACCACACACACAAGCAGCACACACAGTACTGAGCCATATACCCAGCCTCAAGTGTTTAGGAGGGAATGAAAAGTACCACTCAGAGGAGCACATGGCCTTTGGGACACAGCAGCAGATCACACCCAGAAAGGACAATGTCCGCTCTGTCTACCCATGAGGTTCTAATCAGCAGGATCCTAAAAGGGCAGAGACAGGAAGCCATACACTCTGGTACTGGGAGGGGCCCTATGAGCGCCACCCACTCACTCCCACTGAATTAGCCAATGTGCGGCCAGCTTGGGAAAGAGGTGACTCTAGTCCACATGCATACTGAAGAAACATCTCCATCCAGTTCCCTGTCTGATAGGGGCAACAGAAGAGGCAGCATCTGGCCCTGCCCACTGGAGATACTCAGGAGCAATGGAAGGGGACTGGCATCTGGGTGTGCACCAACTATTGTCCTATGCTACCCACTTAATTCCCAAAACTCAACTCTGCCACCCATAAAGGCATAACCCAACAGTCTTAAAGGTTTAATGAGATCTGTTTACACAGTATGCTATTATGCTATAGGGGATGACCCAGCAAGGATGCCACCTGGCATCAGAAAACCATCACACCAGACAGCAGTAGAGGTGTCTCTCTTGTCAAACAGTGTGGGACTCCGTTTTCCCACTGCACTGTTTACATAGAGCAGTAAGAGGTTTATCAGCAAGCTTAACATAAGAAGGCTAAGTTTTCTCTGGGAAACTGGGAAATGCTGGGAAAGAAAACATGGCTGGGTATTAGCAACAGAGCAAAGCCTAAGCAGGCATAAACTGGACATGGATTGCACAAGAACCACAGGGCTTTGTCAGGACACACCGATTCTTGTGAAAAGGACCCCTGGTTGTGGAGCAGATGCTAGACATCAAGCTGCCTGCAAATGAAGAGGTACCTGTAAGCACCAGAGCCAGGACCCCTTCACAGGGCTGCCAGCTGCTCTGGCATGAAAGCTCTGGGGTAGTCAGGGTTCTCAAAAGGAGTGCCTAAAATGATCCCTTGAACATAGTCAGAACTCAGGAAGTTGCATATGACATTATCCGTAGAGGATTCCCAACATAGGGTAACTAGAGTAGTAACCCAAGGATTAAAAATCCCAGAATGAGCTGGGCGTTGTGACATACACCTTTAATCCCAGCACTCAGAAAGCAGAGGTAGGAGGATCGCCTTGAGTTCAAGGCCACCCTGAGAATACATAGTGAATTCCAGTTCAGCCTGGGCTAGAGTGAGACCCTACCTTGAAAAACAAAACAAAACAAAAAAAAATTAAATATATATATATCCCAGAATGAGACTTCTAGAGGCAGACCATATGAGGTTGTACATATAGCTCACATAAAAGAGCCTGCACTCTGAAGTTCCCAAGAGGCCCGAGCCCAGCACCTTTAAATCATTGCGCAGTGCGTGCCCCACCAGAATTCTGCCCTTCAGCATTTCTGCCACTTCCCTCTTCACAACTTCAAATTCCTCTCCTGTAAACCAAACAAAGAAGTGCTTTTTAACAGGTAAATCACTGAGATTCTCTGAGGAAGCCTTTTCTTTTCCCTTCTTTTCCCTTCCCTTCCCTTCCCTTCCCTCCCTTCCCTTCCCTTCCCTTCCCTTCCCTTCCCTCCCACCTACCCTTCCCTTCCTTGTCCAGCTGGACCTGAAAGGTTGTGATCTCAAGGCCAGGCTGACAGGCAATGGGAGGTAGCCCAGGACCCCACTGTATACATGTGCTTTTTGCTCTCTCTCCCACTTCAGAGGAAAGTGAGAAAGACAGGGTTCTACTAACAATCACTACAGACCACAGACCACCACCAGTCTGCAAAACCCTGTTACTGCTCCCAGAGAAGTATAGGAGCTCTTAGGATCTCTGAGCCACTCAACCACGTGCTTCCCACTCAGTGCAATAACCAAGATTCAGGGACTGTACTTCAGGACTTCTCAAATGGAATCAAAATAAGACTGGTTGGGGCTGGAGAGATAGCTCAGTGGTTAAGGCACTTGCCTGCAAAGTCTGATAACCTGGTTTGATTCCCCAGTACCCATGTATATAAAGCTAAATGTGGGCTGGAGAGAGGGCTTACTTAGCCTTGCCTGAGAAGCCTAAGGACCCATGTTTGACTCTCCAGATCCCACATAAGCCAGACATACAAAAGTGAGGCAAGTGCAAGGCCCACTAGGTGGCACAAGTGTCTGGAGTTCAATTTCAGTGGCTGAGACCTTGGCGTGCCAATTCTCCCCCTCCCTCTGTCTCTCATTCTCTATACAATTAAATTAAAATTAAAATTAAGCTAAATGCTGTGCTGGAGAGATGGCTTAGTGGATAAGGCGCATGCCTGTGAAGCCTAAGGACCCAGGTTTGATTCTCCAGGTCCCATGTAAGCCAGATGCACATGGTGGCGCATGTGTCTGAGTGCAGCTACCGTGGCTATAGGCCCTGGTGCGCCCATTCTCACTTGCTCTCTCTCTGTCTCTAATAAATAAATAAAAATTAAAAAAAAAAAGCTAAACACACGAAGAGGCACATACACCTAGAGTTCATTTGCAGCAGCTGGAGGCCTGGCACGTCCAGTCTCTCTGTCTCTCTTCTATCTCTCTACTTGTAAATAAATAAAAATAAAGGGCTGGGAAGATGGCTTAGCAGTTAAAGCGCTTGCCTGCAAAGCCAAAGGACCTTGGTTCCATTCCCCAGGACCCACACAAGCCAGATGCACAAAGTGGTGCATGCCTCTGGTACTCGTTTGCAGTGACTAGAAACCCTGGCACGCCCATTCTCTCTCTCAGATAAATAAATTTAAAAAAAGACTAGCACTCTCCTACAGATGGTGGGACCCTGGGCTCTGGAGACAGCTCTGCTGCTTTCCTCCAGCAGATATCCTTTGAGGACTACTGTGTCTCTACCCTCACCCTCTTCAGAAGGGTTCTGAAACCATGTCACTGCCCAGCTCTGTGCAGAGCAGATGGACCAGCCTCCTGCCTGAACAGAAACCAAACCAAGAGTTGCTGGTCATCTTATGGCTCAGGAGCAGCAGGCTACCTTGCTGGCCACTGGCAACAAGAAAAACAAAACAGGCAGTATGCAGTGAGAACTGAAGAGGGAGGGAGCACACAGCTACATCCCCAAGTCTCTGGGCTCCTTCCAAGTGCCAAGCCTCTTCTATCACACCACATACCAGGTGCAGACTCAGTCTCTGCTGTACGGGTGGATTAGTTCTTGCCATCTCTTTCAGCCACCTTCCTACCCTGCTTAACCCTGGGAACAAGCCTTCCTACAACTGCCCTGTTCTCAATGTCGCAACCACAGGGAACTTGTTTAAGGTTTCGTTGGTCATACTTTACTAGGGTTTCTCTAAGATACTGTATGATCTGGGCCCCCAGCACCCACCTCATGGCCTCCCTATTGGTCCTGAGCATCTCATTTTGATCCCCAGCCACAGAACACAAAGCAACCCCAGAGCACAGTTCTGGTGGTGGGTGGGAGGGGAGGCATGGGACCCAGGACACACAAAGCACAATAGCTACAGGACAGCACCTTTCATTTTGGCTACCCTGGGGGAGGCAAGAAGAGTTAAGATTCCCACAATGCTGAGTGTTCCTGGGAAGAGATGTGGGTCTAGTCACTACTTCCCTGCTATGGTTTCGTACCCTGCTTGAGGTTCTCAGGCCGTATCCCACTGACGGCTGTCCTGTAGTCTGTCACGTGCTCAGTTGGCTTGACGTACTTGTCATAGACACACTTCCCATACTGGTTCACGATGGACACACGGGCTGCGATGCTCTCCTCCCCCTTGGGGCCCACGCCCACCATCTCACAATCCAGGGCCAAGGCTTTCGTCAGCCTGAGGGGAACCAAAGGCCCAGTGTAATAAATACCATGGGCCAGGACTCCAGACGAGTCCTAAGGGATCCATGGGCCGAGCCCTTTCTGTCACCACTGCACACTCACAGTGTGGGTGGTCATGGTTTGGTGCTTGCTCATTCAGTTGCAGGAGACAGGGATCCTCCTCCTCCTCTAAAAGCCCTCAGCCCCGGAAGGTAGAACATTTCCAGTGGCTATGGCCCAAGCCCAGCTTACCCATCAAAGGCCTGCTCCTTCACCAGAGAGATGCTGCTTTCGCTCAGCCCCAGCTGTTTCCGTGCCAGCCTGGCTGCCTCGGGGCCTATGGCAGCCTCAATATCTAAGGGGTCCACATCATCAAACCAGATGTCTTTCCTACAAGGCAAAGATGAGAGCACCTAGCCATCTGAAGGCCTGCAATGCCTGTTGGGTGGAACTCAAACAGGCAGACCCACTGTTCAACAATAGATGAGGCATAAGGAATGACACCAAGAGAGCCACAGACACTACTTCCCTTGCACACGCAGATCAGCAGAGTCTGCTGTTACATCCTTTAGGCACTTTCCTTTCATTGTTGTTTTTTAAATTAGCCAATACAAGGCTGAAGAGATGACTCAGTGGTTAAAGGCTCTTGCTTGCAAAGTCTGGGAGCCTGGGTTTGATTCCCCAGTACTCACATAAAACCAGACGCACAAAGTGGTGCATGTATATGGAGTTAACTTGCAGAGGCAGGAATTCATTCTGTCTCCCTCTTGCTCTCTCAAATAAATACATAATTAAAAAAATAAATTAGCAAATACTGCCATTACCCAAGATTAGAAACTATAAATAAACATTAAGAATGTAAAACAATCTGAGTGTGGTGGTGCACGCCTTTAATCCCAGCACTTGTGAGGCAGAGGTAGGAGAATCACTGTGAGTCTGAGGCCATTGTGAGACTACATAGTGAACTCCAGTTCACTGGAAGTGAGACGCTACTTTGAAAAACCAAAAACCAAAAAAAGGTAAAATAGCCACTTGGGAGGCTGAGGTAGGAAGATCACTGTGAGTTCAAGGCCAGCTTAGGACTAGAGTAAATTCCAGGTCAGCCTGAGCTAGAGTGAGACCCTACCTTGGGGAGTAGGGTGGAAGAATGTAAAACCAAAACATGTAACCTACCTCCACTAGAATGACTGCTGACATTTTCTAACTACACAAGTAATGGCTTCAGTATAACAAGTACAAGGACTACAAAGTGGACAGACACATGTGCCTTGTATTGTCTCCCACTTTTCAGAACAGTAAGAAAGACAAGGCCAAGGTTGTATGTCCCATGGCCACCTGATGAACTTCACTCCCTAGGTCTGGCTTCAAAGTCACCCCCCCAAAAAATGCTAATCCTGACCCCACTGGATCGCCTCTTGATCCATGTTCCTGTCCCTTCCTCTCTCACTGGGTTTACACAGACCACACTCACAGTTACTAAAGTGTTTCTATTCTCCACTTACATCAGCCTCAATGGAGGGAGGGGCCTGGTTGCCTGTACAATACAACACAGAAGTAGCAACCAAACCGGCCTCTCTACCCTTCAGCAATTGTGTTCTGAAAACACAGGCATCAGAAACTAGCCTCTAACTTATAAGCACATCACCTCCAGGTGAGCTGCTCATTAAGTGCTCACCAGACACTAAGCTAAGCATATTGCACCTTGGTCCTCCCAAATCCACTGGAGGCCCAGAGGATGCAGAAACCTGCCCCAAGCCACCTACTGGCAAGCAGCAGGAATGAGTTTCACATTTGGGTCTTTCTGGCTCCAGCATTCATTTATTCATGCCACCAAGTTTTTGTAGGCACTTTAGCAAGTGCCAGTCTCCATACTGGAGCCCAAAGATACAGCAGTGACTGTGAATGGGTGTGCCTTTAACCCCACACACACTCCAGGGAAACAATAAAGAAAGGAGCAAACACCAGACTCAGGTAAGAGAGACAGCTGAAGGGCCTCCGTGAAGAAAGAGGCCTCAGCACCTGTTCTCCATGGTGAGGACCACAGAGGCCAGATGTGGCACTGAGGGCCATCTTTGGTGGCTGCAGACCACCAGCAGAGGCTGTGCCAGTCCCCACAGAAGAGAATCAACAGAGAAAGCAATACTCACTCAGTGGGTGCAGGTGGTGCCAAGGCCACAGCTGCCTTCTTAGCTTTCCACTTATCTTTGCTGTCTCCTTGTTGAGAAGAAATGTCACTATGTGTTCTCTTCTTGGCTCCTTTCTTGTGCTCTGCACCATTGGTTGTCATGGGAGGTACTGGCAACTTCCTGTTCCCCTTAGAGGAGGCAGTAAAAGATCCCCTGATCTCCCGGTCTCTTTCTGTCCTCATCTCAGCTTCCTTTGGTTTAGCTGAGATCTCTTTTTTGTTCTGCGAGATAATTTTGGGCTGCTTTCCGAGACCCATCTGAGAGACAACAGGTTTTTCTGGGGCCTGTGATTTTTGTTTCAGCAGCTAATGGGATCAAAAATGAAATACAAATCCTCTTTTAATTCTAAACTGACCAATAACAGATTGAAGAAAAACGTTTACAAGTAGATACACACACCCATGTATCATCTATGCAAGCTTCCTGTCAGCATCATTCATAGGAACTTTCTAGGATGTGGAAAAGCTTTCTGATGAATAAGTGACTAGTGCTGAGATGTTTTCCCACTGTTTATTACAAAGTATAATTTGAAATCTGCTCCTCTGTTTCTACAACACTTCAAACTTGGTGGTTGCGGAGATGGCTCAGTGGATAAAGTATTTGCCACATAAGGCTGAGTACCAGACTCCCATGTAAAAAAGCCAGAGGCCTTGGTGGGCTTCTGTAATCCCAGCATGCTGGAAGCAAGATGGGAGGTAGAGACAGAATTTTCCAGTCTGGCAAATACAACAGTGAACAAACACCAGATCCTGCCTCAAAACCAGGTGACGACCAACCCAAAAAGCTGTCCTCTACTTCCACATGTGTGCCACGGCACATGCACACCCACACTCACAAACATACACACATACTTACCAAAAGAACAAAAAACAAAAACCTTCCAACTCATGTTCTACACAAGTACTGACTAAAGTAGCAGTAAATGCTAGTAACACTTCACCAAACCTGAGGATGGACACCCTGTTGTCACTTCTTTTCTTTTTAACTTTTTTTTTTATTAATTTATTTGAGAGAGACAGCCAGACAGACAGACAGAGATAGAGAAAGAATGGGTGCACCAGGGCCTTCAGCCACTGCAAACAAACTCCAGATGCATGTGCCACCTTGTGCATCTGGCTTATGTGGGTTCTGGAGAATTGAACCTGGGTCCTTTGGCATTGCAGGCAAGCACCTTAACCTCTAAGCCATCTCTCCAGCCCATGTTGTCTCTTCTTTAATGAATTCAGAGTGACTTCCTAGGAGGCTCCAATAAACACAACCACTTCCTCCATACCATCTCTACACTGGCTATGGCTTAGGACCTGGGGCACACAGGGTGTGTTCAATGGAAAGAAAAGCTCCTGTCAAACTCAAGGTGGCTGATAAGTGGCTAACACCACAGCTGTGGTCTCATCCCAGCAGACCAAGGTCTGGGAGTAAAACCCTCTCCTTGAGCGCAAATCTCCAGTGGGGAGGTTCTTGAGCACAGTTAAGACCTTGGCATGGGGGCAAGAGATGATGAGTTTCTACTCACCTGGTCCCCTAACAGTGAAGAGACCTGAAGGGTTTAGATTCTTGCAGAAATCAGATAGACCTCCAAGTTCTCTAGAGTAAATGTTGTTCCATGCATTTCATTTTTCTTTGCTCTCTTGGGGGAAAGAGCTAGTTCTTAGAAATAATATGGAACCCTGAGCTCACCCAGGTGAGTCTGACTGGTCCTGAGTGCCAAGAGAGAACAGTTATTAGAAACACCCACACTAAGGTGCCAGGTGGAGTGTTATGGAGCTCAAGAAGGCCTCTGTTTACTCACTAAAGTTCCATGATACTCCAGAAAATTATTTGAAGTCCAAAAGAGCAAAAAGCATAGCTGGTCATGATGGCACACACCTCTTTTAGTTTTTCAAGGTAGTGTCTCACTCTAGCCCAGGCTGACCTGGAATTCACTCGGTAGTCTCAGACTAGCCTTGAACTCATGGCAATCCTCCTACTTCTGCCTCCCGAGTGCTGGGATTAAAGGCATGCACCACCATGGCCAGCTGGCACACACTTTTAATCCCAGCACTTGGGAGGCAGAGGTAGGAGGACTGCTGCAAGTTTGAGGCCAGCCTGAGACTTCAGAGTGAATTTCAGGTCAGCCTGGGCTAGAATGAGACCCTACCTCAAACCAAACAAACAAACAAACAAACAAACACCCGAACAATCGGGGCTGGAGAGATGGCTTAGTGGTTAAGGTGTTTGCCTGTAAAGCCAAAGGATTCTCCAGGACCCACTTAAGCCAGATGCACAAGGGGGCGCATGCATCTGGAGTTCGTTTGCAGTGGCTGGAGGCCCTGGCATGCCCATTCTCTCTCTCTCAAATAAATAACTAATAATATATTTTTAAAAATCAAAAAAGAATTTATGAGTGACAGGAAAGCAACGTCCACAGGACATAAATATTGACTACTATTAAGAATGGCAATATGGGAATATAAAGGAGGTTGCCCACATAGCCCAGTCTATTCTCCCCTAGTTCTCTCAGCCTGGCTGGGAAGAGGAGACTACTTCTCTTGGCCCAGGTATTTTTCCTCTTGCTTCTGTGCCATGCTTTGGGGGTACCTTCTCACTTTGACTATATGTCATATTTATCTTTGATCTCTGAGTCCTTCACTATTTCTTAATCCTCTCTGGTCTGTTGTTTGAAGGGGCTTCTATCTTCCTCTACAGATAGTGTAGGGAACCTTCGTCTGCGGCGATCACACTCAAAGTCCACGATGACGGTGCCTTGCCGCCAGGCCCTCTCGGGTCTCACCTCTTGTAGAGCCTTCCAGTTTTGAGAAAAGGCCTCTGGAGCCTTTGGAGGTCGCCCCGCCACCGCTCTGGGGTGGCTTCCCGGAGTTCGGCTACCTTCCTCCGCTTGGGGCTTCTTGAACCTCTTCTTGTTTTTCTTCCGAGTGAGCTTCTTGACCGGCCCCGGCTGGGCCACGGGGAGGCTCGGGACGCACTCGGAAGTCGGGGCCTTCGCCTTCATCTTCCCGTTCTTCGGAGCCAGCCCTGTCGAAAGCTGCCCACCGCTGGACCCAGGCCCCGGAAGAGAGCCGGCGAAGACCCCGGAAGAAACCTTCAGGCGCCCCGCGTGTCTTCGCAGGGCGCTCCGGTGTCCAGAAGTGTTCGTCTCTACATGACCGGCTGGAAACCGGATCTCCGCCTGTGGTTCCACATGTATGGCAGAAGGGCGAGAGAGGCCGTTTGCTTGCAGTACAATAGGGAAGACACCCTAGCCAATGGCGTCTGGAGTCGAAGACCTCGGATCGAAGTCCAGGATCTCACCGAGATCCAGGGCGGAGGCCGGGGTGATGAGAATCGCGGATGCCGGAAGGGGTGTGGAGGAGCAGCAATCGACGTTGCACAACTGCGGGAGGCCGGAAGGAGGGGCGGGGTCCATGCGCGCAATGTAGGAGTTCCGTGCTCACTGCCCTGCCTTACGCACGACTGGTTTACCCAGAGCCCTAGGCAGGACTCCAGTTTCCCGTAATCATGATAAGCACGATTTTAATTACGATAATGTATATCTTTATAGCAAGATAATACCAGCATACTTGGCCCTGACAATATGATACGTTGATAAACAAGCCTGGTATGGCTGCTGTAAGCCTAGAGTTTATATTTGAGTTTCTCTGGGGAGTGTGAGAAAATGTAATGGCCCATTTTCAATATAAAAGTGCTTTAAGTAAGACTTGAGTTTTCAGACTGTGAAAATACAAATAGGCAGGAAGCACCAAGTTCCCTCCCCCATCTAGGTTCCTTTGTGTAGCATAGTTGTCCTCATGCCGAACCAAAAACTAAATTAAGGGGTTGGGAATATGACTCACTGGTTAAAGGCACTTGTTTGCAAAGCCTGCGCAGCCCACGTTCAATTCCCCAGTACCCACATACTCTCTCTGCTTAATTAATTGATTAAACTCGACAAAGAGGGTGGAGACTACACCAGAAAACCCGTGAAGACTGTACCTCCCCTGGTACCCAGCCAATGGACTGAAAGGAGGGATGAGCCCTAAACCATCTTCCTGATGGCTATTCTGATTGTTGTCTTTCACCAACAATTCAAACACTACAAACATCTGAGTGTGCTGGCACAGGCCTTTAATCCTAGCATCTGGGAGGCAGAGGTAGGAGGATTGCTGTGAGTTGAGTTGAAGGACAGCCTGAGACTACATAGTGAATTCCAGGTCCGCCTATGAAAGAAAGAAAGAAAGAAAGAAAGAAAGAAAGAAAGAAGGAAGGAAGGAAGGAAGGAAGGAAGGAAGGAAGGAAGGAAGGAAGGAAAGAAAGAGAAAGAAAGAAGGAAAGAAAGAGGGAGGGAGGGAGGGAAGGAAGGAAGGAAGGAAGGAAGGAAGGAAGGAAAAAGAAAAGGACGGGAAAAAAAAAAAAAAAAAAAAAGACCAAAGGTGGTTTTGAGAGACCCAAAACCAACACAGGGGAATTTGGAGTGCTCTCTGTAATAAAGGGATGCCTTAAACCAAAGCAGCCAGGCAACCACATGCACAAGCCAGGGTAGAAAAGTTGAACCTAGTGAGGCCCTTTAGGGTGACTGGGCACCCTAAAGTAAAAGCAGGGATGTCCTTGAGCCTGCCCTTGCAGTCTTCACTTTGCTAAAAGTCAGAGAAGGTTCTGGCTTCTCTTTATCTCTTGCCTAAAAAAGTTTCCTATGATATGTAGGGGTGCAGGGTTCATTTTCTCTGCTGATTAAAGAATTAAAAGTAGCTTGTTCCTGCTACATCAGAAGCTACAGCACCAGGGCCTTCTCTCACACATGTGCACTAATGAGGTGTTTGCATGTTCAGAAAACCAAACCTCATCATGATGTCACTTACATTGTGGTTTTGTCACTTCCTCCACTTGTGGACTTTTGTAGAGAATCATAGGATGAAATACTCTGAAAAGAAGGCTGGGCATGGTAGATTTCAGCAGGACAGTGTTCAAAAGAATAGAGTTTATGTCAGAATAAGAGGGAAAGACTGCAGAAAGAGCAGGCTCCTGGGTGGAGGGGATTTCCAGAGCTGCACAAATCCACAGTCCCAACGGAACTGAAAATTTTAAACTTTTTTATTGACAACTTTCATAATTATAGACAATAAACCATGATGATTCCCTCCCCTCCCACTCTTTCCCCTTCACAAATCCACTCTCCATCATATCCCCTCCCTCTCTTGATTAGTCTCTTTTTTATTTTGATGTCATCATCTTTTCCTCCTACTACGAGGGTCTTGTGAAGGTAGTGCTAGGCACTGCAAGGTCTTGGATATTGAGGGCAATTTGTGTCTGAACAATTGCATTGTATGCAGTCCCACCCTTTCTTTCCTCCATCTCTTTGGCAATGGACCCTGAACCTTGGAAGGGGTGATAGAGATAGTTCCGTGCTGAATACTCCTCTGTCACTTCTTCTCAGCACTTTGTGCCTTTTGGGTCATTCCTGTGGTGCCATCTAAAAGCTAAGCTTCTCTAATCAAAAGTGAGAGTAGCATTAATATATGGATATGAACATTAAGAAAAGTGCTTACCAGGCAGTTTGGTGAGCATAACATATGCATTTTGCCAGACAAGAGTGGGCTTTACACTCCTAGGGCTAATGACCTCTCCTGCCATAGGTTTTTTTTATTAGGTTTTCAGTACCAGCCATGTATTCCATCCCATGGAGTGGGCCTCTAGTCCAATTAGAGAGCAGTTGGTTTCCCCTATAACAGACATGCCACTATTGTACCTGTTGGGTCATTTGGCCTGGCTGACCAAACTTAAGGCTTGCAGTGTCCACTGTTTTCACCACTGATGACTTCTCTCTCCCATAGGGCTGCATGCAGTGTAGCTTTTTCCAGCTTTCTGTCAGCTGCTCTATAGGGAAGATGGTTTCATCTCAGCTCCAGCTTGCAGTCCAAACATGTGTAGTCTTTAGCAATAAGGTCTTACCATCTATTTCTGGTGGGAAGCCAAGAGCCTTGGCAATGGCCTATAATGTCTAGGGGGCATCAGGAACCTCCCTGGCCAAAAAATCACTGGAAGATATCCCATCCCTGGCACTGAAAATTTTTCTGATAACCGTCTATGGCTTCTGGATGTGCCATTATCCAAAAAAGTAGGTTTCAATATGACTTATTCATAACATCTTGAATTTTGATTACTCCCACCCTTCTTTTACTCAATCTCTTCTCATCACCTCACTCACTTAGGCCATCCCACCCCCAGTAATCTGTTCATCTACTTACATTTAAAATATTTTATTTATTTGAAAGAGAGGAAGAGGCAGACAGAGAGTACGGGCACGTCAGAGCCTCTAGCTACTGCAAGTGAAATCCAGACACATGCATCACCTTGTGAATCTGGCTTTACTTGGGTACTGGGGAATTGAAATTGGGTCATTAGGCTTTTTAGGCAAGTGCCTCAACCACTAAGCCATCTCTCCAGCCCAAGAACTGAACTTTAAAAAAAAGATTAAAATATTTTCATTCACTTATTAGAGACAGAGGGAGGGAAGGAGGGAGGGAGGGAGAGAGAAAGAGAGAGAGAATGGGTGTGCCAGGCCTCTAGCCACTGCAAACAAACTCTAGACACAGGCTGGAAACCTCCCTGTGACTGGTTGTCAGAAAGCTACAAAGAGTTATACTGCATGCAGCCTTTTGGGAGAGAGAAGTCATTAATGGTGTTAAATAGGAATGGACCCTGAAAGCCTTAAGATTAACCAGACAGGCCAAATGTGCCAACTGGTGCAATGGTGGCATGTCTGTTATGGGGAAAAAAAATCAACTGCTTTCTGCTTGGACTGGAGGCCCACTCCATGGGAGAGAATACATGCCTGGTATTGAAAACCTAATCAAAAGCCTATGGCAGGGGAGGTCATGTGCCTTACGGGTATAAAGCCTGCTATTGTCTGGCTAAATGCATATATTATGTCCACCAAATTGCCCTGTATGCACTTTTCTTAATGTTCATACCCATATATTAATGCTACTCTCACTTTTGGATAGAGAAGCTTCTCTTTTCAGATGGCAGTGACCACTGGGGTGATTCAAAAGTCACCATAGTGCTGAGAAGAAGTGACAGTGGAATGTTCAGCACTAAGATATCTTTTTTTTTTATCACACCTTCCAAGGCTCAGGGCCCATTATGCATGAGGTGGTGGAAAGAATGCAAGAGCCAAAGAAAGGGTAGGACTGCTTACAGTGCAATCTTCCAGATACAAAATGGTCTTAATATTCATGACCTTGCAGTGCCTGACACTACCTACACAAGGCCATCATAATAGGAAGAAAAGATGATGACATCAAAATAAAAGAGAGATTAATAGAAAGAAGAAGGGATTAAATGGAAGGTAGATTTGAGATGGGGAAAATGAGGGTGGGGTGGGAATTATCATGGTTTATTGTCTATACTTGTGGAAGCTGTCTATAAAAGTTTTTTATTGTTTGTTTGTTTTTGTTTTTTGTTTTTCGAGGTAGGGTCTCACTCTAGCTCAGGCTGACCTGGGAATCACTCTGTAGTATCAGGGTGGCCTCGAACTCATGGCGATCCTCCTACCTCTGCCTCCCGAGTGCTGGGATTAAAGGTGTGTGCCACCATACCTGGCTTAAAAGTTGTTTTTTTTTTTTAAAGTTATGGTTGAATGGAGAAGGGGGGGGGGGGAGAGGGTTAATCAAAATTTAAGGTGTATGGCACAATACAGGCCTGGTCCTAGCCAGACCGCATGGCAAAAGACAATAGGAAGTGGCTTCTGTAAAAATGGCGTTTTGTGCAGGCTCGATGTGACAACAGTTACAGCCCCATGCTCGCGAGAAGCCTACTACGAGATGTCCTGTCCAGAGACAAGCTGTCATTGGTCACCAAAAGGGGACCACCCCATACAAGGATTAACAGCCCCTTAAAACCCATATGCACTTCCTGAATAAATGAGTTTGTGGATTCTCGCTCCGCTCTCACCCAACTCCCGGAGTCTGTGTCGTGAGTCCGCGCTGCTCACCCCAATTCGGCAGAGACCCTATCGTCCCTCCTGAGCTGGCCTTGGGGGGGACCCCAACATCTGGCGCCTGAACAGGGACCCTCTGCCCCGACGTCGGTGTTAGCGAGACACCCCATCCATGACCCCCCTGCCCCATCGGCATCTGGCGAGATGCCCCGTTGAACGTCCCGTGAGCCGGTGAGCAGCCCCTCAGCGTTTGGCAGAACGGCAAAACGCCCAGTTCTTCGAGAAGCCCCCTCGGCGAGTAGCCCCCTGGGCGATGCCTCGTCCTTGAAAGTCCGACGAGCATAGCGCCCAGTTCTTCATTGGTGAGAAAAACGACTAACGGTTGCCTGTGGGTGAGCAGGCAGCCCCTCCCCCCTTCTTCCTTTGTTTGTCCTCCCCTTCCCCCCCCCCCAGTAAGGCACACACTGCTGCACGGCCCTAAGCCTGTGTTGGCCCCTCCCCCCCACTAAGCACAAGACACGTGGGTCCTAAACAATCTATCTGTATGTCTCAGCTGGCCCCAGCATTAGGACTTGTGGTTTGCATGATTATCCTCTGGTCTATCATCTTTGATCTGGGTTATTATTTTCTCAGTCTCTTTGATTCAGGAGTGTCCCAGCCCAGCCCCCATCAAACAACACCACGCGGCAATGGGCAACCTCCTTCCCCACCAGAGGACGCCACAATTGCAAGCTCTTAAGGCCCTCCTTCTGCAATGTGGCTTAAAATTAAAACAAAAAGACCTCCATAGCTTTTGGGATGAAACTCTTGTTTTAGCCCCATGGATTCTTATCCTCCTTGCCATAATTGCCGGCCTTAAAGACTCCACTGTGGAGAACATCATTTCGGCCCATAACGAACGCTGTAAGGATCCTAAACTGGCTCTTCAAAGTTCGTTCCTCCCAGCCCCCTCTTAAGGTAACTCAGATGAGGAGGAAGTCAAACTTTTACATTACAATAGGCCACCACCACAACCCCCTCCTGCTACAGCCACACTTGCAACCACCCTCCCCTCATTACCCTTCCAAGGACCTCCCCCCGCTCAGTCCTGGACACACCCAGGTGACTGCCAGTTCCCTGACACGCCCCTTCGCCGCCTTCCCTGTTAACTTAGGGCCAGATGCGACAATCAGGCCGTGGCTCCCCACCCCCCTCTTTGATCTGGCCCTCATCCGTAAGGCAGCCCAGGAATCTGGCGTTGATTCTGCTTACTTTGAACAAGTCCTTTTACAATGGGCCATCCATCTTCAGACTTATTATGACTGGTATTCCCTCCTCAAGGCAGTTCTTCTCCCCCCTGAATTCCTCCAATGGAAAGCCGCCTATAGTGACCTGGCAGAATCCCAGGCCCGCCAAAATCTTAGGGATGGAATTCCAATTACCTTGGACATGCTCCTTGGCACAGGACCTTATACAGACCCTGTATCACAAGCCACAGTGGGCATACACGCCTACTTTGACCAAATTAAATTGTTATCCCTTCAAGGGCTTAAGGCCTGCCTCCCACAGAAGCCGGATACCTATTTTCGTAATCTGGTCCAGGGCGCGTCCAAGGGCTTCACAGATTTCCTCTCTAGTGTGACAGAGTCCGTGGACCGACGCACTCCCCCTGGCCCTACCAGGGACGCTTTAGTTAAGCAACTGGCATGGGAAGGAGCATCCGCAACAGCGCGTAATGCTATTGCTGCCGTGCATAATGAGGACCTCCATAAATGGATTGTAGCTACCAAAGATATCAATCCTGTGTCTGCCCCCCTCGAGGCCCTGGCCACCTCAAATATGTCCATGTCATTGTGGACACTTAACTCTAAGCTTACTTTTGCTATTGCTCTCTCTGGGGAAAAGGCATCCCATGTTATTAAGGCAACAAAAACCGCTATGTTGGTCATGGGAGTGCCCTGGTCAATTAAAACAGACAATGTCCCTGCATACACATCTGCCCAATTCACATCCTTCATGGAATCTTGGGGAATAAAACACTCCCTTGGGATCCCCTACAACCCACAAGGACAGGCTATTGTGGAGAGAACAAACCGGACCCTAAAGGAACTAATTATAAAACAAAAGTCCACTATGTCACCCAAGGACCCCCACATGGCCCTAGTGGAAGCTCTTTTCACCCTCAATTTTCTCACCTTTGATGAGGCAGGATCCTCCCCAGCCTACAAACATTGGAGATCCCAACCAACCACGACACCCTTACCCTTAGTCCGCTGGAAAGATCCTCTTACTAATATTTGGAAGGGGCCCCACCCTCTTTTAACGCAGGGCCGAGGGTATGCTTGTGTCTTTCCAGAAACTTCACAGATCCCAGTTTGGGTTCCTGCCAGAAACGTCCGTCCAGCCACTGACTCAGCGACCAGCCTTACTGAAGAGGATGATGCCAGACCCCTCAGACTACATACGGGACTTTAAACTTATTTCCCCCACCGCCACTGACTCAGCGACCAGCCTTGCTGAAGAAGATGATGCCAGATCCTCAGACTACATACGGGACTTTAAACTTATCCCCCCACCTAGCTATAAATTCCTTTCCAACTCCTTTCATTACATTGAGCTGCTACCATTAAGGACACTCAATGCTACTGACTATGACGCTAGGGTGAACTCACCCAGCAACCTGTCCTACCCCAGTCTTCTTCAGGCTCTCTAGTTGATTCTCGCTTGCTGGGACTGTTCACATGCCACAGAGCCACGCCCACTTGGCCCTTCCATGCCTCCTAGGCAACAGCCTCATATGTATGGTACAATACAGGTCTAGCCCCTAGCCAGACCTCATGCTAAAAAAGCCATACCAGGCCATACCCCTCGGGTTTTCTCACCAGGATGGCAGCCAGCCCATGACGGGTAAGATTTCATGAGATGGGGCAACCTAAGACAGGCACTGTCACATGTGGTGATCCCTTGGGGCCTGGGTTCAACAATGGCTTTCTAAAAGCCATACCAGGCCATCCCCTCGGGTTTTGACTAAGTCCTAGGTGGCATTTGGCCCATGGCAGGCTTGATGTGACAACAGTTACAGCCCCATGCTCGCGAGAAGCCTACTACGAGATGTCCTGTCCAGAGACAAGCTGTCATTGGTCACCAAAAGGGGACCGCCCCATACAAGGATTAACAGCCCCTTAAAACCCATGTGCACTTCCTGAATAAACGAGTTTGTGGATTCTCGCTTCCACTTTCACCCAACTCCCGGAGTCTGTGTCGTGACTCCACGCTGCTCACCCCACCCGGCAGAGACCCTATCGCCCCTCCTGAGCTGGCCTTGGGGGACCCCAACATCTGGCGCCTGAACAGGGACCCTCTGCCCCGACGTCGGTGTTAGCGAGACACCCCATCCGTGACCCCCCTGCCCCATCGGCATCTGGCGAGATGCCCCGTTGAACGTCCCGTGAGCCGGTGAGCAGCCCCTCGGCGTTTGGCAGAACGGCAAAACGCCCAGTTCTTCGAGAAGCCCCCTCGGCGAGTAGCCCCTCGGCGATGCCTCGCCCTGAAAGTCCGACGAGCAAAGCGCCCAGTTCTTCATTGGTGAGAAAAACGGCTAACGGTTGCCTGTGGGTGAGCAGGCAGCCCCTTCCCCCCTTCTTCCTTTGTTTGTCCTCCCCTTCCCCCCCCAGTAAGGCACACACTGCCGCACGGCCCTAAGCCTGTGTTGGCCCCTCCCCCCACTAAGCACAAGACACGTGGGTCCTAAACAATCTATCCGTATGTCTCAGCTGGCCCCAGCATTAGGACTTGTGGTTTGCATGATTATCCTCTGGTCTATCATCTTTGATCTGGGTTATTATTTTCTCAGTCTCTTTGATTCAGGAGTGTCCCAGCCCAGCCCCCATCAAACAACACCACGCGGCAATGGGCAACCTCCTCCCCACCACCAGAGGACGCCGCAATTGCAAGCTCTAAGGCCCTCCTTCTGCAATGTGGCTTAAAATTAAAACAAAAAGACCTCCATAGCTTTTGGGATGAAACTCTTGTTTTAGCCCCATGGATTCTTATCCTCCTTGCCATAATTGCCGGCCTTAAAGACTCCACTGTGGAGAACGTCATTTCGGCCCATAACAAACGCTGTAAGAATCCTAAACTGGCTCTTCAAAGTTCGTTCCTCCCAGCCCCCTCTTACAGTAACTTGGATGAGGAGGAAGTCAAACTTTTACATTACAATAGGCCACCACCACAACCCCCTCCTGCTACAGCCACACTGGCAACCACCCCTCCCCCTCATTACCCTTCCAAGGACCTCCCCCCGCTCAGCCCTGGACACACCCAGGTGACTGCCGGTTCCCTGACACGCCCCTTCGCCGCCTTCCCTGTTAACGTAGGGCCGGATGCGACAATCAGGCCGTGGCTCCCCACCCCCCTCTTTGATCTGGCCCTCATCCGTAAGGCAGCCCAGGAATCCGGCGTTGATTCTGCTTACTTTGAACAAGTCCTTTTACAATGGGCCATCCATCTTCAGACTTATTATGACTGGTATTCCCTCCTCAAGGCAGTTCTTCTCCCCCCTGAATTCCTCCAATGGAAAGCCGCCTATAGTGACCTGGCGGAATCCCAGGCCCGCCAAAATCTTAGGGATGAAATTCCAATTACCTTGGACATGCTCCTTGGCACAGGACCTTATACAGACCCTGTATCACAAGCCACAGTGGGCATACACGCCTACTTTGACCAAATTAAATCGTTATCCCTTCAAGGGCTTAAGGCCTGCCTCCCACAAAAGCCGGATACCTATTTTCGTAATCTGGTCCAGGGCGCGTCCGAGGGCTTCACAGATTTCCTCTCTCGTGTGACAGAGTCCGTGGACCGACGCACTCCCCCTGGCCCCACCAGGGACGCTTTAGTTAAGCAACTGGCATGGGAAGGAGCATCCGCAGCAGCGCGTAATGCTATTGCTGCCGTGCGTAATAAGGACCTCCATAAATGGATTGTAGCTACCAAAGATATCAATCCTGTGTCTGCCCCCCTCGAGGCCCTGGCCACCTCAAATATGTCCATGTCATTGTGGACACTTACTCTAAGCTTACTTTTGCTATTGCTCTCTGGGGAAAAGGCATCCCATGTTATTAAGACAACAAAAACCGCTATGTTGGTCATGGGTGTGCCCTGGTCAATTAAAACAGACAATGGCCCTGCATACACATCTGCCCAATTCACATCCTTCATGGATTCTTGGGGAATAAAACACTCCCTTGGGATCCCCTACAACCCACAAGGAAAGGCCATCGTGGAAAGAACAAACCGGACCCTAAAGGAACTAATTATAAAACAAAAGTCCACTATGTCACCCAAGGACCCCCACTTGGCCCTAGTGGAAGCTCTTTTCACCCTCAATTTTCTCACCTTTGATGAGGCAGGACTCTCCCCAGCCTACAAACATTGGAGATCCCAACCAACCACGACACCCACCCTTACCCTTAGTCCGCTGGAAAGATCCTCTTACTAATATTTGGAAGGGGCCCCACCCTCTTTAACGCAGGGCCGAGGGTATGCTTGTGTCTTTCCAGAAACTTCACAGATCCCAGTTTGGGTTCCTGCCAGAAACGTCCGTCCAGCCACTGACTCAGCGACCAGCCTTGCTGAAGAAGATGATGCCAGACCCTCAGACTACATACGGGACTTTAAACTTATAAACTGACTCAGCGACCAGCCTTGCTGAAGAAGATGATGCCAGATCCCCCAGACTACCAGGACCACTGACTCCACCAGCCACTGACTCAGCCTTGCTGAAGAAGATGATGCCAGACCCTCAGACTACATATGGGACTTTAAACTTATCCCCCCACCTAACTATAAATTCCTTTCCAACTCCTTTCATTACATTGAGCTGCTACCATTAAGGACACTCAATGCTACTGACTATGACGCTAGGGTGAACTCACCCAGCAACCTGTCCTACCCCAGTCCTCTTCAGGCTCTCTAGTTGATTCTCGCTTGCTGGGACTGTTCACATGCCACAGAGCCACGCCCACTTGGCCCTTCCATGCCTCCTAGGCAACAGCCTCATATGTATGGTACAATACAGGTCTGGCCCTAGCCAGACCTCATGCTAAAAGCCATACCAGGCCATACCCTCGGGTTTTCTCACCAGGATGGCAGCCAGCCCAGGACGGGTAAGATTCCATGAGATGGGGCAACCTAAGACAGGCACTGTCACATGTGATGATCCCTTGGGGCCTGGGTTCAACAATGGCTTTCCAAAAGCCATACCAGGCCATCCCCCTCGGGTTTTCTCACCTAGGTGGCATTTGGCCCATGACGGGTAAGTCTCCATGAGATGGAACAACCTAAGACAGGCACTGTCACGTATGATGATCCCTTGGGGCCTGGGTTCAACAATGGCTTGGCAATAAACCATACCTCTCAGGGTTGCCAATAATAAAAACGAAAAGGAGGATATGTATGGCACAATACAGGCCTGGTCCTAGCCAGACCGGCATGGCAAAAGACAACAGGAAGTGGCTTCTGTAAAATGGCGTTTTGCGCAGGCTTGATGTGACAACAGTTACAGCCCCATGCTCGCGAGAAGCCTACTACGAGATGTCCTGTCCAGAGACAAGCTGTCATTGGTCACCAAAAGGGGACCGCCCCATACAAGGATTAACAGCCCTGATAACCACTGGGATGAACTCAAAAAGGCACCAAAGTGCTGAGAAAAGTGACAGTGGAGAATTCAGCACTAAGTGACCTCAGTTGTCCTTATGGTTCAAAAAATGGCATCACTTTTGCCTGCTTTTTTTTTTTTTTTTTTGTTTTGCTTTTGTTTTTGTTTTTCAAGGTAGGGTCTCACTCTAGTTCAGGCTGACCTGGAATTCACTGTGTAGTCTCAGGGTGGCCTCAAATTCATGACGATCCTCCTACCTCTGCCTCCCAAGTGCTAGGATTAAAAGAGTGCACCACCACGCCCAGCTTTGTTTTGCTTTTTTGATGTAGGGTCTCCCTCTAAGCCAGGCTGACCTGGAGTTCATTGTGTCATCTCAGAGTGGCCTCGAACTCACAGTGATCCTCCTACCTCTGCCTCCTAAATGCTGGGATTAGAGGTGTGAGTCACCACACCTGGCTTTTGCCTGCCTTTTCTAAATTTCTTCAGAAACACCTCCCTCCCTTTCTTTTCTTTTCTTTTCTTTTCTTTTCTTTTCTTTTCTTTTCTTTTCTTTTTAAGGGTTTCACTCTAGCTCAGACTGACCTGGAATTCACTATGTAGTCTCAGGGTGGCCTCAAACTCTTGGTGATCCTCCTACCTCTGCCTCCCGAGTGCTGGGATTAAAGGCATATGCAACCACACCTGGCTTCTTTCTTTTCTTGAGGAAGGGTCTGACTTTAGCTCAGGCTAACCTAGGAACTCACTCTGTAGTCCCAGGCTGGCCTCAAACTCATGGTGATCCTCCTATTTCTACCTCTAGAGAGCTGGGATCAAAGGTGTTCACCACTACTCCTGGCTCCAGAAACACATTCAGATAAGTAAATTAACTGGCTGGCTTATTAAACCTTCTCTCTCTCTCTCCAAATATATCTATAGTGGTTGTTTGTTTGTTTGTTTGTTTGTTTGTTTGTTTTCGAGGTAGGGTTTCACTCTAGCCCAAGCTGACTTGAAATCCACTATGTATTCTCAGGTTGGCCTTGAACTCATGGCGATCCTCCTACCTCTGCCTCCCAAGTGATGGAACTAAAGGCGTGCACCACCATACCCAGCTAAAATTTTATTTTATTTTTTGTTTTTTAAACTATATTTTATTTATTTATTTGAGAGAGAGAATGGGCGTGCCAGGGCCTTCAGCCACTGCAAACGAACTCCAGACATGTGTGTCCTCTTGTGCATCTGGCTTAGGTGGGTCCTGGAAAATTGAACCGAGGTCCTTTGGCGTTGCAGGCAAATGCCTTAACCACTAAGCAATCTCTCCAGCCCTATTTTTGTTTTTTTGAGGTAGGGTCTCACCCTAGTCCAGGCTGACCTGGAATTCACTATGTAGTCTCAGGGTGGCCTCAAAGTCACAGCAATCCTCTTATCTCTGCCTCCCTAGTACTGGGATTAAAGGCGTGCACCACCACACCCAGCTAACATACATATATTTATTATTATTATTTTGGAGAGAGAGAGAGAGAGAGAGAGAGAGAGAGAGAGAGAGAGAGAGAGAGGAAGACAGAGATGGGCGCGCCAGCAGTGTGTCAGCTGCTGCGAACGAAATCCAGATGTGTGCGCCCCCTTGTGGTCAAGTGCGGCATTGCGCCCTTGCGTCACTTTGCATCTGGCTAAATGTGGGACCTGGAGATTGGAACTGCTGGAGATTGGAACCAGTGTTCTTGGGTTTAGGAGGCAGGCGCCTTAACCCGTAAGCCATCTCTCCAGCCCTCATATACATATTTTGATGAATCAAATCCTTTTTCTAAAAATCAAACTCTTAAGAGATAAATTTTTGGAAACTATATACTGGCTCCACCCTCTACTTTGTCATCTCTCAGGTCCAAGGGACTTCTTGCCCAGACCCCACCCCTGGAATTTATGGTTAATCAGTTCTGACTTGGTGCTAATTAAAGCATAGAAAGAAGATAAACTTCAGCCAAACTGGAAAGGTCCTTATCAAATGCTCCTGACAACTGAGTCAGCTGTCCAGGCGACAGAGAAGGTCTGGACTCATTGCCCTCAAGTTACAGGACTGGTAAATGGAGAGCAGGGAAAGGGGGATAAAATAATTCAGAAGTTCATCAGTCCCCTCAAAAGCCCTTAAAGGTCATCTTAAATTTTAATTTACTTATTTATTTGTTTATTTAAGAGAAAGCGTGTCATGCCTGGGCCTCTTGACACTGCAAACCAACTCCAGATGCATGTGCCTCTTTGTGTGTCTGTCTTGATTGTGGGTACTGGGGAATTGGACCTAGGCCATCAGGCTTTGCAAGTAGTTTTTTAACTGTTGAGCCATCTCTCCAGCCCCAAAGATAATCATTGAGGGAGACAAATTAGAGGTAAAATGGGGGAGAAGGAGGGCTCTTCACTGAAAATTATTTGTCTATTTTGGGTCATCACTCTGGAAACAAAAAGACGGGGCATAAAATATCCAGTCATGCTGACATTTAACATAACTCAGAACTCGCTGCCATTTAGTTATAAAGTTTGATGCCTGTCACATCATGTCGTTTGGGGATCTATAAAACCAAAGACATTTGTCAAGAGTAGATAAATACCTCTGTCCCAAACTGGTATGGAGCTTATCAGTCCATCACCAGTACCAACCTCCTTGTTCCAGTTGGAATGAAGTAGGGTGGACCACTCAACATCAGGACTGGATGGTTGACCCTCACTATGCTGCCCCTGGTCTACAAACACTGAAAGAGGCTATTTTTTTTAAGGTAGAGAATGGGTGTGCCAGGGCCTCTAGCCACTGCTGATGAACTCCAGATGCATATGCCACCCTGTCCATCTTGCTTTACATTGGCACTGGGGAATCAGACCTGTGTCCTTAGGCATTACAGACAAGTGCCTTAATCGCTGAGCTATCTCTCCAGCCTGAGAGATTCTTCTTATTTTTTTGTGTTTAAAATTATTTACTTGTAAGCACAGAGAAATAGAGAGAAGAGAGACAGAAAGAATGGGGGCACCAGGGCCTCCAGCCACTGCAGACGAACTCCAGCTGCATGCACCACTTTGTGCATCTAGCTTCACGTGGGTCCTGGGGAATTGAACTCAGGTTAAGATTTTCAGGCAAGTGCCTTAACCACAGAGCCATCACCAAGAGGTTATTTATTATTATTATTTTTTGAGGTAGGGTCTCACTCTAGCCCAGGCTGACCTGGAATTCAACTCATGATGATCCTCCTACCTCTGCCTCCTGAGTGCTGGGATTAAAGGCGTGCACCACCATGCCCAGCTCCCAAGAGGTTATTTTTATCAAGTGATATTTGTGAAGCTTTACACAGCAGCTCCCTTTTGTTGACAGTTTAGCCAGGGAACCAACATCCATTTACTGAGCTCTGCTATGGACTGAGAGCAGATGTATCTGGATGAGATCCAATAGTAAGGCTCTCCATTAAATTGGTGGGTAATTTGAATCTGTCACAGGAAATCCCTACCCCAGATACAGGAGATAACAAACAACCGGATTAATTTAGTAAGGACTCCCACCCCCAAAATAAAGATAATTGAAGTTAAAGACTTAAGACAAACCTTAGAATTGGAGACTTGATATAGAGAATTGAATGATTGGGTAGAATGGGTTCAATTTATAGTACATGCTCTCAACATGTCACGAATATGTGGCAGCTTGACCCTAGGCTCCAGTAGCACCTTTTACACCCAGATAGGACACAGACCCCACTGGAGCAAGTTGAATGTTGGTGAATTTCTCCTCATATCTTACATGGCAAGAGAATGGGTTCACTCACCCACTGAGGGATCTTAGAGCTTGTGCCTACATCATAAATGCCTTAAATAACAGAGGGACAAATATCAGTTAGTCAGAGCCCAACGTCTCCCGAGCAGACATATGGTGATACTGTGGACAGGGGAAACTCAGGCCTTCCACCCAGCTGGTATGGGACCTGAGAGTTGATTCAGTTGGTCACATCCTTGACTCTGACCTTTAATTTTCCTCCTCTTGGCAAAGCAAAACTCATTCTCAGGCTACAAGGTCTGCACCTGAGTCCTTTGATTTCCACGTTTATATCAACTATACAGGAGTCCCAAGGGGAGTTCCAAATTCATTTAAGGCTAGAAACGAAATAGATGGAGGATTTGAGTCACTTTTAGTCTGGTGGTCAATGACAAATAAAAATGTGGGTTCAATAAACTGAGCGTGGTGGTGCACACCTTTAATCCCAGCACTTGGGAGGCAGACGTAGAAGGATTGCCATGAGTTCGAGGCCACTCTGAGATGACATAGTGAATTGCAGGTCAGCCTGGCCTAGAAGCAAGACCTTACTCTGAAAAAAAAAATGTGGGTTCAGGTTGTACCTGAAATATGTTACTGCAGCTATCTGCACAGTCAGGGCCAGGTGTGAGAGTCAGTGGGGTGAGTCAGGCAGGTGTCTCTAGCTGTCCCAGGTCATAACTGGATGGACCTAAGGAAGAACTGAAATTAATATGGGATGTGTGGAAGTGTGTTCCAATGATTCTAGAAATAAAAAAGGTCAAGTCTGAACTCTCAAGTAAAAATTTTTTTTTTTTTTTTTTTGGTTTTTCGAGGTAGGGTTTCACTCTGGTCCAGGCTGACCTGGAATTCACTATGTAGTCTCAGGGTGGCCTCGAACTCACGGCGATCTTCCTACCTCTGCCTCCCGAGTGCTGGGATTAAAGGCGTGCGCCACCACGCCCGGCTTTTTTTTTTTTTTTTTTTTTTGAGGTAGGATTTCTCTATAGCCCAGGCTGACCTGTAACTCATTATGTAGTCTCAGGCTGACCTCGAACTCATAGCAATCCTCTTACCTCAGCCTCCCAAGTGCTGAGATTAAAGGCATGAGCCACCATACCCAGCCTAGCAAAAGTTTTAATTGGAAAAAAATAAAAGGACCGAGGAAAAGGAGAATAGCACTGATAAGGGAAATTTAGGCTGCCTGTCAATAAAGGGAAAGAAGCAGGCATTTTATGGAGTCCTTGGAGGGGTCCTGGGTTTATTACTCATGAGGATGGTGTGGTAGTTCGAATATATGGCCCCCAATATATTTATTGTTTTATTAGTTTATAATTTGCATCTGCATCACCTTGCTAGAGGCAATGTCATTGGGCGGTTCTTAAGGTGTGGTGATGGGTTTGAGGTTCCATTGTAAAGATATGCAAAGTGTGCCTAATAGGAGTTCCTGAAGTGTGCTGTGACTTTTGGCTGTAGCTTTGCTCTGTGTGCTATATGCCTGGTTGGCTTTGCTCTCTTGTCTGGTCCTGTGAAGACAGGCCAGCTTCTTCTGCCATTATGGAACTTTCCCTGGATCTGTAAGCTTCAATAAATAATATCCCTTCCTACATAACTGTGCCTGGTCTGGAAGTTCATCTCAGCGAACCTGAAGCTGTCTGCTACAGATGGGATAACTCATGAGAATGGCATTGTTGAAAACAGTTCCTAAGATAGGCATGGTGGCACACACTTTCAGTTCTAGAACTTGGGTGGGGTGGCTGAGATAAGAAGATGTCCCCATGAGTCTGGGGCCAGCCTGGGTCTACAGGGTGAGTTCCAAGTCAGCCTGAGGTACAGTGAGACCCTACCTAGAAAAGACAAAACAAGAAAGAAAGAAAGAAAGAAAGAAAGAAAGAAAGAAAGAAAGAGAGAGGAGGGAGGGAGGGAGGGAAGGAGGGAAGGGGAAGGGAAGGGAAGGGAAAGGAAGAGAAAAGAAAAGAAAAGAAAAGAAAAGAAAAACAACTCTTCCTCATGGCTGAAGGGGGTTTACATGCAATGTACTTTCCATTCAAAGTATAGCTCAATGGCCTGTTCTTCTCTGGAGACATCCTGACCTACTGTACCTGGTGGGTCAGGTCCTCAGCCCCACATAAACTGGGTGTGGTGACACACACCTGTAATCCTAGCACTTTGGAAGTAGAGATCAGGAGTTCAAGGTCATACTTGGCTACCTAGCAAGTTGGAGGCCAGACAGCAAAAGAGGGAGATGGGGCCATGCATATCCCTACATTGTTAACAGAGGGAGTAACTCTGAGGCTTTATGGATCAAATACACACTAGAATCTATTGTCTCTAGTCCCCACGAGCCAACTGGAAACTGTCAGAGATAACCGAGCCCTGCTTTTGGCATGGGAAAGCCCAACTTAGATTTGAATGGGTGCCAAGGCAACATCAAATTACGAGAACTTACTCTAGAGAGTAGAGTGAAGAGGGGGTGCTGGGGGCGAAGGGCTAGGACCCACCACTTTTGGAACTCCCCAAGGGAGGAGAAGTCAGTTCTGGGAAAGAATATCAGTAGTGTGTATATAGAATCCTGGAAGCCAGGAGGAAGGACCCCTGTGCCAAATGCTGCTGAGGGCTTAAGCCAAGGACTGAATCGTGGGGGCTGGATGTGGTATTGAGAGTTAGGTGTGCCCTTAACAATTTCTTGGGATGTGGATGGCGAGGAAGAAGAAGAAAGCCCCTGAACACAGTCTTTTCACATTGTTTATACAGACAGGAAAGAGTGAGGCAGTGGTGGGGGCAGTGTGGATCAAGAGGAGGTGGCTGGTGGTAGTCAATCCTGAGACACTAGAGTCTGGGCACACTGAAGGGTGATGCTGTTCTGTCCCTCCCTTCTCATTACACTTTACCCTACTGGGTGTTTCTCCATAACACTCACCACCTCTGAAACGCTCTGTGATGCGATTGTCTAGTTAATTTGCTGTCACAGTGCAGCTGTCTGGCTGGCTCACGACAGCTCTCAATGGTGTCGTGTGCCTGCCTCGCCCATTTCAGGAGCTCAGCTAAATGTGTGTTGGCTGAATGATGAAGGAATAAATAAATGAATCTGGTGGAAGGGCAGGGACAATGATGCAGGAGGGCGAGAGGAGAACTGAAGGAGAAAACCTCAGAGGGGAGGGAAGGAGGGACCCAGAGCCAGGCTGGCCCAGCACAAAGGGCCTGTGGCAGAGGAAGGAGGAGGCTGTAAGTTTAGCAATGGGAAGACAATGGTGGAGCCCATGCTGGTCCTCATCGGAGGGGATGCGTGTGGTAGCTTTCCGTCACTGTGACAAAAATTCCTGAGATAATCAACTTTATAAGGAGAAATGATTCATTTCATGATTTCCGTTTGTAGCTGCTTGGTCCTGTTGTTTTGGGGTCTGTGGTGGGTGGAACATCATGGCAGAAGGATGTGGCTTCTCGACTCATAGCAGTCAGAAACAATGAGGACACACTCCCAACAACCTGGTCCCTGCCACTGGGTTCCACCTCTGAAAGGTTCCACATCTCCCAATAGTGCCACAAGTTGGTGACCAGGCCTTCATTTGAGGTCCAAACCATCATGGGGAACTGGCATGGTGACATGAGGGATCTGCAAAAGTGGTTTGGAGCCTGTGTATGAGAACTCCCAGGAAGTGCAAGTAGGAATGTCGCATGGTTTGTGACAACACACGCAGAAGGTGGGGTCCCTGGCCTGTTCTGTTGGGTATAGGTGCAGACCAGGTGAATAGTTGTGGAATGAGAGGAGGGGGGAATGAGGCAAGGACACAGGATGTCTGCATGTGCAGTGCAGTGACGGGCGCAGAATTTATGCTGGGGAACGAGGACAGGAGTGCTGGAACAAGTCAGGGAAATAGGGGTGCCAGAGGGATGTCAGACTGAGGGGACCAGGGTTGTAAAACCTCTGGTTCAGGCTGTTTGTCACAGACAGCTCCACAATGCTGGTCTGAGTATCCCACCAAATACAGCTTTATATGGGAGGAAGCTTACAGATCCAGAGGAAATTCCATCAGTGGTGGAAGAAGCTGACTCTAAGCAGAGAGAGAGAGAGAGAGAGAGAGAGAGAGAGAGACCACCAGCCAGCCAGCAAACACCAAATTTGGCAAAAGCCGGTCCCTAGAACTCAAACTACTCTCTTACACCTTTGGGTGGAATTCAGATCCACCCCTGGTGACACCTTTAGGGCTGGACTCTAGGATCCGTTCTCAGTGACACCTCCAGCCAGGCAGCTGGAGATCCAAGTTACAAATTAAATTTTAACACCTGAGTCAATGGGGGCATACATTCAGACTACCACACTTGTTTGTCAGTCAGAGACTCCAAGAGATCCCATTAATCATTCTCTTTTTAAATTTTCTTTTATCATTTTCTTTTCTTTCTTTATTAGAGATAGAGGGACACAGGTGGGGGGGAGAGAATGGGCGCACCAGGACCTCTAGCTACTGCAAATGAACTCCAGATGCCACAATGTGCATGTGCCTAACCTGGATCCTTAGGCTCCACAGGCAAGTGCCTTAACTGCTAAGCCATCTCTGAAGCCCTCTTTTTTTTTTTTTTTTTTTTTTTTTTTTTTTGATGCAAGCCCAACAGACTGGACTTTTCAAAAATATATATTTTGCCAGGCATGGTGGCGCATGCCTTTAATTCCAGCACTCGGGAGGCAGAGGTAGGAGGATTGCCAAGAGTTCAAGGCCACCCTGAGACTACATAGTGAATTCCAGGTTAGCCTGAGCCAGAGTGAGACCTTACCTCAAAAAGCCAAATATATATATATAATTTATTTGAGAGAGAGAGAGAGAGAGAGAGAGAGAGAGAGAGAGAATGGGCACGCCAGGCCTCCAGCCACTGCAAACGAACTCCAGATGCATGCACCCCTTGTGCATCTGGCTTGGTGAGAGAGAGAGAGAGAGGAGAGAATTGGCACACCAGGGCCTCCAGCCACTGTAATCAAACTCCAGACGCATGTGCCACCTTGTGTGCATATGTGACCTTATGCATGTGTCACCTGTGCATCTGGCTCATGTGGGATCTGGGGAGTTGAACATGGCTCCTTAGGGCTTTGCAGGCAAGCACCTTAACCACTAAGCCAAATCTCAGCCCCAGCAATCATTCTTCACGAGCTCATGTCCCCAGGGCCCTGGTCCAGAGCTTTCTCCTGTGCAGAAAGGATTGCTAAGCAGTCCCTTCTAGGAGGCTGGCTGTGAATGACCTAGTAGGCGCTCTCAGTGCAGGACATGTTGAGATACTCTGCCCTGGGGACCATCCCAGAACAGGCTCCCAGAAGGAGGAACTGCAGGCCTCCCAAGCCATAGCCCTGCCTAATTCCTTGGGAGGAAGTGCCCTTGAGTAAACACTGCCTAATGTTCCGCCCAGCCAACAACAAGTGAGGCCTGTCATATTTCACAGAGACCAGATTCCCATTCACCAAGGCCCTTGTCCAGCCACCAACCGACCTTACTGAGGATGAGCCAGCTTCGCCCTTTGGTGACATGCCACCTTCTCCATGTGGCCAGTATCCAGGGAGTCCTCACTGGTGTCTTCTTCATCCTGGGCTGCTGGGGACTCTCTGATGTCCAACAGGTGAGCTCACAGCAGGAACTAGTATTCAGTGTTCAGGTCACCTGGGGCTGGGGGCTGTCAAATAGTCCAGGGTAGAGCGCATGTGGTCTTTTTGCTGGCAGAGGAGGGCATTGGTTTACTCTAGTGAAAACCAACAACCTCCGTTCTTTTTTTTTTGTTTTTGTTTTTGTGCCAGACCTGTGGGGACTGCTCTTCTCAGCCTTTCCTGTTGGCACAGACCCCCTGCCTGTCTCCCCTGCTGTCCTTTCTTCCCTGGTGCCTCCATTCTCCTCCTCTATCTCTTTTGAACTCTTTTTATTGTTGTTGTTGTTTGCTTGTTTGGGTTTTCAAGGTAGAGTTTCAATCAGCCCAGGCTGACCTCGAATTCACTACATAGTCTCAGGGGTGGCTCAAACTCACGCCAATCCTCCTCTCTCTACTTCCCAGTGCTGGGATTAAAAGGCGTGCGCCACCACACCCAGCCTGGTCTCTCTTTTTATTTTGCAGAAGTTTCTGGAGCCCGAGGAGGTGTCTTCTTACTCCGTCCCAGATGTTACTGCTTCCACAGGTAGTTGTCCTGTATTCTCTCAGTCAGGGGACTTTCTTGGGCCTTGAGAGGACTAGGGGCTTCCCACTGAGTCAGTGTCATGGGGCTCTGCAGGGGAGGGGTTGGAGAAGCTGTGTCTCCTTGTTAATTAGCTCCTTACTTCCTGCCAGCAGGATAAATGCCTGTTGTGCCTGTTCTGGATGAGCCAGGGTCCTGACCCCTGCTTCTGCTAAGCATCACAAGGGAATGACCATTCATTGGCTGGTCTCTTTGGCCATAGCCTCCACTGGGCTGGCTGATTTTCAGGAACTTGGCTTCTGGCTATGGCTGTAAATATTTATTCCTTTTGTGGGAACAAGGTGGGCACTGGTTCATGGGCCTCTGGCTCCTGCCCTGGGGAGCTCCCTCTAGAAAGGCTTTCCCACGGCCTGTGGGCCTGACGCTCAGGTTGTCAGTCCCCCCCCCCCTTCCAGTAGTGCTATGGGTGACTTTGATTCAAAAGCTACTGGTAGCCGGGTGTGGTGGCGCACACCTTTAACCCAGCATTTGTGAGGCTGAGGTAGGAGGATCACTGTGAGTTCGAGGCCAGCCTGGGACCACAGAGTGAGTTCCAGGTCAGCTTGGGCTAGAGTGAGACCCTACCTTGAAAAAAAATCAAGCTGGTATTGAGAGAAAATGTCTCAGTTAGTGAAGTGCTTGCTATGCAAACATGAGGTCCTGAATTTGGATCCATAGCACCCACATAAAAATCGGGCATGGTGTATGCCAGTAATCTTAGTGCTGGGGACAGTGACAGGGAGGAACCTAGGGACTTGCTTGCTAGTTAGTCAGCCCAATCAGTGAGCTCCTCATTCAGTGAGAGACCCTGTCTCAAAAGTAAAGTGAAGGGCTGGAGAGATGGCTTAGTGGTTAAGATACTTGCCTGAAAAGGACCCAGGTTCAATTCTCCAGGATCCACAGAAGCCAGATACACAAGGTGGCACATGAGTCCGGAGTTCATTTGCAGTGGCTGGAGGCCCTAGGCGCACCCATTCATGCTCACTCTCTCTCTCTTCCCTCTTTCAAATAAATAAATTAAATTAAATATTTTTAGCAAGGTAAAGTGGGAAAAAAAGTTAAGTGGAGAGTGTTTGAGGAAGACAGCGAATGTCGACCTTTGGCCTCTACACATTTGCTCACACACATTCATGCACACCCACGCACACATGTGTAGCCACATACATATGAACTTGCATATACACATGCACACACACTTACACAGCAAAAACTAAACTCTGGTGGAGGCCAGAGGCAGGTGGGTTAGTGACAAGAGTAGAGAGAATTAGGGACTGTCCCATTGTGCCAGATGTACACTGGCTGGAACCTGGGGCTGGGCTGGAGGGCTGCTGGAGCTGAATGTGCGTCAGGGGGCTGGACTCAGGGGATAGGACACCCTTGCTTTGGGACTCCCACTTTTCTTTTCTTTTTTCAGTTTTTCGAGGTAGGGTCTCACTCTAACTCAGGCTGACTTGGAATTCACTCTGTATTCTCAGGGTGGCCTCGAACTTATGGTGATCCTCCTACCTCTGCCTCCCGAGTGCTGGGATTAAAGCCGTAAGCCACCATGCCCGGCTGGGACTCCCACTTTAAAAAATTATTTGTTTATTTATTTGAGAGCTGCCTGTCAATAAAGGGAAAGAAGCAGGCATTTTATGGAGTCCTTGGAGGGGTCCTGGGTTTATTACTCATGAGGATGGTGTGGTAGTTCGAATATATGGCCCCCAATATATTTATTGTTTTATTAGTTTATAATTTGCATCTGCATCACCTTGCTAGAGGCAATGTCATTGGGCGGTTCTTAAGGTGTGGTGATGGGTTTGAGATTCCATTGTAAAGATATGCAAAGTGTGCCTAATAGGAGTTCCTGAAGTGTGCTGTGACTTTTGGCTGTAGCTTTGCTCTGTGTGCTGTATGCCTGGTTGGCTTTGCTCTCTTGTCTGGTCCTGTGAAGACAGGCCAGCTTCTTCTGCCATTATGGAACTTTCCCTGGATCTGTAAGCTTCAATAAATAATATCCTTCCTACATAACTGTGCCTGGTCTGGAAGTTCATCTCAGCGAACCTGAGGCTGTCTGCTACAGATGGGATAACTCATGAGAATGGCATTGTTGAAAACAGTTCCTAAGATAGGCATGGTGGCACACACTTTCAGTTCTAGAACTTGGGTGGGGTGGCTGAGATAAGAAGATGTCCCCATGAGTCTGGGGCCAGCCTGGGTCTACAGGGTGAGTTCCAAGTCAGCCTGAGGTACAGTGAGACCCTACCTAGAAAAGACAAAACAAGAAAGAAAGAAAGAAAGAAAGAAAGAAAGAAAGAAAGAAAGAAAGAGGAGGGAGGGAGGGAGGGAAGGAGGGAAGGAGGGAAGGGGAAGGGAAGGGAAGGGAAGGGAAAGGAAGAGAAAAGAAAAGAAAAGAAAAGAAAAGAAAAGAAAAGAAAAGAAAAGAAAAACAACTCTTCCTCATGGCTGAAGGGGGTTTACATGCAATGTACTTTCCATTCAAAGTATAGCTCAATGGCCTGTTCTTCTCTGGAGACATCCTGACCTACTGTACCTGGTGGGTCAGGTCCTCAGCACCACATAAACTGGGTGTGGTGACACACACCTGTAATCCTAGCACTTTGGAAGTAGAGATCAGGAGTTCAAGATCATACTTGGCTACCTAGCAAGTTGGAGGCCAGACAGCAAAAGAGGGAGATGGGGCCATGCATATCCCTACATTGTTAACAGAGGGAGTAACTCTGAGGCTTTATGGATCAAATACACACTAGAATCTATTGTCTCTAATCCCCACGAGCCAACTGGAAACTGTCAGAGATAACCGAGCCCTGCTTTTGGCATGGGAAAGCCCAACTTAGATTTGAATGGGTGCCAAGGCAACATCAAATTACGAGAACTTACTCTAGAGAGTAGAGTGAAGAGGGGGTGCTGGGGGCGAAGGGCTAGAACCCACCACTTTTGGAACTCCCCAAGGGAGGAGAAGTCAGTTCTGGGAAAGAATATCAGTAGTGTGTATATAGAATCCTGGAAGCCAGGAGGGAAGGACCCCTGTGCCAAATGCTGCTGAGGGCTTAGGCCAAGGACTGAATCGTGGGGGCTGGATGTGGTATTGAGAGTTAGGGTGTGCCCTTAACAATTTCTTGGGATGTGGATGGCGAGGAAGAAAGAAAGCCCCTGAACACAGCCTTTTCACATTGTTTATACAGACAGGAAAGAGTGAGGCAGTGGTGGGGGGCAGTGTGGATCAAGAGGAGGTGGCTGGTGGTAGTCAATCCTGAGACACTAGAGTCTGGGCACACTGATGGGCGATGCTGTTCTGTCCCTCCTTCTCATTACACTTTACCCTACTGGGTGTTTCTCCATAACACTCACCACCTCTGAAACGCTCTGTGATGCGATTGTCTAGTTAATTTGCTGTCACAGTGCAGCTGTCTGGCTGGCTCACGACAGCTCTCCAATGGTGTCGTGTGCCTGCCTCGCCCATTTCAGGAGCTCAGCTAAATGTGTGTTGGCTGAATGATGAAGGAATAAATAAATGAATCTGGTGGAAGGGCAGGGACAATGATGCAGGAGGGCGAGAGGAGAACTGAAGGAGAAAAACCTCAGAGGGAGGGAAGGAGGGACCCAGAGCCAGGCTGGCCCAGCACAAAGGGCCTGTGGCAGAGGAAGGAGGAGGCTGTAAGTTTAGCAATGGGAAGACAATGGTGGAGCCCATGCTGGTCCTCATCGGAGGGGATGCGTGTGGTAGCTTTCCGTCACTGTGACAAAAATTCCTGAGATAATCAACTTTATAAGGAGAAATGATTCATTTCATGATTTCCGTTTGTAGCTGCTTGGTCCTGTTGTTTTGGGGTCTGTGGTGGGTGGAACATCATGGCAGAAGGATGTGGCTTCTCGACTCATAGCAGTCAGGAAACAATGAGGACACACTCCCAACACCTGGTCCCTGCCACTGGGTTCCACCTCTGAAAGGTTCCACATCTCCCAATAGTGCCACAAGTTGGTGACCAGGCCTTCATTTGAGGTCCAAACCATCATGGGGAACTGGCATGGTGACATGACGGATCTGCAAAAGTGGTTTGGAGCCTGTGTATGAGAACTCCCAGGAAGTGCAAGTAGGAATGTCGCATGGTTTGTGACAACACACGCAGAAGGGTGGGGTCCCTGGCCTGTTCTGTTGGGTATAGGTGCAGACCAGGTGAATAGTTGTGGAATGAGAGGAGGGGGGAATGAGGCAAGGACACAGGATGTCTGCATGTGCAGTGCAGTGACGGGCGCAGAATTTATGCTGGGGAACGAGGACAGGAGTGCTGGAACAAGTCAGGGAAATAGGGGTGCCAGAGGGATGTCAGACTGAGGGGACCAGGGTTGTAAAACCTCTGGTTCAGGCTGTTTGTCACAGACAGCTCCACAATGCTGGTCTGAGTATCCCACCAAATACAGCTTTATGGGAGGAAGCTTACAGATCCAGAGGAAATTCCATCAGTGGTGGAAGAAGCTGACTCTAAGCAGAGAGAGAGAGAGAGAGAGAGAGAGAGAGAGAGAGACCACCACCAGCCAGCAAACACCAAATTTGGCAAAAAGCCGGTCCCTAGAACTCAAACTACTCTCTTACACCTTTTGGGTGGAATTCAGATCCACCCCTGGTGACACCTTAGGGCTGGACTCTAGGATCCGTTCTCAGTGACACCTCCAGCCAGGCAGCTGGAGATCCAAGTTACAAATTAAATTTTAACACCTGAGTCAATGGGGGGGCATACATTCAGACTACCACACTTGTTTGTCAGTCAGAGACTCCAAGAGATCCCATTAATCATTCTCTTTTTAAATTTTCTTTTATCATTTTCTTTCTTTCTTTATTAGAGATAGAGGGACACAGGTGGGGGGAGAGAATGGGCGCACCAGGACCTCTAGCTACTGCAAATGAACTCCAGATGCCACAATGTGCATGTGCCTAACCTGGATCCTTAGGCTCCACAGGCAAGTGCCTTAACTGCTAAGCCATCTCTGAAGCCCTCTTTTTTTTTTTTTTTTTTTTTTTGATGCAAGCCCAACAGACTGGACTTTTCAAAAATATATATATTTTGCCAGGCATGGTGGCGCATGCCTTTAATTCCAGCACTCGGGAGGCAGAGGTAGGAGGATTGCCAAGAGTTCAAGGCCACCCTGAGACTACATAGTGAATTCCAGGTTAGCCTGAGCCAGAGTGAGACCTTACCTCAAAAAGCCAAATATATATATAATTTATTTGAGAGAGAGAGAGAGAGAGAGAGAGAGAGAGAGAGAGAATGGGCACGCCAGGGCCTCCAGCCACTGCAAACGAACTCCAGATGCATGCACCCCCTTGTGCATCTGGCTTGGTGAGAGAGAGAGAGAGGAGAGAATTGGCACACCAGGGCCTCCAGCCACTGTAATCAAACTCCAGACGCATGTGCCACCTTGTGTGCATATGTGACCTTATGCATGTGTCACCTGTGCATCTGGCTCATGTGGGATCTGGGGAGTTGAACATGGCTCCTTAGGCTTTGCAGGCAAGCACCTTAACCACTAAGCCAAATCTCCAGCCCCCAGCAATCATTCTTCACGAGCTCATGTCCCCAGGGCCCTGGTCCAGAGCTTTCTCCTGTGCAGAAAGGATTGCTAAGCAGTCCCTTCTAGGAGGCTGGCTGTGAATGACCTAGTAGGCGCTCTCAGTGCAGGACATGTTGAGATACTCTGCCCTGGGGACCATCCCAGAACAGGCTCCCAGAAGGAGGAACTGCAGGCCTCCCAAGCCATAGCCCTGCCTAATTCCTTGGGAGGAAGTGCCCTTGAGTAAACACTGCCTAATGTTCCGCCCAGCCAACAACAAGTGAGGCCTGTCATATTTCACAGAGACCAGATTCCCATTCACCAAGGCCCCTGTCCAGCCACCAACCGACCTTACTGAGGATGAGCCAGCTTCGCCCTTTGGTGACATGCCACCTTCTCCATGTGGCCAGTATCCAGGGAGTCCTCACTGGTGTCTTCTTCATCCTGGGCTGCTGGGGACACTCTGATGTCCAACAGGTGAGCTCACAGCAGGAACTAGTATTCAGTGTTCAGGTCACCTGGGGCTGGGGGCTGTCAAATAGTCCAGGGTAGAGCGCATGTGGTCTTTTTGCTGGCAGAGGAAGGCATTGGTTTACTCTAGTGAAAACCAACAACCTCCGTTCTTTTTTTTTTGTTTTTGTTTTTGTGCCAGACCTGTGGGGACTGCTCTTCTCAGCCTTTCCTGTTGGCACAGACCCCCTGCCTGTCTCCCCTGCTGTCCTTTCTTCCCTGGTGCCTCCATTCTCCTCCTCTATCTCTTTTTGAACTCTTTTTATTGTTGTTGTTGTTTGCTTGTTTGGGTTTTCAAGGTAGAGTTTCAATCTAGCCCAGGCTGACCTCGAATTCACTACATAGTCTCAGGGTGGCTCGAACTCACGCCAATCCTCCTCTCTCTACTTCCCAAGTGCTGGGATTAAAGGCGTGCGCCACCACACCCAGCCTGGTCTCTCTTTTTATTTTGCAGAAGTTTCTGGAGCCCGAGGAGGTGTCTTCTTACTCCGTCCCAGATGTTACTGCTTCCACAGGTAGTTGTCCTGTATTCTCTCAGTCAGGGGACTTTCTTGGGCCTTGGAGGGGACTAGGGGCTTCCCACTGAGTCAGTGTCATGGGGCTCTGCAGGGAGGGGGTTGGAGAAGCTGTGTCTCCTTGTTAATTAGCTCCTTACTTCCTGCCAGCGGGATAAATGCCTGTTGTGCCTGTTCTGGATGAGCCAGGGTCCTGACCCCTGCTTCTGCTAAGCATCACAAGGGAATGACCATTCATTGGCTGGTCTCTTTGGCCATAGCCTCCACTGGGCTGGCTGATTTTCAGGAACTTCTTGGCTTCTGGCTATGGCTGTAAATATTTATTCCTTTTGTGGGAACAAGGTGGGCACTGGTTCATGGGCCTCTGGCTCCTGCCCTGGGGAGCTCCCTCTAGAAAGGCTTTCCCACGGCCTGTGGGCCTGACGCTCAGGTTGTCAGTCCCCCCCCCTTCCAGTAGTGCTATGGGTGACTTTGATTCAAAAGCTACTGGTAGCCGGGTGTGGTGGCGCACACCTTTAACCCAGCATTTGTGAGGCTGAGGTAGGAGGATCACTGTGAGTTCGAGGCCAGCCTGGGACCACAGAGTGAGTTCCAGGTCAGCTTGGGCTAGAGTGAGACCCTACGTTGAAAAAAAATCAAGCTGGTATTGAGAGAAAATGTCTCAGTTAGTGAAGTGCTTGCTATGCAAACATGAGGTCCTGAATTTGGATCCATAGCACCCACATAAAAATCGGGCATGGTGTATGCCAGTAATCTTAGTGCTGGGGACAGTGACAGGAGGAACCTAGGGACTTGCTTGCTAGTTAGTCAGCCCAATCAGTGAGCTCCTCATTCAGTGAGAGACCCTGTCTCAAAAGTAAAGTGAAGGGCTGGAGAGATGGCTTAGTGGTTAAGATACTTGCCTGAAAAGGACCCAGGTTCAATTCTCCAGGATCCACAGAAGCCAGATACACAAGGTGGCACATGAGTCCGGAGTTCATTTGCAGTGGCTGGAGGCCCTGGCGCACCCATTCATGCTCACTCTCTCTCTCTTCCCCTCTTTCAAATAAATAAATTAAATTAAATATTTTTAGCAAGGTAAAGTGGGAAAAAAAAGTTAAGTGGAGAGTGTTTGAGGAAGACAGCGAATGTCGACCTTTGGCCTCTACACATTTGCTCACACACATTCATGCACACCCACGCACACATGTGTAGCCACATACATATGAACTTGCATACACACATGCACACACACTTACACAGCAAAAACTAAACTCTGGTGGAGGCCAGAGGCAGGTGGGTTAGTGACAAGAGTAGAGAGAATTAGGGACTGTCCCATTGTGCCAGATGTACACTGGCTGGAACCTGGGGCTGGGCTGGAGGGCTGCTGGAGCTGAATGTGCGTCAGGGGGCTGGACTCAGGGGATAGGACACTCTTGCTTTGGGACTCCCACTTTTTTTTTTTTTTTTTTTTTGTTTTTTTCGAGGTAGGGTCTCACTCTAACTCAGGCTGACTTGGAATTCACTCTGTATTCTCAGGGTGGCCTCGAACTTATGGTGATCCTCTTACCTCTGCCTCCCGAGTGCTGGAATTAAAGCCGTAAGCCACCACGCCCGGCTGGGACTCCCACTTTTAAAAAAATTATTTGTTTATTTATTTAAGAGTGACAGACAGAGGGAGAAAGAGGCAGATAGACAGAGAATGGCCAGGGCCTCCAGCCACTGCAAATGAACTCCAGACACATGTGCCACCAGTGCATCTGGCTTACGTGGGTCCTGGGGAAGCGAGCCTTGAAGCGGGGTCCTTAGGCTTCACAGGCAAGCGCTTTACTGCTAAGCCATCTCTCCAGGCCCTGGACTCCCACTTTCCATGGGGACCAGAGACTCCATCTGGGTTCTCCTTCCTGTCAGGCAGGGTTCCATGACCATTATTCATGAAACACCTGTTTTTTTTTTTTTTTTTTTTTTTTTTTTGCAAGGTAGGGTCTCACTCTGGTCCAGGCTGACCTGGAATTAACTATGTAGTCTCAGGGTGGCCTCGAACTCTCGGCTATCCTCCTACCTCTGCCTCCTGAGTGCTGGGATTAAAGGCGTGCGCCACCATGCCTGGCGAAACACCTGTTTTAAGGCTGAGTCTATTTCATCAAGCACTGGTCCAGCTCCTAGGCAAGGTCCAAGGAGGACAGGCAACTTGCAGGCCACCTGCCCTGGAGCTAGAAAGAGCAGGACTCTAACGTAGGTCCTTATATCCAGGACAATGCCCTTCCTCCTCCTTTACCAAAGAGAGCTGCTTTGGGACTCTTCTTGGCAGGAGGAACCCAGAGGGATGAGCAGAGCCCTGGTCAATGGTGTCCATGAGAACAAACTTGGAGGACGGCACTGTGGGGCTCGGTGCTACTCTGAGCTCCCCAGGAGCGCCTTGCTGTCTCCTTCCAGTCTGATCTAGGCCTCTTGTCCCTCCTTGACCTGTGAGCAGCTAGGAGCTTGGCCCTTGGGGTGGACATGAAATAAGGCTCCTTACCTTCCAACGGGCATCCTTCCAGGGCTGGCTAGACTCTCTCCATTAGCTTACCAGCACCTGCTATCTAGAACCTTCCTCCTCAGCCTTCTTCTCCTCCCCCCTCCCAGGCAATCCATCCTCTCACCTCCTGAGACTGAGAGAGACAAAGGCTGCAGGAGACATTCTGCACCTGGAGCTGATGGTGGCCGTGGGTCCTGATGTCTACCAGGCTCATCAGGAGGATACAGAGCGCTATGTGCTCACCAACCTCAACATGGTGAGTCCTTGGCGGGTGGGTGACGGCTGACACAGGCTCAGGGTCTCTGGTGGGCCTGTGAGCTGTCCTCAGGAGCCTCCAGTGCTCCAGGGTTTTGTGACCAAATGCCAATACATTTGAACTCAGTGTATTGAGCTGGTGTAAAGACCTGAGGCCGGGGTTGGCTGGGGGCTCAGGGTCCTGGAGCGAGGTGAAAGGCCCCTCTTTTCTGCTTCCTTCCCTTATAGCAGGAGTGGATGAGGCCAGGGAACCTCTTTCAGCCCCGGTGCACACACCCCCAACTTCCCCGCCCCAATATCCATTTGGCCAACAGGGGGCGCAGTCTGCCCACACTGCCTTCTGCCCTCCCAGGCCTCCGACTCTCAGTTCTCTTGCATTCTACTCAGGAAGATACAGGGCAGATTGGAGCCCAAAGTGTAAACAGATGTTGTGCTGGCTGGAGATGCCTATCTCTCTCTCTTGCAGAACCCTCTCCCTCAGTCTATGTGTGAAGAAGGCAGAGGTACACTACACCACTAACATTTATGTCAGAATGACCTCTGCCTCCCGAGTGCAGGGATTAAAGGCATGTACCACCATACCCGGTTTAGGTGTAGGTTTTCTATCTATAAGCCTTGGAGGTAATGTTTCTCTCAGAGAAAATGATCTCTGTCACTTGGAAACCATTGTGTTCAAACTCTGGGGTCCCTTTCTCCAATTCTTTTTAAAAAATGTTTTATTTTTGGGCTGGAGAGATGGCTTAGCGGTTAAGGCGCCTGCCTCCTAAGCCTAAGAACCCGGTTCCAATCTCCAGGTCCCACGTTTAGCCAGATGCAAAGTGATGCAAGGGCACAATGCTGCACTTGACCACAAGGGGGCGCACACATCTGGATTTCGTTCACAGCAGCTGAGAGACTGCTGGCGCGCCCCTCTCTATCTGTCCTCCTCTCCCTCTCTGTCTATCTCTCTCTGTGATTCTCTCCAAAAATAAATAAAATAATAAAAAAATTAAAAAATATTTTATTTTTATTTATATATTTGAGAGAGAGAGAGAGAAAGAGGGAGAGAGGGAGAGGGAGAATGGGCCTGCCTGGGCCTCCAACCACTGCAAACAAACTCCAGACGCATGTGCTACCTTGTGTGTCTGGCTTATGTGATTCGTGGTCCTTTGGTTTTACAGGTACCTTAACCACTACTCCATTTCTCCAGTCCCCTTCCTCCAATTCTAATTTGCCAAAACCCAGGTATGCAGCCTAGTGTCCCTAAGGTCGTCCGCATGGTCTGCGAGGACTGCTCAGAGGGTAGAGCTCTTATTTGAGTGTTGGGGTATGGCCATTGTCAGCACTGGACTCCCTCCCAAGCCAGGAACTTTATAATTACATCTCCAAGTCTGCCAACAAGTCAAGGCTTGATCTCCACATTATAGATGAGGAAAGTAAGGTTGTGCTTTGTGAGCAAGATGCTAGCACTCAGCAGGGAAGAGACAGAGCTTTGATTCAAACTCAAGCCAGCTGAGGCCAGCTGGGGTCATGTCCACATAGAGGAAAAGCAATACTTGGGGACCACAAAACTAGCTGACACATGGCCTGAGATAGGTAGGAGCAAGTAGCCTGGGATGGACCGAGGTCATGGTAGGTGGAGGAGGCTCTCACGCTGTCTTGTGAGGAAGGGCAAGGCTTAGCAAACAAAGGAGAGGGAAAAGTAGTCTTGGTGATGGGTGAACAGAGATGAGAAAGGATGGGGTGAAAACAGCCTGAGAGAGGCAGTGTTTGTGTGGAATGTTCCAGACTGAGGACAGTCATATGCTGTCATCTTGCTTTACCAAAATGCTCTTGTTTGTGTTAGTTGGCCTTCTGGAGACACAAGCTACAGGGGGCCCAGAGAAACATCTGATGTCTATAGCTGGCTCCCAGCCAAAGGTCTAGCATTTTTAACCTCCGTGCCTCCTCTCCAGCTCTCCCCACCAGGGCCCGTGGGCTGGCTCCACCCATAACACTTTGCCTTTTGCAGGGGTCAGAACTGCTGAGGGACCCGTCCCTGGGGGCTCAGTTCCAAGTACACCTGGTGAAGCTGATCATTTTCACCAAGCCCGAGGTGCGTCCTGACCCTGCAGAACCCATGGGGAGCTGTAACTACAGGGCTAAGCTGGACAGACCGCTCTCCTGGCCCTCTGCTCTAACTGAGCAGGGAAAACCTCAGTTTCCCTGTCTGTCATGTGGGGTAGCAATAGGGTTGCTATGAGGACCAACTGAGGAACATGCCAGCAGCAGGAGTCAGCATTAACCCTGAGAAGCACGCTGTGTCATTGATCTCCAGGGAGCTCCCAGTGTTACCACCAACATCACTGCATCCCTGTTGAGCGTCTGTGAGTGGAGCCAGACAGTCAACCCCACAGATGACAAGGATCCTGGGCATGCTGACCTGATCCTTTACATAACCAGGTAGCTGAACTCACTGAAGCATGCCTCCTTTCCCAGAAGGCTGAGGTGCCATGACCTTCTAGCCCTCTACTCAGGGGACTTGGCTGTGGCCAGCACTATATCTGCCCAGGTGACTATTTCTCTTGCTAAGGTTTGACCTGGAGTTGCCTGATGGTAACCGGCAGGTTCGAGGGGTCACTCAGCTGGGAGGCATCTGTTCCCCGTCCTGGAGCTGCCTCATCACTGAGGACACTGGCTTTGACTTGGGGGTCACCATTGCCCATGAGATTGGGCACAGGTATGTGGTCCCACCAGCTGTCACCAGCCTGGCCCGGGGGCCAATCTGGATACCAGGGTGGAGGCAAGCAGTGGGCCCTTGCAGAACCTACCAGAAGGAACCTTCACCCCAACCCAAAGTGATCTGGCAATGGTGGAGCAAGCAGAGGAAGCCTGATATTTCATACATATATAATTTATTTAAGAGCAAGAAAGAGGCAGATTGAGTGAGAGAGAGAAAATGGGTGCACCAGGGCCTCCAGCCACTGCAAATGAACTCCAGACACATGCACTCCCTTGTGCATCTGGCTTACGTGGGTCCTGGAGAATTGAACCGGGATCCTTTGGCTTTGCAGGCAAATGCCTTAACTGCTAAGCCATCTCTCCAGCCCCAAGCCTGATACTTCTTGATGTCTGGGTGACTAAAAGAAGCTCTTTTTTTTTGGAGGCTGGAGAGATGGCTCAATGGTTAAGGTATTTTCTTGCAAAGCCTGATGGCCTGGGTTTGATTCCCCAGTACTCCTGTAAAGCCAGATGCACAAAGTGGCATATGCATCTGGAGTTTGTTTGTAGTGGTAGGAGGCCCTGGTGTGCCGAACCGCACTCTCTGCCTGCCTCTTTCTCTCTCTCAAACAAATAAACAAAAATAAAAAAGGGCTGGAGAGATGGCTTAGTGGTTAAGGTGCTTGCCTGCAAAGCCTAAGGACTCAGGTTTGATTCCCCAGTACCCACATAAACTAGATACACAAGGTGGCACATACATCTGGACTTCATTTGCAGCAGCTAGAGGCCATGGCACGCCCATTCTCTATCTGCCTCTTTCTCTCTGTCAAATAAATATATTTTTAAAAATAAATAGGGCTGGAGAGATGGCTTAGCGGTTAAGGCGCCTGCCTGCCAAGCCTAAGAACACCCGTTCAATCTCCAGCTCCCATGTTTAGGATAAGTGATGCAAGGATACAATGTGGGCCCTTGCCTGCAGGGGAGCACGCATCTGGAGTTCATTCATAGCAGCTGAGAGGCTGCTGACATGCCCATTTTCTCTCTGTCTCTGTCTCTCAAATAATAAAAATAAATAAAGGCTTTTTTCATAAACAAGTAAAACAAATTTAGCAATTAGAAAATGACTGTAAAGTTTTATTTATTTATTTATTCATTTGATTTATTTATTCATTTGAGAGAGAGAAAGAGGCAGATAGATAGAGAGAGAATGGGTGTGCCAGGGCCTGCAGCTACTGCAAATGAACTCCAGATGCATGCACTACCTTGTCCATTTGGCTTACGTGGGTACTGGGGAATTGAGCCTTGAACTGAGGTCCTTAGGCTTCACAGGCAAGCCCTTAACCGCTAAGCCATCTCTCCAGCCCAGAAAATGACTTTTGTAATGAAATTCCAGTAAAGAAAAAGTAGACCATGAAAAAATTATCCCGAATTTCCCCACTTAAAGAAATGTCTCCATATCATGTGTTCATTTATGTTTACATATATCTATATCTATCTATCTATACACACACACACACACACACACACACATACATACATGACTTTTATTTGCAATATTATGCTTATGGTTTCATGTAGCCCAGGCTGGCCTCAAACTGAGGACATAGCTGAAGGTGACCTTGAACTTCTGTCCTTCCTACCTCCACCTCCTAAGTGCTGGGATACAGGAGCGTGCCACCATGCTCTGCTTTTCTTGTGAGTGTGTGTGATGTGCTATTTATACACATGTATATGTAGGTACATGTACCCCATGTGCATGTGTGTGTGTGTGAAGGCCAGAGGAGAACATGTGTCCCCTTTTTTAAATTTTAATTTTATTTTTTAAAAATTTATTTATTTGAGAGAGAGAGAGAATGAAGCAGAGGAAGAGAGAAAAAGAAAGGCCTGTAGCCACTGCAAATGAACTCCAGATGCATGCGCCACCTTGTGCATCTGGCTAACGTGGGAACTGGACAATCAAACCTGGGTCCTTAGGCTTCATAGGCATGCACCTTATGCACTAAGCCATATCTCCAGCCCAAGTGTCCTCTTATTACTCATCATTAAGACAAGGTCTCTCCCTAGACCTGGAGCAACTGTCCATCTGTGAGCCCCAGTAATTCTCTGGTCTCTCCTTCCTTCAATTGGGGTTATGCATATGCATGGGACCATGCCCAGCTTTAAAAAATATTTATTTATTTATTTGTGAGTAGAGAAAGATAGAAGAGAGAGAGGCAGAGAGAATGGGTGTGCCAGGTTCACCAGCTGCTGCAAATGAACTCCAGATGCATGCAACTCCAGATGCATGCGCCACTGGGTGCATCTGGCTTCACATGGGTTGTTAGGTTTTGCAGGCAAGTGCTTAACTGCTGAACCATCTCTCCAGCTTCCCCGGGCTTTTTTTTTTTTTTTTAATGTTGGTTTAACTTGGTGGTCCCCACCTGAGAGGCCCTCATGTTTAAGCAGCAAGCACTCTTTAATTTTTTTTTTTTTTTGGTTGATCGAAGTAGGGTCTCAGTGTAGCTCAGGCTGACCTGGAATTCACTATGTCATCTCAAGGTGGCCTCGAACTCAAGGCAATCCTCCTACCTCTGCCTCCAGAGTGCTGGGATTAAAGGTGTGTGCCACCACGCCCAGCTTTTTTAAACTATTGAGCTGTCTCTCCATCCCTTACCCTTCCATTTATTTATTTATTTATTTATTTATTTATTTATTTATTTATTTATTTATCTAGATAGGATCTCATTCTAGCCCAGGCTGACTTGGAACACACTCCAACCTCTGCCTCCCTTCTTCTAGGATTAAAGTTGTTCTCCACCACGCCCAGCTTGGCAGCCACATTTTGGGTTTTGTTTTGTTCTGAGGTAGGCTCTCACTCTAGTCCTGGCCGACCTGAACTGATTCTATACTCCCAGGCTGGCCTCAAACTCATAGCAGTCCTCCTATCTCTGCCTCCCAACTGCTGGGTTCAAAGGCCTGAACCATCATGCCTGGCTTTGGGTTTTTTTGTTTTTGTTTTGTTTTTCCAAGGAAGGGTCTCACTCTGGCCCAGGCTAACCTGGATTTAACAACAATGTAGTCTCAGGTTGGGCTCTAACTCATGGCAATTCTACTTTTGCCTCCCGAGTGCTGGGATTAAAGGCGTGAGCCACCATGCCTGACTTTTTTTTTAAATTTTTTAAATTATTTTTATTTATTTTTGGAGAGAGAGATAGAGATAGCAGAGAGGAAGAGGGAGACAGAAATGGGCGCGCCAGCAGTCTCTCAGCTGCTGTGAACAAAATCCAGATGTGTGCGCCCCCTTGTGGTCAAGTGCAGCATTGCGCCCTTGCCTCACTTTGCATCTGGCTAAATGTGGGACCTGGAGATTGGAACCGCTGGAGATTGGAACCAGCGTTCTTAGGCTTAGGAGGCAGGCACCTTAGCGGCTAAGCCATCTCTCCAGCCCTGACTTTTTTTTTTTTTTTAACCATACTGCAGATGTAGTTAAATTTCCACAAGCTGTACACACCCATGCAAACTGGCACCATAAGAGAAGCCCCAAGGGCATCCAGAGCCTCCTAGCTGGATTCCAGTTCCCACTTCCACCCCTAATCCCACATAGCACTATAATTAGCTTAGCTTCTATCTCTTGAAAGCTTTTTGATAATTATTAGCCAAAGAGGAAGGGTGGGGGGTGCCACTCTGCCAGGCCAGCACTACTTCTCTCCTCATGTAGGCGGGAAGTTGAGGCAGAGCTTCCAGGGCTCCTTATACGGAACTGGGTTGTTTAGCTAGCAGCAAAATCCAGGGGCCCACCCAGATAGGAGAACTAGTGAGGCAGTGAATGTAGCCCTGGCTCAGCCCCGACCCGCTGGCCACTCTTAGCAGTGCTTCCGTCCTCAGCTTTGGCCTAGACCACGATGGAGCTCCAGGCCGCGGCAGCGCCTGTGAACCCAGCGGTTATGTGATGGCTTCTGCCAGCACAGCACCAGCCCGTGGGGCTCTAGGGTGGTCTGCCTGTAGTCGCAGGCAGCTACTGCACCTGCTCAGGTATGGTCTCCAGCCAGCCAGGGTGGGCTGTCACGCTCATAAGACTCAGCCACCCTATACTCTGTACCTCTTCCCTGATGTCCCACTTCCTGTCTTAGCACCCTCTTCATTTTCCCCCCTTGTCCTCCTCCATCCTCTCCTCTCCACCCCACCCTCTCTTTCATTCTCTCACTTCATTGCACCCACTCCATCTCATCCCATTCCTGGGCCCATCCTTTCAATTATCCTTTACCCTTCAGCTGGCCCCACCTGCTCTTATCCTTCTACCCCCCACCCCACTGTCCACATCTACTCTTCCATACCAGGCCCTTCCTCCATCCCTTCCTTGCCCACCTGTCTGCTCTGCATCCCTCCATTCTCCGGAGGGCCTAGGCCCTTAGGACTCATCCCAGCCAATGCTTCCACCCCCACACCCACTCCTCCATCCTGACCCCACTGATGTCCACCGGAGTCCTGAGCCCAGGTCTGTCACAGTGCAGGGCGGGCACCCTGTGTGTTGGATCCGCCACAGTCCAGATTCACGCAGCTCCAGCAGGTTGCCTACGCTGGTCTGTACTATGGGGCGGATGAACAGTGCCGCAAAGCCTTTGGCCCCTCAGCTGTCGCCTGCACCTTCTCCAGAGAGAATCTGGTAAGTCCTCACTCCACCTTCACCAGTCTCACCTGGCGCAACTCACATCTTCCGGGTGAAATGCCCACACCTGCTGGGTGCCTGGCACAGAAGCACAGTTAAGGGTCCCATCAAGGAACACTTGGCTGATTGCTTGTAATTGCCTCTCGAATTCTTAAACATTTTTGAACCCTCCCCTTACATTTTTGTTTGACTGGGCCCCACAGATTATACAGTTGCTCCTGGCACAAGGGCATCCAACCTGTGTGGGTGTGTTCAGCACAGAGGGCTTCTGGGAGGCAGAGACTCCCTGACTCCATTCAGAGTCAGAGTGTGGCCCATAACAGGCTGCAGATAGAGAGAGGATAGGGACCTCAAGTCAGATCCCCCTGGGCTGCCTGGGAAATTTGCCTTTTGCTCTGGTAAGCTCCTTCCTTTGTCCCTAGAAAACTTTAAGAGTTATCTTTAGGAGCTGGGGAATGGCTTGGAAGGCTTGCCCTGCAAGTACGAGCACCTGAAAGGGCCTGAGACAGCCCGGGTTTGATTCCCAGCACACATGTAAAAAGCCAGACATGTCCACACACACCTGCAACCCTAGTATGTGGGGCAGAATTGCTGGGTGTCATTAGTCAGTCAGTCTGACTGCAGAAACAGCAGCTCCAGCTTCAGTGAGAGACTGTCTCGAGGAAACATGTAGATGAGTGGCGGAGGACACCTGATGTTCTCCTCTGGCCTCTGTACACGTGCATACAGGGTATACACATTTGCACACACACCCCACACTACACATACTGCACACACATGCAGAAGGATACATTTAATATTTTTTTCACTGTGAGTGTGTATGATATGATGTGTGTGAAGATGCATGGGCCTCATGCATGTGCATGTGGAGGCCAGGGGACACGTTGAGCATCCTTCCCTCACCGCTCACCTGTGAATTTCTTTCCTTGAGACTGGATCTCTCTCTCAACCTGGAGCTGCCGTCAGTCAGGGAGTCCCAGCGATTCTCTGGTTTTCCCATCAATTGGGGTTATGGATTTGCATGGCTATTTCCAACTCTTTTTTTTTTTTTTTTTTTTTTTTTGTTTTTCAAGGTAGGGTCTTGCTCAAGCCCAGGCTGACCTGGAATTCACTATGTAGTCTCAGGCTGGTCTCAAACTCATGGCCATCCTCCTACCTCTGCCTCCCAAGTGCTGGGATTAAAGGTGTGTGTCACCACACCTGGCTATTTCCAACTCTTTCTGTGTGTCCTAAGGAGTCAAACTTGGTGGTGTCCTGCCCAGAAAGCCTTCCTGCTTAAGCGTCAAGTGCTCTTAACCACTGAGCCATTTCTCTAGACCATGTTTAGTGTTTTTATAAAATATATAAATCCATGAGTTATTATAAGTTTATTAATATAAATTACAACTTTATTTTTCTCTTCTGATTTTAAGAGAGATTATGACTTTTCATAGGCCCTTGGTAGCATGCATGGTCAGCCTGTTTATGGTCCTTGTTCCTCACCCTGATGAGTTGGCCATGTCTTCTCCTCTTAGGCCACCCACCAATGGCCATGGAGCAGGGTACTGGCTGTGTCAGAGTGCTGTGGTCTGGGAGGAACACTGATTAGACAACCCCTAGAGCAGTTTGAGTTTCATTGTTGTAACAAATCACCTGACCAGAAGCAGCTTAAGGGAGAAAAGGGTTGATTTCAGAAAGCTTACAGTTTCAAAGGAAAGTTTCATCAGGTGGAGAAAACATGGCAACAGCTCACAAAGTCACATATCCACAGCAGAGAGAGAAAAAGAGAAAGAGAAAGAGAGAGAGAGAGAGAGAGCAAGCATGAGCTGGTTCTGGACACCCATCTGGCTATGCCAATCAACCCCAAGGTTGGCCCCCAGAAACACACCTCCTCTCACAAGGCTCCACCAGGGGCCTAAATAGGAAGCTTAATCATAAACACTGGAACTACAGGAGGGTATTTTTTTACTTTTTATTTTATATTTTATTTATTTATTTGAGAGAGAGAGAGAATGAGAATGAGAGAGAGAGAATGAGAATGGGCGCACCAGGGCCTCCAGCCATTGCAAACGAACTCCAGATGTATGGGCCCCCTTGTAATCTGGCTTACATGGGTCCTGGAGAGTTGAACCGAGATCCTTTGGCTTTGCAGGCAAATGCCTTAACCAATCAGCTATCTCTCCAGCCCCTACAGGAGAGTATTTTACATTCAAACCACCACAGACCCTAAGCAGGCCATCCCTCTCTCCTCTTAGGATGTATGCCAGGCTCTCTCCTGCCACACAGATCCCCTGGATAAAAGCAGCTGCAGTCGCCTCCTTGTTCCTTTCCTGGATGGGACAGAATGTGGCAGGGAGAAGGTCAGAGCCCTGTGAGAGACAGAACTTGTGTGTGTGTGTGTGTGTGTGTGTGTGTTTCACACAGACCACTTCCAGCCTGATAGCCTTATTCCTGGGATGGGAGTTAAGGTGTTAGAAAATGGGGTAGGAGCCAGGTGTGGTGGTGCATGCCTTTAATCCCAGCACTCACACCGTGAGTTCGAGGACACCCTGAGACTACATAGTGAATTCCAGGTCAGCCTGGGCTAGAGTGAAACCCTACCTCAAAAAACCAAAAAAGAAAAAAGAAAGAAAGAAAGAAAGAAAGAAAGAAAAGAAGGAAGGAAGGAAAATGGGGTAGGGAGGAGAGCTGTTCATGGTCACTGCCTACTCAGGTTGAGAGAGGTGACCTGATGCCTTATGAGCTCTATAGTCCTGGAAGGTGGGCGGCTTTTCTAGGTTTATAGGACCAATAATCCCAGTTGGAAGGTTGTTCTGTGCCTGGTAGTGGTGTGTGTGTGTGTGTGTGTGTGTGTGTGTGTGTGTGTGTGTGTGTGTATCCAGAGCCCCTTCTCTGCATGTCCATGTTTTTCTTGAGTAGGAGGTCACTGGATCCCCATCCCCAGCTACTGTGCCACATTTCATTCATCTCTTCCTTCAGCCCCAAAATTGGCATCATGTTGTTCCCTGTTACAGAGAAGTTCTGCTGAGTGAAAGTGCAGCCTGAGCATCTGAGCAGTCCCATCCACACGGCCTCGTCCTCCTTACCCATCACCTCCCTAGGCTCCTGTCCTTACTTACCAGGCAGCTAGACCCTTCCTGTGAGTTAGTTGCCTGTACCTTTTTTTTTTTTTTTTTTTTTTTTTTGTTAAGGTAGGGTCCTATTCTATTCTAGCCCAGGCTGACCTGGAATCACTCTGTAGTCTCAGGGTGGCCTTGAACTCATGGCAATCCTCCTACTTCTGCCTACAGAGTGCCTGGATTAAAAGTGTGCACCACCATGCCTGGCTACCCTCTAGCTTTTTTTTTTTAAGATTTATTTTTATTTATTTATTTATTTATTTATTTATTTATTTATTTATTTATTTATTATAGACACAGAGAGAGAGAATGAGTGAGAATGGGCATGCCAGGGCCTCTAGTCACTGCAAACAAACTCCAGGTACATGCACCACCATATGCATCTAGCTTACTTGGGACCTGGAGAATCAAACCTGGGTTCTTAGGCTTCACAGGCAAGCGTCTTAACTAAGCTAAGCCATCTCTCCATGCCCCGCTAGCTTTTTTAAAAAAATATTTTTATTTATGTATTTGAAACAAACGGAGAGAACTTGGGTGTGCCAAGGCCTCCAGCCACTGCAAACAAACTCCAGACTCATGAACCACTTAGTGCATCTGCCTTTATGTGGGTACTGGGGAATTGAATCTGAGCCATAAGCCTTGTCAAGCAAGTGCCTTTAACCACTAAGCAATCGCTGGAACCCTATGTTTATTTTATTTTATTTTATTTTATTTTATTTTATTTTATTTTATTTTATTTTATTTTATTTTATAGAGAGAAACAGACAGACAGACAGACAGACAGACAGAAAGAGAGTAAGTATGGGCGTATCAGGGCCTCCGGCTACTGCAAATAAACTCCAGACACATGTGCCACTTTGTGCATCTGGCTTTACATGGGTACTGGGCAATCAAACCCAGGTTGTCAGACTGTAAAGCTTGTTAAATGAACAAATGCTTTTAACCGGAGCCATCTTTCCAGCCCCTCCCCCACTCCAGCTTTGTTCCCCAGAAGAGTCTGGTGTGTGCGAGAGTGGGATCCCTGTGCTATTCCCTCTTGTGTGAATCTCTTTGTGTGGGGTCCTGTGTGAATTGGAAGTCCCTATTGTGATGAGAGACCTTGTGTGTGACTCCCTCTGTGTATGTTTTGGGGGTCCCTGTGTGTGCTGGGCTGGCAGCCTGGTGCTGCTGACCCTGTGTATCGGGCATCCCAGTGGGAGTGGGAAACAGAGTTGTCCCTGCCTTGCAGTGGTGCTTCAAGGGTCGCTGCCACTCCCTGGCGGAGCTGACTCCCGTGGCAGCGGTACATGGGCACTGGTCTAGCTGGGGACTGTACAGCCCTTGCTCCCGCTCCTGTGGAGGAGGTGTGATCACCAGGAGGCGGCGGTGTAACAACCCCAGGTACTTACCGCGAGTGGAGGATAGAGGGCAGAGGGTGGAGGGCACTGTCAGGGAGGGGGGCATAGCCACCCTCCTTGATGGCAGTGGTGGTCACTTCTCACCTCTGTGTCTCTTGGGCATTTCCAGACCAGCCTTTGGGGGGCATGTGTGTGTGGGTGCTGACCTCCAGGCCGAAATGTGCAACACCCAGGTAGGCCAGCCTCCCAGCCGGGCATGTAGAAGGGAGTCCACAGCCAGGGTGACTGAGCTGTGGTTCACGCCTCCCTCTTGAGAGGGACACTGGGATGACAGAGCATAAGCAAAGACAGTCCTGGTGGTGGCCAGAGACACACGGAAGCACAGGCCTTCCGAGCATTGCTTTATCCTCCAGAACACATCTCTGTGAGGAGAACCACTCCCAGGAGTGCAGCTCCAGGAGTGTGCAGACAGATCGAGCCTCTCATTGGAAACCCATATTGCTAAGCCAACCATTTCAAAGTGCGCAGGGTGGTGGCATTTAGCACATCAGCAATGCTGTGTGGCCACTGCCCTTCTCTGGTTCCAAGAGTTTCCTTCCAAGCAACACTCTGCATGAGCAAGCACCCCTCTCTTGCCCCAGCAATCCCCGCCCTGTTTCCTGTCTCACTGATGGACCTGCTCTGAACGTCTCACGTGAGTACTGCCATACAGTATACGGCCTCTTGTGTCTGACTCCTTTCATGTACCCTAATGTCTCCAAGGGTCAGCTGTGTCGCACCATGTGTCAGCACTTCATTCCCTTTCGGGGACAAAGAGCATCTCATGGTGTGGGCAGAGAGCTCTTGTTCTTTCCATCGTCTCTTGATGGACATTTGGGTTTTCCGCACCTTTTGGCCATGGCAAATCCAGCTGTTATAAATGAGCTTGAACATGCATTTGTTGGGGGTCTGTGTCTTCAATTCTCTGTCGGTATGGGCTGCTGGAACAAAACACCACAAGCAGGGCTGGAGAGATGGCTTAGCAGTTAAGGCACTTGCCTGTGAAGCCAAAGGACCAGGTTTGAGTCCCCAGGACCCATGTACGCCTGATGCACAAGGGAGCACATGTGTCTGGAGTTCATTTGCAGCGGTTGAAGGCCCTAGTGCACCCATTCTATCTGCCTCTCTCTCTCTCTCAATAAATAATAAATAAGTTCAGCACAGACAGAGGGATTTATAAATCAGAGACAGTTATTTCTCACGATCCTGGAGGCTAGATCAGGGTCCCGGTAGGTTTGGTGTTTGGTGAGGGCTACTCTCCACATCCTGGTGGCACATTTATTGCTAAATTCTTCACAAGGGGAGATGCATGGGTTCCTCACATGGTAGAGAGGACAGAAGGCCTACAATAGTGTTCTCCAGCCAGTTCATAAGTGCAGCCTCATTCATGAGGGCATAGTCATTGAGACCTCATCACCCCCCAAGGCCACTCCTCTCAGTACTGTCACATGGAGAATTGAGTTTCAACATGAATTTTTTTAAACATTTATTTTATTTATTTATTTATTTTTATTTTTTAAATTTTTGTTTATTTTTATTTATTTGAGAGCGACAGAGAGAGAAAGAGGCAGAGAGAGAGAGAGAGAGAGAATAGGCACACCAGGGCCTCCACCCACTGCGAACGAACTCCAGATGCATGTGCCACCTCGTGCATCTGGCTTATGTGGGTGCTGGGGAATCAAGCTTTGAACCAGGGTCCTTAGGCGTCACAGGCAAGTGCTTAACTGCTAAGCCATCTCTCCAACCCCCTTATTTTATTTATTTGAGAGAGAAAGAGAGAGAGGTAAGGAAAGAGAGGGCATGCTAGGGCCTTCAACCACTGCAAATGAACTCCAGATGAATGCACCATTTTGTGCATCTGGCTTATGTGGGTCCTGGGGAATCGAACCTGGGTCCTTTGGCTTTGCAGGCAAGTGCCTTATCTGCTAAGCAGACTCTCCAGCTCTCAACATGAATTTTCAAGGGACATCATCATTAACCCATAGCAGCAACTAAAAGTGGAATTGCTGGGTCCTATGGTTATTCTATGTTTAACTTTTTTTTTCTTTTTGTTTTTGAATAGGACCTGAACCATTTTGTATTCTTGTGTGAGAGTTCCTATGTCTCCATGGTCTCTCCTGCCAATGTTCCTTTCCCTTTTAAATTTGTGTGTGTGTGTGTGTGTGTGTGTGTGTGTGTGGTGTGCGTATATATCTGACTTCAAAGGCAAGTGGGCATATGTGTGTGTGAAGGTGTGTATGCATCTGTGTAAAGACCAGAATTATCTTCCTCCATCACTTTTCAGCTTATCCTTTGAGTCAGGGTCTGTCACTGAATCCGGAGCTCACCAGTTTGGCTAGACTAGCTGGCCAGCAAGTCCCAGGGACTCCCTATTCTGCCTCCCCAACACTGGGATTGCAGGTGCATGCTACAAGGCCTGGCATTTATAAACATACTTGTATATGTGAGGGCACACATGTGCCATACATATGCTATTTTACATCCAGCTTTACATGGGTGCTGGGAAATTGAACCTAAGCTGACAGGCTTTGTAAACTAGTGTCTTTAAGCACTAAGCCATCTCTCCAGCCCATGACATTTTAAGAGTCCTGGGGATCTGAACTCAGGTCTTTATGCTTTATTCACTGAGCAATCCCCCAGGCCATTATTTATGTATTTTGGTTTTTTTCAAGGTAGGGTCTCACTGTATCCCAGGCAGACCTGGAACACACTCTGTAGTCCCAGGCTGGCCTCGAACTCACAGCCTCCAAAAGTGCTAGGATTAAAGGTATGTACCACCATGCCTGGCTCCTTCCTTTATTAAAGATTTTTTTTTTTTTTCAGTTCAACCATCTTAGTTGGCAAGAGGTGGTGGACTTTTTAAAAAATATTTTTTATTGCTGTGTGTGCTGTGGCATGCCTTTAATTCCAACACTCAGAAGGCAGAGGTAGGAGGATTGCCATGAGTTTGAGGCTACCCTGAGACTACATAGTGAATTCCAGGTCAGCCTGAGCTAGAGTGAGATCCTATCTTGAAAAACAAATTTATGTATGTATGTATGTATGTATTTATTTATTTATTTATTTATTTATTTATTTATTTATTTATGAAGAGAAAGAGTATGGTCACCAGGTCCTCTTGCCACCTCAGGTGAACTCCAGATGTATGTGCCACTTTGTGCATCTGGCTTTATGTGGATACTGGAGAATCAAACCCAGGCCCTCAGACTTTGCAAACAAATGCCTTTAATTGCTGATCCATCTTCCCAGTCATAGGAATGATTTTTTTTAAACTTCAAGTAAGAATCTACCTCCTTGTTTGGATGGCCTGGGTTCAGGTTTGGCCCCAGCTGTGTGGATGTTCTGTGTGTGGTGAGACCCTCCATCCTTGCCTTCTGCCAGCAGACACCAAGGTCTCCAAGAGCTCTGGAGGAGGGCAGCCATGACTGGCATCTTTACTCCTGAGTGCAGACTTGGGCAGGAGGCTACTGGGGTTCAGGGGCTCGGGTGATGAAGCCCTCTGCTCTCATCAATTTGTTTGCTAACTGCCCAACCCTGAGCACACATGTGAATTGACTATACATCTCACCCTCATTTTCTTAGGTTCAGCACTTGGAACCAGAGGTCCCAAGAGCAGTGTTTTCCCTACTTTCTACAGTGTTCTTGACAAATGCTCTGGAATTTTCTCAGAGGCAGAAAGAGGCAGGCAGTCTAATCACTAGGTTTTCAGAGAGGGGATGAGATGCAGCCTGGGACTGTCACCTCCATGTCTTGACCCCCACATGCAAGGTACATGTTGGCTGCAAGTGACAAGGGCCCCACCCATACCAATCCTCTGCCTCCCTCTTCCTAGGCTTGTGAGAAGACCCAGCTGGAGTTCATGTCCGAGCAGTGTGCCCAGACAGACACACAGCCACTGTACCTCTCCCAGGGCAGTGCTTCCTTCTACCACTGGGGTGCCGCTGTGCAGTACAGTCAAGGTGTGCTGTGCTCCACCTGGGAGCCTGATCCTCGGTCCTCTGCTAGGCTGAGCCATTGGGGTTGGCCACTATCACTCCATTGCTAGTGAGAGCAAGGCTGGCCTCAGGCTCTCATGGCCTGCACATTGTGGATTGTGCTTGAGCTCGGTCAGGCTTATCCAGAAGATAAGCAATGAGGTCCCATCTCTGAGTCTCAGAAATGTCTTCCTTGGGCTGGAAAGATGGCATAGCAGTTAAGGCTCCCACCTGGGAAGCCTAAGAATGCCCCTTCGATTCTCCAGGTCCCCACGTTTAGCCAGACACAAAAAGTGACACGAGCGCGCAATGCCACACTTGCCCACAAGGGGGCGCACGTGTCTGGAGTTCTTTCACAGTGGCTGAGAGGCTGCTGGCGTGCCCACTTTCTGTCTGTCACTCTCTCTCTCTTTTTCTCTCTGTCTCTCTCAAATAATAATAATAATAAAGAAGTGTCTCCCTCTGAGGTTGCTAGAGGGAGATAACTCCGGGGAAATGCCAGTGTGCTCCTTGACACATCATTCAGTAGCCGTGGTTATGAGATGATATGGTCTTGGAGGCAGGACAGGGAGGCCTCTTGGCCCCATGTGTGAAGGATGCAGCTAGCTGGGACTGGGGGGAGGATGACTTCCTTGGACCCTGCCTGGCAGAGCTGTAGCAGAAAGTCCCAGAGGGGTTTCCAATCTCTGCACATCAGTTTTCCTTGTCATTTTTGCTCTCCCAGGGGACACTCTGTGCAGACATATGTGCCGGGCTATTGGCGAAAGCTTCATTGTGAGACGTGGAGAGAGCTTCCTGGACGGGACCCGATGTGTGCCACATGGTCCCCAGGAGGATGGAACTCTGAGCCTGTGTGTATCAGGCAGCTGCAGGGTAGGTGTGTAGACAGCCTAGATGCCCTTCGAGCCCTGTGGGCCCAAGCCTGTCTGGCCCAGCAGAAGGCTTCTTGAGAGCTGGTCTGTGGTCAGCAGAAGGCTTCTTGGGAGCTGGTCTTCTTGGGTGACTGTCCCATGGAGCTTCCCTGTGATTTGCTGGAGATGGGCAGTGGGAACAGGCTGGGACATGGAGTTAACCTAGCCCATACCTTGACTTTGGGCAAGCCATGGAAGACCTCTAGTCAACTGTTGCTGTTATAGACATCAGTAACTATGGGAATGTTACAGAGGGTTGTATGAACCCCAGAACCTCCGAACCAGCAGGGCAGTAGTGCCAGGGACACCAGCACCTTAATGATACTGGCCTTCTACACCTCACCCTCCCCTTGCACAGACATTTGGCTGTGACGGCAGGATGGACTCCCAGCAGGTACGAGACGTGTGCCAGGTGTGTGGAGGGGACAATAACACATGCAGCCTCCAGAATGGCTCTTTCTCAGCTGGGAGAGCCAAAGGTAAGGCCACCCCCTTGTGAAGGCTGCGTTTTCTGGTAAGCTGTAGTCCCTGGCACCCAGAGTCTTGCTGCTCAAGCTGCAGGGCTCACATGTTGGCTCAGCCTTGGGCACCTCCCTGCATGTCTCAACTCATCCTTCCCCCTACTTTGCCTACCAACCTCCCACGGCAGGCTCAGACTCCAGTAATATTGTCAGTGTCTCCTGGATTGTAAAACCAGTAGCACTCTCAGTTTAACTGTCTGTTATGAAGAAGAAAAAAAAACCAAGCCAACTTTAATCCTAGCACCCGGGAGGCAGAGGTAGGATGATTGCTGTCAGTTTGAGGCCACCTGAGGCTACGTAGTGAATTCCAGGTCAACTTGAGCTAGAGCAAGACCCTACCTCAAGAAAACAACAACAACAACAACAACAACAAAAATCAGACCTTGTTGTCTGGAGAGATGGCTTTGCAATTAAGGTGCTTGTCTGCAAAGCCTAAGGACCCAGGTTCGACTCCCCAGAACCCACATAAGCCAGATGTACAAGGTGACACATGTGCACAAGGTGACTCATGCACACAAGGTGGTGCATGTGCATAAGGTGTACATGCATACAGAGTTCAATTGCAGTGGCTAGAGGCCCTGGTGCTCCAGTTCTCTCTCCCTCCCTCTCTCTCTCTTACTCTCTCTCATAAAAATACCCAAAAATCAGGGCTGAAGAGATGGCGTGGTGGTTAAGCCAGGTCCCATGTTTAGCCAGACGCAAAAAGTGATGCAAGGGTGCAATGCTGCACTTGCCCACAAGGGGGCACACATGTCTGGAGTTCGTTCACAGCGGCTGAGAGGCTGCTGGCACGCCCATTCTCTCTCTCTCTCTCTCTCTAAAAAAAATACCCAAAACTCAGACCTTGTGCACACTGTGGTAGATTACCTCTTTCCTCCCACTCAGAAATCCCAGCAGGGGTCTGGGGAGATGGCTCAGTAGTTAAAGTTGCTTGCTTGCAAAGCCTGTCTACCTGGGGTTCAATTCCCCAGTACCCATGTAAAGCCAGATGCATAATGTGACATGAATGCATTTGGAATTGGTTTGCAGTGGCTAAAAGCCCTGGCGTGCTCATTTCTCTCTCTCCACTCAAATAAATAACAATATTTAAAAACCCAGAGCTGCTCATTTCTCTCTCTCCACTCAAATAAATAACAATATTTAAAAACCCAGTGAAATACTAGCAGGGATGTTACTCTTTTCTTTGATCTGTTTATCAATAAAGTAAAAAAATATATTGCCAGCATTGGTGTTCCATGGTCTGTTGCAGACTCGATCCTGCCTCTCCTGACTGTGCCTACTGGCTGGGAACTAGTCCCTGTTCCTAGCTAGGGCAATGCTTTCACAGGTGGCCTTCCAGTCTAATGTCTCTGTGTGTATGTATATATAATCCTAATTTTTTTTTTTTTTTTTTTTTCAAGGCAGGGTCTCACTCTAGTCCAGTCTGACCTGGAATTCACTATGTAGTCTCAGGATGGCCTTGAACTCACGGTGATCCTCCTACCTCTGCCTCCCGAGTGCTGGGATTAAAAGTGCCCGGCTCTATAATATATATATATATATATATATTTTTGGTTTTCCGAGGTAGGGTCTCGCTCTTGCTCAGGCTGACCTGGAATTCACTGTGTAGTCTCAGGGTAGCCTCGAACTCAGGGTGATCCTCCTACCTCTGCCTCCTGAGTGCTGGGATTAAAGGCGTGAGCCACCACGCCTGGCTCTATAATACATTTTTGAGGCAGAGTTTTGCTTCAATCCAGTCTGATCTAGAACTCACTTTGTTGCTCAGGGTGGCCTTGAACTCATGGTGATTCTCCCACCACAGCTTCCTGCGTGCTGGGATGAGCCTGGCTTTCCAGCCTGGTGTTAACTGCTCCCAGTGATGGGGACTCTGCTGCTAAATGCAGTCCTTTGGCATCTTTCTTCTGACCAACTGGGATGGGCTCCTTTGCCTGTGATATAGGTGACCATGAGGTCCACACAGCCAAACTGCTCTGCTTCTCCTCAGAATATGTCACGTTCCTGACGGTTACTCCCAACATGAGCAACGTGCACATCGTCAACCACAGGCCTCTCTTCACACACTTGGGTGAGTTGGTTAGTTGACTGGGAGAACCCTCCTCCACTTGTAGCCATATGTCTTAGTCCCCAACACATCTCCCTTCTGACACCAACGGCAAGTTCACGGGTCCCCCAAGTTACCTGAGTTTGCTAATTCTCTAGGAAAATTCCCATAACCTGTGGAGTGCTGTTACACTCACGACTAAGCTTATCCCAGGGGCAGGGTGGGGTGGGGAGGGTCAAGGAGAGATGCAGGTTAAAATCATCTGAAGAAGAGATGGGTCAAAGATCCATGTCGTAGGAACATGGTCGCACCTTCCAGCGTCAGGACATGATGCGTACTCAGAGTATGGCCAGCCCAGGAAGCTGGCCTTGACATCCTGTGAGACCTCTGCTTTGTCTCAGAGGCGGAAGGCAGAGACCAGACTTCTCTGTGGGGAGGCCAGTGTCTATGCTGTTCAGTACCACAGTGCATCTTTCTCCTGGGCTTGCTTATTCCTGACCTCTGAACCCATTGAAGAGGTGCTGGCCTTCGTTCCTTGAGCCTGGGGCCTATGTCTGAGTGTACTTGGTAGGCGCAGATTTCAGAAAGGCCCGAAGCCGCCACTGTGAGAACCTTCCAGAGTGGGATGTATATTATGTGGTAGAGGTGTGTGCACTGAGGGAGAAGGTCTGTCAATGAGAAGCCAGCCCATAGAGAACCAGGACAGCCAGCATTTCAGGGTGAACTGGGGACCTTGGGATGAGCCAAGGCTATGACATGGGGATTAGACCTTGTCAGCAGAGGGTTTCCTCTCTTCATCCTGCCGACATCTGTACCCTGTCCTATCCCATGGCCTCCCCTGTGATGGGTGGACTGCTGACATGTGAGGAGGGTCAGTGACTGCTCCACGGTGCTGATCGCCTTGTTCTCACAGCGGTGAGGATCCAGGGGCACTACATCGTGGCGGGGAAGACCAGCATCTCTCCCAATACCACCTACCCATCCCTCCTGGAGGACAGCCATGTGGAGTACAGAGTGGCCCTCACCGAGGACCTGCTGCCCCGCCTTGAGGAGATCCATATCCGGGGAACCACCTGGGAAGACATGGAGATCCAGGTCACCCACTAGGCCTGCTCTCTGGCTGTTTGTCCATTTGTCCATCATGGACACACTCATCCTTCGTTCTTGCAGCAGCCCTTGGGGGGCCTTCTATGAGTGGGCCCCTGTGTTAGGCAAAACATAACAGGAACTGCTCACAGGCTTAGAGGGTCAAAAAATCAGCATAAAAATGTGCCTGTGTCCAGAGCTCATGGGAGAAGTGCCTGGACATCCGAGAGTGAGTGAGAGGGGGTTGCTGCCTGGCAAGGGTCAAGGGTCCCCTAGAAAAGCACAGTGAAGCCAAAGGAATGGACATAGGCAGTCCTTTCTCCTGGGATGGGCAGGGCAGGAGTCCATGTACCAGCTGGAGTGGAGGGGGTGTGTCTAGGGTACACAGGAAGCTCAGGGTGGATGTTGGCTCCTGCTGATTTTTTGAATCAGAGGCCCATGGGGCACTGGAAGGCCTCACGTGGGTGTTTCTTCAATGACATGCCTTCACTTGTCTGTGTTCCCATGTGTGCTGCTGAGGAAGGTGTGTGCGGGTGGACTGAAGCCGACATAGCTTTGGGGAAATATCTGGAGAGGGGTGGTGTCTCCATGGTCCGTCCTGAAGAGATAGCAGGGCTCCACTAAAAGGGCCCAGGCCAGAGAGCGCCTCTGTGAGTGGCTTTTCTTCTTCTGCCTCCCAATGTGGCTCAGTTCATCCCCTACACCCTGCCTGGAAATACTGAGACCAATGCTGGCTGTCCAGTGGCTCAGCCAGCATCCTCTGCAGCTGGTATTAAAGTGCAGGTTCCAGGGCCCCTCTCCAGACACAGTGAATCATGACTTCCTAGGTGGGGTCTGACAATCTCCAATTTCAGTCCCAGAGGTCTTTTTTTTTTGCCAGCTATATGTGGGCAGGTGCTGAGTGTCACCAGACCTTCTCTGGCCTCTGGGCTCCTAGATGACCCCGTTCTTGGGCCCAGTTCCCATCTGAAGTGCAGATAGACCAGTGCTTGCACTATCTATCTATCTATCTATCTATCTATCTATCTATCTATCTATCTATCTATCTATCTATCTAGTGTGCGTGTGGTTTGTGTATGTATATATGTGTGGGCTCATATGAACATGTGTATATGCATATGGGGGTGTCTTCCTCAACTGTTCTCCACCTTTTTAAATTTAAATTTAAATTTAAATTTAAATTTTTTTGTTTTGCTTTTTTCGAGGTAGGGTCTCACTCTAGCCCAGGCTGACCTGGAATTCACTATGTAGTCTCAGGGTGGCCTCAAACTCACAGCAATCCTCCTACCTCTGCCTCCCGAGTGCTGGGATTAAAGGCGTGCGCCACCATGCCTGGCTTAATTTTAATTTTTTATTATTGACAACTTCCATCATTATAGAAAAGAAACCATGATAATCCCCTCCCCCCTCACTTTCCCCTTCACAGTTCCATTCTCCATCATAGCCCCTCCACCTCTCAGTCTCTCTTTTATTTTGATGTCATGATCTTTTCCTCCTATTACAATGGTCTTGTGTAGGAAGTTTCAGGCACTGCGAGATCATGGATATTCAGGCCATTTTGTGTCTGGAAGAGTGTGTTGTAAGGAGTCCTACCTTTCCTTTGACTCTTACGTTCTTCCTGCTACCTCTTCTGAAAATTCTGAGCCTTAGAAGGTGTAATAGAGATGTTTCAGTGCTAAGTACTCTTCTGTCACTTCTTCTCAGCACTGTGGTGCCTTTTGAGTCATCCCAGAGGTCACCACCATCTGAAAAGAGAAGCTTCTCTAACCAAAAATGAGAGTAGCCTTAACATATGGGTATAAACATTAAGAAAAGTGCTTACAGGGCAGTTTGGTGAGCATAGTATATGCATTTAGTCAGACACCAGCAGGCATTTCCATCTTATGTTTGAGATAGGATCTCTCCAATTGAACTAAGGTAGCTGGCCAACAGGCCCAAGGGATCCTTCTATCCCTAATTCCCCAGCCTTGGAAGGAATGCACCATCACACCTGGCTTTAAAAATATTTATTTATTTAGCTGGACGTGATGGCGCATGCCTTTAATCCCAGCACTCAGAAGGCAGAGGTAGGAGGATTGCCATGAGTTTGAGACCACCCTGAGATTACATAGTGAATTTAGGTGGGTACTGGAAAACTGAAACTGGGCCAGTAAACTTTACAAGCAAGTGTCTTTAACCACTGAACTATCTTCCTAGCTCCACACCTAGCCTTTTTGTGTATATATATATATATATATATATATATATATATATATATATATATATATATATATATATATATTTGAGAATGACAGAAAAGAGGCAGATAGAGAGAGGATGGGTGTGCCTGGGCCTCCAGCTACTGCAAACGAACTCAGGATGCATGTGCCACTTTGTGCATCTGGCTAACGTGGGTCATGGGGAACTGAGCCTCGAACCAAGGTCCTTAGACTTCACAGGGACACACTTACCCACTAACCCATCTTTCCAGCCCCACGCCTAGCTTTTTATGTGGGTACTAGAAATCCAAATACGGGTCCTATACTAGTATGGCAGGCAGTTTACCTACTGAGCCATCTCCCTAGCCCTCTGGTATGTTTCTGAACTGTTTCTCTTCTTTGAGGGTGAAGCCAGGCCACTAAGTGATCATAAGACCACTGGGATCCTATCCCTTCCTGCTGGCCTCATGGGCCTCAGCTCTCACTCCAGAGGCCCATGCTATGCTAGTCTCACACCAGACCCTGGCCTGAGCCCCCTCCCTGCCTTGACACTGCATGACTCTTTGAATGTAGTCTGTCCCCTGCTCCACCTGCCCCATGCAGAGCTCTGATGCTCAAGTCCTATCTGCCATCGGAGCCTGGGAATGTGGGGCTGGAGGAATGAAACTTTGCAAGGCTTCTAGGGCTGTGACAATGGTGACTCCACGGAACCCTTGAACGGGACACAAGCTTTCATCTGTCCTGATGCAGGTATACAGGCGATATGGGGAGGAATATGGGGACCTCACCCGTCCAGACATCACCTTCACCTACTTCCAGCCAAAACAGCATGTGGCCTGGGTGTGGGCTGCTGTACATGGGCCCTGCTCGGTGAGCTGTGGGGCAGGTGAGGCTTGGGGTAATAGGTATCCACAGCTCTGCTTGACCCTGCATGGAAGTGGCTGAGCCTGCTCTCTGTTCTCTCAGGAATGCGCTGGGTGACCTACAGCTGCCTAGACCAGGCCCTGAACAAGTGGGTGGAGGCTGACCACTGTCGAGGGAGCCCACAGCCGCAGGCACGGCCAGAACCCTGTGTTTCTGACCCCTGCTCACCATTGTAAGTGCTGAGCTGGGCAACTGCCTGGCTTGGGGGTACTCTCATGGCCTGGGCGGGGGCTGGGTAGCATTTGAGCTTGCTCTCATTCCATTCTAATATCAGCTATGTGGGGTGGGATCTGTCAGTGTCCTCTGTTTTTCACATGGGGACACTGAGACTTGGGATACACAAAGTAACAGAATCAGCCTGGGGAGGTCATACCTGTTGCCCCCTTGCTGAGGCCTCTCTAAGCTCAGGTACTCACTACAAAATGGCAGTAACAGACTGGAGAAATGGCTTCGTGGTTAAGGGGCTTGCCAGTAAAACCAAAGGACCCAGGTTTTTTTATTATTATTATTGTTTTTTATTGACTTTTATACTCACATACAAAGAAAAAAACCCACGTGATATTTCCCTTCCCTCCCCCCATTCCCCTTTAGAACTCAAGTCTCCATCATATCCCCTCCCTCTCTCCATTAGTCTCTCTTTTAATTTGATGTCATCATCCTTTTCTTCTATTTTGAGGGTTTTGCGAAGGTATTGCTAGGCACTGCAAGGTCATGGATATCAAGGCCAATTCCTGTCTGGACAGTTGCATTGTAAGAGGTTATACCCTTCCTTTGGCTCTTCCATTCTATCCGCCCCCTCTTCTGCAATGGTCCCTGAGCCTTGTAGGGTGTGACAGAGGTGTTTCAGTGCTGGGCACTCCTCCATCCCTTCTTCTCAGCACTATGTTTCCTTTTGGGTCATCCCAGTGGTCATCACCATCTGAAAAGAGAAGCTTCTCTAACCAGAAGTGAGAGTAGCGTTAATATGTGAATATGAACATTAAGTGTAGTGCCTTCAGGGCAGCTTGGTGGGAATAATATATACATTTAGTCAGATGAGAGCAGGCTTATACCCCTAAGGCTCATGACCTCACCTACCAAAGACTTTTACTTAGGTTTTTCAGTACCAGGTATGTATTCCCTCCCATAGAGAGGGCCTTCAGTCCAATTATGGAGCAGTTGGTTACCCCAAGAATAGACATGCCACTATTGCACCCGTTCAGTCATTGGGCCTGTCTGGCCAAGCTTGAATATTCAGCGTCCACTGTTTTCACTGTAGATGACTTCTGTCTCCCATATGCTGCGTGCAATGCAGCTTTTCCCAGCTTTCAGTTGGCTGGTCTACAGGGAGAAGATTTTCTGCTCCACACCAGGTTGCTTTCTCAATGACCATGCTTCTCAGGCATGAGATGTCTTCAGCAATAGGAGGACCCAGGTTTGATTCCCCAGTCGCCACGTAAGCCAGATGCAAAGGTGTCACATGCGTCTGGAGTTCATTTGCAGTGCCTGGAGGCCCTGGTGCCCCCATTCTCTCTCTCTCTCTCTCTCTCTCTCTATCTGCCTCTTTTTCTCTCATAAATAAATAAGTAAATAAGTAAATTAATTAAATATTTTTTTAAAATGGCAATGAGGCCGGGCGTGGTGGCGCATGCCTTTAATCCCAGCACTCGGGAGGCAGAGGTAGGAGGATTGCCGAGAGTTTGAGGCCACCCTGAGACTACATAGTTAATTCCAGGTCAGCCTGGACCAGAGTGAGACCCTACCTCACAAAACCAAAATAAATAAATAAATAAATAAATAAATAAATAAATAAATAAATAAATAAATAAATGGCAATGAGGGCTAGAGAGATGGCTTAGCAGTGAAGGCACCTGCCTGCCAAGCCTAAGAATGCCGGTTCGATTCTCCAGGTCCCACGTTTAGCCAGATGCAAGTGATGCAAGCACGCAATGCCGCACACAATGCCACAAGGGAGTGCACATGTCTGAAGTGCGTTCACAGCAGCTGAAATGGCCCTGGCGTGCCCATTCTCTCTCTCTGTCTTTTTAAAAAAATGGCGATGACCACCATCCTTGGGAGAATGACAGGACTCTGAGGGAAAAGCCTGGAGGAAAGCACCTGACTTCCACTGACTCCCATCAAGGGCATTTGGTAGCAGCATGCTGTTAGGGACAAGTTTGTCTTTGCTGGGTAGCTGCAGGCCAACACTGTTAAATACCTGGCCTCAGGTTTGGGTGTGTATCAGGGCAGTTCTGCAAGGCTAGTTCTCTTGGAAGGACAACTTGGGGACAACAGGGACTGACACAGAACAGAGGAAGTATGTCAGTCAGAATCAGTGGGACAGACTTGCTTGCCTGCCTACCACCCCAACCCCAGGGTGGCAGCTTGGGGACATGGGGTCTCATACTCTGTCCTTCTCTTCCTCAGCTGGGCAGCTGGAACCTTTGGCCCATGCAGTGTGTCTTGTGGAGGGGGCTTTCGGGAGCGGCTGGTGCGCTGTGTGGAGGCTCAGGATGGCTCGTTGAGGATGCTGCCGCCAGCCCAGTGCACAGCACTGGCCCAGCAGCCAGCAGCAGAAGTGGAAACCTGCAACCCCCAGCCCTGCCCACCCAGGCAAGCATGGGCTATGCGGGGCACAGTAGGCCTCCATGGCAGAGTTTGTCCCTGTGCCAAGTCCCACCATCTTGGAGGGACTCCCTTCCTGAGGGTTCTGGCCAGCCCCATGCTGATGACAGGCAGGGGTGCCCACTTGCTCAAGAGCCCTTGAGGCCTCTTGCTCTTCTCAGAACTTCCAACTTCCAGTGTGAAATGGGAGGAGGCCCTGCTCAGAGGGCTGCTAGGGTGTGGTGATGCTATGAATGTGAAGTACATGTCACTTTGTCATTTCTGTCATCTCTCTGAAGGTGCCCACGTGACTACCTCTTTCTCCCTCCATGTCCAAATTAACCATGTCTTAGTATTCTGTCTTGCTTCTAACTGGCTGAGTGATAAGGGTGAGACTCCCCCCTCCCATTCTCTGGACTCATTTTATTATCTGTCCACTGAGGAGGTGCCTAAATCATTGGAGATCCACCCATGGTCCTCTCTTGGGTATGGCAGATGTAACAATCCCACTTGTGCTTGCCAAGGCCTGGACCACCCTCCAAATCCTTCCTGACACAGGACTCCAGGCAGCCCCTGGGTAGGGCTGGCATATAACCAAGCTATTTGCATCCGAGTGGGCACTATGATTCGAATTCCACATGGCACCTGTTTCTCATCTCCTACGATGGGTTCATGAAGCATGTTGTTGTGGGGCTGGGGATCTATTCTTTCTTTAGTCTGCAAGGTAGGAGGGTAGGGCTCTGGCTTCCTATGCTCTAGCCCCAGGTGGAGTGCCTGGTTGCCACACACAGAGTTCTTGTGAAGGGAAACCTGAGGTCTGAGGAAGGAGTCAGTTAACCCAGCGCTTCAGGGAAAGGCCCCTAGACTTTGATTGTCCATAGTGCCAAGATGTTTGGCTCCTAGATAGTAAGGCCCCCTCTGCTCTCAGGAGCTCAGCTTCACCTACAGCTAGGTGGCAAAGGCAGGGCCTGATGATGGTCCTGTGTTGTCTTCAGGTGGGAGGTGTCAGACGCCAGTCCTTGCCCATCGGCCTGTGGAGCAGGTCAGGCCTCAAGGAACAGAACATGTGTGTCAGGAGAGGGTGGCCTGGAGGTGCCAGGGACGGCGGGGCCCTGCTCCACAGATGAGACGCCTCCTACCGTAGAGCCCTGTTTCAGGACAGCATGTCCTCCAGGCTGGGGTCAGGTGAGTGGCCTGGAATGGACAGTGGTTGGGGCTTTTGGGTCCTTTTCTAGTTGGGAGAATGAGGAGCTTGGACTGCCATTTTCCTGCAGGTCAGAGCCAGGACTCTGTCCTTCTTTAAGGTGCTGTCTGAGGCCCATCCTGTCAGAGGACAAACTTAGAGCACCTTTGGAAGCTGAGCAAGGCTGAGACAGTATAGACTTTTAGAAGCATCCCAGGAGGGTTCCTTCCTCCCTCCCTCCTTTCTGCCCTCTTTCCTCTCTTTTTTCTTTCTTTTTAAAATATTTTTATTTATTTATTTGAGAGAGAGAGATACAGAAATAGGCAGGCAGAGAGAGAGAGAGAGAGAGAGAGAGAGAGAGAGAGAGAGAATGGTCATGCCAGGGCCTTCAGCCACTGCAAATGAACTCCAGATGCATGTGCCCCCCTTAGTATCTGGCTTACGTGGGTCCTGGAAATCGAACCTGGGTCCTTTGGCTTTGCAGGCAAGACCTTAAGTGCTAAGCCATCTCTCCAGCCCTCTTTTGTTTTATTTCAAGGTAAGGGTGCATTCTAGCCCAGGCTGATCTGGAACTTACTCTGTAGTCCCAGGCTGGCCTCAAACTCAGTAGCACACCTTCTACCTCTGACTCCTGATGCTGGGATTAAAGGCATGTGCCACCACACCCAGCCACTTTTCTTTTCTTGACAAGGCAGGGTCTCTCTAGCTCAGGCTGACCTAGAACTTACTCTGTAGTCCCAGGCTGGGCTCAAACTCACAATCATCCTCCTGCCTCAGCTTCCCCAGTGCTGAAACTTAAGGCATATGTCACATTGTCCAGCCCCACCTCTCTCTTCCTTATTGGGGTGCTGGGGATTAAACCGAGGACCTTGCTCATGATAGATAAGCATTTTACTACTGAGCTACATCTCTGGCCCCTTTCTTTGTAGTTTTTTACTTAGAGACAGAGGGAGGTCTCATTAAATTCCCAGGTTGACCTTGAACTCTCTCTATAGCCCAAGTTATCTTTGAACTTTCAATCTTCCTGCCTAAGCCCTCCAAGTTGTTGAGATCACAAGTCCCATGAAAGAGAAAATTTCATCCAGCTACTGTGCAGGGTAACTCTGCCAGCTCTTGCCTGGCACCCAGGGGCTCCTAGCAGAGCAGCCTTGCTCTTAGGAGCTGGCGGGGGGCCCTGCATTCTTGTGGGTTACAGAACCAAGCATGCTTGCAAATGCGCTCCTGCTCCCCAGCTCTCAGCACAGAGAACACTTGCAATGAGTCTGCCAAGTCCAGCGTGAGCATGTGGTGAGAGCATCGCTGGGGGCGGGAGGCAGGCCTTCCCAGTGAGCAGCCTACTGGGAGCCCCCGTGTCTACTCTCTATTCCCTCCTGAAAAGGCAGGGGAGCTGGGAGCTGGGGGAGGGGTGGAGGTGGGAATCTCAGGCCCACCTGCTCATTGCTCTCTCCCTGCAGCAGAGTACCACATCACTGGAAGAGGAGGCTTCATCACCACTTGGCAGTAGCAGACCAAGGGCTCAGGCTACACATGTATGGACTCCTCTGATGGGGCTGTGCTCTGTCTCCTGTGGGAGAGGTGAGGCCCCAGTGACATTTCTTTCTCTTTTCTTTTCTTTCCTTTTTTTTCTTTTCTTTTCTTTTTTTTCCGAGGTAGGGTTTCACTCTAGCCCAGGCTGACGTGGAATTTACCATGTAGTATCAAGGTGGCCTCGAACTCACGGTGATCCTTCTACCTTTGCCTCCCATGTGCTGGGATTAAAGGCACCACCATGGCTGGCTTGACATTTCTTTCTTTCTTTTTAAAAAGTATTTTATTTATTTAAGGTGGGTGCCAGTGCAACACCTTTAATCCCAGCATTTGGGAGGAAGAGGTAAGAGGATCGCCGTGAGTTCCCACCCTGAGACTGCATAATGAATTCCAGGTCAGCCTGAGCTAGAGTGAGACCCTACCTCGAAAAACCAAAAAAAAAAATTTATTTATTTATTTATTTTATTTATTTATTTATTTGAGACAGAGAAAGAGGCAGATAGATACATAGAGATAGAGAGAGAGAGAGACAGAGAGAGAGAGAGAAAGAGTGAGTATAGCAGGGTCTCCAGCCACAGCAAACAAACTCCAGATGCATGTGCGACCTTGTGCATCCGGCTTATGTGGGTCCTGGGGAGTTGAACCTGAGTCAGGCTTCGCAGACAAATGCCTTAACCTATCTCCTTCTTTCTCTCTCTCTTTCTTCTTTCTTATTCTCTCTCTTTCTTTCTTTTAAAATATTATTCATTTATTTTTTGCAAGCAGAGAGAGATAGAGAGAAGAGAGACAGAGAGAATGGGCACTCCAGAGCTTCCGACCCCTGCAAATGAACTCCGGGTACACGCACTACTTTGTGCATCTGGCTTTATGTGCATACTGGGGAATAGAAAACCCAGGTTGTTTGGCTTGTAGGCAAGCACCTTAACTGCTGAGCCATCTCCTCGAGGCACCCCCCTCAGTGACATTTCTGAGACCAGCACTCATCTAACCTCTCTTTGTTCTCCTGCATTCTGCCCAGATCTAATGAGTGTTGGGGGAGGGACCTAAAAGAAATCCAGCCACACATAAGCATGCTGTTTGCAGGAAGATCTGGTGACATGCCTGACAGGCACGCTAAGGTGTTCTGGGTTTGGCTGAATGATGGCATAAGATACTAACCTCCAGCAAGATGGGCACCCAAGGGTGTGTCCCTTACAGTCCAGCACAGCTGCACCCAAACTGACCGCCAAAAAAAATAATGGATTTACGGTGTTCTTCTGTCTTCCCAGTTTTTATTGTGGAATACACACACATCTTAATCATTTTATATTTATTTATTTATTGTGCATCTGTCTTATGTAGGTACTAGGGAATCGAACCTAGGTCCTTAAGCTTTGTGGGCAAGCACCTTAACCTCTAAGCTATCACTCCAGCCCCATCTTGACCATTTTTAAAATGTGGCACCCAGAGCATTAACCATATCCACATTGTTGTGAAGCCTTCACAGCTATCCATCTCTAGAACATTCTGTCATTTCAAGTTAAACCTTGTTGATACTCAGTCCCTTCCCCAGCCCCTGCCAACCTACATTCCATTTTCTGTCTTATGGATTGGACTCTTTCAGGCCTCAGATATGGAGAACCCTACAGGATGTGTCCCTCTGTGACTGGCTTCCATTCTTGGGGTTCACCCATGTCATAGCAGGTGTCAGATTCTCTTCTTGGCCCCGAGAGGTGTTCCATTGTAGGTCTGAATAGACCACACTTTGCAGACAAGCATCTTAACCTCTGAGCCATCTCTTCAGCCCACCATGCGAGTGTGGACACCTGACCTGTCTCTTCACGTACTTTTATTGAATAATACTGCTCTGAACATGGGCCTGCACACATTTGCCTGAGCCCTGATTTTGGTGTATTCATGCAAAAGAAACTGCTGGGTCACATTTTATGCTATGCTTAATTTTTATAGGATCCATTGTATTTTTTAAAAGATTTTTTATTTTATTTACTTATTAGAGACAGAGAGAGGGAGAGAGAGAGTGAGAATGGGCATGCCATGGCTTCTAGTCACTGCAAACGAACTCCAGACGCATGTGCCACCATGTGCATCTGGCTTACGTGGGAACTGGAGAGTCGAACCAGGCATCCTTAGGCTTTGCAGGCATGCACCTTAACTGCTAAGTCATCTCTCCAGCCCCCCCCTTTTTTGCTTATGTATATGTTGTGGGTGCACATGCACAAGGAGCCTGGAGGTCAGTATTTGGTATCTTCCTCAAACACGCTCCAAGTTATTCTTTGAGACAGGGTCTCTGAACCCAGAGCTTATTGATCCAGATAGACCAGCTCTCTAGGAATCCCTAACTATCTGCCTGTATACACATCCCCAGGGCTACAATTACAGGCATGTGCTGCCATACCTTGCATTTTACATGTGCATTGGGGATCTGAATGCAGGTCCTCATGCTTACATGGCAAGCACTTAGTCATAGCTGCAGCCCCTCTATTTTGTTTGTTTGTTTTTTTGAGATAGGGTCTCCCTCTAGCCTAGGCTGACCTGGAATTCACTATGTAGTCTGTGGGTGGCCTCGAACTCACAGTGAACCTTCTACCTCTGCTTCCCAAGTGCTGGGATTAAAGGTGTGTGCCACCACACCCAGCCTCAGAGTGTTTTACATCCCTACCAGCACAATGATTCATTCCCATTTCTCCATGTCCTACATCTGAGGTTTTATGTTTGTTTGTTTGTTTGTTTGTTTTGTTTTAGAGGTAGGGTCTCTGCAGCCCAGACTGACCTGGAATTCACTAGGTAGTTTCAGGGTGGCCTCTCACGGCGATCCTCCTACCTCTGTCTCCCAAGTGCTGGGAGTGCACCACCATGTCCTGCTTTTTTTTTTTTTTTAAATGAGAGAAAAAGGGAGAGAGAGAATTGGTGTGCCAGGGCCTCCAGCCACTACAATTAAACTCCAGACACGTGTACCATCTTGTGTGACCTTGAGTGCTTGTGTCACCTTATGTGTCTGGCTTATGTGGGATCTGGAGAGTTAAACATGGGACCCTAGACCCTCTTTTGCCCTATTTCTGAGTTTTTTTTTTTTTTGATGTAGGGTTTTGCTTTAGCCCAGGCTGACCTGGAATTCACTATGTAGTCTCAGGGTGGCCTCCCAAGTGCTGGGATTAAAGGCAGGTGCCACCATGCCCACCTTTATTTTCTGAGTTTTAAAATATTTTGTTCCTACAGTAACCATGTGAACATTGGGAGAAGATACTCAGTGTTCTTCAGCCATGGCCCTAACCATTTGTTAAATCAAACCTCTTCCTGGTTAGAACTGAGACCAGAAAGAGATTCCTTTGAGACACCCTCCCTATGGAGGAAGCCCATCTCAATAACATCTATATGGTGAACACAGCCGGAAAAATTCCTGCACCAATTCTCACCTTGCTACTCCACAAACCACAGCAGCTCACAACAGCAAGCCTTCCACACCTTCCCTCTTAAAATCTTTATAAATGAGTCTGCTGGGTAGATATGGGCAAAAAACTTTGAGGTTAAGTGACTTGCCAAGGCCTCCTGGCTGGTAAGCTGCAGAGCCAGTATTCAATTCCCTTTGACCTTATCTGTTGTAGCTGACCAGAAAGCTGGGTGCTGTGGTCTTTGCCTAAGTGGCCTATTGTGTCATGGGGGTTCCTGCTTCCTCCCTGTAGGCCTGAGGGAGCTGCATTTTCGGTGCATGGATTCTGTCCTCAAGACGCCTGTCCAGGAAGAGCTTTGTGACTTGGCCAGCAAGCCTAGGAACCGGTGGGAGGTCTGCCGGGCTGGTCTATGCCCTGCTCTGTGAGTTGGGGAAGGGAGAGAGTACAGGGCAAGATTCTGACCCTGGGGGTGGACTCTCATGAAGCCCTGGCTTTCTACAGGTGGGAAGCCCAAGTCTTAGTGACATGCCCAGTAACCTGTGGAGGGGGATGGGTATCACTGTCTGTTCGTTGTGTGCAGCTGCACCACGGCCACCCTGTCCCTCTGCCTCACTCCAAGTGCTGGCCACTGCCTCAGCCTGGCCCCTTCAAGGACTGCAACCTTGAACCCTGCCCTGCTAGGTGAGCCCTGGGCGACAGGCAGCTCTAGGAGACAGGCAGCCCTGTGTCTTGATCGGGCTCTGCTGTCATCTCCAGGCCCTGCTTCTTGATCTCCTGTGCAAAAGCTGGTCATTTTGGTGCCCTGGGAGGCTGTGGAGTTTAAGCAATGCATGTAAATGCATGTGAAGTGCTTGTGGGCTCTGGCATGATGGTTATGAAGCACACTATCTTTTTCTTATTGTTGTTGTTTTTGAGGTAAGGTCTCCCTCTAGCCCAGGCTGACCTGGAATGCACTATGTAGTCTCAGGGTGGCCTGGAACTCACAGCAATCCTCCTACCTCTGCCTTCCAAGTGCTAGGATTAAAGGTGTGTACCACCATGCCTGGCCTTTTTTTTTTTTTTTTTTTTTTTTTTTTTTTTGCATTAGAGATTTAACCCATGCTATATACGAGCTCTCTACCACTGAGCCACTGAGCCCTCTTTGCACTTTTTTAATTTTTATTTTAATTTTTATTTTTTTATTGACAATTTCTATACTTACATACTAAAAATGCATGATATTTTCCCCCCCCCGCTCCCATACCCCTTTAGAACTCAAATCTCCATCATATCCCTTCCCTCTCTCCATTAGTCTCTCTTTTAATTTGATGTCATCATCTTTTTCTTCTATTATGAGGGTCTTGTGAAGGCATTGCTAGGCACTGCAAGGTCATGGATATCAAGGCCAATTTCTGTCTGGACAGTTGCATTGTAAGGAATCATACCCTTCCTTTGGCTCTTCCATTCTATCCGCCCCCTCTTCCACAATGGGCCCTGAGCCTTGGAGGGTATGACAGAGATGTTTCAGTGCAGGGCACTACTCCATCCCTTCTTCTCAGCACTGTGTTGCCTTTTGGGTCATCCCAGTGGTCATCGCCATCTGAAAAGAGAAGCTTCTCTAACCAGAAATGAGAGTAGCATTAATATGTTAATATGAACATTAAGTGTAGTGCTTTCAGGGCAGCTTGGTGGGAATAATATATACATTTAGCCAGATGAGAGCAGGCTTATACCCCTAAGGCTCATGACCTCACCTACCAAAGACTTTTGCTTAGGTTTTTCAGTACCAGGTATGTATTCCCTCCCATAGAGAGGGCCTTCAGTCCAATTATGGAGCAGTTGGTTACCCCAAGAGCAGACATGCCACTATTGTACCCATTCAGTCATTGGGCCTGTCTGGCTAAACTTGAGTTTTCCAGTGTCCACTGTTTTCACTGCTGATGACTTCTGTGTCCCATACGGCTGCATGCAGTGCAGCTTTTTCCAGCTTTCTGTTGGCTGGTCTGCAAGGAGAAGGTTTTTCTGCTCAGCACCAGCTTGCTTTCTCAGTGACCTTGCCTCTCAGGCAAGAGATGTCTTCAGCAATAGGGTCTTACCATCTGTTTCTCAAGGGAAACCAAGGGCTTTAGCAATAGCCTTTAATGTTTTGGAGTGCACTTTTTTACTTTAAGACGGCTCTCCTTAAGTTGTCCAGGCTGGCCTGGAACTAAATTCTGTAACCCAGACAGACCTCGAACTTTTGTGATCCTCCTGCTTAAAGCTTCTGAGTAGCTTCGATGACAGGCCTGCAGCCCTTGGCTCAGCCAGGCATGTGTGCTGACAGCACATTTCTTCATCACCTGCTCTTTACTGAGCAAGTACCGAGTCTTGGGGCTGTGCTGGAGCCAGGGGACAGATCCATGACAGGGTAGACAGATGTTCTGAGCTGACATGGAGGGGGTGGTGGAGAATGAATTAGACAGACAATGGATCGTATACTGGGATGAGTGGTGTTTGGGCAGCACAGTCAACCACTGTGGACTGTAAGGTTGGTAGGGCTTGTGGGAGCACCAAGTGTGGGTGTGGGGTTTCTGTAAGAACCCTCCCCTCCTATATCTTGGATACAACCATTTCTTTGCCCTCAGCTACCCCTTCTGTTAAGTGGGTTGGCCTGAGTGCTCTACCCACTATGCCGAGCCTCTTGATGGGGATGTAGGAGTCGGCCTAGGGAGAAAAGTTCTCTGGCCCTTTCTGACCTGTTGCTTCCCGTCCAGAGGAATGAGGGGGAGGCCTGGCTCGTTGGGTCTCACTGACTTCAGTCTGCTCCAGGTGGCGGTACAAGCTGGCAGCTTGTAGTGTGAGCTGTGGAGGAGGGCTGGTACGGAGAATCCTGTATTGCGCCCGGACCCATGGGGAAGACAATGATGAGGAGATCTTGCCTGACAGCCAGTGCCAGGGGCTGCCTCGCCCAGAGCCTCAGGAGGCCTGTGGCCTGGATCCCTGTCCTCCCAGGTAAGGGGAGGCAATGGTGGTGGTGGTGGTGGTGGGAGCACAGTCCAGTGCGTAGAAACCAGGCCCAGGCAGATACTTTGGGATTACAGTGCTGAGCAGTGGCTCAGAGACACAGTAGGAGAAAGGGCTGCTGGGCAACCCATGCAGAAGGCAGGAGGTGATGTTCAAATATGATGGCAGGTGGGTATTCAGTCCTATGGGTGAAGTTTTGGAAAAGTCTGGGCCTCTGAGGACAGGGATCTGGGTCCCAATAGGAACAACAGAGCTACCACCATAGTGTGTCTAAATGTTTTACCAGGTTGTTTTTTAATTAAAAAAATATTTTATTTGGGCTGGAGAATTGGCTTAGTGGTTAAGGCACATGTCTGCAAAGCCTAAGGATCCTGGTATTCTCCAGGTCCCACATAAGCCAGATGCACATGGTAGCACATGCTTCTAGAGTTCGTTTTCAGTAGCTAGAGGCCCTGGCGCACCTATTCTCACTCTCTCTCTCCTTCACTCTGTCTTTAATAAATAAATAAAAATAGAAGATTTTAAAAAAGTAAAAAAATTATTTATTTATTTTTCAAGGAGAGAGAGAGTGACAGAGAGGGGGAGGGGAGAATGGGTGTGCCAGGGCCTCTAGCCACTGCAAATGATCTCCAGATGCATGTGCCACTTTGTGCATCTGGCTTACATGAGTACTGGGGAATTGAATCTGGGTCCTTTGGCTTTGCAGGCAAGTGCCTTAATCACTAAGCCATCTCTCCAGCTTGGTTGTTGTTTTTTAGTTCTTCATATCAAATAGTTTATTTTTAAAATATTTCATTTTTATTTAGTTGTGTGTGTGTGTGAGAGAGAGAGAGAGAGAGAGAGAGGGAGAGGGAGAGGATAGAGGGAAGGGGAGAATGGGCATGCCAGGGTCTCCAGCCACTGCAAACAAACTCCAGATGCATGTGCCACCTTGTGCATTTGGTTTAGGTGGGTCCTGGGGAATTGAACCCAGTTCATTAGGTTTTGCAGGCAAGCACCTTAATCAGTGAGCCATCTCTCCAGCCTGGTTGTTGTTTTTTAGTTCCTCATATCAAATGGTTTATTTTTTAAATATTTCCCTTTTATTTAATTACTAGAGAGAGTGAGTGAGAGAGTGAGCAAGTGAGAGAGAGAATGGGTATGCCACGGTCCCCAGCTGCTGCAAACAAACTCCAGACGCATGTGCTGCCATGTGCGTCTGGCTTACATGGGTTCTGGGGAGTTGAACCTGAGTCCTTAGGCTTCGCAGGCAAGTACCTTAACCATTAAGCCATTTCTCCAGCCCCAAATAGTTTATTTTAGATTTGGGGTGTGTATGGGTGGAGGCCAGAGGTGGACGTCGGGAGTCTCTCTCCATCATTCTCCTCCTTATTTTACTGAGGCAGGGTGTCTCACTAAGCCCAGAGCTTGCAGAATGATCTAGTCTAGGTAGTCAGCTTGCTCCAGGGATTCCCTCTCTGCCTCCTGCATGCTGGGATTACAGGTGGTGCCACACTCACCAGGGGCATTTGTTTGGGTTCTGGGGATCTGAACTCTGGTCCTCACACTTTCATGACAAGATCTTTATCCACGGAGCCATCTCCCCAGCCCACCCTCCCCACCACTGTTTCAAATCATGTAGCTTTAGAATCCATGTAACACCACACTACATGTGTCTCACTTTCTTTATGCTAAAGACCTCTGGCTATGCACCTGCTTATTTTTCCATACCACACTTACTCACAGAGGATCTGCAGTGTTTATGGGAAGTGCATGCACACACAAGCTCTGGCTACTCCTGGTTGTTGCTATGGCTGCTATTCTCTGCACTCTTCCAGAAGGTTTTAGGGATTCTCTTGTTTTAGAGTTTTTGCTCTTTTTAAAAAATATTTAATTTAATTAATTTATTTATTTGAGAGAGTGAGACAGAGAGAAAGAGAGATGAGAGAGAATGGACACACAGGGCCTCCAACCACTGCAAAGGAACTCTCCAGACACATGCACCACCTTGTGCATCTGGCTTACATGGGTCCTGGGGAATTGAACCTGGGTCCTTTAGCTTTATAGGCAAGCACTTAATTGCTAAGCTATCTCTCCACACCCCCCTTTTAAAAATTATTTTATTTATTTATTTGAGAGAGAGAACAGGAGTTTTTGCTCTTATCTCCTCACTGGTTCTTCTCTGGATACCCTCAAGGCTCCAGGTAGGCCTTCCCAGGCCCCACTGATCAGCACTGTTAACTTCAGGTGTGGAGGCAGAGAGGCCTTTCTAGTACCATCTATTGTGGCTCACTCAGTCCGACCCGGTTGCAGCTCTGCCATTTTCCTTTGCAGAATTTGTTACCACCTAGCATTTGTATCTTTTCTATCTTCCTTCTAGGGCAGTGCTTTCTCAGCCAGGTGTGATTCTACCTCCTAGGGCATATTGGCAACTTCTGGGGACCTTTTAATAGTTACTCTTGAGGAGAGAAATTCACCACTGGCTCCTCATGGGTGGAGGCCTGGTGTGGCTTCCCATCCTGAAACATACAGGACAGGTCCCCGGGACAGCCAGACAGTCTCAGATGCCGGCGTGTCAAAGTGCAGGCCGTAAGTCCCTGAAGTGGGGACTTGATTGGCTCATACCATTGTCCCGGGTCCTGAAACAGCACCATGTCTTTTGAAGGCATGGCTTTGAGGAGCAGCACTGCAGCTTACGAGATCAGTGGAGTGTTGTCACAGTTAAGACCACAGGCACTAATGTTGGCAACCTATGTTCATGTGTGAGTTCTGAAAAGTGCCGGCCCTTCCTATCCATTTAATGATTCCAAGTAAACATGATTTTACAGAGGGACAATCCTCTGCCTGCCCTTGCAGGACAGTGTATGTCAAGATCTGTTTTCTTATAACTGTTTTCTTTCTTTTTTAAATATTTTATTTATTTATTTATTTATTTATTTATTTATTTATTATTTTATTTATTTTTCTTGGAGAGAGACAGAGAGAGTCAGAGGGAGAGGGAGACAGAGAATGGGCGCACCAGCAGCCTCTCAGCTGCTGTGAACGAAATCCAGATGCGTGCGCCCCCTTTAGGGAAAGTGCGGCATTGCGCCCTTGTGTTACTTTTGCATCTGGCTAATAGTGGGACCTGAAGATTGGAACCAGGGTTCTTAGGCTTAGCAGGCAGGTGTCTTAACTGCTAAACCATCTCTCCATCCCTCTTTATTTACTTTTTATGAGAGAGAGAGAATGGGTGCACCAGGGTATCCTGTAAATGGACTCCAGATATACATACACCACTTAGTGCATCTGTCCTTATGTGTGTACTGGGGAATTGATCCCTGGCTGTCAGGCTTTGCAATCAAGCACCTTTAACTACTGAGCCAGCTCTCCAGCCCCAGAAATTGATTTCTTTAACTATATCTTGTTTCAAGCAGCCCTGTAGGGTAAAGGGCATTAGGTAATGAAGAAGACAAGGAGTCTCCTTGCAGAACCCTTGAGGACTTTGTTCCAAAACCACGTGCAGGTTGAGTGTCTGGATTTCCTCTCTCTTGTCACCTTGGGTCATGTCCAGGCCACTGTCAGGGTATACGAAAGTAGAGCCATATCCTTTTTGTGACCCTGTTTCTGCATAGGCCCATCTGTCTCTTTTTTATGAGAGAGAGTGTGTGTGCATGAGAGAGAATTGGTGCACCAGGGCCTCCAGCCACTGCAATCAAACTCTAGACACATGCACCATCTTGTGCACATGCACGACTTTGCACATGCATCACCTTGTGTGTCTGGTTTACATAGGATCTGGGGAGTTGAACATGAGTCCTTATGCTTTGCAGGCAAGCACCTTAACTGCTAAGCCATCTCTCCAGCCCCCCTTTTTTATGAGAGGAAGAGAGAATTGGTGCGCCAGGGCCTCAGCCACTGCAATTGAATTCCAGCCATGTGCACCACCTAGTGGGCATGTGCAACTTTGTGCTTGCATCACCTTGTGTGTTTGGCTTACACGGGATCTGGAGAGTTGAGCATAGATCCTTAGGCTTCACAGGCAGGCCCCTTAATTGCTAAGCTATCTCTTCAGGCCCCATTTAAAAAATTTTTTAAAATTATTTTTTTATTTATTTTTGGAGAGAGAGACAGAGAGAGATAGACAGAGAGGGAGAGGGAGACAGAAATGGGCGCGCCAGCAGTCTCTCAGCTGCTGTGAATGAAATCCAGATACATGCACCCCCTTGTGGGCAAGTGTGGCATTGCGCCCTTGCGTCACTTTGCATCTGGCTAAACATGGGACCTGGAGATTGGAACTGCTGGACATTGGAACCAGCATTCTTAGGCTTAGCAGGCAGGCGCCTTAGCCACTAAGCCATCTCTCCAGCCCCAGGCCCCATTTTTTGTTGTCGTTTTTTATTGAGGCAGAGTCTCACTCTAGCCCAGGCTGACCTGGAGTTCACTATGTAATCTCAGGTCACTATGTAATCTCTTGAACTCATGGTGACCCTCCTACCTCTGCATCCTGAGTAGTGGGACTACAGTAATGTGCCACCACACCTGGCTCCCTTTTTTGTTTTTCTGATGTAGGGTCTTGCTCTAGCCTAGGCTGCCCTGGAATTTATAATGTAGTCTCAGGATGGCCGCTAACTCATGGCAATCCTCCTACTTCTGCCTTGCAAGTGCTGGGATTAAAGATGTGCACCACCATGCATGACTCTGGGTTCCTCTTTTTCTCTAGGTGGAAAGTCGTATCTCTTGGTTCATGCTCAGCCAGCTGTGGCCTTGGCACTGCCATACGTGAAGTGGCCTGTGTGCAACTTGATGGAGGTCGGGACACAGAGGTAGACAAGGCATCCTGTGCAGCTCTGGTGCGGCCCCAGGCCAATGTTCCCTGCTTCATCACTGACTGTGCCTATCAGTGGCATGTGAGTGCCTGGATGGAGGTAAGGGTGCTCCTGGCACTGGGATTTCTCTCTGAAGCTGAGGAGGGTACCAGCACCACACCAATATGTACATGAGGGGCTCTGGGGGGCACTGACTAAATGTGGTCCTCTGGAAGAAGGGAATGTTTGCTAGGGTGGGCATTCAGAACCAGCAAGGCACATGGAGACCCAGGCAGTCAGGGTCATGGGAGGCCTGGGGTCTGCAGACCTGGAAGCTTGAAGGTGGGCAGCTCAGAACCACAGAGAGCAGTGCCATTGTTGTGGTCACCTTTGTGTTGCTGGGACAAAGCACCTGACCAAAAGCAGCTGGTGGGAGGAAAGTTGTTTATTTTGGATTCCAGTCTTGAAGGAAAGCTTCATGATGACAGAGGACAGCATGACATGAGCAGAGGCTGGACATCACCTCTGCCACAGCAGGTGGAAAAGAGCAGCAAGGGGAGAAAGAGTGAGCTGAACTCTGGCAAGGAACAGCTGGCTATGACACCCTAAGCCAGCTTCCAACAACACACCTCCTCCAGCATGGCTCCACCTCCCAAATCGCCATCAGCTGAGCATCAAGCAATCAGAACACATGAGTTGCTGGGGCACAGCTATCCTTGCCAAGCAAGGCCGCAGAGGGCTCCCCCTCCCATTCTGACAGGAGCTTGCTCACAGCAGTGGGAAGCACAGAGACAAAGCAGACAGGACATGCTGTAATCCCCCAGGGCCTGTCCCCAAACTCCAGCTTGCACTTAGGTCAAAAGAACCCTGGCATCTGGGACTGGTAGTAGGACTGAACAAACACAGGACTGCGGGTCAGAAGGAGAGGGTTACCTCTTCTCCCTCAGAGAGGCCGAGACAAATTTGGCTGGGCACCTAGACATGACCCACACAAAGACACTTTACCTGATTGCCAGTCTCCTCGTCCGTAGAGTGAAGCCACCAGCCCGCCACGATGTGGGGTGATATCTGATCACACTGCACTGGCTGGGGCTCACTGTTGTTCTCAGCGCCCTCTGGCAGTGTCACCAAGACTCTTTCACTTCTCTCCTGACAGTGTTCCGTCTCCTGTGGGGATGGCATCCAGCGCCGACACAACACCTGCCTTGGACCCCAAGCCCAGGCACCTGTGCCAGCCTACTTCTGCCAGCACCTGCCCAAGCCAGTGACTGTGCGGAGCTGCTGGGCTGGACCCTGTGCAAGCCAGGGGACACTCATCCTGGCACTGCACAAGGAAACCACTGCTCCCAGCCAGACCCCGGCTGCTATTGCTGGGGTTTCTCTGGAGTGGCCCCTGACCAGGGCTCACCCCCTCTCCCCAGCCTCCCAGCCTCTAGGACCCCAGGAAAACCTGGCAGAGTCTGGTTAGCGTCCTTCCTGCTCTCTGCTGGGGAGACTGGTCACGGGAGGGGAGACAAAGGCATCTCCACCTGGGACAAACACTTACACCCTGGGCCATGTGTCACTGGGCTCAGGGCCTCTTTCCTATCTGAAAAAAGGAAACCACACTTTTACTACTGTCCCCATGAAGTAATCTGAAGGTTGCAGACTCAGGATCACAAGTCCATGTGGCCCAAAGCCCAAACACCTCATTGCTTCCTTTCTTTGTGGCATTTAGAAGTGGCTTTGTGCCTTAAATAGTGACTGGCACACTGACCCATGTAATCCCCTCCCCAACCTGAGGAGGCTTCCAACAGGATTCCCCTATTCCAGTCTGCCAGCCCTGCCCTACTCTGGTCACCTTGCTTCCCTAACTCCTCAACAGGTACCTGTGGAAGACAGTACCTGGAGCCCGCAGGAATCATTGACATGCGAGGCAGGGGACGGGCAGATTGTGCAGTGGCCATCGGGCGGCCCCTGAGTGAGGTGGTGACCCTCCAGGTCCTTGAGAGTTCCCTCAACTGCAGTGCAGGTACGTCCAGGACTAAATGACAACAGGGACCCTTCTAGGCACCAGCACAACTCTGGCTGTCTTGTGACTGGGATGTAGGGATCTCTGTTTCACAGATGAAGAACGCTGGGGAGGAAAACTTTGGTAATGTATCCTCTACTTAGAAGCACATATCCCGTAAGGAGGAGAATGGTAACGTGCTCTCCTCTACATATCCACTGGGGGCGAGAATAGGGCTTCAGCTTAGCTCAGCCTACTCAAGAGCCCCTGCTGCTGACCCAGAGTTGGGGTGGTGGGCCTTCATCACCCTGTCCCTTCCTAGGGGAACACTTGCTGCTTTGGGACCGGCTCACGTGGAGGAAGACATGCTGGAAGCTGTCTGGCATGACTTTCAACCCTAAAACTAACACGCTGGTGGTGAAGCAGCGCCTTGTGTGGCCAGGGGGAGGAGTGGTGCTGAGGTATGGGAGCCGGCCAGCACCAGGAACCTTCTACAGAGGTATGGCCAGGTGTCCAGGCCACCTTCCCATTGGTGGCTGCCCCTGTGCTGCTGGGGACAGGGTAGTTCCAACAGGATAGTGGTTAGGGCATGAGGAAGCTAGTTAAGATGGAAGGAAATGGGGCTGGAGGGATGGCTTAGCAGTTAAGGCACTTGCCTGCAAAGTCAAAGGACCTTCGTTCGATTCTCCAGAATCCACATAAGCCAGATGCACAAGGTGGCGCATGCGTCTGGAGTTCATTTGCAGTGGTTGGAGGCCCTGGTGTGCCCATTCTCTCTCTCTCTGCCTCTTTCTCTCAAATAAATAAATACAAAAGAAAACTATAAAAAAATCACCTTTAAAAAAAAGATGGAAGGAAATGGGAAATGGCTTTCTGCACACATGTGGATCCCGTACATGGTCCATGCCCTTATCCTGTCCCTCAAGCCACTGTCCCATGCTCTTATGCCTGGTATTCAGCTCTTTCAAGATCCTTGTGCCATCTTTCCCTCAGCCCTTTTCCTGTGCACTGGTGAGTTGTGTGAATGCTTGTACCCACATGGTAACATGTCTACACTAGGGGCTGGAGGATGGGCTCAAAGGCACTTGCTTGCAAAGCCTGCAAGCCTGGTTTCAATCCTCAGCCACTCATGTGGTGTTTGTTTGCAGCAGCAAGAGACCCTGGTATGTTTGCACGTGTGTGGGGGGGGTGTGTGCGTGCACACACATAAATAAAATTGGGGCTGAGGAGATGGCTCAGTGGTTAAAGTGCTTGCTTGTAAAGCCAGCTGGCCTGGGTTCAATTCCCCAGCAACCATGTAAAGCTGAATACAAAAAGTGGCACATGTGTCTGGTGTCAAGTGACTCTGGGGCATCCATACATGCACACAGATAGGCAAATAAATGGTTTTGAAAAATATTCTAATTTTTAAAATAATTTTTATTTTTATTTATTTATTGGAGAGAGAGAGAGACAGAGAGAGAGAATATGGGCGTGCCAGGGCCTCCAGCCACTGCCAACAGACTCCAGATGCATGTGCCACCTTCTGCATCTGGCTTATGTGGGCCCTGGGGAATCAAACCTGGGTCCTTTGGCTTTGCAGGAAAATGCCTTAACCACTAAGCCATTCCTCTAGCCCTGAGAAAGCTTCTTACACCATAAATCCCACAGACCGAGGAGGTCATCCCAGAGACCTTTGCCTTGTCTAAAGCCCAAACAGTTTGAGAGCTTTCCTGGTCACCTCAGGAGTTTGATGTCTCTCAGTGGTCTCAGGCAGTTCCCCTTGGAAGTTCCAGAGGATTTTGGGTAGTCCCAGGCTTCATGGAAGAGTGGTACCTCAGGGGTGTAGCCTCTCTGGAGGTTTAACATAATGTCTCCCTGGCAGCACCCATGGCCTGCAGAGAACTGTGCTGGTGACCAAGAGCACAGATGCTGTGGAGTCTTGCTGAGGAGCCCACTGGCTTTGTTCTCATTAGTTCTCACTCCCTTCTCATCCTCCCTGCACACTGTGGGCACCTGCCTTACGGGAGGCTCAGACCGTACAGACAAATGGGGCTTGTGTGGGCCCCTGGTAACAGCAATGGAAGGCATTGTTGGAGCCCATCTTTTTTTTTTTTTTTTTAATGCATCATGCTTTTAAAAAATATATTTTTTATTTATTTGAGAGAGAGAAAGAGGCAGAAAGAACGAGAGAGACAGAGAGAGAGAGAGAGAGAGAATGGGCACACACCAGGGTCTTCAGCCACTGCAAACGAACTCCAGATGCATGCACCCCCTTGTGCATCTGGCTTACGTGGGTCCTGGAGAGTCGAACCGGGATCCTCTAGCTTTGCAGGCAAACACCTTAACCACTAAGCCATCTCTTCAGTCCCTGTTAGAGTCATTGAGGGTTTTTTCCCTATTTTTAAGTTTTGTTGAAATTGTATGTGAATAAGAAATTGGAAATGCAGCCACATGAAAGAACCAAACAAATTTTGTACAAGTTCAGTTTTTAAAGTATTCTTGTAGCCCAAGTTTATTGAGTCCTCCAAAAATGGCTCATACCAAGGAGGGAACTGCTGCTTGAAGCCTGTAGGTCTTCCCTTAAAGTCTCTACCAGGAAATGGTGGAGGTGAAGGTTCCTCTTCCACCTGGGAACTCTAATCTTCTTCTCTTCCTCTTCTTCCTCCTCTTCCTCCTCCTTCTTCTTTTTTTGGAGAGAGACAGAGAGAGAGAGAGAGAAAGAGAGAGAGAGAGAGAGAGAGAAAGGGAGAGGGAGACAGAGAATGGGCGCGCCAGCAATCTCTCAGCTGCTGTGAACGAACTCCAGATGCGTGCTCCCCCTTGTGGGCAAGTGCAACATTGTGCCCTTACGTCACTTTGCATCTGGCTAAACGTGGGACCTGGAGATTGGAACCGGAGTTCTTTAGGCTTAGCAGGCAGGCGCCTAAACCGCTAAGCCATCTCTCCAGCCAGGGAACTCTAATCTTTACCATACTGGCCCCCTTCAGCTGTGCCATGCCTAGGTGTCAGCAGTCTCTTTGGGCTCCTGTGTCCCTGAGGTGGCCCACAGCCAGACTGTTCACCTGCTGTCTCCTGCAGAATGTGACAGGCAGCTTTTTGGACCTCGAGGTGAAATTGTGAGCCCCTCACTGAGCCCAGACAAGAAGAATGCAGAGCGCTGCCGGGTCTTCATCAGTGTGGCCCCGCAGGCTCGCATTGCTATCCAGGCCTTGGCCATAGACATGGGCACAGCAACCAAGGGAACCAATGCCAGCTATGTCTCGGTAAGGCCCCCTGAATTAAAACAGATGGGCTGACCTTTGCTATGATCCTGGATTCTTAAGGGATGAGGGTGGGGGTGCTGGGTTTAGATGACCCTTTTAGTTTACTTCCGACCAAAAACTTCAAAGTCATTTGAAAGAATGAAAAGGAGAAATTCCAACCCTTCTTCACCCACAAATATTTATTGTGCTACCTAATAGGAAGTAGAAAGACCTTTGGGGTAGACTGCCAGGTAACCCATGATAAAAATGTGTGTGTGTGTTTCAAGTTAGGGTCTCCCTCTAGCCCAGGCTGACCTGGAACTAGGTCTGTAGTCTCAGGCTGGCCTCGAACTCACAGTGATCCTCCCACCTCTGCCTCCTGAGTGCTGTGATTAAAGATGTGCACCACCATGCCTGGCAGAAGCATATATATATATATATATATATTTTTGGTTTTGCAAGGTAGGGTCTCACTCTGGTCCCGGCTGACCTGTAATTAACTATGTAGTCTCAGGGTGGCCTCGAACTCTTGGCGATCCTCCTACCTCTGCCTCCCGAGTGCTGGGATTAAAGGCGTGCGCCACCATGCCCGGCTGAGAAGCATATTTTATTTTATTTTATTTTATTTATTTATTTATTTTTGGTTTTTGCAAGGCAGGGTCTCACTCTGGTCCAGGCTGACCTGGAATTAACTATGTAGTCTCAGGGTGGCCTCGAACTCTCGGCGATTCTCCTACCTCTGCCTCCCGAGTGCTGGGATTAAAGGCGTGTGCCACCACGCCCGGCTGAGAAGCATATTTTAAAAACATTATTTATTTATTTATTTGAGAGAGAGAAAGAGAGAGAATGGGTGCGCTAGGGCCTCCAGCCACTGCAAACAAACTCTAGACACATGCACCCCCTTGTGCACCTGGCTAACGTGGGTCCTGGAAAATCGAACCGGGATCCTTTGGCTTTGTAGGCGAATGCCTTAACCACTAAGCCATCTCTCCAGCCCCAGAAACGTATTTTTTAAACCTAATATTCTTTGCAGAAGAGCACAGTTTGTATTGAGGGTTTGTGCGCCCTGCAAGGCATCAGCTCACCCAGAGGAGGCAGCCTGGTCTCTGAGTCAGGCTTAGGCCAGGTCAGTTCCTAGCTCTGGCACCTGGCTATGAGTCCTGGGGGAATAGTATAACATCTCTGAGCCTGTTTCCTGGTTAAACAAGAATGCCTTCCATTAATCTTATGAGGGTTAAGTGTGATTCTAAGTGAATGATATATCCAGGCATCTATAAATTGTGGCTTACTAGCAACTCCTAACCCACCCTTCTGGCTACTCTCTTCTCCCCAGATCCGTGACATCCACAGCCTGAGGGCCACAACATTTCACGGGCAGCAGGCACTCTACTGGGTATCAGGGGGCAGCGAGGCAGAGATGGAGTTTAGCCAGGGCTTCCTGGAGGCACATGCCAGCCTACAGGGCCGGTACTGGACCCTCCCATCCAAGAGGCTGGAAGAGGACAGCAGCGTGGCCCTGCCCTAGCTTTCTTTCCAAGCACTGGAAGGAAGGGAAGCAACTCGTCGGTGAAGTGGCCAGCCCAGGAGGGTGGAACTGCAGTCTTCCAACTTCTGCCCATCTTAGGGAATCTGTAGGGTCCTTTCCCATGTGCAAAAGGCTGGGTGATGGGAGGTGGAGACTCTGGAAAGTCATCCTTAGTCCCTCATATAAGTTCCTCAATAAAGGTCAAGGGAAGCTCTGTTGGTGTTTTCCTTCCATAACCTGTCTCAACCTAGTTGTTTTTTTTTTTCCTGATGTTATTTATTTATTTACTTATTTGAGAGAGAGAGGCAGATAGAGAGAGAGAGAATGGGCACTCCAGGGCCTCTAGCCACTGCAGATGAACTCCAAATGCATGCACCACCTTGTGCATCTGGCTTATGTGGGTACTGGGGAGTTGAACCTGGGTCCTCAGGTTTCCCAGACAAACGCTTTAACTGTTAAGCAATCTCTCCAGCCCTCTAGTTTTTTTTTTTTAATCTTTATTCTCAAGGAGAGAGAGAGAGAGAGAGAGAGAGAGAGAGAGAGAGAGAGACAGAGAGAGAAGAGAATGGGCCCACCAGGGCCTCCAGCCACTGGAAACAAACTCGATGCATGCACCACTGTGCATCTGGCTTTATGTGGGTACTGGGGAATTGAACCAGGATCGTTAGGTTTTGCTTCGAGCACTTTAACCACTGAGCCATCTCTCCAGTCCTAGTTGTTTTGTTTAGTTTTCTCTTTTTTAATCTTTATCTGCAAGTAAAGAGAGGGAGAGAAAGAATGGGTGCACCAGAGCCTCTTGCCACTGTAAACGAACTCCAGATGCATGTGCCACTTTGTGTATCTGGCTTTATTTGGGCTCTGGGGAATTGAACCCCTGGCCAGCAGGGTTTGCAATCAAGCGCCTTTAACCGCTGAGCCATGAAAATACCTTTCTGCAAAGCGAGGATTTCCTGGTCTGGGCAAGTCACCTCTAGATAGCCACCTTCTTCCTATCCTGGGAGGAGGAAAGGTGAGCACGCTAAATTGAACACTGAGGCTAGCGCACCTGCCAACTTTTGCGAAGCCCCACCCCTGTGAGGGAGGGCGACCCAGGTCCAGGCCCCGCCCCTATTCTAATATATCCCAGTCCTCGGGCTACCTCACTCATACGCCCCGTCCTTATGCTAATGAGCACCAATCACCAGCCCCGGGCTACTCGCCGGAGGGCCCGCCCCCTATGCTAATTACACGTCTCCCACAAGGCAGCGCGCGGGCGGACGCGTCCCTTTGTGCGCGCTGGGGGTAACGCCGACAGTGGTTCCCCGGCAGCATGAGCAGCTCGGGCGGGACGGGCGCGCCCGCGGGTTCCGCGCCTGCGGCGCAGGAGGAAGGCATGACGTGGTGGTACCGCTGGCTGTGCCGCCTGTCGGGAGTCCTGGGAGCCGTCTGTGAGTACCGCGGGGTTGCCATGGTTCCCGATCCCAGGCCCTGGACTCCGAGGCCCAGGGCCGGGCTGCTCATTCCAGGAAGGAGCAGACGGGTCTAGGGAGACGGCTCAGTGATTAAAGTGCTTGCCACGCAAGCATGAGGACCTGCGTCCAAAGCTCCAGTCCCCAGCGTGGTGGTGCACGCCTGTAATCCTAGAACTGGGGAGGTCGAGACACAAGCTAGCTAGTCTAGTCCTATCAGTGAGCTTTGGGGTTCCCTGAGAGACCCTGGCTCAAAATAATAATAATAATAATAATAATAATAATAATAATAATAATAATAATTAATAATAATAATAATAATAATAATGGTGGTGATGATGATGATGTGGAGAGTGTCTGAGAAAGACCTCCAGGAAGGAGAAACCCTCTCAACAGTCCTTGTCCTGTCCTGGGCTTGATGATGCTCACCTGGGCACGAATGGCCAAGTTCCTAACCTTTGGGCAAAGCTTGCTCATAAGCCAGGTGGGGACAGGTCTGGCCCAACTCCTGTCAGGAAGCCCTTGGCTGGGAAGTTTTCTGAGGGTTAGGAGATGTCAGGTACCCCTGACATTGTCTGGGCAGTGAGTCCTCGCTGTCCACTAACACCCCAGGGCTTTCTTTTTCCTGCTTTCTCGCTTTTCACGGGCCCTTCCTCCCCTCCATAGTAGCCCCAGGCTCACACCTCCTGACCTCATCAGGTTCCCAGGGAAGCAAGCTCTCCTGGCTCAAGCCCCCCAAAAAAGGACAAAAGAAGAAGGCAGATCCAGTTGCTGACCTTCCAAATACAAGTCCATTCAGTGGTGTTTGTTCCCTGCCTGTCTGCCTCTAACACTGAGAATTCTTGGAGCCCCAGGGCAGTTGCTCAACTTGGCAAGGGAGGGTCTCAGCCAGGTAAGGTTGGGGGATTCCATTGTCTACCTGCGGGGCTGGAACCAGGGCACATAAACCCATCTGCTGTCCTGCCAGAAGGAACCCCCTCTATCCAGGTGATCCAGCTGGAATTTCAGGGTTACGTGTGGGCGGCCTTGTCCGAGTACCCTGTCGGGCTGCTCTGGTGAGACAGCTTCTCTACTCAGGAGAATCTGGTGGGGTTAAGGTCAAGCCCTGTCAAGTACAGTTGGTGTTTCCAGTTGCTGAGCGATGACAGGGGTCAGGGGTGGAGCAAAAAAGGGCTTGACCTACAGCCTGCCACCCTGTCTCCATCTTGATCATTGACCCTGCTGACTCCCAGGTTGACCTTGTAGTCCCATCCAGTTCTGAGCTTCTTGAAGTGGGTGCCCGTCTGACCACTCCAGGAGGCCTCAGCACCTCCTGCCGTGTTGGGCCTCCAGAGGAGACTCTGGCACTGCCCTGAATTGTCCCCTGCATCTGCAGATTTGGGGAACTTCAGTATCTGAGTACCAAAGGTACTGTGTGCCACAGGGTGGAAGGCAAAAGTGGGGTGCTTTAGAAATATAATGGGAGGGGGCGCTAGAGAGATGGCCCAGCAGTAAGGCATTAGCGACCCGGGTTTGATTCCCCAGTACCCTCCTAAAGCCAGATGCACAAAGAGGTGCATGCATTTGGAGTTCATTTGCAGTGGCTGGAAGCCCTGGCACACCCATTGTCTGTCTTCTCTCTATCTCTCTCTCTGTTTGCAAATAAATAAAAAAGAAAGAAATATAATAAAGATTCTGACAAGGACTGTGACCTGGGGGCAAGGTTGCCTTGTCTTGGAGTAAGGAGCCTTGGAGACATTTAAAAAAAAATTATTTATTTATTTATTTAAAACTCCAGATGTGTGTACCCCCTTGTGCATCTGGCTAACATGGATACTGGAGAGTTGAACTGGGATCCTATGGCTTTGCAGGCAAATGCCTTAACTGCTAAGCCATCTCTCCAGCCCCTTGGAGACATTTATTTTGGGTCCCAAGGCCATCTGGAGGCAATAGCTAGGAAGAAGAGAGGATTGCATGGTGGCATCCTGTCACACGGAAGACGTGGGCATTAGTGGCCCTTAGTGAGCCCTTGGTTGTTAAAGGACTCCTGGCTGGAACCTGCTTGTCTGGGTTGCGGCCTGGTTGGCTTTGCAGGTCAGTGTCGGTGGAGTGCTATAGGTGGAATGCCCACACTGTGGAGAGTACAGGCACCTCGGGTAAGACCAGACCCCCTGCCATACATGGGCAGAAGGCAAACAGTGCCCCATGGCTGTGACCCCTGGAGCTTTGCTACCTGCATTATAGCCAAGGACAAGTGCCACCTGGAGTCCTTCATTTTAGGTGAGACCATGTGGGTCATACCATCCACTTTCCTCCTCCATCACCTGCATAGAGTTACACTGGAATGTGGAAACAGCAGAATTCCAGGCTGAGTGGAGGGATCAGGTGCCGAGGAGCTGCTGCAAGTTTAATGAGCTAGTTGCTAACTGCAGCCTCAGCGGGCCAACACCCTACCCCATGTTGGTGACAGACAGCTTAATATCCAGCCCAGCAGGCCAGCTCCCAGAGTTCCTGGTCAGAGAGTTCCTGGTGAAGCTGGCTGCAGGCTGTGGGTGGAAGAATGGATGGGTGTGGCAAACTCCACCTCTGAGGTGCAGTGTGGGGGTGGAGAGCATCAAGCTCCACATTGGGGCATCAGAGAAGCCCCATTCTGGGGTAGAAGAGGGTACACTGTCCTTGCTGTTCTAGCAACATGACATGACCTGACCATGTACAGGAGGGAAAATGGGCATAGAAAAAGGAATATGCGCAGGGTCACTCTACTGGTGTTTAAGAAGTGGAACTGTTGCATAGGCCTTACCTGATGTCTGTCTGTGTTCCTTGAGAGGCACCCCGTCCTAACCAGGCCATAGCAGGAGTGCAATCCCGTCATGGGAGGCTGAGGCAGCAGGATTGTGAGCTTGAGGTCAGCCTGTGCTACAGAGTGAGACCCTATCAAAAAAGGGGGTGTGGGGAGATGGCACTCACATAAAAGCCAAGTAGGTAGAGCTGCCCACCTGTAATTCCAGCTCTAGGGAGGCAGGATCCAAGCTGGCTAGCTAGACTAGCCTCATCTCAGGTTCAGCAAGAGACTGCCTCAGTAAACAAAGTGGAAAACAATCATGGCGTCCAGTGTCAACCTCTGTTCTCTACACACACGTGTGAGCATGAATGCACACACAAAACAAAAAAGCAGCAATTAGAAAACAAAATTGAGCCGGGCGTGGTGGTGCATGCCTTTAATTCCAGCACTTGGGAGGTAGAGGTAGGAGGATTGCCGTAAGTTCAAGGCCACCCTGAGATTACATGGCAAATTCCAGGTCAGCCTGGGTTAGGGTGAGACCCAAACTTGGGGGAACCCCCCAAAAAGTTGAGGGCTGTAGAGGGCTTAGCAGTTAAGGCGCTTGCTTGTGAAGCCTAAGGACTCATGTTCGACTCTCCAGGTCCCACGTAAGCCAGACACAGAGTGATGTAAGCACGCAAGGTTGCACATGCATTCAGGTGGCACATACAATCTGGAATTCAATTGCAATGGCTAGAAGCCCTGATGTACCAATTCTCTCTCATTAAAAAAAAAAACCCGGCATGGTGATGCACACCTTTAATCCCAGCACTTGGGTGGCAGAGGTAGGAGGATCGCCATGAGTTTGAGGCCAGCCTGAGACTACTTAGTGGATTCCAGGTCAGCCTGGGCCAGAGTGAGACCCAACCTCGAAAAACCAAAAAAAAAAAAAAAAAAAGCAAAAACCAAATTGAGGGCTGGAGAGATTGTTCAGTGGTTAAAGGCACTTGCTTGCAAAGCCTGATTGCCCAGGTTTGATTCCCAGTACCATGTAAAGCCAGATGCACAGAGTGGCTCATGTATCTGGTGTATGTTTGTAGTGGCAAAAGGCCTTGGTGTGCTCAGTTATTCTCTTTCCTTGCAAATAAATAATAAAAGTGTTTTTTTTTTTTTAAATTGAAAATCCAAGCTGGGCGTGGTGGTGCACACCTTTAATCCCAGTACTGTGGAGGCAAAGGTAGGAGAATTGTGAGTTCAAGGCCACCCTGAGACCAAATAGTTAATTCCAGGTCAGCCTGAGCCAGAGTGAGACCCTATCTCAAAAAAACAAAAAACAAAAAAACAAAAAACAAAAAATGAAAAGCTAAATCAGAGGACTTCTTGTGTAGTTAGGTCCCTGTGAATGGTGACAGGTGTCCCTTACTGAGAGCTCAATGAATGCAGAGCACTGGCCTGACCCCTTGAGAGGCAGTCCTAATCACCCTGTGAGATGGGTGTTGACACAGTTGGGATCCAAGGGCTGGCCCATCGAGCCCCAGGATGGAAGGAGTGATGTCCCCACAGTCCCCTGACACAAGAATGACCAGCTTTGCAGTCCCGAGACAGGCTTGTTGAGGGGTGAGGTGCACTCACCTGTCCCAACCTCATTCTCACCTGTGTCAGATGATGGGCGGTTGCTGTGAAAAGACCCCGGGCTGAGCATCTGGAGGGATCCTCGTACCTTCCCGTCTTCTCCTCGGGCAGCCTTCCACAGGCTCTGTGTTCTCTGCTAACTCCCTCATGTCTCTTCCTTCCCAGCATGCGCTATCTCGGGCCTCTTCAACTGTATCACCATCTACCCTCTGAACATTGCGGCCGGCGTGTGGATGATGTGAGTAGCTGGGGTTGTCCTACCATGCTGGGGTTGGGGCCTGTGGACTTCTGGCTGTGGTGCAAGTCTCCTCCTCCTGGTTTCAAATGAGGGGCCAGGCCCAAGGGTAAGCACTCACCTGGGCCTCTGTTGGGTACAGGATGGCAAACACACTCCATTCCTGAGCATGCATTGAGTCAGATATTACAGATTCCTTTTCTACTATGATGGGCCCTTCCCTCCTGGAGCTCCAGAGCCATGGTGTAGAAGGTCCACCACCATCAAGGTCTCTGTTGCAGTCAGGTTCGCATTGCTGGCAGAAATCACCTGACCAAGAGCAGCTTTTAGGGGAGAAAAAAGGTTTATTTTGGCTTACAAGTTCAAGGGGAAGCTCCATGATGGCAGGGGGAAAAATGGTATGAGCAGAGAGTGGACATCACTTCCTGGCCAGTATCAGATGGACAACAGCAACAGGAGAGAGTGCCAAACACTGGCAAGGGGAAACTAACTATAATTCCCATAAGTCCACCCCCCAAAATACACTGCCTCCAGGAGGCGTTAATTCCTAAATCTCTGTCAGCTGGGAACCTAGCATTCAGAACACCTAAGTTTATGGGGGACCCCTGAATCAAGCCACCACAATGACCAAGAACAGAGTTGGGGGTTCATATTGTGAGAAGGCAGTTGCTCCAAGGTGGTAAGCAGGGCCAGAGTTGGGAGAGGCAAATACAGGTGGGGCAGGAACTGGTGACTTCAGACATCCTCAGGTGAGCTCACTGCCACCTCCAACCAGGGCAGCCAGATCCCAGAGAAAGAGGAGGCAGTGTGAGGACTGGCTGCATACTTCTGACCATGTGTGGCTCACTCAGGACACACGGGAAATCCTGTGCACCAGTCCTTTGTGAGCATACAAGGACTGAGGGGGGGGAAGGATGCAGGGCTTACCCTTAGAGCCTTGCAGTGGTGGGCACAGAGGCCGTGGAATGGAGGGGAGCAGGAATGGAGGGGGAGGCCTGTGCCTGGCTCCAAGGGGTAGGGGTTGAGGACTGGTGAGGCTGTGGAAGGGTTGACCAAGCAGTGAACTGACATCGAGAGCATGGGCGTGGGAGAGGCTGGACAGTAGTCAAGAAGTAGAAGTGCCTGGGGCTGGAGAGATGGCTTAGCTGTTATGGTGCTTGCCTGCAAAGCCTAAGGACCCAGGTTTGAGTCCCCAGTACCCACGTAAGCCAGATGTGTCTGGAGTTCATTTGCAGTGGCTAGAGGCTCTGGTGTGCCCATTCTCTCTCTCTATCTGCTTTCTCTCTCACTAATAAATAAATAAAATATATTTTTAAAAAGAGTTACAAGCACCTGTGTCTATTAATCAGGCCATCAAAGAAACTTTCCCCCTGGTGTGGGGCCTGGCAGGGGCACAGTGTCTGCTCATGACTGTTTGCTACACATAGAGTGAAGGTCATCAACTCCAGTGGTTTAGCTGTTCCCACTGTCTGAGCTGGGACCGAAGGCTGCCCACTGCCTTTCATTTGCCTGGCCTGCATATTCCTAGGCCCCCTTCCCTGGCCAGTCGTCAATAACAGAGTAGCTTGATCCGCCCTGGCACTTCATTCTCTCTTTCTGGGGGCAGCCTCCCTGTGATGGCAGTGCTAGTGACCGTGCTTGTGATAGTACCAGCAGATGGCTGCCAAGCACTCTGCACGGTTGAGCTTTTTGCTGGCTCACAACAATGCTTTGATGAGGTACCCTAGTCCTCTCTTTCACAGCTGAGGATAAGGGACCAGATACCAGGCTCTTCCCTTTGGGATGCTCAGTTCTGGCTCAGGGTGAAATGCTTAGCCGAAGCTGAAGGCTGAAGCAGAAGTGCTTACTGTGATGCATGTGGGAGGGTGACATTCCTCAAGGCCCTGACACTGGGCTGGTTGCAGTCCCAGATTATCACCTGTCACTCTCCTCTTCATCTTCACCCCTGCAGCATGAACGCCTTCATCCTGTTGCTGTGTGAGGCACCCTTCTGCTGTCAGTTCGTGGAGTTTGCAAACACAGTGGCTGAAAGGGTGGACCGGCTACGCTCCTGGCAGAAGGCTGTCTTCTACTGTGGGTGAGGGGCAGCTGCTGGGCAGGGCCTGTGGCATGGTTCCCCCAAACTCTGCTGATCAAAGAACCCAAAGGGCAGGCGTTGGCAAGGGTGGGCCAGATGGGGGCAGACAGATGCATTTGATACACAGACTTCCTTTTTTTTTTTTGAGGTAGGGTCTCACTCTAGCTCAGGCTGACCAGGAATTCACTATGTAGTCTCAGGGTGGCCTCAAACTCATGGTGATCCTCCTACCTCTGCCTCCCAAGTGCTGGGATTAAAGGCATGCGCCACCACGCCTGGCTGACTTCCATTTTTTTAAAAAAAATTTATTTATTTGAGAGAAAGAGACAGAGAGAGAGGGAGAGAATGGGCACGCCAGGACCTCCAGCCACTGCAAATGAACTCCAGACACATGTGCCACCATGTGCAACTGGCTGGTGTGGGTACTGGGGAGTCAAACCTGGGTCCTTAGGCTTCACAGGCAAGCACCTTAACCACTAAGCCATCTCTCCAGCTCAACATTTCAGTTTGAGAGCTTTGGGCAGAGTGACTGGCCCATCCGATGGTAGCTGCTAGGAGCTGGAGATGTAGCTCAGTGGTGGAAGGCTTACTTGGCATGTAGCAAGCCCTGGGTTCAATCCCCAGCACGGCATAAACTGAGTGTGGGGGTGCACACCTGTAATCCTAGCTATCTGGTGATAGAGGCAGAGAAATCAGAAGCTCTGAGGTCATCCTTGGCTGCATAGGGAGTTCCAGGTCATCCTGGGAGACATGAGACTGTGTCTCAAAAACAAAAGAATAGGCTGGGCGTGGTGGTTCACATCTTTAATCCCAGCTCTCGGGAGGCAGAGGTAGGAGGATTGCTGTGAGTTCAAGGCCACCCTGAGACTACATAGTGAATTCCAGGTCAGCCTGAGCTAGAGTGAGACCCTACCTTGAAAAAAAAAAAAAAAAAAAAAAAAAAAAAAAAAAAAAGGAAGAATGGGACCTAGCAGTTTTGCATCTGGGAGCTTAGACTGCAGCTGCAACCTCACAAGATTCAAGGACATGTGAACCCTGCAACAGTTAGTGCAGTGGAGGGACAGCGATGCAACCAGAGCTTTGCTCCTTCAGTTGGGAGTTGCCAGATGGCTTGGATGGGATCAGCATGTCACTCTGCAGCTTTGCAGAGGAGTGTGACCAACCTAGAAGTCCTGACATGAAGGCAAAAACACACAGGAGGCAGAGCAGAAAGCATTGTTGCCTTGTAAATATGTTCTTCTCTTCCTGTGCACAGAATCTCAAGACTCATCTACTTCCGGGATAGATTTAATACATGGAAACTTTTGCGTGGGGAATGGGGGGAGGGGCCTGGCAGGGCAGCTATAGTCACTGCTGTTATCAGATTATCTTTAAGATCAAGTCAGACCAAAGCCTGTCGGAGGCCTAGTGGTTTTGACAGAGTCCACAGAACACATGAGGCTCTCCAGTAGTCTTCTGCTGCATCTAAATCTCAAGGGGCTGGGCCTGGTGATGCACGCCTTTAATCCCAGCACTCGGGAGGCAGAGGTAGGAGGATCGCTGTGAGTTCAGGGCCACCCTGAGCCCACATAGTGAATTCCAGGTCAGCCTGGGCTAGAGTGAGACCCTACCTCGGAAAAAAAAAAATCTGGAGGTATTCCAGAGTGTCAGCACATAGCATCACCTCCCTCGGGTGTGTAAGGTTCGTGTCAGAATGCTCACAGTGACACACACTCATCAGAAATCATCTGGAAACTAGAAAATGGTTACTTCAAGCCCCACTGCCTTTTGGTATATTTCCTAAAGGCTAACTCCACACCTTGTTTTTTGTTTGTTTTGTTTCGTTTTTTTGAGGTATGGTCTTGCTCTAGCCCAGGCTGACCTGAAATTTACTGTGCAGTTTAAGCTTGTCTTTCAGACAGCAATTAACTATTATGGGTAAGTTTTTACCTGCCTTTTCCCCCACTTATTTTAATAATATCAACTGTTTAGTATTATCACAAAGACTTTTTGTTTGTTTGTTTTTTGTTTTCCAAGGTAGGGTCTCACTCTAGCCCAGGCTGACCTGGAATTCACTATGTAGTCTCAGGGTGACCTCAAACCTGGAATTCACTATGTAGTCTCAGGGTGACCTTAAACTCACGGCGATCCTCCTACATCTGCCTCCCAAGTGCTGGCATTAAAGGTGTGCGCTACCACGCCTGGCTCAAATCCCAGAGACTTTTAATGATAGGCATGCTGATTCAGCTGGACCTGTCGTCCTTTTCTTAATTTAGTAGCTGTGATGTTCATCCAAGGTGTGGCAACATCTGTCTGCCAAAACTTTGGTGTTTGTGACAATTTCCCTAGGAATATTTCCAAGCTAGGGTCGTTAAAAAGATCTTGCCTAGCCCAGCATGGTGGCATACACCTTTAATCACAGTACTCGGAGGTAGGAGGATCACCTTGAGTTTGAGGTTACCCTGAGACTACATAGTGAATTCCAGGTCAGCCTGGACTACAGTGAAACTCTACCTTGAAAAACAAAATAGGGCTGGAGAGATGGCTCAGCGGTTATAGTACTTGCCTACAAAGCCAAAGGACTCAGGTTTGATTCCCCAGGTTTGTAAGCCAGATGCACAAGGGGCACATGTGTCTGGTGTCCGTTTGCAGTGGCTAGACGCCCTGGCATGCCCATTCTGTCTCTCTTCTATCTCTCTCTCTCTCTGCTTGCAAATAAATTTTTTTGTTTGTTTGTTTTTCGAGGTAGGGTCTCACTCTGGCCTCACTCTGGCTCAGGCTGACCTGGAATTCACTATGTAGTCTCAGGGTGGCCTCAAACTCTCGGCAATCCTCCTACCTCTGCCTCCCAAGTGCTGGGATTAAAGGCATGCGCCACCACACCCGGCTACAAGTAAATTTTTAAAAAACTATATATATAAAAAGAAGTGCTGGAGAGATGGCTTAGCAGTTAAGGTGCATGCCTGTGAAGCCTAAGGACCCAGGATCAATTTTCCAGGTCCCACATAAGCCAGATGCACATGGTGGTACATGCATCTGGAGTTCATTTGCTGTGGCTAGAGGCCCTGGTGCACCCATTCTCACTCTCCTCTCTCCCTCTCTCTGTCTCTAATAAATAAATTAATTAATTAAAAAAGAAAAAGCAAACAAAAGATCTTGCTTTTAGGTGACTGACAAGATAAAGATAAATGTGTTTCATGTTTTGCAAAAAAAAAAAAAAAAAAAAAATCTTGTTTTCCAAAGCGGTCATCCTTTCCTTCTCTGTCCGGCTCTATGCCATTTTCACATTTGTGTTTGTATCTAAGATCTTCCCACATATTCTAACTGCATCTTCCCCCCCCCTTTTTTTTTTAAGAATGGGCTCAGGTGCTTGACTGCAAAGCCTAAGGACCCAGGTCTAATTTCCCAGTACCCACGTAAGCCAGCTCCATAAGGTGGCACATGTATCTGGAGTTCATTTACAGTGGCTAGAGACCCTGGTGCACCCATTCTCTTTCTCTCTCTCCTATATGCCTTTTTTCTTTCTTTCTCTCTATCTCCCAAATAAATAAAATTTTAATTTTTTTTGTTTATTTGTTTGCAAGCAGAGAGAAGGAGGGAAAGGGAGAGAGTAAGAATGGCCCCATAAGGACCTCTTGCCACTGTAAATGAACTCCAAGTGCATATACCACTTTGTGCATCTGGCTTTCTGTGGGTTCTAGGGAATTGAACTCAGACCTGCAGGCTTTGCAAGAAAGTGCCTTTAACTGTTGAGCCAGCTCTGAAACCCTATTTGTGTTGTCTTTTTTAGAAATTTTTCTGGTTTATTTTTCATACTATTAAGAGCCTTCTTGTTTGGGACTAGGAAACGGTCAGCAGTTAGGAACGCTTGTTGCTTAAGCATACAGGCCTCAGCTGAAGACAGCTAAGTTTGATTCCTCAGAACCCAGGTAAAAAGGTGTGCATGGCCATGCAAGTCTGTAACCCCAGAACTTGGTAGGGAATGGTGGGGGTGGAGACCAGAGGGTCATTGGAGCTCGCTGACAGAGGGAAATGAATGGCTAAGAGGACACTCAACACGTTCCTGTGACCTCTGCATGCACATGCCTGGCGCATGCACATCTGCACACTAGAGTGCATACACCACACATCACGCACCACACTGTATACATACTCTACACACACGAACCTTACTGTTTGACTAGCAGGCTATGTGTTTTCTATTATAAAGATTTCACACTCCTTTTTCCTACACATATTTTTCCTTCTTGTTTGCCTGTAATTAAATTTTTTTTTTTCATTTGCAATCAGAGAGAGAAAAAGAAATGGGTGCATGAAGGACTCTAGCCACTGCCAATGAGCTACAGATACATACACCATTATGTGCATCTGGCTTTACATGGTTACTGGGGAACTGAACCTGGATCGTTAGACTATGCAGGAAGCACCTTAACCGCTGAGCCAGCTCTCTAGCCCTGCCAGTAATTTTGATATTTTTCTTCCTGTGGGCTTTTTCTTTGTGCCATCTATTATTACTTATTATAGAAGCCCTCTACTTACCCTGGATTTCCATTCTGAAAAGCCTGTGGTGGGCAAAACATCAGGTTGAAAATGCAGCTAGGGGCTTGGCATGGTGGCGCACACCTTTTATCCCAGCACTTGGGAAGCAGAGGTAGGAGGATTGCCTATGATTTTGAGGCTAGCCTGGGGCTACAGAGTGAGTTCCAGGTCACAGTGAGACCTACCTTGGGGAAAAAAGAGGAAGAAAAGAAGATGCAATTAGTACCCTCACCTACCAAACAGCCCCACCTCATCTTACCATGCTCACGTGCTCAGAGCCCTCACTAGTGCTAGGTGGCATGGTGTGGTTTTACACAGCATAATGCTGTCCCGGGAAAGCTCAGAAGTCCAAATTCTAAGTACAGCTTCTACTGAGTACTCAGTGCTTTTGCACCATTCTAGAATAAAAAAATAACCCTCACCCAACCATTGAAGTCAAGGCTCATCTATACTTTGAAATTATTATTATTATTGGTTTTTCTAGGTAGGGTCTTGTTCTAGCTCAGGCTCACCTGCAATTCACTATGTAGTCTCATACTGAGATTAAAGGCATGTACCACCAGCTAATTTTTAAAAATTCTTTTATTTTGTTTGTTTATTTGAGAGAGAGAAGGGCAGATAGAGAGAAGTTTGGCATGCAGGGCCTCCAGCCGCTGCCTACACTACCTTGTGCATCTGGGTTATGTGGGTCCTTTGGCTCTGCAGGCAAGTGGCTTAACTGCTAAGCCATCTCTCCAGACCCTTGAAATGTTTTAATTACGGTGCAGTCTAGACTAGAAATCCAGGTGAATGCAGTTGGCCATGAGTGTCCTCCTCCTGCACAGTGCCTCCTCTCAGAAAGTGACAAGACTGAGAAATGAAAACTACCAGCTTTTTTTGGGGGGGGGCGGGGCATAGTTAGCCCAGGATTCACCCAATAATGGAAAAATCCTGCCAGGAACAAGAATGAGTTACAGGGATTTTATAAGGCAGGGTGGACCCTGCCAGCAGGTGGTGCCTGGCTGCAGTGGGGGAATGGCCCAAGCTGAGGCTTCGGAGTCCCACAGTGATCAGTGGGCCTTGGGGGTTTGATTTGGGAAACCTACTTGTTGAGGCCCAGATGGTTCAGTATATCACTATACACTATATCAAAATCCTCTGTTCAGTGGTCTAATGTTGCTGGCACTGTGCCCAGTAGTCATCAGGCCTCTGGGGTTTGATCTCACTTTATAGTGGGGCCGGAACCTTGGAGAAGCTAAGTGACTTGGTCACAGGGCTCCTACAGCTGGGCTCTCTGGGCACAGCTTATTTTTATGAACAGAGAGGGCACTGGCCTGGCTTGCTGCTGTTTAACCCTTTGTGGATCAAACTGTCACAAAGATCCAAGGAAGCTTTGGACTGCCCCCAGAAAAGACAGGATTTCAGGGGTGCTCTTGGCCTTTCTGGCTATCAACCTGGGTCCTGGTTGTTTTCCTGGACTCCTCCTTGCTCCATGTTGGATGAGAAGGGCCTGTTCTGGAAGCATGGTGGTGGTATGGGTGGGAGTGCCCCCTTGACCTCTGTTTCTCTCCTAGGATGGCCATCGTCCCCATCATCATGAGCCTGACCTTAACCACGCTGCTGGGCAACGCCATTGCCTTTGCCACTGGGGTGCTATATGGATTGTCTGCTCTGGGCAAAAAGTATGTCTGCAGCCCCAGCCTCAGGGTGGAGGACCCTTCTGCCCCTGGTCCCCCACCATCCCCCAGGGATGGTCCAAGTGGGGCCCTCTGTCCAGTGTGGGGCATAGTGGCAGCCAGTGACTCATCTGTGTTGTCAGGGACAGAAGCAAGGTTTCAGGTGATGGCTCTTGTCTAGCTCTGCTTCGTCCCATGGGGTGTGACACTGCCAGTTGTCACCTCCTGTCGAGCCACCCTGGGGATGTGTCCTCAATCCAGTTAGTGCCAGACAGACTGGGCCCACAGTGACAAGGCTTTTGTTCCCCCTGGCCATGGTTTGTGGGCAACCAGAAGGACTGGCAGGAGCTACCTATAGGTTGCACCTGATTTGCAGCCCACAGTATATGGGTGGCATGTTGGTGTGTTGGTGATGGCCAAGAGGGCTATGCCAGGGCTATAAACATGGGACACCCACTTGTTCTCTCCTCAGGGGCGATGCCATCTCCTATGCCCGTATCCAGCAGCAGAGGCAGCAGGCGGATGAGGAGAAGCTGGCTGAGACCCTGGAGGGGGAGCTATGAGGCAGGTTGGGGCTGGCAACCCTCCCTCCCAGCTACCGTGTGATTCTGTGTGAGCTCTGGAGGAGGCTGAGCAGCAGCTCTGAGAGCAGTCCCCCAAGTCCCCAAGCTTGGAGTCTTCCTGTGCCTGCCCTGTTCTCCAGATCTGATGAGCACAGAGCCTCTACCTGCTGGTGACCGCAGGACTTGGGCAGGACAGCAGATCTCGCTGCAGTGCTGTGCAGATGGCCCGGATTACCCCTCCCTGATCCTTTAAGGCCCGAGCATTGAGGAAAGGAAACACCCACCCTGGCTTTCCTGGAAGGTGGGGGTTCCCGATCCTGTCCCTTGCACCTATTATCAGGGTAGAGGATGGGCAGAGCAGTGTTTGGAGGCCAGTGGATGCTGCCCAGTCCTCTGGGAGCCCAAGATGCTCCTGGGCTATACATAGTGGTCTCTGGTCAGAAGAGCAGGCTTAGCAGAGGCTGGACGGCTGGGCAGCTGGGCAGCAGCATTTCCACCCCTGTTCCCTGAACAAAGTGCTTCAAGACACCCTGCTGCTCCACCTCCCACAGCTCCCTAGGTTTACCCCCACCCCTGGCTCAGGCTTCGGTGCTAAGGAAGTGGGGAGAGACACTCATGAGGTGGCCACCCATCCCTCTGGAATTGTCCTCCCTGTGTCAGCAATGACCAGCTCCTCATTAGCAGGGGCTGGGCATGAAAAACCTCAGGGATTCCTCCCAGCCTGCCCCAGGTTCTGCCCCTGGGAGGCTACTTGAAGGGCTGGGCAGAGCCACCATCCTCAGAGCTGGCTCCTGCTTCAGGTACAGGCCATGAGGAGCAAGCCTGCATGACAAGGGTACAGGGAGTGGCCCTCCTGGGCATGCCCCCATGGTCCTTCATTCTTCTTGTGAACTGCTATCTTTTCCTCTTGCCCTATGACCTTGACTCCAGCTGCTGACCATGAGATGGGTTTGGGGCCACCCATTAGGCCTTGGTCTGCTGATGTGGAAACTGCTCAACCCTGTCTCCCTCTTACCCCTGGCTGGGCCTGCTCCCAGAGCACAGGAATGGGAGCTTGCTCCATAGAACCCAGCCCTGGAGCAGACCTTGAGTCGGATTCCCAGGAGACCTTGGACCATCAATGGTTTTTAGCCAGGGGCAGTGGGCCTTCTGGTTGGGAATGGGGATACTTTGGACCCCACTCAGAGTTGCCCTGGCAACATACTTGTGGGCTCCAGGGTTAGCAGCAGTCACCCAGAGATAGTGTAGCTGGCTTGCCAGGGCATGTGCCTTCAGGGTTCCTCTGGGGCCATCTTTCTTGAGCCAGTGCTAGGCTCAAAGGGCTGTGTGTGTGTGTGTGTGTGTGTGTGTGTGTGTGTGTACACAGTGAATATGACCTACCTCCCAGGAGGAACAAGGGCCCTGCCTACCCCTCTCTGCTCACTTGTCCAGGCACAAGACTCTGGGATCACATTGGTCCAGGCCTCAGGCCCCTGGCAGAAGGGTCTTACTAGCTGCAGGCATGGAAAAGGGAGTTGTCTATGTGTCCAAGAGAATCAGGCCCCACCCAGAGCAGAAATCTGTTGGGTGCTAGTTGAGTGTGGGGTGAGCCAGAAAGGTGGAGGGGCTGGCCCTCAGATACAGGCCACAGTAGGGTGTTCACCTGTGCTGAGGTTCCCAGCAAGTCTGTGACAGGGTGGCTCTGGAGCCCATTATCGGCCTGCCTCCCAGCATGGGAACCATCCAGCCCAAGCCAGTTGGGCTGCTAGGCCTTGGTCCTGCCTGGGTCTGGTTCTGTGGCCCCCTTCACCTGCTCATTTGTTCTTTGATGGTTAATTTGCATTTTTGAGTAAAGCAACTCTGTAGTTAGTATGCCCTCTATGCCTGTCACCTTTTGTTTCTGGTGCCCCTAACAGTGGCAGGGAGGCCCCAGGAAAGGTCATTTGGTCCTGGCCTAACCTTCTCATAGGATTTCAGGCAAGAGAAGCGGCCTGCCCTTGGAGGGCAGGCTGGCAGTCAACCCCACAGTGGCTGCCTTTCCTTCTCTGCTTCCCCATGGATAAATCCAGACTACTCTGGTAGCCTTGCCACTGGGGAGAGGTTCCCCCTAGAGTAGATCCCACTCCTTCCTCTCTAGGGCTGTAAGCCCTACCTCTTTATTTTTATAAATAGTGAACAGTTTGGAGCTGTCCCGAGGCTGGGCTGGGGTAGGAGGAAGTGGCTGCATTGGGCCCTAGGCCCTGTCCTTTGGAAGTCTAAAACGTTCAAGGTGTCCAGACCCTTATTGAGTACAGGCCCCTGTTCTCTTCCTCACTCCAGTGATCAGAACAGGATGACACAGTGATGTCCTGTGCAGGGCCACTTTCCACTTCCAACCTGTTCTCTGTCCCTGACAGCCCACCATGAGTAGTGTCCCTTGCATGTGAGTGTGGAAACAGGCCTGAAGTCCCTCAGCAGAACTGTTTCTGGGGCTCAGGTCACCTGCTCCCCGTGAGTCTTGGCTGGCTGTGGTGTATGCAGCACCGCAGGCTGCCTGGCCTAAGGCAGAAGCACTTCAGGCTGCTCCTGTGTTCTGGCCGATGGCAGAGATACTTCTGTTCCTGGTCACAGTAGTGGCTTTGTGGCAAAGACCTGGCTGCTCTTCTGGGGACTCGGCCCCTCCCAGGAAGGCCTAATGCCAGGATCTCCTCCCAGTGTGGAAGAAGGCCTCAATCTGCTCCAGTGAGCGGCCCTTAGTTTCAGGCACACAGCAGCAAGTGAACAGCAGGCTCAGTAGGCAGATGGCCGCGAAGAAGAAGAAAGGCACCGGGAGTCCAAAGAGTCTCTGCAGTGGGGAGCAGGGAAGGGGTTGGTCACCAGGAAAAACTTAGCCACCCTCCCGGGACCTTCATGGGCCCAGCCAGTGGGGCTTTCAGCTGGCCACTGCCCTGCTCCAAGACCTAGGGATCCCCTCTGCTCCCAGGCTGCCCTCAGCCATTCTGGGTGCTGGCTACAGGGGTTCCTATCTGGAGGCGCCTCTTGCCAAGACACACCTCCACCAGCTCCAAGTTGTCTGCAGAGCTTGATGGTCAGTGTGTGTGCTGTCTGGCCTGCCCCCACTTCGAGCAGAGTGGTCAAGGAGACACTGGCCTGTACTGGGTTCCCCTGGTTAACTGGAATGGGGCTGGGATTCAGTGTGTGGGGACCTGTTCGCTTGAGAGGCTTGGAAGCCAAGCATGTGTAGGAGGCACTCCACCATGCCATGAGCAGTTCAGCATGGAGGGGCCCATTGCCTAGCAGGATAAGCTATGAGCACTGTGCTCTGGGTCCCTGGCAGAGATCTGAGCTGCCCCCTCCCTAGCAGGAGGGACACAGGAATCTAACTTCCCAGAACAGTTCCTGTTTCTTGTAAAGAAGGACCTTGGCCATGTTGTCACTTGGCCACTCTTAGCCTTTGCAAAAGGGCCTGTGTTCACCTCCCAGGGTCACTGAGGGGAGATCACCTAATTGAGGAGCTCTTGCTGGCTGGAGCGGGCCTGGGGCATCTGGGGTCCCAGGGCTAAGCACTCACCACTGCCCCCAGGAAGAAGTAGGTGAGGATGAAGGCGGTGAGCCAGCTGACCAGCACACAGAGTCCTGAGGCCACACCACGGGCACGCAGAGGCAGGACCTCAGACATGAGGAGCCAGGTGATGGGCCCCCAGCCCATGGCATAGCCTGTTCAGAAGAGGGATGCGTCTTACTTGTCTCTCCTGGGCTGCACAGTGGTCCTTCCCACCAGCCCTCTTCCTCAGAGATGAACTAGGATGGGGGTGAGACCCCCTGTTCCCCAAGACACCCCCTCCTCCAGGGTACCCTCCTTACCCATGATGAAGAGCATGATGGCCAGCAGGGGCACGAGGGTGATGTAGCTGAAGTGTGTGGCTGGGGGATGTGTGCCCCCCAAGCTCATGATCTCCAGGCCCACAGTGCTGTTGGGGGTCAGAGGCCTCACGTCAAAGTGAATGTACAGCCCCAGCGTCAGGTTGGCAACAAACATGATGGATGCTGTGGACACATGGTGGCCCTCAGGGCCAGGGCCCTCTGAGCTGAAGCTGTTGTACAGGACCCCTTGCCTGATGGCATGGCTGGCATGTGACAGAGAACTCCCCACCTCCCCCCCCCCCCCGGCCACACAAAATGACAGGTTAGGGGCTGCTTTGGCCTGGGCTCATGCCACATCCCATTGCTGAGTCAGTGGGCTCCTTCCCTCATGGAGCTGTAGCAGACCAGGTCACATCAGGCCCTGGGCCACATGCTGGGGAGGCCTGGTGGGGAGGGGGGTGGCCCAGAAGTCACAGCTCACACAGGGGCACTCATTAGAACAAGGAATGGGGACTGCTCACCTGACACATAGAGTAGAACCTTGCGGCCGGCCAGGTCCATGGTCACTGCGGCAATCAGCACAGACAGGAGCCGCACGGCTCCCACGATGGCTGCATCGTGCTGGGAGGGCTGTGGAGCAGGGGTACCAGGGCTCAGGGACTCAGCTGGCACTCCTGTTCCACTGTCACATTCCATCCGAACCCCCACACATTACAGGGTACTCAGGCTGGAAGCTTGGGTTGCTGCTCTAACTTTTAAGAGTCCTGAAGCCTCATGGGTGCCATGCACCAGGCACTTGTCTGTAGGGCATCCTGGAAGGGATGTGTCTCCTGTGAACACCGTGAGGCCCAGCTGGCACGGAGATGGGAGACATTCTGTTGGCATTGTCAAAGCGCAAAGCTCAGTTCCCAGAGATGGTGAGCCCAAGGCCGTGGTCCCAAGAGGTCTGTGTTTCTATTAAATTGTTTTCACTTTTATTCTGTATAATTTTTTGTAATTCTTTTTTTAGAGGGAGAGAGAGAATTGGCGTGCCAGGACCTCAGCCACTGAGATCACACTCCAGACGCTTGTGCCACCTACCAGGCATATGTGGCCTTGCCCTTGCCTCACCTCTGTGTGTCTGGCTAACATGGGATCTGGAGAGTCGAACATGGGACCTTAGGCTTTGCAGGCAAGCGCCTTAACCATTAAGCCCTCTCTCTAGCCCTATTCTGTATACTTTTACAATACTTAAGCTTTATGTGAAAACTGAGTACAAGGGTGTGTGGCTTCAAAGCAAAGAAGCCACACAACATGTATGACCGGAGTTTCGCAGCCTGGCCTCCAGCCAGAGCTGGACTTGGGGTTTGGGACTGGCACTCTCTGTCTGGGCCTGTGTGCTCCCTGGCCAACCTCAGGAGACTCCGCAGCACACACCACCCCAGGGCATGTTCTTACCAGCAGCACAGATGTGCTGTCGAAGATGGTCTGCAGGTACACAAGGATGGGCGTGATGCCCGTTAGCTGCTGCAGGAAACGCATCAGCATGGCGATGATGATGGGCCGGTACATGCGAGGGTCCCGGGCCTCGGCCCACGACATTCGGCTGCTCTGGAACACAACTCTGCAGCTGAGGGGCTATGCCAGGGTCTCTGGGCTTAGTTATCCTGCCCTGGGACTTATGACCCAGCAATGGCTCCAGAATTAGCAGTAGCCAACCAATCTTTGTTTCAAGAAAAGCAACCAATGGCCAGAGAGGCCTAGGTCAGCCAGCCCCGCCTCACCCAGCCCCCCCACCCCACCTGTCTCCGCACGCTGTCCTGGATCTGCTCGAATTCCCAGCGGACATCAGACTCAGCTGGGCGTAGCCAGGTCAATGCCTGCAGCGCCTCCTCGTCCCTGCCCCGCGAGAGCAGGAAGCGGGGTGAGTTGGGCATGAAACTGAGCAGCAGAATCATGACCAGCACAGGCCCCTCTCCAGCCACAGCCAGCCAGCGCCAGGGCAGCAGGAGGCCTAAGGGAGAGGAAAGGCATGTGAACAAGCCGCTGGAGCCTCAGGACAACCTCATCTGCTCCCCCACCTTAGACCAGGGACGCCTCTGAATGCCTGGGTCTCTACAGTGGAGGCAGAGAGGAGCTTCGGGGATGGCCAGGCACCTAGCACTGGAGGGAGGCCCAGGAAGTCTCACTATGACAAAGGAGGGTTAGGCATACTAGGCCTGGCACCCCCACCCCTGGCCCCAACAGGCAAGCTTCTACATGGACTGTCCAGGGTACAGGAGAGCAGTCCTCTGCTGTGGGAAGATCGTCCAGGACTGCTGCTGTAGGAGAGGCCTCACTGCCCAGAAAGGGCAAGAAATTGGATGGACATGGCAGGGTTGTGCCAAGTGTTGTTCTGCCTCCTGGCCCTTGGGCTCCTTCAGGGGCAGTTCCATTGCCTGCCAACAGTCTGCCTCAGCAGACCCCAGCATTCCCTAGAACCTGGGCTACAGGACAATACTTGCCAAGGGCGTAGAGGGACAGGGATCCGAACACGGCCATGAGCTGTGGTGTGGCCCCCAGAGCCCCACGAACACTGGGGGGTGAAATCTCTGACACATAAACCTGCAAGGCACATGCGGGAAGGCTTCAGTGTGAATTCAAATTCCTGGGCCTGCTAGGGTGTGAAAGGGGCCTCGTTCCAATCACAGCTCACTATAGGCCCTCTGGCCTCACTTTCCCTAACTGGGAAGCACACAGAAGAACTGAGTTTCTTTTTAAAATTTTTATTGTGTTTTTTTATTTTGGGGGGGGCAGAGAATGGGTGCGCCAGGGCCTCTCAGCTACTATGAACGAACCCAGACACATGCACCCCCTTGTGCACATGTGCGACATTGCGTCCCTTTTGTGTCTGGCTAAACGTGGGACCTGGAGATTTGAACAAGCGTTCTTAAGCTTCACATGCAGGTGCCTTAACCACTAAGCCATCTCTCCAGCCCAAGCACTGAGTTTTGACAGAGGGACTGTTTAGCTGGGAATCAGTGTGATCCAGGGCACCCAGACCTGGGGGCTGACCAGGTGCTTCTGTTCCTGCCCCAACCCCCAGTGACCTTTGTCTCCTCCCTGGGTTCAGGTAGCTGAGGGGGTGCATGGAACACACTGCATGAGATCCCCAAGTCCCAGGGAGGACAGGCAGGGCAGGGACTTCCCTTCACACCCCTTGCTCAATGCAGATGTTTCTCCAGTTAAGCAATACATCTAAGTGAGGTCAAGGGTAGGAAGTGGACATGGGGACCCTGAAGTCACCTTCAGCTGAAGTACCTTGGGCAGCCACAGGGGACAACATACATTCTCACTGAGTCCAGATGCTTCTCGTCAGGGGAAGCCCAGCCCAGCCCAGCACTCAAGGCAGTGTGGCCATCCCCATCTTACCGGAATGCAGGCAGCAGTGAGTCCCCCAGCGAAGCCTGTTAGTGTCCTCCCCAGGAGCAGCATCCAGAGGCCGTAAGCACTGGCCATGAGTGCGTAGCCAGTAGCTGAAGGAATAGCCGAGAACATGATGCTGAGCTTCCGGCCCAGAAGGTCATTGAGGACCATGGCACTGAGGCCCCCGGCTGCGGCACCCAAGGTGAACACGGCCTGCGTAGGGTATGGGCAGGTTTGTCAGCCTTAAGCACCTTCAACCCCATTTGAAACCAGTGGCAGTTCCACCCCGCCCTCTCAGCTGATCCAAAAGCCAGGCTCACCATGACACTGGCAGTGAGACTTGTCCCCAGAGTTCTGTCACCCAAACAGCATGTGGACAGCTATCTTTTGGAATGTATGTGTGTGTGTGGGGGGCACAGATACTGTCCTGCTCTAGGAAGAAGGTGGAACAAAATGTAGGGTTTTTTTGTTTGTTTGTTGTTGTTTTTGGGTTTTGTGTGTGTGTGTGTTTTCAAGGTAGGATTTTAGTCTAGCCCAGGCTGGCTTTGAACTTATGGTGATCCTCCTATCTCAGCCTCCCGAGTGCTGGGATTAAAGATGTGCACCACCACACCCAGCCAGGCTGACCTGGAACTCACTCTGTAGCCTAGGTTGGCTTCAAATCCATAGCAATCCTCCTAGCCTTCTGAATGCTAGAATTATAGACATGAACCACCAAACTCAACTTTAAAAAAATGGGGGCTGGAGTGATGGCTTAGCAGTTAAGGCGTTTGCCTGCAAATCCAAAGGATCCTGGTTCGACTCTCCAGTACCCACATAAGCCAGATGCACAAAGGGGCGCATACATCTGGAGTTCGTTTGCAGTGGCTGGAGGCCTGGTGCACCCATTCTCTCTCTCTCTCCCTCTCTTTCTCTCTCTCAAATACGAATAAAAACAAAAATTTAATGTCAAAATTTTTTTCTTGAGCCCGGGCTTGTCTTGAATTTGAAGCATCCTGTCTCAACCTCCCAAGTGTAGGCATTATAGGTAAGTGCCATTGGACCTGGTCTAAAGTGTCTTGTAGCCTCATTAGGAGAACTCTGAGACTTGAAGGCCCTGGGACTTTAAGATTTGGGGCAGTCCTTGGAGTCCCTGCTAAAGTAGCAGCTCACCTGGACTCTACTACCCTAGCAGTAGGACTGAGGCATATGGCTTGGCCGAGCCTCTGCTTCTTCAGTTGTGTTATGGGGAAAGCACATATGGGGTTGGCTACAGAAACAAATAGCCCAGGATGTGCCTGGCCCATTCAAAGTGCTCAGGAAGCCCAGAGACCTTTCAAGCATAGCTAGTGGATTATAATTCTAGCCCAGGAGCTACTGACAGGGTAATTCTACCGTCATGGAGTTGTGGATTCTTGGGGGTCCTTTTCTCTATTCATGTAAGCTGTCCTTCCCCAGCAGGCTCCTGGCCTGTCTGCCACTTGGTGCCTATGCCCACAAAATAAGGAGGTAGCCTGGCTTTGGTTTGGGGCTTGGGTAACTAACACTTCAGCCTGCTGGGAAAGAGACCCAGGGACAGCTATCCACTGTCCCCTTCCCTATGTCCTCATTGCTGGCTGCCACTTCCTCAGTGGCATTATAGTCAGTCACATGGCCTTCTCCCCTCACCCATACACCAGCAGCCAGGAGTAGAAGAGAGAGAAGGGTGCCGGGCTCTGGAGGGGGTTCCCTTGGGGTAGCCAAGCCCACCTTTCAGCTTGGAGCACAGGCCTTACCCCAAACCATGAGGCCTGGGTTTCATCCAGGTGTAGCTCTGGGGTGGAGGAGTTCTTCAGGACAGGAATGACAGGCGACGTGTAGACCAGTGCGTACCCAAAGCTGAAGTTGCCCAGCACAGCGGCAAAGGTGGCCAGAAATACCCTTTTGTTCTGTAAGGCCCTGGAGAGGGACAAGGATGGGACAAAAGGAACAAGGTCAGGTTTCCTCACTGTATTCTGGTTCCCCAGACGGCTGCCTTCCCTGAGGCACATGGCTGACCAGTTCAACAGACAGCATGGGGAAAGCTGGGTCAGGTTGGTATCGCTTTGGGAAATTCCCAGGCATTAGCCAAAAGCCACAGACAGCCCTTTTCTCCAGGAGGGGAGTTGTAGATTCTGCCCTCAGCTCGGCTGCTGCTAAAAGCTGGCTGTGTGACTTTTGGCAAGCCCCTCACCCTCTCCTCACTTCAGTCTCTCAGTTTCCTGCCTGTCACATTTGGAGACTGGATTGGTACTCTCTCGGGTGGTCCCCTCTAAAAGGCGCCAGCTCCTTAAATAGGACGGGCGAATATGCAGCAGGTGTGGAATCCAGATGGTTTCTGGTGGCCACTGACCGGAAGGTCAGAGGAAACCCAGCGCTATCGCGAACCAGCCATCCCATCGCGTCCCCACCCTGTCCACCCCCATGCCTTGCCACTCTCACCCGGCCCGCGTTCCCTCAACTGGCGACGCGGGTGCCTCGGGGAAGGTGTCATAGTCCAGGCTCTCGGATCCCAGCAGGGGTTCCTGCATGGCCGGCACGGGAACGCTCAGGCACCTGCAGGACACGGCAGCAGCACTGGAGCATCCGCCCGAACGCCCAGCTTACGGCAGGCACCAGCTAGGCTCCGCCCCCTTGCCGCGATTGGCTGCGGGGCGGCCCTGCAGAGCTGCGCTGGCCAATGGGGCGGCCGTACGCCTCGCGGATGCAGGATGCGGGTTCAGCTCCGGGGTGTGGCCCGCCGGTTGTGCCCTTAGGCGGTGGGTGGTGCGGGAGAAATCGGTTCCCGAGGGCCGGCCTCATGACCGGCGGGTCCTCCAGCTCAGCCCTGTCTGCTGTGTCCCTCAACCAGCCTCTACGGAGAGGACCATCCCAGAGAGGCGAAGCGACTCACCAAGGTCACACAGCGAAGTTTTGTCTCCCAGGGCTTTACTCTCGGCTTACTCCTGCCACCTTGTGTACCTTATGCCCCTGGCTTCCCCTTCCCTCTTGGATGGTCAAGGGAATAAAGTTTAACTTCCTAGGCAGCTGGTGGGTGTGTGAGGCGAAGGCAGAAGGAGAAAGATCGGGTTCAAAAGAGGCTGGTTAGGGGCCAACCCAGAACTCTGCCCTGGATTTATTTGCTTTTTGTTTGCTTGTTTTTATGGAACCCTGGCTGGCCTCGAACTGGCCATATAGCTGAGGATGGCCTTGACTGTCTGACACTCTTGCTGGGATTACTGACATGTACCATCACGCCTGGTTTATCCTGAGCTGTGTGGATGCTAGGCAAGCATCTGACAACTGAGCTACATTTCCAGCCCATATAGAGCTACCTCTGAGCTATAATATCCCCAGCCCTTGGGAGTTTCTGATTGTGGAAATAAACTGAACTAGTTGAAACTATGCAAGTATGGGCCTAAAATTAAAAAGTAAGGAAACTGAAACTGAAACTTCTCTGGAAGCCCATGGGTGACTAGCAATTAGGATGCCTACCTTTCCCTTCTTTATACTCTGTTACAGATGGGGTAGTCTCACTTCCCGTTCCTGGCTTCCCAGTCTTTGTCTGGGTGCACCAACGCCCAGGGGAAGGGCGTATCACTACCTACATTTATAAACTGATGCATTGTTGTCAAATGTTTGGGGTACTTCCAAATTTAAGCTATTAAGATAGTAAAGCATGTTTTAGAAGTTTCAGTTCCCTTTTACTATAATAAAGACACAGTGAGATTGGACCAAGAGATGGGAAACCACCCACATCTCACAGTCCGACCTTCCTGTCTCAGGAATCATGGGGGGTGCTTTTGATGATGTCCCACTTCCTATTGTAGCCCAAGCATTTTCTTCTCACTAAAAATATAGACCTGGAATTGGGTGCCCCAGCAGTGTTATTCACTATACTCAGACCACTTTTTTTTTTTTTGGTTTTTGGAGGTAGGGTCTCACTCTAGTCCAGGCTGACCTAGAATTCACTATGTAGTCTCAGGCTGGCCTCAAACTCACGGCGATTCTCCTACCCCAGCCTCCCAAGTGCTGGGATTAAAGGTGTGCGCCACCATGCCCGGCTTACCCTTTTTTTTTTTTAAGTAAGAGTGCGTGCGTGTGTGTGTGTGTTTGAACCCAGGCCAGCAGGCTTTGCAAGTACATACCTTTAACCACAGCTGTTGCCCCAGCCTTTTTAGATCATCTTTGTAAGTGGAGACAGAACTCTTAAAGGCTCAGCTCCACAAATGTACACCTGTGTGCACAAGACCAGTCAGGAAACTGGCATCCCATTACCTGACAGCCCAAGATGTCCCTCCCAACCATCCCTTCCTGTGTTGATCTGCATTGTGTATTCTACTTCCTGCTCTTGAACTTCATATAAATGGCATTATATTAATTTGTTTTTGACTCTTATTTTTGGTGTTGGAAGTTGAACTCAAGGGTCTCATGCCTGCTAGGAAAGTGTTCTACTGAACTGCACACTTAAAGCTTTTTTTTTTTTTTTTTTTCAAGGTAGGTCTCACTCTAGCTGAGGCTGACCTGGAATTCACTCTGTAGTCCCAGGCTGGCTTCCAACTCTTAGCGATCCTCCTACCTTTGCCTCCCAAGTGCTGGTATTAAAGGTGTGCACCACCACAGCAGGCTCAAGCAATTAAAAAATAAGCAAATATATATATATATTTTTTGGTTTTTCGAGGTAGGTTCTCGAACTCATGGCGATCCTCCTACCTCTGCCTCCCTAGTGCTGGGATTAAAGGTGTGCGCCACCACGCCCAGCTCGCAAATAATTTTTTTTTAAATTTATTTGAGAGGGGGGAGGCGAAAGAGAGAGAAAAATGAGCACACTAGGACCTCTTGCCATTACAAACTCCACTTTGTGGATCTGGCTTTATGTGGGTACTGGGAAATTGAATCTGGGCCAGACTTTGCAAGTAAGTGTCTTTAACTGCTGAACCATCTTCCCCAGTCCTAAGACATACACTTCAAAGCCTTTCTTTAAAAAAAAAAAAAAAAAAAAAAAGCCAGGTGAGGTGGCGAATGCCTTTAATCCCAGCACTTGTGAGGCAGAGGTAGGAGGATTACTGTGAGTTCAAGGCCAGCCTGAGAGTGAGACCCTACCTCGAAAATCCAAAAAATAATATAAAATATAAAAATTAGGGGCCTGGAGAGACGGCTTAGCGGTTAAATGCTTGCCTATGAAGCCTAAGGACCCCTGTTCAAGGCTCGATTCCCCAGGATCCACGTAAGCCAGATGCATAAGGTGGCTCATGCATCTGGAGTTTGTTTGCAGTGGCTGGAGGCCCTGGCGTGCCCATTCTCTATCTATCTGCCTCTTTCTCTCTCTGTCTGTTGCTCTCAAATAAATAAATAAATAATAATACACATTTTTAAAACCTGCAACAATGTCTTTTATTAGGCATAGGATTTTAATATTTTTACTTTTTAAATGTTTATTATTTGAGAGAGATAGATAGATAGATAGATAGAGAGAGAGAGAGAGAGAGAGAGAGAATGGGCATGCCAGCATGCCAGGGCCTCTGGCCACTGCAAATGAACCCCAGACTAATGCACCATCTTGTCCATCTGGCTTACCTGGGTCCTGGGGAATCAAACCTGGGTCCTTTTGGCTTTGCAGAGGCCTTAACCACTAAGCCATCTCTCCAGCCCAGTCATAGGGTTTTAAAATTCTTCTTTTTCTCTAAATACAGGCAAAAATATGTGTACCATTTAACATATTAGAACCTGCAAACTCATTCATTACCTAGAGTAGGGAAAATTATCCCTAACAATCTTCACCAGGAGGCCAATTCCTCCGCCAACTTCCAAGAACATGGAGATGAAAATGATAGACTGTCCCCATTAGCACCTTCATTCACCGCCATTTGATAACCCCTTTTCAGGCCAAGATCAGCTACACATTGCTTGCCGGCAATCATTAAATGTCCAAGAAGACTTTCATCTGCTACAGAAATTTGGGCTATTGGTTTCTTGGGTATTACCAGAAAAAATGTGTTGGTACTTGAGGGGAAGCATCTTGAGAAGTAAGACGGTGGTCATCTTTGAAAATGATCCTAGCTGAGATCTTCCTTGAGCATGATCTTCCCCAAAATTGTATTGCTTCCAAGCTGGGTGACCTGAGCCTTGGCAATCTCACTTGCCATCTCCTCAAAGCCTTTTTAAAAAATTTATTTTTGCTGGGTGTGGTGGCGCACACCTTTAATCAATCCCAGCACTTGGGAGGCAGAGGTAGGAGGATTGCCGTTCAAGGCCACCCTGAGACTACATAGTGAGTTCCAGGTCAGCCTGAGCTAGAGTGAAACTCTACCTCAAAAAAAAAAAAATTATTTTTGCCAGGCATGGTGGCACACGCCTTTAATCACAGCACTTGGGAAGCAGGGGTAAAAGGATTGCCATGAGTTTGAGGCCACCCTGAGACTACATAGTGAATTCCTGGTCAGCCTGAGCTAGAGTGAGACCCTACCTTGAAAAACAAACAAACAAACAAACAAACAAACAAACAAACAAACAAACAAAAATTATTTATTTATTTGAGAGAGTGAAAGTAAGAAAGAGGCAGGTAGAGAGGCCTCCAGCCACTGCAAACGAACTCCAGATGTATGTGCCACCGTGTGCATCTGACTTATATTGGTCCTGGGAAATCAAAGCTGAGTCCTTTGGCTTTGCGGGCAAGCACCTTAACCATTAAGCTTTATCTCTACTACCTTCAAAGCCTTTAAAAATATTTTATTTTTATTTTACTGATTTGCAAGTAGAGAAAGACAGAGAGAAGAGAGACAGGGCTGGAGAGATGGCTTAGTGGTTAAGGTGCTTGCCGGTGAAGCCTAAGGACCCAGATTCAATTCCCCAGAAGCCACATAAATCAGATGCACAAGGAGGCATGTGTGTCTGGAGTTTGTTTGCAGTGGCTAGAGGCCTTGGCATGCTCATTCTCTTTCCCTCATAAATAAATAAATTAAAGAAAGAATGGACACAGTAGGGCCTGTGCAATGAACTCCAGACACATGTTCCACTTTGTACATCTGGCTTTACGTGGGTACTGGGAGATTGAACCTGGGTCCTTTGACTTTGCAGGCAAACATCTTAACCACTAAACCATCTCTCCAACCTGTTGATCTGACTTCCACCTTCTCCATCATTAAGGTATGGACTTTTCCTCTCTTGAGTTGAGAACGTGGAACTCCCTGATCCTTTCAGCCTACAACTTCCCTATCTTTTGGGACCACATACCTCAGGTCACTTGCTCTTGTTTCTTAGTATTTCTGTTTTCTGTCACACCCATGCTAACCTAACTCGGGTACATTTTTTTTTAAAGGGGGGGGTCTACATTCATATAATGTTTTCTGGGTGTCCCTAGTATAGTGTGATAAGGTCAATGCAATTCCTATACCAGACTAAGGAGGGAATACCACACCTCAAATGGAAGATTCCTCTGTTGTTTTTATTTATCTATGAGAGAAAGGGGGGGATGGGTGTTCCAGGCCCTCCAGCCACTGCAAACGAACTCCAGATGCATACACCACCTTGTGCATCTGGCCTACATGGGCACTGGGGAATCAAAGCTGACTGTGACACTCTTACGGTCAGCACTGAACTTTTAGCTGCCATTTTTGTCAGACTGGCTGATCAGCAAGCTCCAGCAATTTTCCTGTCTCAACCACCCTCAGGACTGGGGTTATAGGCATGCATGGCTATGCCTGAGTTTTTTTTTTTTTTAAAGTTTTTTTAAAATATATTTTATTTTTATTTATTTACTTGAGAAAGAGGGAGAGAAAAGGAGGGAGAAAATGGGCATGACAGGGTCTCTAGCCCCTGCAAACGAACTCCAGACTCATGCACCACCATGTCTACCTGACTTTTTACATGGGTTCTGGGGATTAAACGCAGACATTCCTTCTTGCATGGCAAGCTCTCTTATCTGCCGAGCCATCTATTCTTGTGTTTTTGAGACATTATTTTATATATTTTATAAAATGTTCCAACTGGTCCTGAGGGAACTTGAGAGATTTCCCTATGACCATGAGCCTCCAACACATTGTGGCTAAGATAAGCAACTCTTCTTTTTGGGTTTCCTCCTCATCCCTCTGGATCATTACAGGAAGGAAACATGTACTATATGTGAAAGGGACAGACAATGGTACTTTTTCTGTCTATAAAAAGTGCGGTGGGAGCTGAAGAAATGACTCAGTGGTTTAAAGTTCATAAAGTCTGCTGGTCCGAGTTCAATTCCCCAGCACCCAGGTAAAGCTGTATGAACAAAACGGGGTGTGAATCTGGAGTTTCATTAGCAGTGGCAAGAGACCCTTGCATGCCAATATTCTCTCAAGTAAATAAATGAAAATTTTAGCTGGATGTGGTGGCTCATGCCTTTAATCCCAGAACTCAGGAAGTTGGAGGATTGCCATGAGTTTGAGGCCAGCCTGGAGCTATAGAGTGAGTTCCAGGTCAGCCTGGGCTAGACCCTGCCTTGAAAATACAAAAAAAAAAAAAAAAAAGGGGAAATGGCAAGTCAGTAAAGTACTTGAGTTCCATCCCAAGTACCCATGGAAATGCCAGGTGTGATCCCAGTGCTGCAGAGGTGGAGGCAGGTGGATCCTTGGGGATGGATGGCCAGTCAGGCTACCCTAATCAGTGACCTTTAAGCCAATGAGAAACTGTGTCTCAAAAACAGGTGGAAGCTGGGCATGGTGGCGCACGCTTTTAATCCCAGCACTTGGGAGGCAGAGGTAGGAGGATCGCCATGAGTTCGAGGCCACCCTGAGACTAGAGTGAATTCCAGGTCAGCCTGGACCAGAGTGAGACCCTACCTCAAAAAAACAAAAAACAGAAAACAAAAAAAAAAAAAAAACAGGTGGACACTGTAGCTGAGGGTTACACTTAAGGTTGTCTTCTGGCCTTTATGTGCATGCACATACGTATGCACACCCATACCTACACACATATCAACATGTATAAGTACAAGCAAAAAAATCCCTGGGGCTGGAAAGATGGCTTAGCAGTTAAGGCACTTAACTATTATTATCTCTTTGTCTGTCTGTCTCTCCCTCTCTCAAATAAACAAACAATATTTTTTAAATTTAAAAAGCACTTTAACTGCTAAGCCATCTCCTTAAATAATATTTTTTTTAAAATATTTTTTTATTTATTTATTTAGGAAAAGAAATAGGGGAGAGAGAGAGAGAGAGAGAGAGAGAGAGAGAGAGAGAGAGAGAGAATGGTGTGCCAGGGCCTCCAGCCACTAAATAAGCCCAGATACACTCAGGCAGGCAGAGGTCCTGGAGGATCACCAAGAGGGTCCTTAGGCCATCCTGAGACTCTCTCCAGCCCTAAATAATTTTTTTTAAAAAGTTAATTCCAGGTCCCAGCACTGGAAGATCACAGAGTGAGATCCTGAGACTACATAGTTAATTCCAAAAAAAAGACCCTAAAAAAAAAAAATGGATGGATCTGGAAAGGATTATACTTAGTGAGGTAACCCAGGCCCAGAAAGCCAAACGTTGCATGTTCTCTCTCATATGTGGATCCTAGCTACAAATGATTGGACTTCTATTTGACTAAAAATAAAACTCAGTAGCAGAAGCCAGTAAGCTAGAAAGGGAATAGAAGGGGAGGGAGGGGGACTCAGTAGGATGGTATCATATAATGTGTAAGTAGAAGAACAGATTAATGGGGGTGAAAAGGCTTAAGTGAAGTCAAGGGAAAAGATTGAGTAAAGGAAAGGTGGAGGGAGGGCTAATCAAAATCTAAGAGGATATTAAAAAATCATATGGAAACCTATTTTTTTCTTGACAATGGAACACTCAGAAGCCACAGATTGTTACTAGAAAATTTTCAGTGCCAGGGATGGGATACCTTCCAGTGAGTTGTTGGCAGGGAGGTCCCTGATACCCCCAAAACATTACAGGCCATTGCCGAGGCCCTTGGTTTCCCACCAGGTATAGATGGTAAGACCCTATTGCTGAAGACTCCACAAACTTGGGCTGCAAGGTCACTGAGAAATCCTGCTGGAACTGAGCTGAAAGCCTCCTCCATGTGGACCAGCTGACAGAAAGCTGGAAAAAGCTATGCTGCATGCAGTTCAATGGGAGAGAGAAAATCACCAGTGAAGATACTCAACAGCGGACACTGCAAGCCTTAAATTTGGCCAGACAGGCCAAATGAGTCAATGGGTGCAATAGTGGCATGTTTGTTATGGGGGAAACCAACTGCTCTCTAATTGGACTGGAGGTCCCCTCCTTGGGAGAGAACACATCCCTGATACTGAAAACCTACAATAGGGGTGTAATGTCTGCTGGTGTCTCACTAAATGTATATACTATGCTCACCAAACTTCCCAGTAAGCACTTCTCTTAATGTTCATACCCATATATTAATGCTACTCTCACTTTTGGTTAGAGAAGCCTTCTCTTTTCAGATGGCAGAGACCTTGGGATGACTCAGAAGGCACCATGGTGCTGAGAAAAAGTGACAGAGGATTGCTCAGCACTGAAACATCTCTATAACATTTTCCAAGGCTCAGGGTACATTGTGGAAAAGGTGGTGGAAAGAATGTAAGAGCCAAAGGAAGGGTAGGACTCCTTACAATGTGCTCCTCCAGACACAAAATGGCCTGGATATCCATGACCTCACAATGCCTGACACTACCTACACAGGATCATCATAACAGGAGGAAAAGATGATTACATCAAAATAAAAGAGAGACTAATTGAAAGGGGGAGGGGATATGATGGCGAGTGGAGTTTCAAAGGGGTAAGTGGGGGGAAGGAGGGAATTACCATGGGTTATTGTCTACAATTATGGAAGTTGTCAATTTAAAAAATCCTTTTTGAGTCTGGAGAGATGGCTTAGTGGTTTTGGCGCTAGCCTGCAAAGCCAAAGAACTCAGGTTTGATTCCCCACAACCTACACAAACCAGATGCACAAGGTGGTGCCTGCTTCTGGAGTTCATTTGTAGCCACTGAAGATCCTGATGTGCCCATTCTCTCTCTCTCTGACTCTTTCTCTAACTCTCTCTCAAATAAATAAAATAAATAAATAAAAAGTTGCTCTCCTCATTCTTTCTCTCTTTAAAAAAAAATTGGGCTGGAGAGATGGCTTAGCGGTTAAGGCGCCTGCCTCCTAAGCCTAAGAACGCCAGTTCCACTCTCCAGCGGTTCCAATCTCCAGGTCCCACGTTTAGCCAGATGCAAAGTGACGCAAGGGTGCAATGCCACACTTGACCACAAGGGGGCGCACGCATCTGGATTTCGTTCACAGCAGCTGAGAGGCTGCTGGTGTGCCCATCTCTATCTGTCTCCCTCTCCCTCTCTCTCTCTCTGTCTCTCTCTGTGTCTCTCTCAAAAAAAAAAAAAATCCCTGTTGGTCAAATAACCCTGGAATCAGATGGAGCATTTTTTTTCAAGGTAGGGTCTTACTCCAGCCCAGGCTGACCTGAAATTCACTATGTAGTCTCAGGCTTTCCTGGAACTCACAGCAATCCTCCTACCTCTGTCTCCCGAGTGCTGGGATTAAAGGTGTGTGCCACCACATCTGGCCAGGTGGAGCATTTTACATCAGATTTACAGGTATTTGTGGATCCTTGTCTCCTGGGTAGATTAATGTGGTCTAAAGACAATGTCACCAGACAATTTAGCTATGCGGTACTGATATGCCAGATGGGGCAGTCATGATCACTAAAGGTATTATCAAAGATCTCTAAACAGGACTTCAACCCCGAATCAGCAAATTCCTCAACAAATGCTGACTATTAAAATTATTTCTTGATTTGGGGCTAAGCAGTTAAAGGTGCTTGCTTGAAAAGCTTGATGGCCCAGGTTTGATTCCTGTAGTAGACAGCTTCAGGTTGCTGGGATGAACTTCCAAACCAGGCACAAGTTATGGGAGGAAGGGATTTATTGAAGCTTAAAGATGCAGAGGAAGTTCCATAATAGCAGAAGAAGCTGGTCCACCTTCACAGGCCCACACAGAGAGAAGAAAGCAACAAAAACCATAAGCAAGCACTCCAGGAACCCCAGGCCAGCCTCAGGCACTTTGCATACCTTTAGACTGGAAATCCAAATCCACCCACACTTACAATCCACCCACTGTGACACCAAGTTACAAGGTAGAATTGAACTCCCAAATATGTTGGGAGGCTCATCCATTCAAATGACTACATTCCACCCCTGGCCCCCAATAGATTCATAATCATCTCATATTGTAAATTATATTCAGTCCAAATTCAAATGTCCCCATAGTCTTTACCAACTTAAAATAGTTCTAAAGTCCTAAGTCTCATCTGAGCTTTAAGATCCTTTTCCCAGCTATGAGTCCTGTAAAATCAAAACAAGTTATATACTTTCTGTAATGGGGTGCTAAGGGTCCAGGAAAGTCCTTGAGCCACAAACCCTAGGTTCATTTCTAGTTTTAGTCAAATAATTAAATAAAAGAAAGAAAGAAAACTGGGGCTGGAGGGATGGCTTAGCGGTTAAGGCGTTTGCCTGCAAAGCCAAAGGATCCCGGTTCGACTCTCCAGGACCCACGTAAGCCAGTGGCACAAGGGGGTGCATGCATCTGAAGTTTGTTTGCAGTGGCTGGAGGCCTTGGCACACCCATTCTCTCCCTGTCTCTCTCTCTCTCTTCTCTCTCTGGCTCTTTCTCTCTCTCAAATAAATAAATAAAATATATTTTAAAAAAGAAAAGGAGATTGAGAAAGATAATTATTAAATTATTATATTTATTGAGGGAAGTAGAGCCAAGGGAAGGCACTCATGTGGCTAGAGATCCCACATGGAGGGCCTGGGGAAAAAAGTGTGGAAAGAAAAGAGAAAAGAAAGTTCAAGGAGCTCCTGCCATGTGGGGAGCTGGAGGGGATAAAGAACTCACGTGGGCAGTAAGGGTTAGGTGGCCCTCCTGGCTGGGCCTGGGTCTGGACTGAGCCAGCCCAACCCAGCTGAGGGAAAAACTCTCCCACAGCTGCAGGTTCCCAAGTGATCAGAGAGTGAGAGACTGCCCTCCCCTTCAAAGGTATTTATAACCTTAGGGTGGTGGGCTGTCTTTTGGCCCAGGTAAACTAGAAGGCCAGCTGGTTGGTTAGGGCTAGAGGTTGACTCAGGAAGAGAATTGCTCTGGTACCAAGTTCCAGGGGCTGAACTTGACCAACCATCATGTTTAAATCCTATGAAAGACCTCCCTCCTAGGAGGGGTTCTGACTATGGAAAAAGAGTACTACAGAGCTAGGCAAAAGATAAGAAGTCAGATCATCTTGAATTTCTGGCAAGTGCAAACTTTCCTGCCCTTTTTACCTTCAGGGGTCCAGTTACCCTAACTCTACCCTCTCTTCATTTCGATATAGAAAGGCACAGAGTAAACATTTTCACCTGCTATAAGCCATAGCAAGGAGAGACAGGAACAATGAAAACTCAATAACCATCAAGCAAACATCAAGCATCTGCAGTTCAAGTCCAATATCAAAACTAGTGACTGAAAGCCAGGCATGGTGGCGCACGCCTTTAATCCCAGCACTCGGGAGGCAGAGGTAGGAGGACCGCCATGAGTTCAAGGCCACCCTGAGAATACAGAGTGAATTCCAGGTCAGCCTGAGCTAGAGTGAGACCCTACCTTGAAAAACCAACCAACCAACCAAACAAACAAACAAACAAACAAACAAACAAACAAACAAAAAAACTAGTGACTGACAGTCTCTGGATTTTCCAATTCTGTCCCTCCAGTTGGGCTGAATAGCCAGGGAAAACTTCCATCCTCAGCCAACAGAGTTCCATGTGTAGGGGCATCGAAAGTCACTGAAATGAAGTAGGTATTGGTGCAGAATTCCTCAGGATGAGACAAGAAAGGAATGAGGGGAGATGACCAGAGAGGTTGCCCTCCACCCTTGCGGTTTATTGACCTTGCCCTCCTCACAGTTTATTGCAGGGTTAACTTTAACTACCATGTATACCCTATTGTAATCTTTGTTTGCCAAACTGTTACATTTTTGTAATCTTTTGTAACCTGCCTGCTCAACTGTTATGTATGCATTATTGTAACCCGTGCTTGCTCAGCCCCATTACTTTAAAATCCCTAGCAAACTTGAGCTCATGGCTGATGCCATTATGGACAGATCCCGGCCTCAGTCTGCTGACATGAATACACTTCCTCTCCTTTGCCTGACTTGGCTGCTAGTCTCTTGACTCCCAGAAATTTCCTGCAATATTTCTGGAGGTCCCAGTGAGATCTTGCCGTGGTACTCCCATTGGTCATAAGGGCTGCTGCTCCTGGGTCTTGCAGCCTTGCCTGGGGTCTCTGGAACAGAGAAGTGTATACCCCTGAAGGGTTACTGGGGTCTCCTTCCAGGAGATCAAAAGAGGTCTGTGATACCCTGGATGGGAACTCCCCCTAGGTGAGGCAAGACAAGGGATCAGCATGGATGTCCAGACCAGGTAAATTCCCCCAGTGTAGGCAGACAGAAGCCGGCATGTGCTTATCCCTCATGGGAGGTTGCATCCAAAGCCCCAGTGGGATTCTAAAATGGCACTGGCCTCTGATTAGGCAGGAAAATGGGACCATACTTAAACCTTGAAGGGTTTCCAAGGTGAGACTGGCCCCATTTAGATCAAGCAGGAATTCAGTGGGAATAACCAGGGACAACTATTTTAAACTCTGATAGTTGTGAATGTGAGATTGAAAGCAATGGTTCCACGTGTCTGGCCATGAAATTAGAGTGGGCCCTAACCTGCTTTTCCACTGAGGTTGTTTCACCTAAACAGGCACTCACCTCCCATAGCAGGAGGTGACAGAGCATGGGGTTTATATGTGTGGCCCTAAGGTAAGATCTCTTAAGTTACTGTGAGGGGGTTGGCCAGGCAGGCACCTGAGTGATGGAGAGACTAATGCTCTCCAGCCCTCCCTGTGCACACACTACATACATCCTAAGCACATACCGAATTTCACATGGGTTCCTCCCAGTCCAAGTGTCAGACCCAAACTGTCCTCCAGACAATCCCAGACAACTTTAAAGTAGGCTATGAAGGAGATTATGGCATCAAGATGAAAGCCTTCATGCTGAGGACCCTATGAGAAGCTGAGTGATCTTCTTTCAACATGGACTGCCCATCGGGGGGCACACTGGAAGAGTCAAAAGACTCAAGGATAAGGGGGGTCCTATGGAAAAATCAATCTCCACAGAACACCCCTTTGCTCCCAGTGAAAAAGCCAGAGACCAATGACTATTGGCTGGTCCAAGACCTCTGCAGAATCAAAGACACCACAGAGACTCTGCACCCCATGGTCCCCAATCTGTACACATTGCTTAGTTCGATACCCCCAACAGCTGCTGTCTTCACATGCCTAGGCCTGAAAGACACCTTCTTCTGCCTAACACTGGCAGCCAGCCTGTGTTCGCCTTAGAGTGGAAAGACCCAGAGACTGGTTCAAAGGGGCAACTAACATGGACTCGTCTGCCCCAAAGGTTCAACAACTCCCCCACCATCTTTGGGGAGGTATTAACAAAAGACCTAGAAAACCACTGACCCCCCTGGGTGTACCATCTTGCAGTATGTCAATGATCTGCTGCTGGCAGCCCCCACAAGGGTGAGCTGAGAGAAGAGGAATGAAGAACGATTGATCTTCCTATGAAAGAGGATATAAAGTCTCTAAGAAAAAGGAAGGCCCAGATCTGTCAGGAGGAAGTCACCTATTTGGGGTATCACCTCAGTCGGGGATAGAGGAAACTAGGGGGAGGACGAAAGTGAGTGGTCATCCAGTACCCTCCATCCTAAAGCCAAGAAACAGCTCCGAGAGTTCCTGGGAGTGGGTGGATTTTGTTAGCTCTGGATCCCAGAGTTCTCTGCCTTGGCCAAACCCTTCTACAGTGCCCTCTGAGGGCCCACAGTAGACCCATTAAAATGGGGAGAAGAAGATGATGATGCCTTCAACCAACTTAAGAAAAGAATGAAAGCCGGGCGTGGTGGCGCACGCCTTTAATCCCAGCACTCGGGAGGCAGAGGTAGGAGGATCACCGAGAGTTCGAGGCCACCCTGAGACTACATAGTTAATTCCAGGTCAGCCTGGGCCAGATTGAGACCCTACCTCAAAAAAAAAAAAAAAAAAAAAAAAAAAAAAAAAAAGAATGAGTGAAACCCCCACACTGGCACTCCCAGATATTATCCACCCTTTCCCCCCTCTATGTGCATGAGAAAGGGGGAGTTGGACTGGGAGTGCTGCCCCAACAACGAGGTCCATGGAACAGGCTGGTGGCATACTTATCCAAAAGACTACCCATGGCCTCAGGATGGCCCCCTTGCCTCCAGGCCCTGGTGGCCACAGTAACCCTGGCACAAGAAGCAAACAAATTGACTTAGGGACAGAACATCACTGTCAAAATGCCACATCAGGTTACCTCTCTGGTAAATGGAACCAGCCAGCCACTGGACGCCCAGGGAGTAAGAGGCTTGATATCAGGCCATGCTAGGGGGAGACCTCCTGAGTTTGGGTGGAGAGCATTCAAACCCTAAACCCAGCCATGTACCCACCAGAAGAGGAAGGAGAACCTCTCCATACTTCGAGGATGTTATGAAGGAGGTGTCTCCTCCTGCCCAGATTTGAAGAATGAGCCACTCCCTAGCTCAAAACTGGAACTCTAATGACTGGAGCCAAAGTCTGCAAGAGGAGCAGTACCGCTCCGGGCACACGGTGACCACTGCAGACAAAGTATAGAGGAGGGACGACTCCCCAACCACTAGTGTGCCCAAAAGGCTAAATTACATGCACTCAAGAGAGCGTTCTTTCTGTTTCTCACAAGGGAAGCAGGCCACTATCTATACAGACTCTCAGTATGCTTTTGCCACTCTGCATATTCATGGAGTAATATATCGACAAAGAGGACCGCTCACCTCTGGAGGCAAAGAAATCAAAACCAGTGACCAAATTCTCCAGCTCCTAGAGGTGGTCTGGGCCCCAGGGCTAACACAGTGGTACATTGCCAAGCCCATTCAAGGAATAAGGACCAAGTAAGTTAGCAAAGCCAGCTGGCATGAAGACATAGACTTATTCTCCCTCCCACGAAATCTTTGAAGGTGTGTTTCACGTTCTTAGCACTCCCTGAGAGGCCCTAATGCAGTTCCAAGAAAAGGAGGGAGTCACCAGACCAAGGGGTGACTGAGAACACAGGAGGCTGCTTTATCACTTTGGACAACAAGATAATAATTTAGGGTAAGCCACGCCCAGCCTAGTTCAGCAAGCCCATGAGGTGACTCACCTGGGAAAAACAAGCTTACGAGACTTGTTATAGACATACTTAGTGGTCCCAAAGCTGGCAATATTGACCCAGTAAGCTAGCAGGGTCTGCTTACTGTGTGCACAAAACAACCCCAAACAGGGCTCTTGGGCCCCATGATTGCTACAGAAATGGGGTACTGTCCATTTGAATGTCTAGAAATAGACCTCACAGACATTCAACCCAGTAAAGGTTATCTATGTTTGCTAGTCAGAGTTTACACCTTCTCAGACTGGACAGAAGCCTTCCCCCCCACACACACACACGTTCAGAAAAGGTTCAAGAGGTGTCTTGTGCCCTGGTTAGAGAAATCCGTTCCCCACTTCTGGGTCCAGATGAGCATGAGGCCGGACAATGGCCCGGCCTTTGTCAACAAAATCATTCAACACGTGTCTAAAGCCGTGGGACTGACTTGGACTCTGCACACACGATATCATGCTCACTCCTTGGGCTCAGCCGAAAGAATGAATAGAACCCTAGAAACTGCAACAGCAAAGCTCTGCCAGGTAACAGGTCTCTCCTGGCCAGAGATACTGTCGCTTGTGCTGTTCAGGGTGTGATGCGCACCTTGGAAATGTGGGTTTTCCCCTTTGGAGATCCTGTTTGGGTGCCCTCTCCCCACTCCTCCCAAGGGACTCCAATGACTTCAGGGAATATGGACAGACCCACCTACAGCAGTTCCTGAGAGACTTGGTTAATATCATCAAGGAAATTGCTGTTCACTTAAATCTATCCCCTCCCCTCATGACTCAGGGCCCCTTACATCCCTGGAGTCCAGGAGATTTGGATCTGAATCAAAGTCCCAGTATAGGGATGCTTGGACCCACGATGGGAAAGGTCATATCAAATTATACTAATCACCCTTTCAGCTCTTAAAGTTGCAGGCATCAAGCCTCAGGTTCCTCACTCCCATGTCAAGGTTGCTGCAGATCTGAGCCAGGAATGGACTGCAAGACTCTCCCTGGACCAGCCTTTAAGACTAATGATATCAAAACAACCATGGGGCAGGATCCACACTGCACGCAGGCCACCATCACCACAGAATGAGGATGATGGCCCAGTACCCAACTTGGCTTCTAATGTCCCTCTTGATCCTGTGGCTGTCCAGCCAGAGCAGCACCCACCTAGCTTCCATGACCCTGTCAACAAAGCTAGTCTGGAAAGCAACCCTGGCAAAGGGCAGTCCCTGTTCCTGGACATGTGTCAACATCACTGACTATGAACCATCTTATCTCTTTCAGGCAGTGCATGAGGGACAGTCCCCCAAGGATCATCCTGCCGTGATGGAAAGCGCTGGAGTGGCAGACTGTGATATTTTCTGGATGTCTGTCCAGAAAATTGCCGCATATGGACTGGCTCCCAGAGGGCAAGGTGATGAATATGAGGGAATCTACAGGTCCTATCGTAAGCATTGGTCATGCATGGACTTTGCTGCAGAGGCACCCTGGGAAGAAGCTCCCACAGCGGGACAAAGAGTTAAGGCCTTGACAGGTTTCGAGGGGAGAACCCAATATGGGAACTGTCTATAGAGAAGCCCCTTTTGAAGGGAAGCCATAATTTTGGAGTGGGCTGGCATAATACGGGCAGAAGAGACCCTTTGCAAACCCTGCAACTAGTTATTTCAGCAATGTGATGGCACCAGTCAGCAGAGTTAACAACCTAAACCCATGGATCCTACAACCTAAGGACCCCCCTAAGCAGCAACCCATCTAAGTTTGACCCCGATGGCCCATTTAATAAAGGTGCTTAAGCTTGTGAACACCAGCCATGAGCTATTACCCAAGTCAACTCTGACCTGGGAGAGATTGCTGAATGTGCCTGAGGGCAAGTCAGATGACATATTGGGGTGGGGTGAGGGTCACCAATTGGCTATAGCCACTGGAACATCAAATAGCTCCTGCCTGGTCAGGCTTCCAGTCCAAACCCTAGGGGAAGCCTTATGCATTGGGAAGAAGGAAAATTGTACATATCTGTCCCTTGAGTCCCCAGCCCCTGAGGGAACCTACTTTGCTTGCCTAAGTGGCACACATACCTGTTAACCTGGGGAAAACTGCAACCTGGTCTTCTTCACTCCTGACTTGGATATCCTCCCAGGTGGGGAGGTGCTGCAGCAGCAATCCTATCATTACAGGCAGAAGCAGAATCCGGTCTTGCTCTCTCTCTTCCTAGGAGCAGCCCTAGCGGGCATGGTGGCTCCCGGGGCCACAGTGATTGGGCATGGCCAGTTGTCCAACCAAATCAAAGAAGACCTTGGTCTAGTCCAGCAGAGCAGTGTCATACTACAGAACCAGATAGATTCTCTAGCAGTGGAAGTCCTACAGAACCGCAGAGGTCTGGACCTGATTACAGCAATAAAGGGAGGCATCCGTGTCTACTTGGGAAGAATACTGTTCCTGTACAAAACAACGTGGCATAATTAGGGAAAATACAAGACAGTAACTTGAAAGAATTAAGGCCAGGGAAAGGAAAGTGAGTGTTACTGGAAGAGTACCTGGACCGCCTGGGATCTGTGGGTTAGCCCCTCTAGATGGGCCACTATATATGGTCCTTTTAGCTCTCTTGTTCAGGCTCTGCCTGATAAATCTGCTCACTGGATTCATCTGAAACTGGGAAGAGGTCATCAGACTTCAGGTAATTCATTGACAACATCAAAGAGTACCCCTGGAAGAAGACATGAGGGGTTATGCAGGTGAAGAGGAGGGAGTGTAGGGGCATGGCAAGTTACTGAAATGAAATAGCTTCTGGTGCAGAATTCCCCGGGGTTGAGATAAGACAGGAATGAGGGGAGATGGTGAGGGAGGCTGCCCTAGCCCCTTGTGGTTTATTGCCCTCTCTCCTTGCAGTTTATTGCAGGTTTAACTTTAACTATGTACACCCTATTGTAATCTTTGTTTTCCAAAGTATTACTTTTTTCTTTTGATTTCTCTCTTTTTCTCTCTCTTTTTTTGTTTTTTTGTTTTGTTTTGTTTTTCAAAAGTAGGGATCACTCTAGTCCAGTTTTTTTTCTTTTGATTCTTAAAACACCTAATCAGATATCACAAAGATGTGGGGAAGGGAAAAAAAACTGAGGGCTAAGGAAGGGCACGTGAAGTAGGTGAAGGGTTAATAGCCTTCCCTGAAAACTAAAGGGAACTGAAGAGTTAATAGCTATCCCTAAAGTTTGCGGGCAATAAAGAAGTTTGGCACTCTTCCCTGATTGATGTACTCCCCTTGGCCTAGATGACCTTCAAGGACCAGAGACCGTCTGAGTACCCCCCTCGCCCCGCTTAGACATTCCTGGCTGAAGAAGCCTATTCTGAACAAGGTTACAACAGCTACGATTTTCTTATCAGCTGCACCTGTTTTTTTCTTAGGATTCTTGTTATAAACCTGCACCCTAGCCTGGCTTTGTGCTGCAGCTTCCATCCTGAGGGAAAGCTGCGGCCCCTCACTGTTTTCTCTAAATAGTGTGTCTGTAGAGATCAAGTCCGGGGTTCTCTTTTGCTTTTCTCCTACATTTTCCTTACACTGGGAAGAAGGGAGATACACCATATGGAGCCCAGAAGCCCATGTAAATAAACATGGATCTTACAGAAAAGTACACGAAATGGATTGTTTTTTAAAAAGTGCACTTCCAAAACCATTAAAGCTGAAGACTAATAAAAAGTGAAAAAAAAAAAGCCCCTTCCCACCCCAACATGGCTACTGGGGTGGGAGAAAGAAATATTATCGGGCACAGAAACCCAAGAGCATTGCTGCTACAATTCCAGAGAAAGAGAAGGAGAGAGAGGGAGCCCCCTGTTGCATTTTTATCTTTTGTAATCTGCTTGCTCAATGGTTATGTATGCACTATTGTAACCCATGCTCGCTCAGCCCCATATACTTTAAAATCCCTAACAAACTTGAGCTCATGGCTGATGCCATTATGGAGAGATCTGGGTGTCAGTCCACCAGCACGAATAAACTTCCTCTCCTTCACCTGACTTGGCTGCTAGTCTCTTGACTCCCAGAAATTCCCCACAACACATGTTAGTCCTTGCACAGTCCTGGTATATCAAAACATCCTTGGGTTTCCACTGCAAAGCACGGTCCATCTTGCAACGGTTTTGTCAGCCTGTCAGGGTCATGACACCCTGCCTCAAGCCACATCTCGTCAGAAGCTCCTGGAACTGTGTGCAATTCATGACAACTCCATGGGTTTTTCAAGCTTCCAAAACCAATACCATATATGCAGGATACAGCCATATTGTTAATTTCAGGATGAAATAAATTGTGACTTTGAAGAGCAGGTTCCTTCTTTTCAGATCTCCTTTCAAAAGAGTGAACTCCTAGCATTGTTTCGATGTCAAGTAGTTGGGCCATCTTCTTTAAGATTGCTAATGTGTTCTATAATAGCAGTTTCAGTTATCTAAGACCAGTTTTTGTGCCAGTAAATTTTAAACTTGTTTTAATTTCCAACTTAATATCTTAAATTTCTCAGTCCCATATCTTTAGCTGAGCATGGCAGTCCATTACAAATTTCACCTTGACCAAACTCTCTGGGCATGGGCAGCAGAACACAGCCATCCTTTATGCCAGTGGCCCAGTTTCAACAAAGTTTTCTGCAGTCTTTCCTATCCCTTAGAAAGTTCATAAGACAAGCCCCCAAATACAATTCTCTCTACACTCACAGGTCCACACAGAGACAGAAAACAAGCAGCCAACACCATAAGCAAGCACACTACAGGCCAAACTCTGGCCCTTTGCATACCTTTAGACTGGAATTCCAAATCCACCTACACACCTTATGGTTGGACCCTACACCTTATGGTTGGACCCTAGCATCTGCCCACTGTGACTCCAAGTTACCAGCTTGAATAAAACTCCTGAATCTATTGGGGGACATCCATTCAAATGACTACATTATCAATTTAAAGAACTTTGAAGCAGGATTTCAACCACAAATCAGTAAATTCCTTCCCAATGCTGACTATTAAAATTATTCTTTTATTTGGGGCTAAGTGGTTAAAGACATTTGCTTGAAAACCCTGATAGCCCAGGTTTGATTCCCAGAACCCATGTAAAACCAGATGCACAAGGTGGTGCATGAGTCTGGAATTTGTTTGCAGAGGTAGGAGGTCCTGGCATGCACATTCTCTTTTTTTCTCTCTGTCTCTCAAATAAATAAATATATTTTTAAAAACCTTAAAATTATTCCTTGATTTGATCTGAGATCTCATCAAAGCTATCACAGACCTTTTTATTAAAAAGTATTTATTTGCAAGCAGAGAGAGATAGAGAGAAGAGAGACAGTGGGAATGAGCACTTTAGGGTCTTTGGGCCACTGCAAACAAACTCCAGGTGCATGCACATCTTTGTGCATCTGGCTTTATGTGGGTACTGGGGAATTGAACCTGGGTTGTTAGGCTTTGCAGGCAAGCACCTTAACCACTGTACAATCTCTCTAGCCCCTATCACAGACCTTTGTTTAATTCCCAGGTTATTTAGTTTATAACTGAATCTCTGGAAATTAGATGTCATCATCACTCCTCTTGGAGACCCCAAACTTGAAAATGGGCTATATCTATCTATTATAATATTAATAATAATCCTATTAATCTTTGGACTTTGTGTGCTTAAATTCTATCTTAATTTTGTCTCCCATTCATAGTTGATCAATCCTTAGACAGTCCTGGGAGAATCTAACTCCATCTATCTGGACCCACTTGATCACCTGCAAGGCCAGAAAGTAAGAGTGGAGTCCCTAAATCCTTCTACAACCCACTTCAGCCAGAAGTAGCCAGACTGACAGAACCTTCATCTCCTAAATGATTTTAGAGTCTCAACTCATGGTGGGGGAATCATTAGGTAGCTAGTCAGACATTAGTAGCTTGGGGGTCAATGAGAATAGACCCCCCCCATAGTCAGCTTTGAATGCCACCAACTGTGACAACACACTAATTTTAAGGAAAAGAAAGTTTCACCATTGCCCCTCCTTAAGATTTAAAATATATATGAAAGGGAGGAAGGTGGAGGTAGTGGGCTTCAACAAAAGCTGTTTCCTCCTGGTAAAGCATGGCTGTTCTATGGATTTATTTTTAATTTCTTTTTTTAATTCTTTCTAAGCTAATGTTACATGATTTTTATTTATTTATTAGAGAGAAAGAGAGAGAGGAAGAGGCAGATATATATAGAGAGACAGAATGGGTGTGCCAGGGCCTCTAGCCACTGCAAACAAGCTCCAGATACATGCACCACCATGTGCATCTGGTTTATGTGGGACCTGGAGAATTGAACCTGGGTCCTTAGGCTTTGCAGGCAAGCACCTTAACCACTAAGCAATCTATGCAGCCCACATGATTTTTTTGGGGGGGTGTCAAAAGTATGAGATCTGAGTTCTGTATCTGGCCCTGGGTGGAGACATGGTATTCTAAACTAATTATAAGGTTATAAAATCAGACCATTTCCCCCTCCTATTAATCACCTGGTTAGGAAACTGCCCTTCAAAAAGCTGTAACTTTGCCAGGTAAGGTGGTGCATGCTTTTAATCTCAGCCCTCGGGAGGCAGAAGTAGGAAGATTCCTGTGAGTTCAAGGTCAGCCTAGGACTACAGAGTGAGTTCCAGATCAGTCTGAGCTAGGGTGAAACCCTACCCTCCCCCCCAAAAAAAAAGGAAAAAAGAAAAAGAGAAAGAAAGAAAGAAAGAAAGAAAAAAAAAAGAAAGAAAAAAAGAAAAAAGGAAAGAATGCTGTAACTTCAAGAATATCATATTCTTGAGCTGGGTGTGATGACACACCTTTAATCCCAGCACTCGGGAGGCAGAGGTAGGAGGATTGGCGTGAGTTCAAGGCCACCCTGAGACTACATAGTTAATTCCAGGTCAGCCTGGGCCAGAGTGAGACCCTACCAGGAAAAACCAAAAAAAAAAAAAAAAAATATTATATTCTTGAAGATATGATAAGATGGGAGAAATAACTCTCCTCTTGATGAGATATGTACCAACACACCCCAGAAGTCCCACCTCCATACAATTGCTTCCTGACCATCTTTCTGAGTTCAAATTCAGAAAGTGTAATTCTTTCTTTTCCCTCCCTCCCTGCCTCCTCTCTCTCTCTCTCTCTCTCCCTCCCTCCCTCCCTCTCTATCTCTTTCTTTCTTTTTTTTGAGGTAGGGTCTCACTCTAACCCAAGCTGACCTGGAATTCACTATGTTGCCCCAGACTGGCCTCGAATTTATAGCGATCCTCCTACCCCTGCTTCCCAAGTGCTGGCATTAAAAGTGTGCATCACCACTCTTTTCCTTTTTTTTTTTTTTTTTTAGCTCTCTATTTCAGACATGGGCCAAAATTCTGAGCCACTTGCCTTGACACATTGAGCATTTTTTCTCTTTTCCCCACCCCCTATGCTGGAGAGATGACTCAATGGTTAAGGCATTTGCCTGCAAAGCCCAAGGACCCAAGTTTGAGTCCCCAGTACCCATGTAAAGCCAAATGCACAAGATGGTGCATGCATCTCGAGTTGATTTTCAATGGCTAAAGGCACTGGTGTATCCATTCTCTCCTTCTCCCTCCTTCCCTCCTTGCTTGCCTCCCTCCCTTCCTCCCTCCTTCACTCTTAAATAAATAAATAAAATATTTTTTAAAGTTGGGTGTGACCATGCACATCTGTAACTCCAGTCCACAGTGGGTAGAGACTGGAGAATCACTGGGGCTCCCTGACGGACAGCAGCTCTGGGATGAGGGACAGACCCCCTTCTCGAGGAGATACTCATCTAAGCAAAGGAAGACACCTGATCATCTCCTCTGGCCTCCACAAGCACGCGCATAAGGTGTGCACGTATCACACACAAACATACATCACCTATCATACACAACACACACATAGATTTACAAATAATTAAAAAAACAGCTTTCAAAGGTGTCATTCACAGCACAAAGAACCCATTCTAAGTGCTGCTGATGAATTTTGAACAGTTCAGGAGAGCATTGGTTTTGCCCTGGGAGGTTCCTCTGGGCGTCAGCCCCTTGCCTTGCACAGGAACCTTCTGGTCTGTTGTTGCCTGTTGTCTTCTAGTGAAGGCTAGATTGGTCTTTACTTGGCTTCCAGGGAAGGGGACCAAGCTACCAAGTGTCTTTTGGTGACATGTGTTGTGGTCTTCAGGTTTATCACTTGACTTGCTGGGAGAGTCACAAAAAAGAGGTTTGAACTCTCACCCTTCGGTGGACAGGTAGGCTGTTTCTGGCGTGTGACTAACTTGAAGCTGCTAGGATGCCCGGATGTATCACCTGATGGCTCTGCTGAATGGATGAGCCTTGGTTTGCTGCTGCTGAGTTGTCTGTCATGGGCATCACCGCTGTTCTAAACCCTTCTGCTTTTGAAATGCACAGTGTGACTGACATCTTTGTCCTTGAAGGATGAACACATGCCTTTTGTAAGGCTCTCTAAGGCCTGAATGAACCCTCCTGCTGGAGAGATTGCTGCATTCTCTTGCTTGGGTCTGTCGCAGTCCGATGTTTGGGACCCTGTGGGTGTCTCTTCCCCTCTGTCCACCCTGTGTCTAGCACAGGTCCTGGAAGCCCCTTGCTGACTTCGAATTCAGACCTTCCTCCTGTTCCTGAGCCACAATTCCTCCATGCCAGATTCTGGGTTTCCCAAGCATTGGAAGGAGGCTGGCTTGGGAGGGGCATGGTTCTGCTCCGTGGCCTGCTGCCTAGTCTTGGTTCTGGACACACCCATCAGGGTGGAGGCACAGCACCTGGCTGGATCCCTCATTGGCTGTAGCCCAGCTCTGGCCCTTCCCCAGGGAGGCCCCAGGAGGTATTCTGCAGAGCAAAGTTCTTCCAAGGATCCATCCAGGAACGCAAGGCAGTGGAGAATCAGGCCCTCCCAGGTCCTGGAACTCTCATGGCTAGAAGGTAATAGCCCTATGGAATCGCAGGATTGGGGAGGAAGAGGCGATATAAGGTCATCTGGGTGGAAAGAGGCCTTTGGGTGGATCTTGGGACAGAACCCCTTAGCCTCCTAAACTGGCTATCTCAGGCCACTAGATCAGAACAGACCTCTGAGCTGATGCTATACCCTGCCCGGAGGAGAGTTCGAGCCTGGTGAAGGCTGGCAAGGCCAGATGCCCAAAAGCCACTTGCCAAGGTCCTGGTCTCCGGCAGCTACACCGTGCCTCTCTTAACCCCTGGGTTCTCTCAAGACTCTCCCTGCTGGCTGTAGTTGACTGTTCTCATCTATAAGATAGATGTGACCCCATGGTTACCTCACAACAGCCCTGTGGGTAAAAGGTGGCCTGCAGTGTGGGTACATCTCCCTCCCAGGCTTTACAAAGGTCCTCATACACCAGCCTGACAGCCTCCAAGTGCCCAGGGAACTGGCAGAGTGGCATTCCAGGAACACTGTACTGAGGCCAAGGTCTCCTACATCTCAAGAGGAGGTGAGGAGACAGAGAAGAGAGTGGACGTGCGCATGTGAAGTGAAGGTGAGGAAGAGAGTGAGAGGCCACTGTGACGGGTACCTTGTGGCCCTGCTCTGGCTTGTGATTCCAGCAGAGCTTCTGGAGGGAGTGGGTAGAAGGGTGGGTGGAGGGCAGTCAGGTAAGACTCACCCACAAGGTTCTGGCCCTAGATCTCTCATTGCCACAGATGGGTGGCCCAGGGCCCCCAGGGGAGAAAGTCTCTGGCACCCAGATATCTGAGGCTCCTGATGCCCCTGAAGATGCCCCTGGTGATGATGACATCCTTGGTGTTGAGGACTCGGACCTGGTGCCCTCTGTGACTCTGGCTGCTACCCTCATACTGTTGTTTCTCCTGCTGTCAGCCTGGCTGGTGTGGCCACCCTGCCAAGCTTCCTACTAAAGTGGGTATCAGGTTGATTCAGGGGGCAGCAGAATGGCTGGGCTTCCAGCCCACCCTGCACCAACTGCACTCAGTCTATCACGTGATGCTGTTGCAGGAAACTCCTGTGGGGAGCTATAAAGCATGCGCCCTTGCAAACTCAAGCAACTCCAGCTGACCCTCCCTCCTTCCCTGGCTTGCTGGTTGGCTTTGACTGTCACTGTCCTCGTCTTTGGAAGGCCTTGCTAGGAACTGAAGATAAAGCTACTTGTGGAAGGAGTCAATGAAGGGGGCTGTGGCTACCCTTCTCCATTCTGGGTCTCATTTTCCCCAGTCTTCGAGGTAGGAGGGCAATACCTGTTTCTGGGTATTATTGGGAGAGTCCCCAGTGGGTAAGCCCTCTGTGGTTATCTTCGGAGTATGCGCTCCTCATCCTCCAACACGGATGGGGGAAGCAGATAGGTTGAGGAACCTCCAAAGATATATTGGCATTGACTTCCCCCTGGTGGCTGAAGATAGAATTACACCATCTGCATAGCCGTCCTTTGAGGTGACTGGGCATAGGCACATTTTCATTAAAAAAAAAAAATCATTTTTGCATGTGTGTGTGTAAGAGAAAGAGTATACTTGTTCATGTGAAGGCCAGAGGTCTACATCATTGCCTTCCTTAACTATCCTCCACCTTATTTATTTTTTTTTGGGGGGTTGGTTCGAGTTAGGATCTCACTCTAGCCCAGGCTGACCTGGAATTCACTATGTCGTCTCAGGGTGGCCTTGAACTCACGGAAATCCTCCTACCCCTGCCTCCCGAGTGCTGGGATTAAAGGCGTGTGCCATCACGCCCGGCTCAGCAACCTTATTTTTCGAGATGAGGGCTCTCACTGAACTGCTTGGACTGGACTGCCTAGCAAGTGAGCCCCAGGAATTCTTCTGCCTCTGCCTTCCCAGCACTGGGATTACAGGCATGTGCACACCTGGCTTTTGCTTTTATGTGTGGGCTGAGAATCTGAGCTTAGGTCCTAGTGCTGCTTGCGCTGACAGAGCCATGCCCCTTGCCCGGATTTCACTTTATGTTTTGTTTGGTTTTTCGAGATAGGATCTTACTCATGCCCAGGCTGATCTGGAACTCACTCTGTAGTCCCAGGCTAGCCTCGAACTCAACTCACTGTGATCCTCCTACCTCTGCTTCCTGAGTGCTGGGATTAAAGGTGTGTGCCACCACGCCTGGCTGATTTTCTTTTCTTTTTCTTTTTTTTAGGTGTAAAATTTTGAAGTTGTGGATAAGCACATATCCCATTGCCCAGCAATGACTGCTTTTGGCACTTACTACTTATGTTCTTTCCCTGTGTTTTTAATCTGTGTTACACACACACACACACACACACACAACCCCCCCCAAAACAAAACAAATAAACAAGGTCATGGTGGGAAGGGCAGCTGGGGAAATAGCTCAGTGGGGCAAGAGCTTGCCGTGCGAGTCTGAGGGCTTGAGTTGGGATCTCCAGCACCCAGGTAAAATACCAGGCATCATGGTGTGCTCTTGTGATCTCACTGCCCCAGCAATGGAGACAGGGAATCCCTGGGGCTCAGTGTGTAGCTTAGACAAGCTGTATCAGTGAGCTCCAGGTTCAGGGAGAGCCCCTATCTCAATAAATACAGTGGAGAGCACTAGAGGGAGACATGCCCCACACGTGAACCCCCACACACTCATGCGACTACACACATGTCAACATGCATGTACATCATACGCACACACATCACTAGAAAGTAGGCAATTCTGTTGTCTCGGGGTTAGAGGAGGGTTGCTGGTGGTCCCCTCCCAGGACACTGTGTCCTTCTGCTTTTCGAATCCCTGGCTTCAAGGGACATTTCTTCCAGCTATGTTCAATCTCTCATGAAACAAACCCTTTTCAAGAGCCTTGTGGCATGCCAGGCCTACAAGGACTAGGATGCCCACCCAGAGGAGCTCTGGTCTGATCAGCCAGAAGGGTCTACTATGGCTAGCAGATGCTGGACCAGGTAAGCCAGGGTTGCTATGAGTCATGGTCCAAGATTGGGGTGTGACGGGGCACAAGCAGCCACAGGATCCCCAGGGATGCTATCCCAGGCAGGGGACAGACTGTGGGAAGGTCAGAGGCTTTCTGCATTCCGTGTCCTCAGCTTCTGGCTTTCCTTCTAGCAACTGAGGGTCTTGGGGGACATCTTGGAAGTAGAGGGGAGGATGATGCAGGACCATGCCATGGACGTCAAGTTCTTAACCTGTACTTTTCCCATGCCAGGGTTTTTGTGGAGAACGCTGTTCCCTCCTGTCCCAGCTTTGGAAGACAAAGCACACACCTGTGTGTCCTGGCTGGGGACAAACTCCCTCTGGCCCTGCACACAGATGGCCTGTTTCCAACCCCTAGATCATGTCCGTCAAGGCCAACTGGGAAGTGAAAAGGGGTTTTGGGAGGCCTTTGCAGACTTTCTGGCTGGAGGGGAGGGGTAGGTGTAACCCTGAGGTTTGGGGGATCCTCTGAAGCAATTCGGACAGGTCCTCAGCAAAGGCCCAGGGACTGAATGGTGGCTTTTCTGATCAAATGTCAGCAGGATGGGAGGTGGCATCCTACCTATTATGAAGAGAATGCTTTTTTTTTTTTTATTTTTTGAGATAGAGTTTCACTCTATCTCAGGAATTCACTATGTAGTCTCAGGGTGACCTCAAACTCAAGGTGATCCTTCTACTTCTGCCTCCTGAGTGCTAGGATTAAAGTCGTGTGCCTTCTTGCCCACCCGACTAAGAGCATGTTTGAGAGAGGAGCCCAGGGAAAGAGGGAAGTGGGTCTCTTGGGTTCCTTGAGGGACTGCTTTGGGACGTCAGAGTGTGGGTAGTTACAGAGCCTCAAGTGGAATAGCCCTGTCACCTCTGGCCTTCTGTGCCCTCCGTCACCTCCTCTCCCTGTTAGAGGAGAGAAGCTGCATGTAGGACACCACATCCTCCTGCTTTCTCTGCATTTCCACTCTTTTAAAGTTGATATATTTTGGGCTGGAGAAGATGGCTTAGTAGTTAAGACATTTGCCTGCAAAGTCAAAGGACCCAGGTTCAATTCCCCAGGTCCCACATAAGCCAGATGCACAAGGGGACGCATGTATCTGGAGTTCATTTGCAGTAGCTAGGAGGCCCTGGCACACCCATTCTCTCTCTCTCTCTCTCCCTCTTTCTCTGTCAAATAAATAAATAAAAATAAAATATATAAAAATTTGATATATTTTTAAATTTTTATTTATTTGTGTGTGTGTGTGTGTGTGTGTGTGAGAGAGAGAGAGAGAGTGAGTTTGGGTGCAGCAGGGCCTGTTGATGTTGCAAATGAACTGCAGGTGCTCGCACCACTGTGAATCTGGCTTTCCTGGGTTCTAGGGGATACAACTCATGTTGGAAGGCTTTGCAAGCAAGCACCTTTAACTGCTGAGCCATCTCCCGAGCCCACTTACATTTTCCATTCTTGTCTTCTTTTTGTATCTAGCCAGATGGTGACATTGTAACAGTTTCACTGTTGCAACTTAGCACAGGCTGGATAGGACTGGGGACCTCTGGGGATCCCAACCTCCACAGCCCTCTTGGCACCCACTCAGAAGTGACCAGAGGCAGAACCAAACTCTCGGGTTTCTTTCTATCGATGGCTGAGGTGTGGCTCCTTGGGGTAGCTTCCAGCCTCAGCCTGGAATCCATGAAGAACCTGGGAGTTCAGAGAAGTTCAGGAGAACTGGACAGTGAGAAGAAGAAGCCCCTGTAAGCCTGGCTGCCCACATCTCTCCTCTTCCTGTAGACCCAGAGTCAATGAGAAGCTCAGGTGGGCCGGGGCAATACGCCTGTGTTGCTGCCCTGGGCCCATGAAAATTCCCTGGAGTTTGGTGTTTCCAGTGGCTAGCCCACTCTATCCAGCCAAGCTCCTGGGCTCTTACGTGCCTGAGTCCTCACCACAAATGCCTGGGACTTGTATCTACAAGAAAAATATTGTTCTGTATAACTAACCCAGTGGCCCATTCTGTAAACACTCGCTCTGCCTTGGGGCTTTCCCTGCTCTTCCAGGGGGTGTAGGGCAGCCAGGTGTCTGAGGATAGGAAAACATGTGCTTTTTGTGGGTTAGCTGCTGAAACGGGTGACGAGATGGGCCTGGGCACTGTGCTGGGTACATGGGGGGGGGGTGTCCAGGGCTGGAGCTGTTCTTCCAGATGTTTGCAAAGAGAGATTAAGAGTGGCAACCAGTGCAAAGATACATGTGTGGGTATGTGTACACATGTGTCTCTATGGGTGTGTGAACGTGTGTGTGTATGCACATGGGACATGTATGCTTAACCCTGTGGCTCCCTTAAGGAGCTGGGTATGGAGTGAAACTTGCCCTCTTTTTTTTCAAGGTAGGATCTCACTCAATCCCAGGCTGACCTGGAACTCACTCTGTAGCTCCAGGCTGGCCTTAAATTCATGGTGCTCCTGCTGCCTCATTGTCCCAAATGCTGGGATTAAAGGCGTGCACCACCACATCTGGCTGAAACTGTCACTCTTTCTATCAGCCACGTTGCAATGTAGTGTGTGTTTGCAAGGCTAGGTGAAAATGGCCCATAGAAGTGCAAGGTTGAGGGCAGCAGTTGGGGAGGAGTGCCCCAGCCGCCACACCCAATGACCACACTCAGCTGGAAGAAGCTAGGGCCATTGTTGCCCCAATTCCCTACCAGCAGTTAGGGTTGCTTCATCAGAGTGGGGATTGAGGCAGTTTAGGGGGTGACAGGGCCTTGAAAATAAGATGTAATGTCCTTGAGTCTGTCCTTGCAGTAAGGAGTTTCCTCATATCTATTTGTCCTTGAACTCAACCTAAATCCCTCCCTAGAAAGGAGTCTCTCTCTAGAAGGGACAAGAGCCCCCTGCTGAGAAGTCTATGCCCTTCTGGAATACCGAGAGATTCCTGAGACACAGCCCAGAAAGAAACCTGTCTGCCTGGTCAATTCAGCCCCCATCCAGAACCTAGAAAAGGCTTCAATCTGGGTCTCCAGGTGGGCTTTTGACCCTTGTTCCTTCCTTCTCAAGGGCAGGAGCTCTCCACCTTCCTTCTCTTAAGCTTGCCCGTTTTTGGGAACCCTGCTCATAACTCTTGGGCATGAGCTCTGTTTCCCTTCTTTCTCTCAAATTCTATAATCTAATAAAACCTGTAAACTTAGATTAAAAAAAAAAAAAAAAAGATAGCAGTTGGAGGCAGACAGATGCAGCTTCTATTCTACTGTGGCCTCTCCAGCTGTGAAGCAGAGATGGGGCTGTCAGGCATGGCTGGCTCAGGACCCTCACTGGAGCTTCGCTGGTGCTTTCTTTTTTTTTTTTTTTTTTTTTTTGGTTTCCGAGGTAGGGTCTCACTGTAGCTCAGGCTGACCTGGAATTCACTATGTAGTCTCAGGGTGGCCTTGAACTCATTGCGATCCTCCTACCTTTGCCTCCAGAGTGCTGGGAGTAAAGGCGTGCACCACCACGCCCGGCTAAACCTGGGTCATTAGGCTTTGCAGGCAAGCCCCTTAACTTCTGAGCCATCTCTCTAGCTCTCTCACTGGTGCTTTCTGTCCACCGTGGTCTTGTGCACTCCTGATGGGCACCAGATAGTGACCTCCTCCTCACCCAGGATGAAGCCTTCAACTCTGTAAAGTGCACATGGTGTGATCTGGAGCTGGGTACCCCCTCCCCCAATTCTGCGCCCCTCATGAGACACAGAGGAGCCATCCTCAGAGACAGGCAGGGGCAACGTTTGGGACAGCCCAGCCACCTCTGTAGAGAGGCTAGCAGTCATCTCTGATGAGGAAGATGAAGAGAAGGAGGGCAACCTGGGGTGGGAAGCTGTGGCTCTACTGAGGGGAGGGCAGCTTAAGATCATACATTCATATGACACCAAGTGCCACATGGAGCTCTGGAACCCCATGCCAGTCCCTTTCTCACTACTTCAGTAGTCCCTATGAGATGACACTGGCACTGGTGGCTCACAGGTATGGGGAGATGGAGAAGGGTGACAGATAGGGAAAAGATAGGACAGAAGGACACAGATCACAGACAGACAACCAAATGGCGGGAGGTGGGTACTGATGACTGGTTCTGGGAGCTGTGTCTTGGGTGGGAGGGACTTTGTTTGCCTTCACTCCAAAGCCCTGACTGTACACCCGCACAGGGCACGCCTGCCATCTTCGTGGGGGCTACGTCCCACTTACAGACTTAAACATGTCCTGAGTAGGGGCAGGAAGAGGGAGCAGAGGAGGCCACCCAGTCCCTCCACTGGCTCTCTGTTACCTCCTCCTTGAGACCTTGTGAGTAGTTCTTTCCTGCTTCTGAGGTGCCTGCCAGGTGATCCAGACTTGAGTTTTCACAGCGTGATTGTCCCTTCATGAGCCTCTGTTTCCTTGTCTGTAAGATGGGGCTGGCCAGGCCTGGGAGAGCCTCGCGGGACAGATGGCTGGTGAATACCTGCCCTGCCAGCCTGGCGCCTGCCTCCCCACAGCCTCAGCCAACACCCTCTCCGGGGATGCCGCCAATTCTTTGTGGCCACTAAGTAGAATAACAGCTGCTTTTCTTGCTCAAGTATGACATTACACTTTTCCGGATGGCCGGACACTTCCTGGCCTGAAGTGGGCTAAGCAACAGTTACACTCTGCCCAGCCGCTCCCTTCTTCCCCAACTCCCCGCCTGTCTCCCACTGTCCTGGCCAGCTAGTGTCAGGGTCAGGCCCAGACCCCTCTCTGCTCTGTGTTCAGACTGAATCCAGATGGGGCCCCCAGGGCCACAGGTGGCCTGGGACACTTCCCCAGTTATTTTTGGCCTGAGCTGGCCCATGCTTTCGCTGCCAAAAGCAATTACTAAATTTTCATCTTGTTTTGCTGACAGTTAGGGTATGTCAAAAATGTTCCACCAGAAGACCTGAGGGCACCTCGGGGGGTGGGGGGAGGAGAGGTGGGTGCTCCTACTCCCTGGGGAGGAGCCTCTGAGGCTCTGAGGTGGCTGCTGTCCGAGATGGAGTAGGATGAGGCAGCTAGGGTCTGTTTATTTACAGCTGCCTACCGAGAATGGCACTCTTTTTTCCCCTTTGTCTCCTTCCAGCAGGGGGCACTGCCTCCCAGCATACACAAGAGATAGGTTCCAGGGCTTTGGCAGGGCAGGCCGCACTCCTGGTGAAGGCCTGGCTCTCTCTGGGAGGTGAGGCTGTTGCTTTTCCAGCCTGGAAGGATCGCCCCTACCCTGCTGTGAATAATGGGACCCAGGCAGGATGTCTCACCAGTAAGCCGTAGACACGAGATACATGGTATCTGATCTGGGTGGTTCCCCTGTGTTGCTGTTCTGGTCACCTCTACTGGAAGCTGCCCAAGTGCTGGCCAAGTGGTGGACTCCAGGATCGAGGAAGATGGCTCATCCTGGCCAAGGTGGTGGTGGGTAGTGGGTGGTACGTTGCCCTGGGTGTTCCCATCTTCCCTCAGGAGCCCCACCAGTGAACATCCTGATGCAATGTGCCTGTAATCCTCCCTTAAACTACTGGAACCCTGCGGAACTCAGGGGCTGGGAGCCTTAGAGCTGGGCCGTTGTCCTGCATATAGTGAGTGGGGGAAGTGCTAGCGGGAGTGGACAGTCTCCCTCTTGGCTTCCAGCATCAGCATAGGCTGATACCAGCAGGCCATGCAGGGCCAAGGTGGCCTGATCCTATAGCAGGCATAATGCTGGGCATAGGCCCCATGGGAGTTCTCCCTACCTGAGTCTCTGGAGACCACTTATCTTTTACTGTCAGTGACTGTAGGCAGTGGGCAGGGGGCTGGGTCAAGGAGATGTGTGTGCTTGAGGCCTGAGTATGTGTGCTTGGCAGGGTCCCTTGCTCCTTCATGGAACCAAGGGGTCTTGAGACATCAGGGTCCTGAGGGAAGTGTCCTGCCTCCTTTACCATCCTTATTACTGCTCAGAGCCCATAGACATGTGTTCACGAAGACAGGGCAATTCTAGGGCCTGGTAAGCTCTGAGGTCTGTGCTCACACCAAGGGTGGGACTCTTTCCTCCAGAGTTCTTTGATCCTGTATAGGGCCCAGGAACCATCTCTGGCCACAGGCAGAAGGCATCAGGAGTGAGGAGCCCAGATCCTGGTGCTGGGAAACACCTGGCCCAGGAAGAGAACGGGCCAGCCTGGGGAAGGGAGGGCTTCACGCTCTGCCTGCTCCTTTCACTCTATTTCTGTGGGAGGTGGAGGTGGGGCTCTTTGGGGACATGGATTCAGGGTATAATTTGAACTGTGACTGGGAGTTTAACAAGCTTAGTGTCTCGGAGTGGGGGGTCAGTTATTCGTGTGTCCTGTCCCTCCTCCCAGCTCTCATGACAGGGATCCCCTGACCCGTATAGAGCCGGTGGCTTCACTGGTGCAGGGAGCTTCCTCAACCATTGCCCTCTGCACCTATAGGTGTGGGTGGACAGTCCCCTATAATAACCACTGCTTAACTGCTTTTTTTTTTTTTTTTTATTTTTTCGAGGTAGGGTTTTACTCTAGCTCAGGCTGGCCTGGAATTCACTATGTAGTCTCAGGGTAGCCTAGAACTTGTGGTGATCCTCCTACCTCTGCCTCTGCTGGGATTAAAGGCGTGCGCTACCACACCCGGCTAACCACTGCTTATTTGATGGGGACAGTGCCACACCATCCAGTTGTTTGTGGAATACCTTTCAAGTGCCCTTAGGTGTCCCCACCCTGGGGGGCTCTGGTGTAATGGAAAGAGGAAGACCACAGGGCTGTGGGTGGGTAGGTGGGCAGGGAGGGAGTTACAGGGCACCTGTGACTAGAAAGAGACTCAAAAGGGGATTCTAAAGGCAGCCTGTAGTGGGGATATATGAACCCAGAGCAAAGGCCTGTGTGGAGCCAGCGGGTGATGGTGACAGGGAACAGGAAAACACTATTCCCCAAACACCCCAGGGGAGGAGGTAGCTTGGGGTTGGGGGAGTACTGTAACTCCTAGGCAAAGGCGGCCGCATGCCAAGCAGGCTGGGAAGGCTGACGGGCAACCTGGCTCCTTCCCTGCTTAGCACTGTCCTGGGTGTGGGCACTGTGCACAGACTCCAGGTAGCCATTTACCTGTGTGTCCATGAAGCCCAGTGTGGGCTCCAGCTGGTCCTGTCACCTGAGTAGTGGCATGTGTTTGCAATTACAGCCACGTCCACAATTTCGGGGGAAGATAGAGACTGGGGTGCCTGCCCACCCCTCCCCAATATTTGAAGGCTTCATCTCAGAGGAACAAACAATGTCTGGGCATGATCCATGGGAGGGAGTTTATGTCTGGTACTGGAAAGCTAGCCAAAAACCTATGGCTGGGGGGCCATAAGCCCTAGGGGGAATCTACTACTGTTGTCTGGCTGATGGATATATTATGCCTACCAAACTGCCCTCTAAATACTTGTGTCCGTGCCCATATATCAATGCTACTCTCCCTTTTGGTTAGAGAAGCTTCTCTTTTCAGATGGTCGTGACCACTGGGGAGACTCAAAACTCATCAAAGTGCTGAGAAGAAATGACAGTGGTGTGTTGAGCACTAAGTGAGACATCTCTGTCACACTCTCCCAAGGCTCAGGGACCCTTGCGGAAGAGGTGGCAGAAAGCAGATAAGAGCCAAAGGAAAGAGAGGAGTGCTTCCAATATTGTCTTCCAGACACAAAGGAGCCTTGGTATTCCTGACTTCATAATAGCTGATGTTACTTACGTAAGACCTGCACAATAGAAGGGGGGGCGGGGAAATGATGACATCAAAATAGAAGAGAGGCTAGTTGGAAAGTAGGGTGGAGGGGGGATTCAAGAAGGGGCAGTGGAGGGATTGTGATCATGGTTTCTTGTCTATGGGAAGGAGAGATGGAGAGATGGCTTAGCAGTTAAGGCGCTTATCTGGAGAGGGGCATGGTGGCGCACTCGGGAGGCAGAGGTAGGAGGAGGCCACCCTGAGACTACAGAGTGAATTCCAGGTCAGCCTGGGCTAGACTGAGACCCTACCACGAAAAATTGGAAAAAAAAAAAAAAAAAAAAAAAAAAAGGTGCTTGTTTGCAAAGCTTAAGGATCCAGGTTTGATTCCCCAGGACCCACATAAGCCAGATGCACAAGGTGATGCATGCGTCTGGAATTCATTTGCAGTAGATAGAGGCCCTGACTTGCCCATTCACTCCCCCTCTCTCTCCCTCATCTCTTTTAAAAAATATTTTATTTATTTATTTGAAAGAGAGTAGAGAGAGGGGAGAAGAGACAGATAGAGAGAATGAGTATGCCAGGGCCTCTAGTCACTGTAAACAAACTCCAGACACATGCGCCACCTTGTTCATCTGGCTTACGTGAGTACTGGGGAATCGAACTGAGGTCCTTAGGCTTCACAGGCAAGCACCTTAACTGTTAAGCCATTTCTCCAGCATTATATCTGCCTCTCTCTCTCTCCAACAAATAAATAAATAGATAAATAAATAAATAAATAAATAAATAAATAAATAAATAAATAAATGTGGCTAGGTGTGGTGGTGCACGCCCAACACTTGGGAAGCAGAGGGAGAAGGATTGCCATGAGTTCAAGGCCACCCTGAGAATACATAGTGAATTCCAAGTCAGCCTGGGCTAGAGTGAGATCCTACCTCAAAAACAAATGTGTAATGTGTTTGATGAACTTGGCTCAAAACAGACCTGTGACCCCAGCTTCCAGCAGAAACACTGGAGCCCTGCGTGTCCTTGCATCAGTGGCTCCCACAGGGAGGTAGCCAAGGCCCAAGGAAGCTCCGTTTTGCAAATAAAGAGTGGGCATTGCTTTTTCAGATGTGGAGGATGGAGACCGGGTTTCTGCTGTCCTTTCACTGGCTGGCAGATGGAGACTAGGACATTCCTGGGGGACAGGCTACTGCTTTGTCACCTGAAGCCCAGCTGACTCCTCTGTCCAGGTACAAGCTTTGCTGAAGGCAGAATCAGGAGAGGGTTGGAGTATTGAGGAATCCTGCCTCCAATAGCTGAGACACTTTTCAGCTTTGCATTCACAGCCCAGTCACCCGGACACAGGGATGCCTGGCCTCCTCCCTTCGGCCCCTGGCCACAGTCTCCTAGGGTGGTGCTATGTGAGTGGTGCACACATAAGTAGAAAAGTCAGGCTGGGGCTGGAGAGATGGCTTAGTGGTTAAGGCATTTGCTTGCAAAGCCAAAGGATCCCAGTTTGACTCTCCAGGCCCCATGTAAGCCAGATGCACAAGGGGGTGCATGTGTCTGGAATTTGCAGTGGCTGGAGGCCTTGGTGTGCCCATTCTCTCTCTCTCTCTGTCTTTTTCATAAATAAATAAATAATATATATATATATGAAGCCTGAAGACTTGCTGCAAACTGAGTGTAGCCGCAGCCCCTGGCAAGTGGGATGGTCTCATTGCGCTTCATGGACCACAGTCTGGAGCCCTCAGTGAGTTGTAGGATGTTGTGAGTCTAGAGGAGTCCCTTGCCTGTCAATGCGATGTTAAGTGAAAGTGCCTTGGCTTGGGGACACCACTCTGGCTTTCTGTGTTCTTTCTCAATTCCCTTTCATCGGGACATCCCAATTGAGTCAACAATCACGGACTGCCTTGTACTGTCTGCCACGGAACTACCCGAGTACAGGGGCTGGTGAGCGTGTGACTGAGTGTGCACTGACACGAGCATGTATGCACGCTTGTGTAATGCTGGAGCCCCGTGTTGGGAGCTACAGCCAGCAAGGGGAGCCTCTGCTGGTAGGAGCTCAGTCGTTCGCAGCTGTTTTGTCCCCTGGGATCCTAATGTTCCCAGAGCACAGAGCAGCACCTCTGAGTACTGGGTGCGGAGGGTGCGGCTATCTCGGGGCTCCACTCACCTGCTACCTTCTCTTCCTGTAGGACTCATTTGTCCCAGGGTAAGGGAATGCCATGGGGCATGCTCTGTTACTGGGACAGGGACATTAGGTCCCTAGCTAGATTGCTCCTCCCAAGCTCAGGCCCTGTTCTCAGACAACATATCGACATCAAACCTCCAGGGCCCAGGAGTGGGGCCCCAGAATAGCCAAGCGGGTGGTCTACAGGTCACTGGTGCTCTGGCTTGGAATTCATCGCAGCTGCACTTGGAACAAGGGGCCCATGTGAAGGGCCCTCCAGCTCCATACACCTCTCTGGGTGGCTGATAAGTCAAAACTTGTAGCTCCCTATGAGGACCCCTGTCCCAAGTGGCCTTATACATATGTAGAACTCACTCTTGATATAGGGATCTATCTTTTAACATCTAGGGCTTCCTCCGACCTATGCCAGGTTTGCTTACACTGGTGCTTAGGGCAAGGCGGGAGGAGGTTTCATGTGATCAATAGTGTCTGCAGAAGGTCTAGGGCTGCAGTTCCACTGGCCCCCACCGCGCCCTCCCTCCAAAGCTGGCTAGCCTGACATGTAGACTCGATGACCTGGAATCAGCTCCTGGCCTCTGGGAAGTCCAGCTGCAGCTGACTTGGCCTTCCCCCCAGCAGGAGCTGAAACCCTTGACTCCCGCCAGTGAGCTGGGGCCGAGCAGCAGCCAGGCCTCCAGGAAGGGTTCCTGGGGCCCTGCTGGCCAAGGGACAGGGCGTGCAGCCTTGCAAGACAGGCCACCTCCTGGGAGCTCCTGTCTGCTCGTCTTGCTCTGGCTGACCTAGTGGTTGGGAGGGGACAGATGTGAAAAAGGCATGTAGGTCTGGCTGGGCAAGGGCTCATGGGAGATCGCACCCCAGAAATTGGGTTCCAGGGACCATGTTGGACCAAGACATTTATACACATAGGGAAGGGTACAGTGGTCAGGCCTGGGGGTGCTGTAACTCATTGCTAGGCTTCTAGTCACTTCCAGTTGGCTTCAGGCCACTACCAGATTGCCCTACCCTTTCATAGCCTCCATTTTGGAATAGGGCAGGTGCCGAAGGCTGACCGGCCATGCAGGGGCATCTTCAAGGTCAGATGAGCTGTTTTGTGGAGGGAATGGGGAGTGGGAGTCCACAGAAGTAACGGCAGAGACAAATGCTAGAGGGCTCCAGGGTATTTTTATAGTCTCTTGTTTATATATATGCTTGAATTTTTGTGGTCAAGGAAGTTTCTAAAGTTACCCTGAATTATCACAGATTTATGTGTTGCTTCTGGAGTCAAAAGTGAAATAAAAATTCATGAAAAGGGGTAGAGAGATGATGGCTTAGCAGTTAAGGCACTTGTCTGCAAAGCCTACGTTTGATTCCCCAGTACCCATGTAAAGCCAGATGCACAAAGTGGCACATGTGTCTGGAGTTTGTTTTCAGTGGCTTAAGGTCCTGGTGTGCCCATTCTCTTTCTCTGCAGGGCATGATGGTGCACGCCTTTAATCCTAGAACTCAGGAGGATCACTGTGAGTTCGAGGCCAGCCTGAGACTACATAGTGAATTCCAGGCCAGCCTGGGCTAGAGCAAGACCTTACCTCAAAACAAATAAACAAACAAACAAAAACAAACAAACAAACTAAAAACCAAAAACAACAACAAGAAATTCATGATAAGACCTTGATGATACAGTGGCTGCTGTAAAGGGGTAAAGGGGATGACTGTGTCCATGGTACCAAGTCCTGGCTTTCAGGGCTCTGCCAGGTGGGGACACCCCCTCTGAGATGAGTGATGTTAGAAGAGGTTCATGCAAGGAGAGCTGAGGTGGGGTGGAGAAGGAGACAGAGTTTAAGCCTGTAAGGCTTAGCAGAGGCACGTGTGCAGGTGCCGTGGTGCAGGAAGCAGAGCACACACACTCACAAATACACATATGGGGCCAGGATCATATGATACTCAGGGGTGGGGCTTGAACCATCATGACTCCATTGCAGGAGAGCAGGTGAGGCTTGATTGAGTCCATTGGAAATTTCTTTATTTTTATTTCTTATTTGAGAGAGAGAGAGAGAGAGAGAGAATTGGCATGCCAGGGCCTCAGCCACAGCAATTGAATTCCAGATGCTTGCACCACCTAGTGTGCATGTGTGACCTTGCACTTGCACCTCACCTTTGTGTGCCTGGCTAATGTGGGATCTGGAAAGTACAACATGGGTCCTTAGGCTTCGCAGGCAAGCACCTTAAGTGCTAAACTATCTCTCCAGTCCTCTTTTATTTTTTTAAAGTTTTTATTTATTCATTTGAAAGAGAGAGAGAGAGAGAGAGAGAGAGAGAGAGAGAGAGAGAGCATTGGGCCTCTAGACACTGGAAACAAATTGCAGATGCATGTGCCACCTTGTGCATCTGGCTTATGTGGGGCCTGGGGAATCGAAACTGGGTCCTTTGGCTTTGCAGGCAAGTGCCTTAACCCTTAACTCATCTCTCCAGGTCCCACTGGAAATTTCTGAGCAGGAAATAGGAGTGGAGGGTGAGCAAGTTTTTGGTGAGGTGCAGGTCCCCAAACTCCGTTTCCTAAGCAGAGGGAGTTTCTCCCATCTGAAACCTGAGCAGGAGTCAGGGACAGCTTCACTAGTTCCTTAAGTTCCCACACTGAGTTCTAGCTGCTTCTGAGCTCTCTCCAGCTGTCCCTCAGCCACTCTGGGACAATGCCAGCACCCTGCCCTTGTCTCACAGACAGCCCCCAGCTTGGGAAGGCCTCAGAGAAAAGCACACACGTTCCTCTGGTTTGGGGTGGAGCTGTCCTCCCACCACAGGCTGGGGGATTGCCTTGTCAAACTGGGACAGGGCCAGCCAAGCCCCAGGACACGACGTCCTCTGGCCTACTGGAGAAGAGCCCACACAGGGAATGGCGTCTGACCCTGTGTTCCAGGCGGGGCTGGGACAGTGTCCTCGGATGCAGCTGTGCCCAGCTGTTCCCTGACTGACAGTGGGGGAAGTCAAAGTCCTTCCTAGCAGTTCTGCTGACCAAGGGGCCCCTCACCACAGGTGCTAGGGCCATTTTGGGGACCCCTGACCATTGCATAACAGGACAGAGGCCAAGACCTCTTGGCTTGCAGTTTAGGGCAGGGCACTGGGGGCTCAGAAGTTTTTAAAAATTTATTTATTTGCAAGCAGAATGAGAGAAAGAGAGAGAGGGAGGGAGGAAGGGAGGAGACAGACAGAGAGTGAATGGGCACACTAGGGCCTCTAGCCACTGCAAAGGAACTCCAGAAGCATGCACCACCTTCTGCATCTGGCTTACATGGGTACTGGGGAATCGAACCTGGGTCCTAAAGCTTCTCAGGCAAGCCCCTTAACTGCTAAGCCATTTCTCCAGCCCCTCAGAAGTTTTGTCTAGAGCACAGTTTGACAGGGTATCCTTTACCAAGGGCCCTCCTTCCCAGGTTTAGGCTTGTCACTCCCCATCCTGCCCTCCAGAGTGATAGCAGAGAGAAGACAGCATGACCTTTGTCTTCCATTCATGCAGAGAGCCATCTTCCAATCACGGCTCCTCCTCAAGTCCTGGTTGTAGCCTTTAAAAACAGGAAGGAAAGTCACGGGCTGGGCTGACCTGACCTCTGACAAGCAAAAGCCATCTCTGTGCTTCGGGTCCCCATGGGCTCATGGGTTCTGTAGCTGCCTCCCAAGGGTGCAGGCTATGTCTTCGGGGATTTAGCAGAGGAGATCTAGCCTTGAGACTCAGGCTGAGAGGGGCCAGCAGGTCCCTCTGACCACTGCCTTGGGTCCTGACTGTAACTTCCTCCCAGAGGAGCCCTCCACTCGCTTCTGTATTCACGCCCATGGGAATGTAAATGCAGAAGGTAAGGGGGCTGGTCTGTCTCATGCTCCACTGCATGGTCAGGATTTCAGACCGTGCGTGGCCTGTAGAAATTCAGTAAGCAGCCAATGAATGAATGAATGAATGAATGAATCCACTCATTACTCACTCATTTGTTGAGAATAGTAGGAGTTAAGATCATAAACCTCAGAGTCAGGCTGCCTGGCTTCCAAGTGAACTTATCATTTGCTGCTTCAAGTGAATTAGGCACTGTCTCTGTGCCTTAGTTTCCTCGTCTATAAAATAAGGGGAAAGATCCCTGTTCCTGCTAATATAGCTGATTAAGAGTCTGTAGAGGAGGCTGGAGAGATGGCTCAGCAGGGAAGAGCACTTGCCCCTCAAGCACGAGGTCCTGAGACCGCTCAAGTTCTATTCAGCACCTGCATAAAAGATGGGTGTGACTGGCTGCGGGCCCAGGACATCAGAATATCATGTTGGAACCAGAAAGGGAAATTAGCTCCCACCTGGTTAGCTCTCAAAGTGCTGGAAAGCCCTGTGGGAGTCGCTGGAGGAAAACGGACATCAACAGCATGAGTAAGCAGGAGACCCTACAGACTACAGAACCAACCAGCTGGTCAAGGAGCACAAACTGGGGCAATAGTGGCACACAGGCTCTGTGGGTAACCAACTGTTCTCTGATTGGACATGAGGCTGCTCAGTGGAAGAGAACTCATACCTGGTAGTAGAATCAAGTCAGAATCCCATTGAAGGGAAATTCACAACCTTCAAAGAGAAGCCCCCACTGCTGTCTGGAAAAGAAAAGTGGGCTTACACAAAAAAAAAAAAAAAAAAAAAAAAAACTCTCAAATTTGCATACCCTCCTTTAACTCAAGCTGCTGTCTCTTTGTTTGGAGAATCTGCCTTATTTTACAGATGGCAGAGAATACAGAGAAGAATCAAGATCCACCAATAAGACAAGAAGCTAGCCGACTGCCCACCATGAGATGTGCCACCTCTGCCACATCTGCCAGGGCCCAGGAGAAACTGCAGGGGAAGTGATGACATGAACACTGCTTTCACTGCCAGCCTGACAACCAGCCCCAGTTGATGGTGACAAACATGGCGATCAATCAAAACCTATCGAAACAGAAATCCAGAGGCCACAGAGAACTCAACACTAAGTCAGACTGCCAACAGGCCTGCCATGGCTCAGGAGCATTGCAGAAGAGGGGGCAGAAAGACTGAAAGAGCCACAGAATGAGTAGGAATATCCTGAAGCTCAGTCCTCTGCTACCCCACAGGGACTGACTGGGGCCTTCATGACCCCACAGTGAAGCCCAGAACCCCACTGAGGAGAGCCCCTGGGTAACAGGAGCTGGGGCGAGGACATAAAAGAAAATAACCAGCTATAATTAATATAAAATAAAAATTAATATTAAAAAGAAGAGTGTGGCCACAAACATCTCTAGCACTAATTGACTGGGGGTGGAGGCAGACGGGGATGTGTGGAGAATCATTGGAACTTGCTAATCAAAAAAACAACAGCTCGGCCAGGCGTGGTGGGGCACGCCTTTAATCCCAGCACTCGGAAGGCAGAGGTAGGAGGATCGCCATGAGTTTGAGGCCACCCTGAGACTATATAGTGAATTCCAGGTCAGCCTAGGCTAGAGTAAGACCCTACCTCGAAAAACCAAAAACAAACAAACAAACCCAGCAGCTCCAGGTTGAGAGAGAGAGAGAAACTTTTGTCTCAAGGATGACATTCTCTCTGGATCCCACACATGCATACACAGGCTGCATACATTTGCACACACAAGTGTATATAGCATACATACATCATACCACATACCACACCACAGTACTCTACAAACACATGCCAAAAAACAGCCTCTATAGATAAGGCTGGGCATATAGCTCAGAGGTAGAATATGTGCTTAATATGCACAGGACCTGGGGTTGGATCCTCAGCACCCAGCCCAAAATGTACAAACCTGGGGCTGGGAATATGCTCGGCCAATAAAGTGTTTACAGAGCAAGCATGAGGACATGAGTTCAGATCCCCGGCACCCGTGTAAAAGCCAGGCATGGCAATGCACACCTAGAATCCCAGTGCTGGGGAGGCGGAGCCAGGAGGACCCACAGGACTCATTGGCCATCTGGCCTAATTGGACCAGTGAACTCTGGGTTCAGTGAGAGATGGTGTCTCAAAAAATAAGGTGGAGAGCGACTGGGGAAGAGTGTTGACCTCTGGCCTCCACATGCATGCATCTTTGCATGCATACTCACACACACACATGCACACCAACATGCATGCACACACACATGCACACACACATAGGTGAAGACTCTTCCACTAAAATAGTGAAACTTTCAGGGCAGAATAAAAATGATTCATCTTCATCTTTTTTTTTTTTTTTTTTGAGGTAGGGTCTCACTGTAGCCCAGGTTGACCTGGAATTCACTATGTAGTCTCAGGGTGACCTCAAACTCATGGCAATCCTCCTACCTCTGCCTCCCGAGTGCTGGGATTAAAGAAGTGCGCCACCACGCCCAGCTTAGCAACCTTATTTTTTGAGATGCAGTGGCTGGAGGCACTTGTGTGCCCATTCTCTCTCTCTCATAAACAAACAAACAAACAAACAAACAAACAAATAAATAAATAAAACTTTTTTAAAGATTTATTTTTATTTATTTATTAAAGACAGAGAGAGGGAAAGAAAGAGAGGGAGAGTGAACAAGAATGGGCACGCCAGGGCCTCTAACCACTGTAAACGAACTCCAGACACGCGTGCCCCCTTGTGCATCTGGTTTACGTGGGACCTGCCTGGAGAATGGAACCAAGGTCCTTAGGCTTCACAGGCATGTGCCTTAACCGCTAAGCCATCTCTCCAGCCCAAATAAAACATTTTTAAAAAAGATAATCAAATGAGCTGGGCATGGTGGCACACACCTTTGAGAGGCAGAGGTAGGAGGATCGCTGTGAGTTCAAGGCCAGCCTCAGACTACAGAGTGAATTCCAGATCAGCCTGAACTAGAGTGAGACCCCACCTAAAAAAAAAATTAAAAAAAAAAAAGAAAATTTCGTCTGGTGTAGTAGCACACACTTTTAATCCCAGCATTTGGGAGGCTGAGGTAGGAGAATCACTATGAGCTTGAGGCCAGCTTGGGAGTGAGTTCCAGGTCGGCTTAGGCTAGAGTGAGATACTATCTTGAAAAAAACAAACAAACAAAAAAGAAAGAAATAAAGCTGGGCGTAGTGGCGCACGCCTTTAATCCCAGCACTCAGGAGGCAGAGGTAGGAGGATCGCCGAGAGTTTGAGGCCACCCTGAGACTACATAGTTAATTCCAGGTCAGCCTGGACCAGAGTGAGACCCTACCTCGAAAAACCAAAAAAAAAAAAAAAAAAATAAAAATAAAATAAATAAAATAAAAACAAAAAAGAAAGAAAGAAAAAACAGAAAATAGAAAAGCATCGCTGAAGAGATATAGTTCAGTTAACAAAGCACTTGCCACACATGCCTGTGTATCTGAGTACCTGATTTTGGATCCCAAACCACACCCATGTAAATTTTTTTTTTTTTTTTTTTTTTTTGGTTTTTCGAGGTAGGGTCTCACTCTGGCTCAGGCTGGCCTGGAATTCACTATGTAGTCTCAGGGTGGCCTCGAACTCTCGGCGATCCTCCTACCTCTGCCTCCCGAGTGCTGGGATTAAAGGCGTGCGCCACCACGCCCGGCCCATGTAAAATTTGAAGCTGTCGTGGGCTTTCCAAATCCCAGCATGCTGACTACAAGCAGAGAGGCCGAAAGAGGAGAATTGCCTAGAAGCTTGTGGATCACCTAGCCTGGCAAATGAACTACAATAAGAATGAAAACGAACGACCCTGCCTCAAATGAGGTGGAAGGTGAGGACTGACCCAGAAAGCTGACCTTTGACCTCCGCCCATGTGCTGTGGCATGCACTCATACATGTGAACACCCCCCCCAAAATAATTAATAAGTAAAAATGGGGAAGCAATACCTTTAAAGCACTGTGATCACTTGACTGTCAGCCTAAAAGGCAATTAAAAATCAGGACTTCTCCCCTGGGAAGCTTTAAAAGATAATTGGAAGCAGAAGGGAGGTGGTCCCAAGTGGAAAGTTTGGGGTGTAAAGCAAGATGAAAGTCAAAGGGACCTCTCTCTATGTTTGAAATTGAAATAGACTCTGGAGCAAGTGTGTCACACAGGTCTTAAATGAAGACAGAGCAAGACTATAAGTTAATTATGTCCTTAAAGCGAGGATAGGGGTTAATGGAATCCAGAGGTCCTCAGGTCCCTGTGATGTTCCAGATGGGCTATGGGTTTGCTATGGGCTTTGATCAGCAGCAGCTGCATAAATAGAAACAGTGTTACATTCTAATCCAAGAGGGGGAAAAAAAAGAATTAAAAACCCAACAATCTGGGCCCAGGGAGGTGGCTCAGTGGATAAAGTACTTGCCTTGTAAGGAGTACTGAGTTCAGATCCCCAGCACCCACCTGAAGCTGGACACGGTAGCATGAGCATCTGTAATCTCAGCTCCCTGAGGTCGAGAAGGGAGATGGAGAAGGGAGACTGAGACAGGAGGTGATTGGAAGCTTGCAGGCCAGCTCGCCTGGCAAAAACAGTGGTGAACATCAAAACTAGAGACCCTGGGGCTGGGGAGGTGGCTTAGCAGTTAAGGTGTTTGCCTGCAAAGTCAAAGGATCCTGGTTCGAGTCTCCAGGACCCACATAAGCCAGATGCACAAGGAGGCACATGCATTTGGAGTTTGTTTGCCCATTCTCTCTCTCTCTCTCACGCTCTGCCTCTTTCCCTCTCTCAAATAAATAAATAAATAAAAATAAAATCTTAATAAAAACCCCTAGAGACCCTGCCTCAGACAAGGTGGAAGGCAAGGACCCACACCCTCTGACTTCACAACACAATGCCAGGTGCTGGAAAACACACACACACACACACACACACACACACACACACACACACACCAATAATCCAAAAGTAGGCAGACAAAAAGGAATAAAACATAAAAAATAAATAGAAAAGGCAAAATATGGTAGGAATTCATCCATATGAGTTGGCGACTATAACATTTAGAAACTAACAGAATAATACAGTGAAAAGACAATGACTTCTGGCCAGACAAGGTCGACTTAGTTGGAGGAAGAAGCACCTAGCAGATTCATAAATCACACCTCTGTTGTGTTTTGAAGGTTTCTCAGAAAATGTATAGATTAATGCCTTGATGGGTTCACAATATGGTGGTATTACCCGGAAGTGGTAAAAGGTAGGGTATGGTTGGAGGGTGTAGGTCACTGTATGTCTTTAGGGATTATATTTTATCTTTGCCTTTTCCAGTATTTGTTTTCTTTCTCTCCTTCTCTCTCCCTCTATCCCTCCCTCCTTCCCTCTCTTTCTCTTTCTTTTCTTTTCTTCTTTTTGTTTTTCAAGGTAGGGTCTCACTCTAGCCCAGGATGACCTGGAACTCACTATGTAGTCTCTGGCTGGCCTCCAACTCACAGTGATCCTCCTACCTCTGCCTCCCAAGTAAGTGCTGGGATTAAAGGTATGTGCCACCATGCCTGGCTCTTCCTATATTTCTTCTTCTCTGTTCCCTGGTGGCCAGGATGTGAGCTGCTCTACTCTGCCATGCCGTCTCTGTCATGATGGACTAAAACTTCTGGAACCATGAAGCCAAAATAAATCCCCCTCAGGTGGTTTCTGTCACGTATTTATTTCATCATAGCAATGAGAAAAGTAAGCAATTATAAATATGAACATAGGGAAATACTGACAGCAAAAGCTTATGCAAATACTAAGCCAAAGAAAATTGAGAAGACTGTAGTCCTACCAGAAAAAATAGTTTAAGTGAAAGGAGAACAAGCAGAAATAAAGTATTCAGGGCTGGAGAGATGGCTCCACGATTAAAGGCACTTGTTAGCACAGCCTGCTGGTCAGGGTTTGAGACCCCAGTACCCATGTAAAGCCACATACACAAAGTGGTGCATGCATCTGGAGTTCATTTGCAGCAGCAAGAGACCTTGGTGCACCCTTTCTGACGCTCTCTCTCTGCTCACAAATAAATAAATAAAAACATTTTTAATAGAAAGTATTCACTGCTTAATGAGAAAAAGCATGATTTACTGGGAAGATATAAATGTTCTTATCCTGAATGCACCTACTAACAAAACCTCAAAATACATAAAGCAAAATCTGGCAGAACTGCAAGGAAAAATGTTAATTCCATCATTAGAGTGGGCAGGTTTTTTTCCTACACATTGCAGGCGTGTAGGAGTCTAGTCCCATAGCATAAATTCACCCACTTTAAGATCAATTAGTTTTTGTAAATGTGTCTCATTCAGCAACCCTTGCTGCAATCCACTTTCATCACCCTCTCACCAAAGTTCTCTTATATGCTCACTCACCGTCCTGACCCCTATGGCTCTGCTTGGGTTCAGTCACGCTAGCGGGTGTGGAGGGGTCTCAGTGCAGTCTTCGGGGGACCAGTGAAGCTAACTATCCCTTACACATGGACACCCTGGGGTTGGAGATGTAGCTGTGACAGAAAGAGTATTTAGCATGTAAGAAGCCCTGGGTTCCAATTCAGGCACTTGAGAAAAACAAACACCCTCCAGTATATACATACACATTGGGTCATTTATAAGTCTTTGGTCATGGGCATGCCAGGGCCTCTTGTCACTGTAAAAGATCTCCAGGTGTATGTGTCACTTGGTACATCTGGCCTTACATGGGCTCCGGGGAATGACACCTGGGATGGCAGGTGCCTTTAACTGCTGAGCCCTCTCTCCAGCTCTTGTTTATTTTATCATATTGCATATCTCTTGGTGTTGATTTCTGAGAGTTCATTTATGTATTCTGTACTGAAGTCCTTTACCAGATACGGTTTGCAAATGTTTCCTCTCACTCTCATGCTTATTTATTTTTTGGTTTTTCGAGGTAGGGTCTCGCTGTAGCCCAGGCTGACTTGGAATTCACTATGGAGTCTCAGAGTGGCCTCGAACTCATGGTAATCCTCCTACCTCTGCCTCCCGAGTGCTGGGATTAAAGGAGTCACCACCATGCTTTGCTTCTGATGCTTGTCTTTAAAAAATATTGCTTATTTAGGAGACTGGGGATATGGCTTAGTGGTTAAGGTGCTTGGCTGCAAAGCCAAAGGACCCAGGTTCAATTCCCCAGTACCCACATAAGCCAGATGCACAAGGGAGTGCATGAATCTGGAGCTCACTTGCAGTGGCTAGAGATCCTGGCACGCCCATTTTCTCTCTCTATCTCCTCTCTCTCTCTCCCTCTCTGCTTGCAAATAACTGAATAAAATAAAATAAAATAAAATAAAAGTTAATTAAAAAATATATATATATCTTATTTATTTATTTGTGAGCACACACACACACACACACACACACACACACAGAGAGAGAGAGAGAGAGAGAGGGGTGGGGGGAGAATGGGTATACCAGGGCCTCTTGCTGCTGCAAAGGAACTCCAGAGGCATGTGCCACTGTTGCAATTAGGTTCACATTGCTGGCAGAAAACACCTGACCAAGAGCAGCTTGTGGGAGGAAAAAGGGCTTATTTTGGCTTACAGACTCGAAGGGAAGCTCCATGATGGCATGATGAGCAGAGTGGACATCACCCCCTGGCCAACATCATATAGACAAAAGCAACAGGAGAGTATGCCAAACACTGGCAAGGGGAAACTGGCTATAATACCCATAAGCTTGCCCCCAAATACACTGCCTCCAGCTATCAGCTGGGGGACCTAGCATTCAGAATACCTAAGTTTATGGGGGACACCTGAATAAAACCACCACAGCCATTTTGTGCAGCTGGCTTTACATGGGCAGTGGAGAATTGAACCCAGGCTGGCTGTCAGGCTTTCCAAGAAAGTGCCTGTAACTGCTGAACCATCTCTTTAACAATGGCTTTTGAAGAACAAAAGTCTTAAATTTTGAGTTTAGTTTGTCAATTTTTCTTTGATGGTATACACTTTTGGTTTCCCATCTAAAGAATCTTGGTCTAATCTGAAGTCACACAAAGCTTTTCTCTTGTGTTTTCATCTAGAAGGTTATAGATTTTTAAAATTTTATTTTATTTATTTATGAGAAAGACAGAGAGAGAGAGAGAGAGAGAGAGAGAGAGAGAGATGCCCAGGGCCTTCAGCTGCTGTAAAGGAACTCCAGACTCTCATACCACCTTGTGCATCTGGCTTATGTGGGTCCTGGGAAATTGAACTCTGGTGTTTTGGCTTTGCAGGCAAGCGCCTTAATTGCTAAGCCATCTCTCCAGCCCAGTTCTAGATTTTTAAGTAATTTTGGGGTGCAGTGAGAGGGAAATGTGGAAGTGCTTTTGTTTCCTTTTTGGTTTTGATTTTGTGTATGTACATGTGTAGTATATGTGGTGTGGTGTGATGTGTGAAGTGTGCGCATGGGGTGCATGCATGCTGAGGCCAGAAGAGAATGTAGGGTGCTTTCCTCTATCATTCATCTGCATGTTTTCTTGAGATGGAGTCTCACTGAACTTGGAGCTGTTTTTGGTCAGACTGCCTAACTAACAAGCTCCAGTGATTCTCATACCCACTCCCCAAAGGACTGGATTTATAGACATGCACAGCCATGCCCAACTGTCTACATGAGTGCTGGGGAATTGAACGCAGAGTGGATCAGGCCCTCATGGTTGCGCAGCAAATGCTGTTACCAAATGAGCCATCTCCCAAGCCCCATTTTAGTTTGCTTGTGTGTGTACTGGGTGTGTGTGTATGTGTGTGTGTGTGTGTGTGTGAGAGAGAGAGAGAGAGAGAGAGAAAGAGAGAAAGAAAGAAAGAGAAAAAGAGAAAAAGAAAGAAAGAAAGAGGAAGGTGCTGTATGCATTTTTATGTACCCACATAGTGCCCATGAACTTGCCTGAAGTAAGTTGATTCTGCCTATGGCAGCTGGAGCATAACATTAGGTGCCCCATCATCATTCTTCTGCCCTTTCTTTCTTTCTCTCTCTCTCTCTCTCTCTCTCTCTTTTTCTTTCTTTTTTTCTTTCTTTCTTTCCGAGAGCAAGAAAAAGAGGCACACACACACACACACACACACACACACACACACAGAGAAAGAGAGAATGGGTGCACCAGGGCCTCCAGCCACTGTAAACGAAGTCCAGATGCATGTACCACTATGTGCATCTGGCTCACGTGGGTCCTTGAGAATTGAGCCGAAGTCCTTTAGCTTTGCAGACAAACGCCTTAACAGCTAAGTCATCTCTCCAGCCCCTTCCCATTCTTATTTTGAGCGGAGTCACTTACTGATTCTAGAGCTTGCTGGTTTTTATGAGCTCTGGTGATTCTCTGTCTTTACTCCCCATAGGACTAGACTGACAATCTCCTGGGCCAAGCCAAGCTGTTTATGTAAGTCCTGGGGAAGGACAGTCTCAGGCCTGCTTATGCATCCATGCTTGCACAGAAAGTGTTCTTAACTACTGAGTTATATGTTCATATTTTTATTTATTTATTTATTTATTTATTTATTTATTTATTTATTTATTTGAGAGAGAGAGAATGGGTGCACCAGGGCCTTTTGCCTGTGCAAACAAACTCCAGATGCATGCACCACCATTTGCATCTGGCTTACATATGTCCTGGGGAATCGAACCTAGGTCCTTAGGTGTCACAAGCAAGCACCTGAACAGCTAAACCATCTCTCCAGCCCATGAATGTTGCTTTTTCTGGGACAGGATTTCACTATATAACCCAGAATGGCCTGGACCTCGCAGTGCTCTTGCCTCAGCCTCCCAAGTGCTATGATCACGGGCATATGCCATCACATTTTTCTTTTTTCTCTTTTCTCTTTGCATGTGGACATCCACTTATTTCAGCATCACTTGTTTGAAATGCTCACCTTTTAAGAGCGGGGACCATTCCACCCTCCCTCAGTCACTGACAGTGGGCATTCTTGCTGAGCAGCTACAGGAGATTGAAGGCACACAGGGTGCAAGCTTGATGTGAGGGACTTGCAGTGTGAGGAACAGCCACCTTTCAGGGTCATCCAGGGCAGTTACTAAAGCTGGCCACATACTGGTTACAGAGCGCATTGAAGGACTGGCTTTTCCGAGGCTGTTTTCAGATCTCAGCCCCAGTGAGAAGTCAAAAGCAGCAGTGTTTATATGAAGTCTCCTGAGCTCCTCTGCATCTGCAAACTAAGAAGGAGGACATCACAGCGAACATTGAGACAAAGGCCACCCTAGCTCCCAGCGATTAAGGAGACCTGCAGGCACCGTCCACACAGCACACATGCCTCACAGGCATCGGGAAAGCACCTGCTAGCCATTTCCCAGGGGGAATCTTCTTTTTTTTGTTCAATTTCTGTCTTTGCAGGGTGCTGCCAGTGTGGTAAGCCATGTACCAGGAGCCTGTTAGAGTTCCTGTCTAGCGGGGAGATGCTACTGCCCAGCTGAAAAGATGGACCCACCAGCCAAGTTCCCCTGGTGTTTACCATCCAGGAAGCAGCACCCACCCAGTGGCTTGGGTGGTCGTAGGAAATTTCTCCATTTGCTTCCAGAACAGGGCATCAGGGAAGCCCGAGGTGCAGGGGACCAAGCCCAGGCCTAGGAGACTGCAAATTCTAGTTGAGACACTGTAGGGGTAAGCTCTCAGGTATACAGACACCTCACCGATCCCGTTTTCCAACCTGTAAAATGGGTGCAGCCAAGATGGCTGAAATGCTTGAGAGGAGGAGAGCAGTGAGTCATCTTTGGACACATCAGGTGACCATGGCATCAGGGAGGATTTGGCTTCTGGGACCTCAGCACAGAAGAGCAGGTGTCTTCAGGAGCCAACAAGCCAGACTTCACAGGCCCCTGGAGCTGTCATGTGCTGACATCTTCTGCCCTGCTGTTCTGTGATTTCTGGAGTGAACTGGCTACCTGGAGGACAGAGGATGCCCCAGTTCCCACTCCCCTCCTTTCCCACCCCTGATGGCTGGAGCTGCAGCTTCCCAGTGCCCCGAACTGGAGGTGTCAGGCACTTATCAGCTGCTGTTCTGTGGTTGATGGTTGACATGCATGTGTATGTGTGTGTGTGTGTGTGTGTGTGCATGTGTTGGGGAGATGTCTGCCTGAACATCTTCCAGATGTGGTCACAGCCACCCGATAGCCTGGCTCCAGCAGGCTTCTGTTGGCTGAGCTATTAGGAAAACAAAACCCAGTGAAGGTTTAGGAGGCCCAGCTTTTGGAAGAAAAGAAAGGAAAGGGAAACGGAAAAGAAGAGAGGAGAGGGGAAGGAAGAGAAGGGAGAAGAAAGGAAGGAAAGGAAAGAAAGGGAAGGAAAGAGGAGGGGAGGGGAGGGAAGAAAAAAGAGGCCAATTCAGGCCAGGCCAACATCATACTTGTATCTCTCTGTCCCCCTCCCCTGAAGCTTCTTTTTATATATATATATATTTTTTTTTTTTTTAGTTATTTATTTGACAGAGAGAAAGAGGGAGGGAGGGAGGGAGGGAGAGAGAGAGAGAGAGAGAGAGAAAAAGAGAGAGAGAGAGAGAGAGAATGGGTGCACCAGGGCCTCCAGCCACTGCAAATGAACTCCAGATGCATGCACCACCTTGTGCATCTGGCTAATGTGGGTCCTGGGGAATCAAACCTGAGTCCTTTGGCTTTGCAGGCAAACAAACGCCTTAACTGCTAAATCATCCCTCCAGCCCCCCTGAAGCTTCTTGCCTGTGTCAAACTGCCTACGTGACCCTGGAGTTATGCTAGTTGACACTAGACTTGAGGTGCTCAGTTTGCGGGCAACTCCTGGGGGGAGGCTGGTCTTCCCTGCCAAAGAGGTACCCTCATGGGCAGGGAAAAGCCCCCATCCATTCTGCTCCACACAGTAGATGTGAGTCAGTGAGGTGGTGTTCATAAAATGTGGTCAAACAACATGGTGCCAGTACGATGAGGCCCCTTGCTCCTCTGAGGGCCTTCCTGGTTTCAGGACAAGTTTTGTGGATGGGTGGGGGGGGGTGAACCCTCTATCTCCTCACTGCTGGAGGTGCTAGGCATGCAAGGGACTGTCTTGGATCACGCAGCTCTAGGGGACTCTTGGATGACAGTGCCAAGGGCAATGCCCCTGTGGTCACTGGCCTATCATTTGATGAGGGTGGACTGGTCCAGGAGGCATAACCCAGCTTTCAGTGGGACTTAGAGAAGTCCACCTATCACCCAAACATCTGTGCCTGCTACATCTCACCAGTCACTGCTGGAGGCGACACACTCCCAGTAGTAGCCTGGGTCTTAATTGTCCCTTGGCCTGGCTGGTACTCTGTGCTGGACTGTCCCTCCATAAAGTATGCAGGGGAGTGAGAAACCAGGGACACAGGCTGGTCATGACTGTGCTGTCTCATCAGAGAAGCTGGCTCTCCACACACTCGGGGCACAACTGGCCTCAACAGCCTTCTCGGTGAAAGACAGCCCAGGGAGCGTGGGACCATGCCTGAGAGGCTGTGTCCATTCACCTAGAGGCCCTCAGCAGCAAAGGACCAGCTGGGCTCTGCACTATGAGAAAGCAGAGGGCAGTCAGGAGATGGGTGAAAGTCCCCAGACAGGCTCACCACACTGCTTCCTGGTTTGTCTCCAGGCCACCAGTGTGTCCCCGAGCTCCCTTCTCTGTCCTAAAAGGCTTCCTTTCCCAGGAGCGGACTAGGTCTCTTTCTAGCCATTCCTTCAGATCTCTTTGATGTGGCTTCCCAGACCCTAGCCAATGTGGGAACTCCAGACCCTGAGACCCAGCCTGATCACTTTGCCTTGCACAGCCCCTGGATCCAGGCTTGTGCAACTCAGACCACTCAGATTTTCTAAAGCCTGCTGGCCTGGGTTCAATTCTCAAGTACCTGTAAAGCCAGATGCACAAGTGGTACATGAGTCTAGAGATTGTTTGCAGTGACAAGAGGCCCCGATGTGCCCATTCTCTCTCTCTCTCTCTCTCTCTCTCTCTCTCTTGCAAATGAGTAAATGAAAAAAAATTTTTAAGGTAATTATTGTTACTTTAAAATGACATTAAAATTACTGAGCTAGCCAGGCATGGTGGCTCACGCCTTTAATTTTAGCACTCAGGAGGCAAAGGTAGGAGGATTGCTGAGAGTTTGATGCCATCCTGAGACTACATAGTAAATTCTAGAAATCCCTTGACAACTACCATTAAAAAAAGAAAAACAATTATTGGACTGGGGAGATGGCTCAGTGGATAAAGGCACTTGCCTGGATAGTGGGAGACCCTACCTAGAAAAACAAACAAACAAACAAACAAACAAACAAACAAACAAACAAACAAAAAACTGCCAAGCAAACAAAGCCACCTTCCTGCTGGCTTAGAAAGTGTTCTGCAGACTGTTGGGTGCAATAGTGGCACATAAGTTACGGGAGTAACCAACAGCTCTCTGCTTGGATGTGAGGCTCTCTCTGAGGGAGGGAATTCATACCTGGTACCAAAAACTGAGTCAAAGACCACTGGCCTGGAAGAACATAGGCCCTAGAGGAATGCTACCACTCTTCTTCTTTGGCTAAATGGATACACCATGTAAAGCCCATTACATTGCCTTCTGACAAATATGTCCATTGATTCAAGCTGTTCTCACTTTTGGTTAAAAAAAAAAATTGCTAAGTCAAGAGTTTTGTATGACATTGTCTCATTGAATCTTTTTCTTTTTTTTTCAAGATAGGGTCTCACTCTAGTCCAGGCTGACCTGGAATTCACTCTGTAGTCTCAGGGTGGCCTCAAACTCACAGTGATCCTCCTACCTCTGCCTCCAGAGTGCTGGGATTAAAGGCATGCGCCACCACACCCAGCATCTCATTGAATCTTGACAATGTCCATTTGAGTTGGGCACCATGACAATAGGGACATAGAGGCTGAGAGGGCAGAGGGCTGAGAGGTTGTACAGGGAGAGCAGGAATTCAAGCTGATTTCCTGGTCTACACTGGAGCCCCATTTGCCTGCCTTCTTCTTTCTGTATTTTGTCTGCATGTGTATGTTTTTGGCATACATGTAGTGTGCACACATGTGGATATGTGTTTTCATATGTATGTGGGTACACATGTGTGTGTGCATAGGGAGGTCAGAGGTTGATGTCAAGCGTCTTTTTCAGCCACTCCAATGGTTTACCTTGATGGTGAACTTGTCAGACCCTAGGCTCACTAGAAACTAACATTTGGGCATGCCCGTCATGGTTCATCTTGATTTGTTTGCCTGTTAAATACTTTATTCATGTATGAGAGAGAGAGGGACAAACTGTGCATCTAGGGACTGGAACCTGGGCTAGCAAACATTGCAAACAAGTGCCTTTCACTACTGATCCTTCTCCTAAGCCCTTGATTAGTTGAGACAGGAAGACTAATGCTAACTGTGGGTTGCCCTGTTCCATGGACTGGGGTCCTAGACTGGAAAAAAAAAAGGATAAAGCCAACTGAGCACAAGAATTCATCACTTTCTCCTTCCTCACTGTGGACTGAAATGTGACCATCTACCTTAAAGTCCTTCCCCACCCTGATGGACTGTAACCTTGAACTCTAAGCCAAAATAAACCCTTCCTCCCTTAAATTGCTTCTGGTCACATATTTGGTATACACACTCTCTACCTTATTTTTTAAAAAATATTTTCTTTATGGGCTAGAGAGATGGCGTAGCAGTTAAGACGTTTGCAAAGCCAAAGGATCCAGGTTCGATTCTCCAGGACCCATGTAAGCCAGATGTACAAGGGGCACATGTGTCTAGAATTCGTTTGCAGTGGCTGGAAGCCCTGGTGTGCCTATTCTCCCTCTCTCTCTGCCTCTTTCTCTCTCTCAAATAAATACATAAATAAAAAATGTATTTTTAAATTATTTTATTTATTTACTCATTTGAGAGAGAGAAAGAGGCAAAGAGACAGAGAAGAATGGGCATGACAGCACCTCTAGCCACTACAAATGAACTCCAGATGCATGTGCCACCTTGTGCATCTGACTTTACACGGGTACTGTGGAGTTGAACCTGGGTCCTTAGGCTTTGTAGGCAAATGCCTTAACTTCTGAGCCATATCTCCAGCCCTTTCTACCTTATTTTTCAAAAATATTTTTTATTTATTTGAGAAAGATAGAGAGAGAGAGAGAGAGAGAGAGAGAGAGAGAATGGGCACACCAGGGCCTCTGGCCACTGTAAACAAACTCTTTAGATGCATGTGCCACCTTGTGCATCTGGCTTTATGTGAGTACTGAGGAATGGAACCTGGGTCCTTTGGCTTTTCTGGCAAATGCCTTAACCACTAAGTCATCTCTCCTGCTCTACCTTATTTTAAAAAATATTTTATTTATTTGAGAGAGAGAGAGACAGAGAGAAAGAGAGGATGGGCACTCCAGGGCCTCCAGCCACTGCAAACAAACTCCAGATACATGTGCTCCCTTGTGCATCTGGCTTATGTGGGTCCTGGGGAATCGAACTGGGAGCCTTAGGCTTTGCAGGCAAACACCTTAACAGCTAAGCCATTTCCCCAGCCCTCTCTACCTCATTTTTGAGGCAGGTTCTCTCACTGAATGGGGAGCTACCAAGTTAGCTGGACAAGCTAGCCAGCAAGTCCTGGGGACCTTCCTGCCTCTACCTCCCCAATGCTGGGATGACATGTGTACACTACCATACCGACTTTTACATGGGTGCCAGGGTCCCAACTCAGGTCCTCATGCTTGCATAGCAAGCACTTTAACATCTAAGCTTTCCGCCCCCACCCCCCAGCACTTCATGGATAATTTCCTAACACTTTTTCAGTCCACGTATCCCAAAGGACCTGAGCGTGAGGCTTCTATTGCCATTTAACGGTAAGGAAACAGGGTGCAGAGGTGGGAGAGAGCCAAGGCCAACTGGCCATTGGAGTGGGTGGAGTGTGCAGGCTGTAGCCCGATCCATGTGCCATCATCCATTTTCAACCAGCTCACTAACCAGGGAGATGGGCACCTGGGGTTTCTGGCCCACAACAGTCACCCTTAGCCTACTCCAGCTCCTTGACCTCCTCCCCCTCCCTCTGGGCTCTCTTCCACTGAGACCTGCAGCTGGCCTGTCATTCCACGGAGACCCAGCACCCAGCATGCTGCCCCTAACTACAATCCCAGCCCTGTGAGCAGGACAGTCCAGGGCGGGTGGGGAGCTGTAAAGCCTTTTAAAAGAGGCAATAAAAGTTTTGGGTTTCAGATCTATTCTGGAGAAGAGAATAACAGAGACAGGAAATTTCAGTAGCAGACACACAGAGGCAGGCAGCAGCACGCAGACTGCCTCAGACGAAAACACCTCAGCATGCAGGTCCTGGCGGGGGACCAGGCACTCTCCTGTGCCCCGCTGCCTCTCCCACTCTGGGGTAGGCCAGGCCACAATGGACTGTTGTGTCTACGTTGTTATAAATGTTTATACTATTCCTCTGTTTGGGCTGCCTGAGCCCAGAATGAAGGGGGTGTGCCAGGAGGGAGTGTGTGTGCCCCAAGGGGGAGGTGGGTATGTGCCTGCCATGGGGTACAGGTGTGCACTGGCCCTGGACACTGAGGTGGGTGGCTGTGGTGAGTTTGCACCCACTCAATCCCTTAGATTTAGAAGTGACCTGGCTGGGAGGAGGGCCACACATGTCCTGGGAAGAAAGGCCAGCAAGAGCTGGGGACAGTCACCCTTTGCTTCTGCCCTTTCTTTTAATCCAAACTCAGGTGTCCAGGGAACTTAAAAATGGGGCTGTGGGATACAATGTGGGACTCAAGGCCCACTAGAAATCCAGATCATCTTTTAGTGTAAGTGTGTCTTCTGAAAATAGGCACATTTCCATGGGAACTAGGGGTAGGTACAGGCCTGAGGCCTTCACCTAGGACAAGCTACCCATTAACAGCATCATAGTGTCCCCCAGCACACCATGTGTCCTCTTAGCAGCCACTGTGGCCTGTCCACAAGGCCAGGTATTTACCTACGACTGACTATGACCCTTCTCACTGACTGCCGCCCTTCCTCCAGGCCAGGATTCGTGCACAAGAAAGACATTTGTTTTCTTTTTTAATTGAAATTTTATTTGCACAGGCACGCACGAGTGTGTGTGTGTACCAGAGTCTCTCTCTTGCTACTTCCGGATGCAAATGAACTCCAGATGCATGCATCTGACTTTACATGGGTGCTGGGGAATTCAACCCAGGCTGGCAGGCTTTTCAAGCAAGTGCCTTTAACTGCTGAGCCTTCTCCTCAGCCCCAAGGAAAACATTTTCATTTTTCTAAATGCTATACCCAAGACAAACACACCTGCTCCCCCACTTCAGCCCACTCTCCGCCACTCTGAAAACAATCGTCCCCTTCTCCTTTGTCAGGGTCAGCTGGACACCTCTCAGTTAGTGCTGTCCCCTCCACCCCAAAGATCCCCCACCCCTCCATTAAAGATGTGCCAATTTGGTTCATGTTTGTCCCTCAGTTTCATTTCCACTGTTAAGGACACAAGTTCCTCTATCATGTCCCTGATACTGAATGTTTCATTCTCTATTGAACATCTGGGGTTCCTGGGAGTCTGCATCCCTAAACATGGCTATCTCGACTTCACCTAGGGTGTGGGATTTATGGTATTGGGTACACATAGCTGCTTTCAACATGAATTAGGTCAAGCTGACCACCACTTCACTTCCGACTCTGCACACTGGCCACTTTGCAAATGCTCTTCTCTCCTAAGAGGGACCAGTGGCTTTGATGTGGGATGGCTCCCCACCTGTTAAAGCAGTTCCCTCTGAGAGCACAGCTCCTACTTCTAGGAGCACCCAGCGTGGCTTTACCATGTACTTCATGGAGAGGCTGGTAGGCTTTTGAACTGTCCCACCATGGAGGTGCTTTTTGACTCCAGGTGTCATGACTCTCAGACACTAGGGGCACGGAGATGCCAGGGATGGACAGCACCAGGGTTCGGAGATGGTGGTGTCTAAAGACCATGCAGGTTCTCTCTTGTTAGCCTTGAAGTGTCTGCAGCCATAATGGGTGTTGAGGGAGCAGGGAGGCTCCTGCCTTCCTGTCCTCCCCTCCTGGTTCTGGTTCAAGTCCCAAGATGTCAAAGTGAGCCATGGTACCTGAGGCCACAAGAGGAGGACATAGCTCAAATAATTGGCAAAGTTCTGGTCACCATCACCAGCTCGGCAGCTATTGTCCTTAGCCCCTAGTGTCCTCATCCACTGTGCCCTGGGTCCCCAAAAGGCAGCCATCGGGGCTGAGCTACTTGACAGGGTGAGGCTGTATTGGAAGCCCTGGAGGCCAGGCACGGGCTGTGGTGGCTGGGCTGAGAGCTGGAGCGCGCCTCCTAATTGTCCATGACTTACAGACTTGGCTGGGTGCCCAGAAGGCCTTCATAAATCAGCACCGCCACCGGGGAGAGCCTGTCGGTGTGGCCCTCACTCATGGCTCATGGCTCATGGCAGCCCCTCCCTGCTTAGGAGCATCCTGCTGCCTCCAGTTCTCCAAGAGGTCCAGAGCCAGAGAAGCTGGGCTGCTTGCTGTGAGCAAGAGGGGAAGGAAGAGAGGTGATGGGCCCAGGACCACTCTGCAGACACCTATTCCTGAAGGGACAGCAGATGCCCCGCTGCTCTGGTCCTATCTCTGCTTGCCATCTATTGGCCAGCACTGACCCAGCTGTCTGCCCTCTGGAAGTGGAGATGGCTTAGAGGGAAGACTGGGGGTCTAGGGCATCCTGTGTCTTCATGGTGTGTAGATGTATGTATGACGTGTGGGCATAGGGTGGACAGATAAGCCAGCGTGCGTGTGTATCTGTGCAGTATGCGGTGTCCCTCCCCACATCAGGGCACAGCTGTCAGGCTTGGGCGAGGGGCCGTGTCTCCATGTCCTTGACACTTTGTAGAAGGACATTCTCTGCTCCCTTTCCAGATGGCCTCTGAGTCCAGAATTGTAGGGCCTCAGCTTCCTTATCTGATAAATGAGGCCTGGCTCCTGGAGCCAGATATGAATGTCTTGGGGCCACCCCCCATACCCCCACTGTGATGCTATAGGCTGCTCTATTATTAAAAGGCTCTGGGATCAGGGCTGGAGAGATGGCTTAGCAGTTAAGCGCTTGCTGTGAAGCCCAAGGACCCCGGTTTGAGGCTCAATTTCCCAGGACCCACATAAGCCAGATGCAAAAGGTGGTGCATGCATTTGGAGTTTGTTTGCAGTGACTGGAGGCCCTGGTGCACCCATTCTCTCTCTCTTTCTCCCTTTCTCTGCCTCTTTCTCTGTCTGTCCGTTGCTCTCAAATAAATAAAAATAAACAAAAAAATTAAAAAGAAAAGGCTCTGGGGTCAGAGAAAAGCTTGAGGCCTGTGTGTGACCTCTGCCTGGCACCAGGGCCCAGAGATACAGACGCAGGAAAAGGGACAGACAGGGACACCCGAGACACAGGGGAGTTCTGAGTGGTCACAGAGGTCTGCACATGGGAAGTCAGGCTGAGGGGCCAGCTGAGCGCAGGGGAGGCTTGAGAGGACCACTGAGTCCTCAAGCCCCTGAGAGGAATTGACTTTCCTTGGGACATACAGGAGGTGACTTTAGGACAAATTGCCAGCGTGGGGTGTGGACATGGGTAACTGCTCGTCCGCAGTGGTGCCATCTGGAAACACAAATATATCCCAGACAGGTATAGGTAACTTCCTGCCTACAGACAGGACTTGGGTCACCAGAGAAGGGGGTGGCTGGGGACTAAGGGGAGGCTTAGCTTTGTGAGGTGATGTCTGGGAGCTGTTGCTGTGGCCACCACAACCACAGACTGTCACAGACGGGACCTCCCAGTGCATGGCAGAGTCCCAGTGAGCCCTGGCTCAAGGGCACTGCACCCACCTTTCCCACAGGACCCTGTCACAGGCTGCAGACCAAAGTGGAGCATGCCAAAGATGAGGCGCGTGTGGTACCTCCCACTCGGGTGACCTGGCCAGCAGGCCCAGACTCAGGGTTGCACCTACCAGCACCTGGCCTTGAGACTTGAGCTATTTATGCTGAGCTCGGGCAGTCCTCCAGGGTGGGAACTGTGACACTGCAAATGGGTTTGTTCTAGGAATGGGGACATTTGTAAAGTGTTTTGTAAGGTCAATGAATTGCATACAGAAACAACATGGTCTAGGACCCAGCTGAAGGGAATGGGCCGAGGCAGGAGAAGGCATGGATCCAGGACAGAGCTGGCCCTGCTGGCCCTAGCTTCCTAAATGTGGTCTTTTAGAGCTGGAAAGGGGACAGTTTCCAAAAGAAAAATCAACAGCATTGGCAAGCAGGGTCTCTGGGGGTATAGTAAGTGGCCCTTGTTGTGGTGCTGAGCTGGGACTTCCGGGCTCAGCTGGCCGTGGGTAGAGGAAGGCAGATGCTGGCCTTAGAGCTCTGCCAGGCACACCTGTAGCTAGGAGGTCTTGAAGGAGAAAATTCCTTTCTTTCTGGCATGGAGCTAAGCAGCTGGTAAATACAGAGTGAGTGAGTGAGTTCACAAGGAACTTTTAGCAGAGTGTGGTGGGCCCCTCAACAATCCCTCAGGGTACAGAAGAGACCATTTTTCCTGAACACTCGAGGTGGGGAAGGGCAGGAAGAGCCCTGGGAGAGATGTCAGGGCTCTCACTACCAGAAAGGAGGGTGGGGGTGTGGAGCTGGGGGACATGGTCAGATACAAGTGCAGCACAGTGTGGAGACGTTCAGCTTGGCTGGAGCCCCTGCATTTCCAGCCTTCTTGTTGACCTTGGGCAGCAGCAGCACAAAGGACATGGCCAGGGCACAGTGGTAGAAGCTGTGGACATAGGTATAGTCCCATTCCTGCGGAAGAAGGTGAGTCACTCTTATGGCCTCAATCCCTCTCCAAAGACCCTTTCTTTTTAAGGCCTGTGAAAGCCCTCTGCTCATATACCTTTGCCTGCCATCTGGGTCCTGAAAGAAGGTTCCTTGTCTTTCTCTGTCTCCCACCTCTTCCCGCCCTTCCCCCAGGTTCTGGGCACCAGCCTCTGGGCCCCCTTCTGGGGCCCCTTCCAGCCTGTGTATGCCATCTGGTATATAGGCTCCATGAAGGTAGACCCTGCACCCACCATTCCCAACTCCGACCGCTGGACTGGAACCTCCCAGTGAAAGCCCCACCTTTCATCCCTCCCTCTAATCAGTGCCATGTCCAGAGGGCTCGACAGGGCTGGGGGGGGGTTCCCCCTTCCCCGCCCCAGGCCCTAGTACCTCAAAAAAGAAGCGCAACATCATGGCCAGTGCCCCAAAGCAGAAACCAGGACCTATCTGCTGTGTGTAGATGCTCTTGTCGGGATACAGACCCTTCTTCTCCTTCATCTTCTGCAGCTGCAGGGATAGAGTGGGAACAGCAAGGGTCTTGGGGCTTAGCATGGGAGATCTTCCCCCCCCCCCAACACACACACATGTATGAGAAGCTCAATAAGTTCCCTAGGGCCTAGGTCCCTCAAGACAAGACTGGCAGGGCTGGAGAGTCAGCTCAGCAGTTGAAGACACTTATTCGCAAAACCTGACAGACTGGGTTTGATCTCTCCAGTTACCTACATAAAGCCAGGTGCATTAAGTGATGCATGTGTCTGAATTCACCTTGTGGTGGCAAGAAGCTCTGGTGTGCCCATACTGTCTCTCTCTCTCTCTCAAATATATATATGTATGTATGTATGTATTGGTTTTTTGAGGTAGGGTTTCACTCTAGCTTAGGCTGACCTGGAATTCACTATGGAGTCTCAGGGTGGCCTCCAACTCTCGGCGATCCACCTACCTCTGCCTCCCGACTGGATTAGCAGAGATGCTTGCCTTGATGATGGGGCTAAAGTCCTCTAGGCCAATCAGCCCTGGATTCCTACTTCCCCACTGCCTCTCTGGGATGTAACAAGGCCATCCTTGTACTCCAGCTCCCAGCCAGAGAGGAGCCCCATGGACATTATTAAAAGTGGAAGAGCACTTCCAACTAAGCTTCTCTTCCCCCAAGGCTTGTTCCCACATGTCTCCCTGGAAAGGGGGAGATTTCCCTCATCAGGGAAATTACCCCTATTGCAAGAAGCAACTGTCTTTTTAAACCCCAAATGACCTTTACATCCGGTGGCCTAGGAGACATGATCTGTACTCCAGATGCAAGTGGTTATAATCCCTGCTCTCCCCCCCCACCCCACCCCACCCCCCGCCAAGGACCTGGGAAGCCTCCTGACACTCAGTGGGGACGGTGGGGGAATGTGTGCTATCCTAGCTAATTAAAATCCAGTCAGATCCAGATCTGGCCAAGAGCAGTAGGGGAGTGACCAGCAGACAGGACAAGGAGGTCGTTATCAGGAGGAGTCTTCGTGTTTATGCATTCCAGTGTGTTAATTAACCTCAGGACCCCAACACCTCGCCACAAAGCAGTTCTGACCTCCCAGGTCAGCCAGAGCCAGCTTTGGCTCCCCAAATTGGAGTGAGAAAAAAGCTCCTTGTCTCCTCCCAAAACGTCATGTCTGGCTGCCCTGCTGAGGCTCTGGGTTCCCGTGCTGACCCCTCTTCGCCTTAGTTTAGCCTTAACCGAGTGGCAAAGTAAACCCTGGTATCCTTGGGGCCCATCAAGACGTGGCTGGAAAGTCTGTCATCAGGAGTCTACCGGCTCTCCTATAGGTGTGGATGGGTAAGTAACCCCTGCTGCACAGCCTGTCTTGCCCAGCAGGGACCCCAAGCTTAGGGGACCCTACCCCACCCTCGCCAAGATCCCATGTAGTACTACACAGGGATCAGAAGGCAGCAGAGGGAATATGAACTGGAGGCCTGTTCTGAAGTCTGTGAGCTTGCCAGGTCTGTGTTTTGGTTGCACCCTCTCTATCCAGCCACCATGTCCCTCACTCCCAATGGCTAACTTAGGTGTGGCTCCAGGCCTCGCAGGCAGAAGGGCCCTGGTACCATAGAGGGGCAGGAAAGTGTAAGACAGGGTGGGTACCCCCCCCTTTACCCTTAGGGTGTTCTAAACTCTGACTCAGGCTGCTTCCTTCTCATTCCGCACCCTTCCTTCTTGTTAGAACCAAGGCCAAGGCTCACTCCATCCAGGAATACTCCTGAGATTAACCCGGGCATTGCCCAAGCTGGTGCTGCACTGGTAAGCAGTCATTCTCTTTCCTTATGCTATTGATGATGGTGGTGACCTCGAAGAAGAAGAAGAGCCCCCTGATCTTTGAACACGTTAGAAGTCAGGTTCTGTGTTTGCGCTTTAAGCTAGAGGCTGACAGGAAAGGACACTTGGCCTCCCCAGCGTCGGGGATTATTGACTGATAGATGTGGACCCGTTTTTGCTGAATTCCCATATCTAGCCCTGTGAGGGTAGGAGGTATATGGAGCAAGAGGAACCAGGGTCAGGGGAAGGCCACAGGTTCCCTGGGCCCCCATCCGCACACACAGTACGCACCCACTTTACTGCAATGATGAGGACGGCTGTGCCCACGGGGCCCGAGTATACTCCATAGCCCCAGCGGTCATGGTATGTCCGCACAGCAATGGTCAGGACTCCCAGCATCACGAACGTTGACCTCTGGGGTTCATCGAAGTCGGCCAGTGCTGGGGAGAGACGTGGGGGTGGTAAGCAGCCTCCCCTCCCCTTTCTGGCAGTACCTCCACCCGCAGGGGCTCACTGGAATGTTCCTTCAGCCAGTGGGACCCTGAGACCCAGCCTAGTCCCTGAGAGGTGTGAAATCTAGCCAACTTTGGGAGAAAGGGAGATGATGTTTCCCCGGGACAGGGTCTCTGGTACTAAGCTTACAGTGCCCCATTTCCATAGAGGACTGGCAGGTATGTGAGTTGAATGACAGTGTTCCCTGGGAATGCTGAGGTCTCGCAGAGGAGATGCAAGGGAAGATATGAGTAGTGCATAGGGCTAGGTACACAGGCCAAAGTTGAGTTTTTTCTCCTCCCTCCCTCCTTCCCTGCTTTCTTTCCTCCTTTCCTTTCTCCCTCTTTCCCTCCTTTCTCCCTTCCTCCATCCCTCCATCCATTCCTCCCTCTTTCTTTCTTCCTTTCTCTCTTTCCTTCTTTCTCACTTTCTTTCTTTCTTTCTTTCTTTCTTTCTTTCTTTCTTTCTTTCTTTCTTTCTTTCGTAGTGCTGGGGATGGAATCTTGGGCCTATTGCACTCACAGCATGCATTCTCCCACTGAGCTACATGCTCAGGCCCAAGCTGAGGCATTTGAATGGTCCTATGTTTGTTCCTAAAACCCGGAGCTGAAAAGGACCCGAGAACCACTGTTTCTATGAGCCTCAAAGGACATGTGGGACTCCGAACTCCTGAATGAGAGAGCGGTGATGGTCTTGTCTCGGGGTGGAGAAAAGAGGGTGCGCGATCACCTTTGCCTTTCTGTAATTCTGCTCTTTACACCTGTCCCAACAAGCGTTTACTACACGAATCACTGAAGGCTGTGCAAGTGAGAATGCTGGTGTTTACAAAGCACGCACACTTTTTCACAGATCATCATGGTCCGATGGCTTTGAGATGTGGAAAGGGACGAAGCAGGTCTCAGACATGGGCTAGGTGGTGACCGGTGGCAGGGCTGACTCCCACTTGGGGCAGGGGTGGCCACTTACCCATGAGAGAGACCCACATGCTCAGGGCTGTCCCGTAGATGCTGAAGTATTCCAGGATGTCTCGACGCATAAAGCACAACACTGACAGGCCGGGGCCGTCGCAGGCATGGTAGAGCTGCCGGGAAAGCCAGGAGCGGTCAGCAGCAGGCAGTGAGGACGGAGCTAGCTCAAGGGCAAGTGAGAACTGGTTCCACCTGGGCCACAGGCCTCTCACGGGCTATGAGAGCTCCATGGCTCTGTGCCTCAGTATGCTGAACAAGGGGTATCGTCAGGTGCTAAGGAAAGCAGACCCTCTCACCTAAGCTGGAGGTCACTTAGATAAAGCCTGACAAGGAGGAGACCCTAAAACACCACCTACCCATGGCTCCCAGAAGTCTCTGGGCCTACTGCAGAGACGCATCTTCACCCATCTGTCTTTGGATATGAGGTCACAGACCTGTTCGTTCCATGCCACACTGCTTTTCAGGGTCTGTGGCCTTCTCCCCACCCCCACTCTAAACTTACATCTGTGGTGACTGGTCTGCATCCAGCAGTGTTCTCAGACTGGCCTGGGTCCCTTAGACTAGAAGCCCACCCAGGAGCTGCTGACCTCAGAGGTCAGAGGTTAGGGTCAGATGTGCCTTTTCAGCTGATCCCTAGGCAGGTGATGAACACTTTAGGAACCATTGGTCTACAGCTTCTGGCTTCTCTCTTTGTATTTATTTTTTTCTATGTTTTATTAAAAAATTATTTATTTATTTATTTGAGAGTGACAGACAGAGAGAGAAAGAGGCAGATAGATAGAGAGAATGGGCACGCCAGGGCCTCCAGCCACTGCAAACGAATTCCAGATGCATGCACGCCCTCTGTGCATCTGGCTTACATAGGTCTGGGAAATTGAACCTTGATTCAGGGTCCTTAGGCTTCACAGGCAAACGCTTAACCGCTAAGCCATCTCTCCAGGCCCTCTGGCTTCTCTCTTTTAAAAGAGGAGGTAGAGCTGGGTGTAGTGGGGCACTCACACCTTTAATCCTAGCACTTGGGGGTGGTGGAGGAGGATCACTGTGAGTTTGAGACCAGCCTGGGCTACGGAGTGATTTGTCAGCCTAGACTAGAGTATGACTCTACTCCCAAAAACAAGAGAAAGAAAGAAAGAAAGAAAGAAAGAAAGAAAGAAAGAAAGAAAGAAAGAGCAGATTTTAGACTCCCCAAGTAGGAACTGACCCCAGCATCCCCTTTTCCTCTTTCTTAGACGCACACTCATCTCCCCAACACATAGTGAAATAGGAAACTTCAAAGGAAAGGGCTGTATGAAGTATTTTCCAAGGAGTCAACTTATTTCTTGCAAAAAAAAAAAAAAAAGCTCTCTCCCTTTGCATTCACATTTCATCATTTTAAGTAATATTTAATTACATGACATAATTATTTTGACAAGTGCAACTGGCATAAACAAGCCCAGGAGCCGGGAGCCAGCACAATCGCCTCTTGGTAAGCCCAGCTCAGCAGGAGGGAGCAAAGAGTGTGGAAAATAGCTGGAGTCGTGTCTGGAGGCGGCAGGGACTCCACCAGGGACAGGGGGCCCTGGGTAATGTGGGAGGCCGAAGACAAGTGGGGACAATTTGGAGATCTGGAGAGTTCCTACTGGTTGCAGATGTACTCGGGACTATCAGCATTTAGGTGAACCCGGAGGCATTTATAGAGATACAACGTCCAGGAAGAGAGAGGAGGTGGTCTGGCTTCTCTGTTCCCTACAGAATTGCATTGAGCTTTGGGTGCTGAACTCTGTGTGTGTGTGTGTGTGTGTGTGTGTGTGTGTGTGCATGTTCCTGCATGTGGGCACACGTGTGCAGGTGCTCATGCATGTTTGCGTGTGTATGTGTGAGGACAGAGGTTGATGTCAGATTTCTTCCTCTCATTCTCCACCTTTTTTGCTGATGCAAGCTCTCTCACACAAACCCAGAGCTGGCAGAGTGCTTATTTGGCTAGTCTGGTTGGCCACCTTGCCCAAAATCCCCTATCTGTGCCCATCCCCACCCCTCTCCACAAGTGCTAGGATTACAGGCAGCCACCATTCCTACACAGCATTTACATGGGTGCTGGGGATCTGAAGTTTGGTCCTCACGTTTACGTGGCAAGCCCCTTATCCACTGAACCATCTCCTGGGACCCTTGAACTTTATTTGAAGTGTCATTGGCCAAGAGGAGGACCCCTGGGTGTGGGATAGGACTGTTTAGCTCAGGGAAAGACAAGCTTTAGGTGGGGTCCTATCAAGGTGTTTAAATGGAGAAGGGAGGAGACACAGGTATTGTGAGGTTCTCCTGGCTTCTTCTAGAACAAACACACTCTCTAGCTGCCTCTTTCCACCACGTGTTATCTTGGTACCTTCCCTTCATAGCATAGATCCCTGAGAAGGGTTAAGACTCCTTCACTGTGGCATTCTGGGAAATGCCTGCGCTCTCCCCCACGAGGAGCTAGAAGAGTCCATCATGTGTTGGCTGCCTGGTCATCTTCCAGTGCAGAGTTCTTGTCTGTGGAGGCAGGGTTTAGAGTAGAAGGGAAGCTGGCTGTTCCCAGGCCAGGAAGGCCTCTCCCACAGGCCCCAGGGTCTCCTGACATGTGACCACACTGTGAACTTCCCAGTGGTACCACCTGCCTAAGCAGGAGGGGGCAGGACATTGATGAGCACCCTTCCTCCCCAGAGATGCATGACCTGGCTCAGCTGGGACTACACTGGGGCATGGCTAGTTGTGGCAGGACCTCTGTCCTTGCTGTCTGCTTAGCAGATCCCACTGGATGGCCCAGGCAAGAGAGACTGACTGCTGGAGAAAAGAACACCTGTTTGTGGGGGTGGGGGGGACTTGTGATGGGCCCCTGATAGTAAACTGCATAGCATGGTGTAACACACAAATAAATGGTCATTGTTACTGAGGGTCGTGGTCAGAATGGAGGAGGAGCCATGTGGAAGGCAGAGCTCTGGGAGGTACACACTGGCTTTGAGGCTAGAGGACATTTGTCACAGAAGACAGCTGCTCCTGCCATTCTATGAGGAGTAGGGTGGGGCTGGGTGGGCCTTTGAAGCCAACCACAGAGGCAGCTGGGAGCTAATCCAGATTCAGGTAGGGGAAGGATGGCCTGACTGAGGCCTGTGGTTTGCTGGGCTGTGTCTAACGTGGGTCTTAGAGGTGAGACCCAGCTAGACCCGAAGTCCTGTCTCAGTTCTGGAAATTGGCTTTCCTTTGCCAATGGACTCCCTGGCCCTGGTTTAGTCCTGATGAGGGGAAAGTGCCCATGGCACAATATGTTGGATAATCTGGGGACTCAATGTGGTGCTCACAGTGACACTGGTGGCCCAACCACTAGTGGACTCAGTTTCTTCCTCTGTCAAATGAGAATCACCACAGATCAAGCAAGATTCTATGCGCCAAGGTCTGAGTACAGCCCTCTCCCTGCCAGGATGTTGGCTCCTTGTGAATGACCCAGTGTCTCCTCTACCCGCAGCTGGACTCAGAGCCCCAGGGCATCTGTTTCCTCTGTCTTGGGTCATTGATACAAATGGGAACACATGACCAGGAGGTGGGCATGTGCTGACCCATCCCTTGCAGCTTACATACACTGGAGACTTCTTCCACTGTTCCCACCTGACCCACTCAGGATATAGTGGGGTGTGTGAACATGACTGGAGAACACATGTGGGCTCACAGCCTCGCCCACTCGGAGATGTACAGACTCACTCAGGCACTCAGCGACCTTGTTCGCCAAGACAAGACCCAGAAGAGGTTGGTCTGGGCACAGGATGCTACTGTTTTTTCATAGGTTTGTGGCTGTGCCCTGAGGAGGAGGCTGGCACCAGAGTGTGTGCCCTACCAATGTGTGCATCATATGCAGTGCACACAGTATAGACCAGTGGGGGACGGGTCTGATGGCAGAGGAACAATAAAAAGATCACAAGGAAGTGAGGGAGAGGGTGAGACCCCAGGTGTCAGGAGAAGACACTCGAGAAGGCTAGACCAGAGGCTAGAAGAAGAGTAAGTTCTACGGGGACGAGTTCCAGAAATCAAGAGGGACCTAGAGGCCAGGATGATAGGAGAGCATTAAGAGAGAGAGAGAGGGAGAAGGACTAGAGAGATGCTTAGAAGTTAAAGATAGGGAATAGATCAGTAGATGGATGGGAAGAGACCACTGACTGGTTAGATGATAGATAGATAGATAGATAGATAGAGATAGATAGATAGATAGATAGATGACAGAGTAGGAATAGATGATACATAGATGAATAGATCAAACATAGATAAGCCAGCAATAGATATAGAATAATTAATAGAGTAGATGTAGAAAATAGAGCAGAGATAGTAGATAGATGAATAGATGATAGATAAATGGATGAACAGGGCCGGGCGTGGTGGCGCACGCCTTTAATCCCAGCACTCAGGAGGCAGAGGTAGGAGGATCGCCGAGAGTTCGAGGCCACCCTGAGACTACATAGTTAATTCCAGGTCAGCCTGGACTAGAATGAGACCCTACCTCGAAAACCAAAAAAAAAAAAAAAAAAAAAGGATGAACAGGTAGCCTGTAGATAAGGCATTAACACATTAATGAAATAGATAAATAAATAGGGCAGATATTGAAGATAGTTAAACAGAGATTGGTGATAGACAATGACAGATGACAGATGGGTGGAAGCGAGCTGGAGGGACAGGTAGATAAAGCAAGAGATACGCAGAGAGGGACCAGGGAGATGGCTCAGCAGTTAAAGATTGTTTGCTTGCAAAGCCTACTGCCCAGGTTTGCTTCCCCAGTACCCACAGAAAGTGGCACACACATGTGGAGTTTGTTTGCAGTGGAAAGAGGCCCTGATGTCCCCATTCTCTCACTCCCTGCTCACAAAGAGATAATAAATAAATAAAAATTGTAATAAAGAGACACACACAGGGTTAGGAGAAGAAACTAGAGAAGGCTAGACCAGGGTCTAGAAGACTGAGTTATGTGGGACTATATTCCAGAAGTCAAGAAAGATAGGCATAGACAGAGCGAAGGAAGAGAAAGAGTGAAAGAAGCAGAAAGAAAACTAACTGGACAGAGAACCAGTGAAAGAAGCAAGGGAGACAGACCCATGGCAGGAGCTAGAGGGTGAAGTGAGACAGACGTCCAGACCCAGAACCTCAGAAAAACTGGCCAGGGCTGGGCGTGGTGGTGGAGCACGCCTTCAGTCCCAGCACTCAGAGGCTGAGGTAGGAGATCACCATGAAGTTGAGGCTAGCCTGGTGCTACAGAGTGAGTTCCAGATTAGCCTGGGCTAGCGTGAGGCCCTACCGCAAACAAAACAAAACAAAACAAAACAAAACAAAACAAAACAAACAAAACAGAGGGAGGAAGAGAGATGAGAGAGAGAGAGGGAAAGAAAGAGATAAAGATAGAGAGAAGCTGGTCAGGTGCCAGACTTTTCCCTGAAAGTCAAGACAGCCCAGGACATCTACCTGGGAATGGAGGAGAGCATGCTGAGAGTGGGCCAGGCCACCAGCATAATAGGAGAGAGAGGCCATTCCTTCTCAATAGGGCAGCTCTGAATTCTGGAGTCAGACCCACACAGGCCCTTCACCTTCCCTGAACCCCATAGGCCCCTTGCCAGGCCAGCTCACTCTCCTCACGGGCTCTGGGAGCATAGCTGAGAAGGAGGGTGGCAAGCGGGTGAAGCCGGCAGCTGAGAAGAGGGGCCACCTGCAAGGCTTGTCCTCAACTGCCAGACCTGGTGCCATCACGCACTAGACCTCCCACACGTGTGCAGTCATTTCCCCCTCGCTGCAACTTCCTGGGGAGAGGTGGAGAACCTGAGGTTCAGAGGGTGGGGACTCTGGGGAAATGAATCCTTTCTTTCTAGTCTCCAAACGCTTGCCTGGGCTCTTTCCCTTTCCAAATCCTGTTTCTTCATTAGCTGGCACAGGACAGCGGTGGGGACGCCCTCCCCACCAGGCCCCGCACTCACCGCCACGAAGAACATGCTGAAGAGGTAGACCATGGCCTCCATGTGGAAGCGCCTCTTGGCGGCCACACTGACCGTGGGGAGAAAGGCCAGGCTGCTGAGCGTAGGCAGGAATAGTTTGGCCACAACGGTCCCCATGGACCAGGAGGAAGTCACTGGTGGAGGAGAAGGGGGTGCAAGTCTTTTTAGTCCCCAGGGCAGGACACACCAAGAGTGAGCGCCTCCTTCGGCAGCCCTGAAGACAACTGTGGCAGAGCCCACAAAGAGGGCTTACGTTCCATGAGCCAGTGTGTGTAGATTGACACATGGAGAGGCATTAACAGCTGATGGACCACGTGGTCAGCACTTGCTTCTGACTCTTTTTTTTTTTGGAGATGCCAGAGGAGTTAACTCAAGAAGGACATATTTCTTTTCTCTGAGGCAACACTTATAGGAAAGTCCCTATGTGTCGTCTGTGTGTGCCATCTCCAACCTCCAGTCATTTTACACCCTGGTCCATTTTTTCCTAGGATGAGCTGACTAAGGCTTGCTACTGCTTGAGTCAGGTCAAGAAGTGACAGCATCCAAATTTTTGCCAGTTCTGATTAGTCAAAGGAGCCTGTAGATCAGTGACCCATGACTCGCTCACATGGACTAACCCCCTCTTACCTACAGGTTTCTTGGTTTGGTCCCATTGTTTCTTAGGCTAGCAGACAGGACCCTCTCCAATATCCCTCTTCTGGAACACAAGGCTGGTGCTTTGATTGCCCTCTGGGCAGGTTTTCCTTCCCTCCTCTCTCCACAGCTCCTTGCCAGCCTTTGGGGAAATTACCTTCTCTTGTGGCAAGAAGTCTTGGGGGGAACTGTCTGGCAGGAGTCCCTCAGCCCCCAGACAAGGAGTGACGATTGTGTGATCTGAGCTACCCAGGCAGGCTCTTGCTTGGGACAGGTGAGCAGAACAGCAGATTTTTACTGAGATTTTATTTTGTCACTGAGTACAGGTTTTGTCTTGTTTTCTTCTTTCTTTCTTTCTTTCTTTCTTTCTTTCTTTCTTTCTTTCTCTCTCTCTCTCTCTCTCTCTCTTTCTTTTTTTCTTTTTAAGGTAGGGTCTCACTCTAGCCCAGGCTGACCTGGAATTCACTATGTAGTCTCAGGGTAGCCTCGAACTCACAGTGATCCTCCTACCTCTGCCTCCCGAGTGCTGGGATTAAAGGCATGCGCCACCACGCCTGTCTTGAACACAGGTTTTAACCCTGCAGTCTGATGGGCTCTGGCAGGTGCATACACCGCTGTCACCCTCAGGGGCACCAGGCTTCTCCTTCACATGCTTTTGAGTAAGAGGCAAGCCACCACTATCCATGTCCAATCTTGACTTTGTTTAAGGACCTGATGGTGGCTCATTACACTCTTCTGCTCTGGCTTTTTTACCTACCCAGTGTCTTGTAAGAGCCCTCTATGCCGGACTCCTGGCCAGCTTGTTTGGTGGCTAGGTGGGTTGTATTCCCCAGGTGACTTATCCTGGGACCTGGACTTTGAGGTGGAGGGACAGCAGGCTCAAGAATCAATGCATCCCAGTGCTCCACTCCACGAGAGACTGTGGGCTTCTCTGATGTGCGAGGCTTGGATGCCCCACCTTCCCTTTGTTGGCCAGCTTCCACATCCCTTTCTGGAAGCCCCTTGCCTGAAGTTGGCTGGAGCCCATTTTTGCTGTTACCAATGAAACTCGGGTTTGAGACATCTGGTCCTGTCATAAGTGCATAAGACCTTTTCAAGGTCCCCTCAGCTCCCTGGATGAAGCACAGAGATCCCTGGGTCATCCATATTTATACTCTGACCTGTGCTCCAGCCCCCTGCAAACCCAAATTCCTCCTAGTCTCACATGCAGCTTCTCCTGCCAGCTTCCCCTGTGGGTGGGACTTCTACCTCTCGCTGTTTTGGCTAATGCCTTCCTCACTTACAGCTTGGACAACGTGTCTGAGGGGAAGGCTTCCATGACTGACAGCACTCCCAATGTGAGCCAAGGGGTTCCTGTATCCCTGCCCCCACCACATCCTTCCCATCTGTCCTAGCACTCACCACTCTGGTAGGATGCTGGTGTTGAGTCTGGAGCAGAGGGTCTGTCTGTCTGGCTCCCTGCCATAGTCCCCCACCCCCACCCCATCCCACCAGCCCAATCTAGTACTTTGTGAGTGTTCAAACAAATACCAGATGAATGAATGACTGTTAAAAGAATGAATGAAAATCCAAGGAAGTGGGGTTGATTTCAGTCTGGCCTCTGAGCAGCCAGATTCCCTTTTCAAATGGGAAAACCAGTCCCTGCTGTGTGAGTGGTGCTGGGGGGGAGAAGGTGGGGAGGCTCATGAGCGCCCCTGGGCTCCTCATGTTGGGTCCCTCAAGATCCATTGCTTCTCATCCATCTAGCCCTCATCTCTGGCTCAGCCCCAGCCTCATCCTCAACCCTAGCCCCCAGCAGGAGTGAGACAGGGGAGAGGAAATAGACAAGATGTCAGGTGCTAACGGAGGTGGCAGGAGAGCAAGCCCCTGAGCCATAAACCCCAAGTAAAAACAGGAAAACATTCCACAGTTGGTTATGTGCATAAGCTGGTGAGTGCCTGTGTGTGCGTGTGCGTGTGCGTGTGTGTGTGTTTTGCAGCTGTGAACTCCACAGCCAGGCCATGAGCCTTAGGAAGACAGAGACAGAGGGAGGGAGGCAAAGGAAGTGGAGGTGCACATGTGTTGTAGCCATTAAGGAGGAAAGGGGCTGAGGAGGGAATGTGCCAAAGCAAGGAGACAGGTGGCTGGGCCTGGGGCAGCTGGGGAGCCCCCACACAAAGGTTGGACTGTGAGCTACCCTCTGAGGAGGCGGCCGTGTGTGGCCCCCATCCCAGCCTGGCTGCCTGGCCACAGACCAGCTGACTCTGGCAAAGGTGTCCAGCTCTGAACAGTACTGAAATGACCCTCAATTTTTCTCAGAGCAGGGGAAGCAATTTTGCTTGGGGGCTAGGAGTGGTGGAGGTTGGGGAAAGAAAGAAAGAAAGAAAGAAAGAAAGAAAGAAAGAAAGAAAGAAAGAAAGAAAGAAAGAAAAGGCAGGAGGTTTCTGGGGCTGTATTGTTATATTGTTATCCCTAGAGACCTGGAGCAGTGTCCTAGGCTCAGGCCAGGCCAGGCCAGGAGGCAATTCTACCTGGGCAGGCTTTGGGCCAGCTAAAGACATGAGCGGACTCCCCTGGTCCCTGATACCTTTGAAGCCCCCACCTGCCAGCTTCCCACATGCTCTGGGCTTCAGTCCAAAAGACACCGCCTCCAGCTGTGACCTCTCACTATAGCTACAAGTTCGTGTCCCTGTTGAGCCTTCTGTCAGACACCAGCCCTGTTCATAGGCAATGTCAACCTTCTATGACTCCAGGGCACATCGTTCTCTGTCTGTGAGCAACCCTGGAACTGTGTGTGTGTATGAATTGTGAAAACTACTAATACACACAGGGGCCTGTTTAGTACTGGCCACGTGCCAAGGGCTCTTTGTACTATATATATCACTGGACCACTTGACAGCCGGCAGAGTGCAAGCTTCTGCCCGTTCATTTTACCCAGGAAGAGAATGAAACCCAGAGAGGAGCAGGGTCTTGCTCGAAGTCACTCAGCCATACCAGACCCTTTCGTTTTGGCACCTTTCTTCCTGTCCTGTGAGCCTGGGAGGACCAGCTGGGTCTCCTTGGCTTGGCCCTGGCTCACAGGTAGACCTAATAGGCTCTTGCAATGACTGAGTCTCAGCGCTCAAGGGTCCCAAATGGTATCCTTCCTCTGCCCAGCAGGTGGCGTTGGTTCCAATGGGGGGACCCCAGCAAGGGTCAGTCCTTAGGTCACAAAGGGATAAGAGAGGGCTGACCTGATGGCTCCTCCTTCCCTATAGTCCCCTCAATCTTAGAACAGCCAGTTTTATAGAGGTGCTGACATGCATGGAATGCCACGCACTCCGCCTTCAGGACAGCTGCCTGTCTGCCCAACCCAGGATAGCTGGGCCAGCTGCTATATTTGCATCCTCCAAATTTTGCATACCCAACCCATAGCATTGGGTTACCCTAAAGCATAGAGGCCCTTATGTGGGGGGAGTCTACTGAAGTCCCCCCCCAGAAAATGGGGGAAGGGAGCCCAACTTTGATACTCTCCAACTCCATCCTTTGGGGTACATCTCCTGGCCAGTCAGTCATTCTGGGCTCTGCCTCTCTGCAGTGCAGGGCTTGTGATCAGCAAACAGGTATTGACATTAGCTGTTGCCAAACAAGTCATCCCAGGTTCAAGCTGAAACGCCACCCTTCCTAGTGCTGGGACCTCAGACCCTCTTTTGGCCCCATTGAGCTTCCATTTCCCCCTCTGCCAGGGAGGCGTGTGAGGTACTCACCTCTGGGGTTGCTGTGAATCCTGGAGGGTGCACGAGTCTGCAGGGCTCAGGGCAGGCCTGTGCACACTGGCGGATTCTCATCCTAAAAGGCTGTTGATTACCAGCTGGACGTGGGTGCTAAGGCATGGCTGGGGCTTTAAACTTGGGATTCTTGCCATTATCTGTTACTTCACAGTGACCCTTCTAGATGCCACCTGGAAAATGCCATTCACTAAGTGTGGCCCGGAGGAGACAGCCATACACGGGCAGTGGCAGTCACAACTCACTTTCTTCTGTGGGCTCAGGAACTTTTTCATGTCTTCACAGCTCCTGTGTATGGGACCAGTGCTAGAGGATTTGGTGGGCGTGCCATAGGGTACCCTTCGCAAAGGACCTTCCTTCTGCTGTTTGCTGGCCCACGGGGCTGTCACTAACCTTTATGGCTGTGCCCAGACTGAAGTCCTGGAGTAGCAGACACTCAGCATCACCCCTATTCCCCACTCCTACCTTCTACCAGCTGTGGCTTTGGGTGGCCAGCTGCTCGGTTTTCTGTCCTTGGAGTGTTGGCAGCAGCTTACTTTCAGCCACATCATTATTTATTTCTGAGACAGAGTCTCATGTAGCCCAGCCTGGCCTCTAACTCTCTGTGTAGCACAGGATGCCTTTGAACTTATGATCCTTCTACTCCTACTTCCTAAGTGCTGGGATTACAGGTGAGCACCACACCTGATTGTGTGTGGTGTTGGGAATCATATCTAGGACTTTGTTCATGCTAAAATAAGCTCTCTACTAGCTGAGCTCCCCCCCCCCCCACACACATCAGGGCTTCCAACCCTGTCCTTGATCAGATTTGGGGGTAAAAAGTCTCTCTCTCTCTCTCTCTCTCTTTTTTTTGTGGATTCTCAGACCATTGTGGTCTGAGGAGTCTAGGACTATCCACAGGCCCCAGGTTCTCCAACTTGAACTTTATGCATAGGCCTCACAGAAAAGCCAGCATTCCTGGCTAAGAAAAAAGGCAGGAGACTCCCAAGTGGGTCCTGTGGTCTAGCTCAAGACATGCTATGGTCGCCCAGGAGCCTGTAGCCCCCTCACTGGGCTGCAATGGGGGGAAGGGTAGCGATCCAAGAATGCCCATCCTCCGGCAGTTGGCTGAACTTCAGAGGGTCCCATCCACAGGCCAAGGAGGCCATACCAGCCTAACAGTGCTAGGGCCACGGGGAACTTACCAGAAGAAGTATTCTCAGAAGAGCATGTTGTCGTGGAGGGAGGGGAGACGAGCAAGTGGGGAAGGATGCTGAGGAGGGTCTCTGAGGCGATCCAGCAGAAGCAGGACAATAGCTTGGAGTTATTGGTTCCTCCAGTGACTGGAAGTTAGCTCTTGCCCCAGATACTAAGTTGGTAGAGGGAATTGGAGCAGGGATGCCGTAGCTCAACGGGCTACATGGGCAGGTAAGTTATGGGAATCAGGACAAAAATGTCCCTTGCCCAAAAGGCAGGCATGGTGGTTAATATTGATTGGCAACTTGATGGGAGCTAGAGTCATCTAGGAGACAAGTCTCTGCGCATGTCTATGAGGGATAGTCAAGGTCAGGTTAACTGAGACGAGGGGACTTACCTGAACTGTAGGTGGTACCATTCTATGGGTTGGGGACGAAGACTGCATACAAAGGACAAAAGTGAGCTGAGGGACTGGAGAGATGGCTTAGTGGTTAAGGCATTTGCCTGCAAAGCTGAAGGACTTCAGTTCAATTCCCCAGGACCCATGTACGCCAGATGCACAAGGTGGCGCATGTGTCTGGAGTTCGTTTGCAGTGGCTAGAGGCCCTGGCGTGCCCATTCTCTCTCTCTCTGCCTCTTTCCCCCTCTCACTCTCTTAAATATATATATATATGGTGAGCTGAGAGCCAGCATTCACCACCCTGCTTCCTGACTGTGGATGCAATGTGATTAGCTGGCTGTCTCCTGCCACCATGCCTTCCCTGCCATCATGGACAGTGTCCCCTCAAACTGTAAGCTCAAGTAACCCTTTTCTCCTTGAAGCCCCTGTTGTCAGGTTATTTTGCTGAGAAAAGTAACTTATTCAGAAGGACAAGGCTTTCTTAAGCCTAATGTGTCTCTCCTGACCTATCATATTGGTTTTTTACTTACTTTTTATTATTTATTTATTTATTTAAGAGAGAGATACAGAAATAGGCAGGTAGAGAGAGAGAGAGAATGGGTGTGCCAGGGCCTCCAGCTACTGCAAACAAACTCCAGATGCGTGTGCCCCCTTGTGCATCTGGCTTACATGGGTCCTGGGGAGTCAAAACTGGGTCCTTTGGCTTTTCAGGTAAAGTCTTTAACTGCTAAGCCATCTCTCCAGCCCTTACTTACTATTTAATGCCACAATTCTCTCTTGAAGTTAAACGCCCACTCTTACAAATGCCGAGGAACCCTCTGGGGACAGAAAGCAGCTACTATCACTAGATAGAGGAGGGACTTGGGATAGTGGAGGAACTTTGAATGTCTCTGTCTAAAATCTCCAAGGCACCATGGATCTGGGAGATTGTCGTGGCTACCTGAGGACCTCAAATAAGAGGGGCTGCCGGGGATCAGGGGTGGGGGTGGGGTGGAGGCAAGGAACCAGGACCTAGAGGGTCACACACCTGTGGAAAGAAATCACAAAGCCAGCGGTGCTGGCCCCACAGGCCTGTCTCCCAGATGGCCAGGCTGCAGCCTATGCATCTGCCAGGCTAAGAGAAGATGCTGGGTGGTTGTGTTGGTTGGCTGTGAGGTCCCTCCCAAGGGAAACCGTTAGTCACCCTGGCACTGGGATATGCGGTAACCAGAAATGCCAAGAAGGCTCGGGTCTATGCCAAGGTGTGTAGGGCCTGGCACTCAGCCAGAAGGGAGGAGAAGAACTGTGGCAGAGGCTTCCAGAGACGATCTGATCTGTGTTCATGAGCAGGACTCTGTGTGTGTGTGTGCGTGTGTGTGCAGGTTCCAGAATGCCTGTGCTTTAGCATATCAACCCCAGAGGGCAATGTGGACTTGATAAGGGTCAGGGGGAGGGTCAGGGTGCCAGGGAGCTGCCACTGTACAGCCTATAGGAGCAGCAGCTGCCACGGGACATGAGATGAATGACACCTTATTCCCCAGGGTCTGAGGAGGAGGCACCCGAAGAGTCCATGAGGAAGAACAACGCACAGTGCAAAGAAGGGCTGTGTCCCGGCTTTGCTGCTTTCTCAGTGTGTGACCTGAGGCCAGTCACCTGTCTCCCAGCCTCAGTTCTCTGCCCATAAAGAGCAGATTAACAAAGAAAATAACCAAGACGCTGACCACAAACAGAGCACTTGGTACTTGCAAGGACCTCAATACCAGGGGACAGGGATGGGTGCTCCTTCTCCCATCATTACCAGCTTCTCTTTCCTCACCATTCTGGCTGACGATCAGTCATAGAGCAGCACAACCCTAGGGTGCGACTCTTAGCAACCCACGGACACAAGTAAAGAAGTTTACTGTGTAGCAGGGAGGAAGGGCTTCTAGCCACTGCTACGGGTCTGTGATATCTGCAGCATGGAGAAAAGGGTGTTTTTAGGAGATATGTCCCCCGGCTTCTGCTGCCCCCCCCCCTTTGAAGGTGCCTCTGCTTTTCAGGATGCAGGGCTCTGGGGAGCCTAGTGTGTGTCTCAGGCTTTGCAGGTAGGGCTAGAGTCATAGCCCGTTCCTGCTCCCTTCTGCTCTAGCTTAGCAGGGCCCTGGAGCCCAGGCCCGCCTGCCAGGAGCTGCCCAGCTGGTGCAGGGCAGAGCCAAGCCAGTGCCGAACATCTGGAGAATTCCCTTTGCCTCTCCCCACACCCTGGCCCTCCTAGCTGTCTGGTCGGCAGGCCATGGGGGACATCTTCCTCTGCTCAGAGTCTTGGGCTGGGCGATTACTGAGTCTCCCTCAGTCTCTCAGCTGCTCGCGTCTGCTTTCTGAGGCTGGCTGGGTAGCCTAGCTGTAAGGACCCTCCAGACCACAGTGTCCTCCAAGTCATCAGCCTGGACACCACATGGTTCCCAGCTCCACTGCCAGGGGCAACAGGGCCCCGGGCCCCTCTGGAAGGAGAAATCAGACAGGCAGGGCCTGGGCTGGGCTTTGCCACTGCCAACCTCTGTAGTGACCTCAGGCTAGCGGCTGCTCCATCGCTTACTCTGGACCCCGGCAGGCCATCCTCCCGCTCCCGGACTGTGGTGGCAGGAGCCAGCAGGCAGCTGGGCCTGCCTGGCTGGGCTCCAGAGGCGCTGAGCGGGTTAAAGTGTGCGCCAGGCCGGCTGCCGGCGGGCCGGGCGGGGGAGCGGCCGGTGGGAAGTGTGAGTTCCTCCCCGTCTGCCTGACAGCTATAAAGGCAGCCGTGGCCACAGAGCCGCCACTGGGCTGTGCGCCCCCTCCCGGGAACCCCCTCCTTTGGATGCTCTTTGAAGTGGGCGAGGGAGCCGGCTGGGCAGGCGGGACAGAGAGAGAGAGAGAGAGAGAGAGAGAGAGAGGCAGAGCCCTGCACGTCTCTGCACAGCTCCTCCCTGCAAGGCACACCTGGCCGCCAGCTCTCACCCCTTTCTCTGGGAGGACAACCTGCTGATCTCAGGCCAGGTAGGCCACCATGTCCCAATCTTTGCTCACATTGCAGCCTCCTAGGGCCATGAACTGCAGCCCATACCAGGCCAGCTAGCTGCCCAGAATGGGGCTGGGATATGTTCTACCCCTAGGGGGAACCATTCAAACACAAAGAAGGCTGGGGGGTGGTGCTAACATGCAGGGCACAATATAGGGTGTCTCTAAGGCTCCAGCCTCATATGCTGCTTGAGCTGCAAGTCTCTTTTGCTAGTTAGTCCCAGGTTTTGGACCCCAGGGAGGGATGGATCCTGCATAAGTTGGACCTGGCTGTGAGCCAGTGGTGTCTGGGAGCCTTAATGAAAACCAAGTGTGAGGTCGGCTAGGCACCTGTCTTCAGCGGGAGGCAGGGTCTGGGACACCATGAAGCCAATGGTACTGGGTGGAGTGGGGGCTCTGTGCTGGAGTAAAAATGGAGCTGCAGATGGAGACCTGCCGGGAGAGAATGGCCAGCTGGGCTGGGGTAGGTGGTGGGCAGCTGGTGGGATGGGGGTCTCAAAGACTATGGCTCTCCACTCCAGAGTGTACACTGCATAGCTGAATTGTCTTTGTGGGTGCAAGGGTGTTGCTGGCTTAGTTCCCACACACCTGCAGGTGCTTGGGGAGGGAGAGATGGGGACAGCTCTGTAGTTGGCTTAAGGGCTATAAAGATACAGACCATTTCCAGCTTTCCCGCCCTGGAATTATTAGATGTAGGGATAAGTCCTTGAATTTGCACTGGGCTTGGTTTTTTTTTTTTTTTTTTTTTTTTTGCGTGGTAGGGTCTCACTCTGGTCCAGGCTGACCTGGCTCAGGGTGGCCTCAAACTCTCGGCGATCCTCCTACCTCTGCCTCCCGAGTGCTGGGATTAAAGGCGTGTGCCACCACGCCCAGCTTGGTGTTATCGTTTTTTTTTAAATAATATTTATTTATTGTGAGAGATAGATGATAGATAGATAGATAGATAGATAGATAGATGATAGATAGATGGCTAGATAGGCAGGTAGAGAGAATAGATATATTAGGGCCTCTTACCACTGCCAAAGAACTCCAGACACATGCACTTTGTGCATCTGGCTTTACATGGGTTCTGGGAAATCATACCTGGGTCTTCAGGCTTTGTAAGCAAGCCCCTTTAACTACCAATCCAGCTCTCCAGTCCCAGGGCTTGATGTTTTCTGAAACCCCTTCTCTAACTTATTGGCAACCTATACTCACCTGAGTCAAAGGCCAGTAGCTTGATCTTTCCGTCTAGAGTGGGGTCTGGGCTAAAGCTTGGGGACAGGACTGAGAGCTCGAAGGAGGGCTGGAAGTGCCCTTTGACTTGATGCGCTTTGATTGACACCTGGTGAGTGTTTGGGGTGGAGGTACTGGCCCCTCCCCTAGTTCCATGTCTCTTAAGAGGGAGGGGCCCAGACTAAGCATCACCTGAGTGCCAGATTGCTCGTTGCCAGGGTTGTGAGGAAGCCTGCCATTCTTTGAAGGCCATAGGGACCCAGGTATGTGTGTGTGTGGGGGGGGGTGGACAAAGCTAAGGCAGGGAGGGACCTAGCTTCCTCTTCTGCAGCTCATACATCTAGGGGAGGTCATTCTCCAGGTGGCCAGCAAGCACCAAGCAAGCAAACCTCCGAAGGTGCTCTGAACAGCACAATGGGCTGAGCCTAGGCCATGGTCCCCCTCCATCCATCTTCATGATAACCTCTCCACCAGCCTGGATTTCCAACTGTCCCTAGTCATCATTGCCATTCTCCAAAAGGCTTGGCTATTCAAAAGCAAAGCTCAGCAGAAGCCCTCAGATCAAGGGTGTCCCGGGCTTCGCCCCTACCAGTTCTCTGTGCCTAAGTCTGGACAGACGTCTGTAATTGCACACTGAGTTGATTGTTAAGCCAAGTCCCTCCCAACCTGCAGCCACTAACCACAGGATTCTAGATAACCTCACTGCCTGGGGCATGGGTGAATCTTGAAAGCTTGTCCCCAGTGTTGGGCCGGGGCCTGTAGTGACAGTCGGTCTTGTTTCCTAGAATGGATGGCAGATGGCAGCATTCACACTGGGCCTGGTCCTTGCTGGCCATGGCAGTTGTGACTGGGGGTACAGCATCTACTGAAGCCTTGGTGAGTAGATTGTCATTGTCTAGGATCTTCACCAGGTCCCTCCGCCAGGTACACAGCTCACTCTCAAGTGGGCTGACTGGAGAGGTTGTCTGGCAGGCGTTGGGCATGTGCCTGGTGGTTCTGGGGCTCTCCCTCAGCTCCCTAGAGCTTGTTTAACAGAGCTAGTCAAACCTGCCCTCCACCTGGAGCTCTGGCCACTCCAAAGCTCCTGACCAGCTGGCAGGAGAGCAGATGTGTGTGGCCGGGTATCTCCTCTCCCAGAAAAAGCTGGGAGTGAGGCATGTGTGTGTGTGTGTGTGTACAGGAGGTGGGGAGGGGGTGGGTCCTGCAGACACAAGCAGTCCAGGCCAAGTGGGAGAAAGCAAGACTGCTTCAGGGTAGCCTCAGGAGCTTGCCAAGCCCGAGATCATAAGGACAAGGGATACTTACAGTCCTGGCACCCATGGAGATGACTCCAGGCCACTAGAAAACCAGAAGCCAAGCGTCTTATAGACCCAGCTGGCAGATCCTTTGTGAGGCTTCCTCCTGTCTAGCTGATGGTGGTGATAGTGATGACCTTGGGCTTGGGAGGCAGGTCTTGGTCTTTGGGGTGCTTGAGCTTTCTGCTCACTAGCTGGGGGACTCCCATTCAGGACAACAGCCCCACGTCCAACAGCCTGGAAGGAGGTACAGATGCCACTGCCTACTGGTGGGGGGAGTGGACCAAGTGGACAGCGTGCTCCCGCAGCTGCGGAGGCGGGGTGATGTCCCAGGAGCGACACTGTCTACAGCAGAGGTAAGAAGTTGGAATGACCTCACAAGTGGCATGGGGACATCTAGGTGGCCAAGGGTGGTGGTGGTGGTGACTTGGTGGCTTTCCTCTCTGAGTGGGGGGTGGGAGGCAGCTTACATTTGACATAGAATGGGTTCCTCTTATGGTTGGTCTACACCGGGGAGGGGACCTCCGGAGATCTGAACTCTAGTCCCCATGTGGTTTTAACTACAGAGCCATCTCCCCAGTCCCCTGGCTTTCTCTTTTCACATGTGTGTATGTGTACGTGTGTGTGGTATGTGTGCATATGTGTAGATGCATATGTGTATGCAAGTGTCTGCCTCAGTCATTCTCCATTTTTCACATTTCTTCTTTATGTGTGTGTGTGTGTGAGAGAGAGAGAGAGAGAGAGAGAGAGAGAGAGAGAGAGGAGAATGGGCATGCCAAGGCCTCTAGCCACTGCAAACAAACTCCAGACACATGCACCACCATGTACATCTAGCTTACATGGATTCTGTGGAATCAAACCTGGGTACTTAGGCTTCTCAGGCAAGCACCTTAACTGCTAAGCCATCTCTCCAGCCCTCTACTTCACTTTTTGAAAGAGGGTCTCTCACATTGAACTTGAGCTCACAGGTTCTGCTAGACTGGCTGTCCAGTAAGCCACAGGGATCCTCATATTTCTGCCACCCCAGTGCCAGAATTACGAGGGCATGCTGTCATGTCCCACTATTACGTGGGTACTGGGGCTTCAAACTTGGGTCTTCATGTTTGCTTGGCAACACTTTACCCATGATAGCCCTCCCAGAACCTTTCATGGGAAATCAAAACCCATTTCCTGGGCTCTAGCACTTCTAGAAGTGAGCCCCTCTGGCCTTGTCTTTTGAGATCTGAGCTGCATATGCAGGGGTTAAGATTTGAGTCTGGCCTCTGCTACTTCCAAATTATGTAACATTGGGCAAGTCACCTAATGTCTATGAAGTTTCTGGCAACTCATGACACCATGCATGTTCACATCTTAGCAGGAGCATGCTTTTTGGTAAAGGTGGTTGTTACAGTTAGTGAGCCCATACAGTAAGACCCTGTGCTGGTACTGAGGACCTACAGGTGCATCAGACACCATCTCAGGGAGCCAGAGAGGCTTCTGGAAGCTCTTGCATCCTGGAACAGGTGTCAGGGCCCATAGCCCCTGCTCCAGCCTTGGCTCAATGCCACGTCTTCCCACCAGGAGGAAGTCTATTCCGGGTGCGGGCAACAGGACCTGTGTGGGCACATCCAAACGGTACCAGCTCTGCAGAGTACAGGTAAGGTCAACTGGCTGGTGAGCTTGACCTGCCTGCCCCTCTTCCAAGGCAGGTCCCATCCTGAGGCCCTCAGTCTGGTCCCTGGACTCCAGCATCCTATACTGAACCTTTTCCTTTGAGAAGAGCCCAGAGCAGGCTGGCTGATGTCCAGGCTCAAACTTAAGCCCTTTAGGCATCATATCACTATATGGCTTGCCCTGTGCATACCGGCTGGACTCACTCCTAGCCTTGGGAACACCAAATGTGTCCTAGCAGTCTGGGGTCTCTGCCTGAAGCCCCATCCTACCTGGGATATCTGCATACCAGCTAATGATGCAGTTGACAGGCCATGTTGTTCCCCACCTACGAGACAGTCCTACTGGGCCTAGTTCTTTGGTGCTCCAATGTTACGTTTCATTGCTAGCCTCCCTCAGCCTGACCCCAAGATTGGGGGAGACTGTGGAAATGACATTGGCTCTAGCTGTTCTGAGGACTGTATCCAATGGGACCAAAGATAGGTTGAATGCAAATACCCATCCCAGGGCTGCCAGGGCATGGGGTGGACACGCTGATTCCCTCAACCTCTTCTGACTTGCCTGGGCCTGGCAAGAGCTGCTAGAGCCTTTGTCCACATGTATCTAAGACACATGGGTGTGCAAGTGTGGGGAGGGGGAGACTAGGGGCTGCAGGGAGGTGAGTGACTACAGCTTGTCATGATGTCCCCTGTCCAGCTGCCTTCCCAGGGATAGCACTGCCAAGGTTTAGTGGGCGTTTGTGAAACCCTGAGGTAGACAGACTCTAGCCGAGTTTTTGTCTCAGCATGGCTAAGCTAGGTACCTTAGATGGTCTTTCCTTGGGCTTCATTTGTATACAGTCCCGTCTTCCTGATTCGGTTCCCATGCATGGCCTTCGACTGTGCTGGCCCTGTGGCAGGCACTTCGGTGACAGGTGCACACATGCAGATAGGGTCTGCCAGAGGATGTAAGTCAAGTAAGCAGAGAGTTATGGTCGTCCTGTTCTTTGTGTCATATGGCTGGGGAGGAGGCCAGGGCAGTGGAGGGTTATGTCCAGAGTATGAGGGGGCTGGAACCCGGTAGTATTGGAGGGACAGTCACTGCCCTTTTCATGTGGAGAAATGGAGGGAGATGGAGTAAAGGCACTAAGGAGGTGGTGGTCCCTGAGGGGCAATTGGCTGCTGCTGTTTCCTGCTCAGCCCCTTCTGGAGCTGGCCTGCCTTCCCCTTCCCAGGACTGTCCACCGGATGGGAGGAGCTTCCGCGAGGAGCAGTGTGTCTCCTTCAACTCCCGTGTGTACGATGGCCGGGCTTACCAGTGGAAGCCTCTGTATCCCGGTACCTGGGCCTGGGGAGCTGTGTGGCTGGGGAGGGAGTGCATGGGGTGGCTCTTCCAGCATCCACGACTGAACCCTATGGGTAGGCAGGTGGGAAAACTGAGGTCCAGAGGTCCTGCCAAAGGTCAAAGTAGCTGGCTACGAAGCCAAGAGTAGACCCTAGGTCTTTTCAGAAGAGGGTCAGAATTCTGTCCCCTCCCCATGCTCCATGACCCATAACACCACCTGGGACAGATTTTACTGTTGTGTTCATTGCAGGCCTGCTCTCTAAGGTCAGGGTTCTCCCACTTATCGGCTCTAGAGCTTGGACAGGAACTAGCCTAGACAACCCCAAACTAGGGGTTGACCATGGTCCCATGGGGACTCAGGGTGTGATGTGATCTCTTTCTGTCTCTGACTCCCTGTCTCCCTCTTTCTCTCTCTCCATTCTTTTTTCTTTTTGTTTAAAATTTTTTTGTTTATTTATTTATTTGAGAGCAACAGACAGAGAGAGAAAGAGGCAGATAAATAGAGAGAGCATGGGCGAACCAGGGCTTCCAGCCACTGCAAACGAACTCCAGATGCATGCGCCACCTTATGCATCTGGCTTACGTGGGTCCTGGGAAATCGAGCCTCAAACTGGGATCCTTAGGCTTCACAGGCAAGTGCTTAACAACTAAGCCATCTCTCCAGCCTCTCTGTGTCCATTCTTGTTGTGACTCTCCTGTAGAGAGAATAAGCCAGTTGCTCAGGCCACAGTGTAAATGAGATATCCTCTTCCCACCCCTCGGGAAGTGCTGGGAGCTGGGGTACTTAGACCTTCTATAATGGGGAAGCCTCTGTATGAGTCTCGGGATTGACACCCACTCACAAGGAGGCCAAGGTTGAAACTCACTGAGCTTGGGCTGGGCCAGACAACCTACATCTTGTTCCATTTCTGCTAAGACTTTGGGCAGGTCCCTTCGGGCCTCACTTTCCCCATCTTTGTGATGGGCAGGGTGTTGTCTTGGCAAGATGGGGTGCAACAGCGCCTCTGCTCACCCTGAGACCATTTACTTTATCCCCCAGATGACTATGTCCACATCTCCAGCAAGCCGTGCGACTTGCACTGTACCACTGTGGACGGCCAGCGGCAGCTCATGGTCCCTGCCCGGGACGGTACATCCTGCAAGCTCACTGACCTGCGAGGGGTTTGCGTGTCTGGAAAATGTGAGGTTGTTAAACGTTGTAGCACAATATGGCTGTCCTCATTAAGCTGGCCGCCTGCCTACTCGTCCCTCAGGTGGGCAGCCATCTATCTCCCCTTACTTCTTACAGCCCATCGGCTGTGACGGAGTGCTCTTCTCCACCCACACACTGGACAAGTGCGGCGTCTGCCAGGGCGATGGGAGCAGCTGCACCCACGTGACGGGCAGCTACCGCAAAGGCAACACTCACCTGGGTAAGGGCGGACTCGGGAGCCTGGGCACTTTTGTCCCCGCCTTTTACTTGTAGCTGCCTTGCAGCAGCTCCTGCCTCTTGTCCCCTCCCCCATCCTCCAGGCAGGCTGGACAGGTGCTCTGTAAGGCCTCTTCCCACTAGCAATAAGGAGCAACTCTTTCTTGAGCATTTACTGCACACCAGAGTGGCCTCGGCATGGAGAGCATGTGTAGCTCTTGAGGAAGTCTCTGGGGAGATGTGAATGCCATGTTTTAAAAGGGGGAAACTGAGAAGTCAGATGTGATAGTGCACGCCTTTAATCCCAGCACTCAGGAGACAGAGGTAGGAGGATGGCCGTGAGTTCAAGGCCAACCTGAGACTACAGAGTAAATTCTAAGTCAGCCTGGACTAGAGCAAGACCATACCTTGAAAAAAAAAAAAAAAGAGCTGGGTTGGGGGAACTGAGGCACGAGTGTCAGGGCTATATGAGCCTTGAGTCTGGGCATGTTAGAGTCTCTCTTCAGGTAGTGGTCGTCCCTTCTCAGAGCTGTGCTCATTGACCTCCTGTTTGTGTCTGGCTCTGGTCTGGCCATCTGTGCATGTGATCAGCTTTCATACTTTTGGAAGCATGTCACTTCTAACACCCAGGGTTCAACTGAACGCATTCCTGCTGTTTCGAGAACTGTGTGGGGGGGCAGAACTGGATCATTGTAACTTCCAGATCAGGGAAGAAAAAGCTACTTGAAACCCACTTCATAGATGAGAATATCAAGTCCCCATGTGGGAAATGCCTGCTCAAGGTCTTCTGGTGAGGCTGGGGTGGGGGGTTACGACTGGTATCAATCCTGATGGAACCGCTGGAGGGGCCAGAATGCCAAGAAGACCATCAGCCCCTGCCCCATGAGGGACAATCATGAAGTCATGAAGTTACTGTAGGCTCCTGGAACTCTAGTAGGGGGTGTTGAGAAGGAAGGCATGGACGAGGGACTAAGAAAAGAGATTGGCAAAGGAAGGTGTGGGCATAGCAGCTGGCTGGGCTGTGAATTCTGCATGCTAAGTGTCTCTCAAGTGTGGTGGGCAGAGAGGGGTTTTCTTTGGGGGCCCCCTGCGGGAGGGGTTCAGCAAAACCATGGCTGTCTGCTTATCCCTCCCTTCCTTCCACAGACCTGCTTGCCCAGAGTTCTGCTGGGTGTGGGGTATGGAGATGAGGGCCAGGGTTCAGGCAATGGATCTCTTTCAGAGCACACAGCATGTGCTGGGCATCTTGGGCTATAGCAAGGCCGACCAGACAGGGGCTTTGTCTTGGTGGACCTCCCTGTGGGGGACTGGGGATGATGTGTAAATGACCCCAGTTAATTCTGTGCCGGTGTGGGGGGGTATTCCTGAGCTAGGCACTGAGCCATTTTTAACTCATTCACATCTAGGGACATTGTCACAAGGCAGGTACTGCCATTGCTGCCCAAAGCTTCAGAAACGGCAGAGGGGTGAAGTGACCTAAGGTGCCACGGCCACAGGGGACTGAGTGGGGTCTGAACCTGCATAGCCCAGCCCTGAGACTTGCTCCTAAAGACTGAGTCCGGCCCTGGGCTCACTAACAATGGTAAAGGCCACAGGTCACAGTAAGCAAGCTTGGTTGCTTGGGAGTCTTGTGAACTTCTTGTTGATTTAAACATTAAAACTGGGCTGAGGTCAGGCACGGTGGCACACACTTTTAATCTCAGCACTTGGGAGGCTAAGGTAGGAGGATCGTTGTGAGTTCAAGGCCAGCCTGGGAGTACAGAGTGAGTTCCAGGTCAGCGTGGGCTAGAGTGAGACACTATCTCAAAAACCAAAAGCAACAATAAACTGGGGTTGGAGAGATGGATCAGTAGGTACAAGTATTTGTAAGCATGGGGACCTGAGTTCAATCCCTAGTACACGCATAGAAGAGCCAGATGTGGCCATGCATACCTGTAATCCCAGTGCAGAGAGGGATGAAATCAGAGAATCTTTAGGGCTCACTAGATCAGCCAGTGTGACCAAAACCAGGGAGCTAGCTCCAGGCTCAGTGAGAGACTTCATGTCAAGGAAATAAGGTGGGAGAATGACAGTAGAAACATCTGATGGTCCACATACATGTGCATCTGCACATATACCATACAGACACCTTATACACCACACCACACACACCAAGACACAAAGGTGGGCATGGTGATGTGTTCTTGTACTCCTGGCACTTAGGAGGTGAAAGCAGGAGGAGCACTGCAAGTTCAAGGCCAGTCTACTCTACATAGCAAGTGCCAGGCTAGTCAGGCTATATAGCAAGACTTTGTCTCAGAGAGGAAAAAATGAAAATAAAATAAAATTTAAAATTGTAGTATATAACATATATATATATATATATGTATGTATATATATATATAAAATTTACAAATCTATGTTTAAATAAGCTTTAGTCAAAACAAAATTGTTATTTTTCAATCCTTTGCCATTGTGAGCCTCTTTCTTGCTCTTTTCCTGGGACATCTCAAGATGTAGCACAAAGCCGGGCGTGGTGGCGCATGCTTTTAATCCCAGCACTCGGGAGGCAGAGGTAGGAGGATCACCGTGAGTTCGAGGCCACCCTGAGACTATTGTGAATTCCAGGTCAGCCTGGGCCAGAGTGAGACCCTACTTCGAAAAGCAAACAAACAAACAAACAAAAAAATCAAGATGTAGCACAGTTTGTAGCACATAAGTAGGCCAGTGCTACAAATCCGAGACCCTGGTATGAAGCATTTATCAGAGCCACAGCCTGTGAAGGCCAGCTCTGGCTCTTCAGGGCCCTAGAAGATGGGGGGGAGGTGAGGGAGAAGACAGGGACATCTGGCCCCAGCCGGTCCATGTAGACTCTGCAACCTTGCATAGGGGACCCATGACAAAAGCACCAACCCCCAACAAAGCCTTGGTTACTGAAACCTTTCTCTTCCTCCAGGAGATGGCTTTGCCCTGGGACTTATTAATTCTCTTCCCTTTCCTGCCTGTGGCTACTCGCCCCCCTCTTCCCCTTCTTAGTCCTTATTTTGTTTGGAGGACTCTGGTGGCCACTAATGGGACCAGGGCTTGGATGATGGGGTCTGAGTCTGCTGATGGGGCTCTCCTGTAATACAGGTGCCTGGCCAGGGCCTAACAGAATCCTCAGACCCTATTTGTAGCTTGCCCTGTGCTTTCTCATCCGTGTCTTTGGACAATCAACGTGACACTGTGACAAGATGGCATTTAACAATAGATCAGTCCCCAGAGTCCCCAGACACATGTTGCCTCTGTGACCAGATAAGGAAACTATAGGCAGTTGCCTGAGGCCTCTCAAATGATAAGGCAGGGCATGGCTGAAATCCATAGACTCCAGTATGTTTAACGTAGCCCATGGTCCACAGTGACCCTTGGGAGGGGCTGGGACAGGCACCAGGATGGCACATGCTCATGGCCTTGATGGGAAAAGGTGCATGTTGAGCAGGGGCCCAACATGACAGTGAGCTTTTTGGGACAGTGCAGGCATTTCTGCAGGGCCAGGTGAACCCACACACCCGTGGGTGGGACAATTCCTAGGTCGATGTCTCTCACCTATCTAGAACTCAGTAGATGTCGCTGCCACCTAAGGGTCTTTCTACTGGAGAAGTGGCAGCTCCCACTGTGCCTCCCTTACCCTGCCTCTGCTCACTGAGGTCCCTGTGTCCCCAGGTTACTCCCTGGTGACCCACATCCCAGCCGGTGCCAGAGACATCCAGATCGTGGAGAGGAAGAAGTCGGCTGATGTGCTAGGTACGTAGGTGAGACTTGGGGGTTTGCATTTTTCAAATATATTTTATTATTTATTTTTAAAATATTTTTATTTATTTATTTATTCGACAGAGAGAAAGAGGGAGAGAGAGAGAGAGAGAGAGAGAGAGAGAGAGAGAGAGAGAGAGAATGGGCATGCCAGGGCCTCCAGCCACTGCAAATGAACTCCAGACACATGTGCCTCCCTGTGCATCTGGCTAATGTGGGTCCTGGGGAACCGAACCTGGGCCCTTTGCTTTGCAAGCAAACGCCCCAACCGCTAAGCCATCCCCCCAGCCCTATTTTTTTTGGGGGGGGGACAAAGAAAAAGGCAGATAGAATAGGCTCACCAGGGCTTCCAGCCACTGCAAACAAACTCCAGATGCATGCACCACCTTGTACATCTGGCTTATGTGGGTTCTGGGGAATTGAACCTGGGTCCTTAGGCTTTGCAGGCAAGCACATTAACCACTAAACTATCTCTCTAGCCAGGGTTTGCATCTTTGGGGAAAGGGCCATGCCAGATGATGCAGGCATAGCTACAAAAGTCAAGTGTGAATGCAAATCACACCCTATGTGGAAGGTCCTTGTCCTCAGAGCTGCTGGACATGGGACGGGGAGTGTGACATCACTAGAGAGTCTGACCCAAGTTGGGGAGCCAGAGGTAGGGTTCCTTTAAGGGTATGAGGAGTGAGTCTTAGAAGGTGATGGGCCAAGACAGATCTGAGAGGAGGTAGGTGGCCAATCCACAGTCATTAGCAGAAGAGGGAAGGGTTTGAGCCCAGGTCGGCTCTAGCATCATCCTGTCCTGTTCAGTCTCCAGTGGAAGCTGGAGCTCAGGAGCAGAAGCCACCACCTTGAGCATTCTGGAGCTGTTACACAGTGAAGGAAGTGATGAGGCCCTGTCTCAGTGACTATCTTTGCATGCATTATGTGTCAATCTGGAATGATGGCCTGACCTGGTGGCTGAGGCTCTATGCCGAAACAGGCAGGTGCCAGTACCCGTGAGCCACTCTGCTCTTAACCCTGCCCTGGGTGAGCAGGCCAATGGCTCCAGCTATTTTGAGGAGCGCTTTTTCAGCGTGGTCTGTCTCCATCCTGACATTGCACCCCCTCCCTCCCACCTCCCCTCCTCACACCTCAGGTAGCTGAGAGGGCTAGACCTCTACACTAGGGGTACAGAAAAGGGTGTGAGGCTATGCCAAAGATCCGAAGGTTGAGTTCTCCTGCTCCCTGCCAAGCCCTCAGGGCATCGGAGGGCCCAGTCCCAGCAGGTCTGTACATGGCTGGCCACAATCCCACCCTGCTAGGGACTTCTGTGGGCTGAGTGTGGAGAGCTGGGCCTCTGGCCAGGCCAGTGGCTCTGCCGCCTGCCTGCTTGCTCACTCGCTAGGGCAGCAGGGAGGCCAGGAAACGCTGTGTTCTCCGAGCTGGCTGCAAAGCGCTCATTCTTGAAGCAGACGCTGGAAATACCGAGGGCAGCCTGAAGTGCTGGGAAAGCCACAGGAAGGAAGGTCTTCACTGTCAGGAAACAGGTTTTGGATGTGGGCCTTGAGCTGAACCCTGGACGCAGACCTGGAAGCTGAGCCAGGACAACCAGGCCCCCCAGAGCTTGGACTTAACGATATTTTCTGACGTGATTACGTTAAGTGTGTTTTTCAGGCAGACACGTCTTGCTTGTTGCGTCTGTCTGATAATAAATTAATTGCCCCGGCTCCTCTGTTCATATTGCATCAGGAACTCTGGAAGCTAAACTCTCTCCTCTGGCGGGCCAGTTCCTGGAACTGGCTTGAAGGACACCCTCTGGAAGACAGAGTGTCCCCCAGTGCCGAGTCTGCCTCCTCCCTCCCTTCTCCAACCCTGGAGGCTCTGGGGGCCTCTGCGCAGCCTCCACAATTCCAGGGAGGACCAGCTTCCAAGCCAGAATTTGGCCACTGGGGTTGTGCGGGGGTGGGGGGACAAGGAGGCAGGGAAATGGGTCTCTGGGGAGTGTTGTGGGCATATTCCTTTCTGACCCAAGCACGACACACCCACACCACCTTAGGAAGAGGGTGACAGTGTGCTCAGGCCCCACTTTTGCCTAATTGGGACCCCTCCCCCCAGTAGGTTCTGCTCATCTCAGTGGGGTGGATGGATTGATTGAAGTCAGTGAAGTTTTTGCTGTCATTGACAGCAATGGGTTAGCTCGGGGTGGTCCTATGAAAGGCCTGGTAGCACCAGCCAGACCAGGCTGTAGTGTCCCTCACTGTGGACCCTGCATTGAGGCACTGAGGTCCCGTTCTTATGTACAGTTGGGGGGATCTGGAGATAATTCTGCATCCAGGGTCATATGGTGGGTCTATGGCACAGCCAAGCTAAACCACCCATCCCATAGCTGGCTGCCACCTGCCTTTCACAGGTTCCAGACCCTCCTGTTCTAGACTGGCCCCTTGGCCATGGCACTAGCTCATCATCTTGCAGCCCTTGGTCCATCTGAGGCAGCCAGAAGGTCAGGGTCAGGCGTCCCTGCCAGCTCTTCCAGCCACCCAGACAGGAGTTGTTTATTTTGGGTTGATAGGAAAGTGTGTTTGTTTCTCCTCAGCCTTCACTGGTCAGGGCCACATGCTGGCCCCAGGCAGAATGTCTGTCTTATTCCCTGTGACATCAAACTTCCTGTCTTTGAGGCATTTGTGGGAGGGCAGGCCAGGGCTGCTCCTGTTCCCTGAGCTGCTGGTTCTGGCTCTTCCCTGTGCCTCTGTCCCTCCTGCCTGGCCAGCTTGGCCACATACATAACTGAGTGGTTTTGCCTTTTCAGCTCTTGCAGATGAAACTGGCTTCTACTTTTTCAATGGCAACTATAAGGTGGACAGCCCCAAGAACTTCAACATTGCTGGCACCATAGTCAAGTACCGCCGGCCCATGGACGTCTATGAAACCGGAATTGAGTACATCGTGGCCCAAGGGCCCACCAACCAGGGCCTGAATGTAATGGTGCGTGTGTTGTGGCGTTGGGAGCAGTGAGGACTGTCAATGCTGGATCTCAGAATCCAGATACAGGTGTTGGGGGGGGGTGGACCTTGTGGTGAGCATGCATACTGCAGCATAGTTACTGCCTCAGTAGGCCTCTTCTGTTCAGCCTCTCATTTGTTCGCTGGTCACTTTCTCATTCATCCATGAGCTAACATATTTTTAAAAATAATTTTGCCGGAGCCGGGCATGGTGGCGCACACCTTTAATCCCAGCACTCGGGAGGCAGAGGTAAGAGGATCACCATGAGTTCGAGGCCACCCTGAGACTACATAGTAAATTCCAGGTCAGTCTGGACTAGAGTGAAACCCTACCTCAAAATAATAATAATAATAATTTTGCCGGGCATGGTGGCATACTCCTTTAATCCCAGCACTCAGGAGGCAGAAGTAGAAAGATCACTATGAGTTCGAGGCCACCCTGAGACTACATAGTGAATTCCAGGTCAGCTTGGGCTAGAGTGAGGCCCTACCTTGAAAAAAATTTTTTTACTGGAATCTTTGACATATGAACCTAGTATAAATTGGTCATATCCTCCATTGTGTCCCCTTGTGTCCCCTCTCCCTCCCATTCCACTGAGGGCCCTCCTCAGTGGGGTTACCCGTAATCACTGTGGGGTCATGAATACACCAGTTGTGGGGAGAACAGTTCCTCACAGTATACCTTCCCAACCTGTGGTTCTTATATTCTCCGCCCCCCCACCCTTCCACAATTCCTTGGGCCTTGGCAGCCATATTGGCAATCTCCTTTACTGTTGACCTCTCAGCCACCTCTTATCTTCTGCTTTGATGGGTCTTGAGTCTCTTCAGTGTCTGCCACCATCTCCCTGGAGAAGATTGTCCAGCTAGCAGTGAGAACGGCACTCATATTTAACGTGCCCCTTCCTCTATGTTTTCTGGGCCCTTGTAGGTGTGATAGAGATGCTTTCTGACAGTGCTAGACAAGCACTTGGCTTTCTCTTCTTGTCTTTTGGATGTGTCTTGGGTCTTCCTGGTATGCTCTGCCATCTGGGCTCTGAGCAGCCTCATCCACCTTGCTCTGGGCAGGTGTCAGCAGGGCAGCCTACCTGCCCTCAGATTTTAATTTATTCACTTAGTCTCCCATTGACTCATTCATTCATCTGCCCAATCATTTGCTTAGTCCCCCATCCACTCCCTCACCACCTATCCCAAGTCATTCATTCATTCATTCATTCATTCATTCATTCATTCTGTACTCAGCATTGCTGTAGCTCCTCTGTGGACTGGCCTCATAGGAGGCTCTGTGCTAACCCATTCTGTGCTCCCTAAGAACCTCACAGAAAACTTAGGACAGAAGGCTAGAGTCACTTCTCACTCCTCAGCTGGGGCTTTATGCTCTCCCAGGTCCATAAGATCGTCCCCGTTGATGCTGTAGGGTTCATACTAGATTTCCAAGGCTGAGGGTCCAGGCTGCTGCTTGTGGCCCCAATCCTTTCTTTACTTCTACCTCTCCAGGATGCTCAGGGCCCTGAGGGGCATTCTGGGCAGAAGTAGGTTTGATTATGTTAGTCACAAGTTTTCCTGTGACTGCTACCATGAAATGCATGCTGCCACGGCTTGGTGCCTCACAGGGCTTGTCTCGGAAATCGAAGCCATCAATCTGGGCAGAGCTAGAGATCTTCAAAACCTGGGAGATTTCCAGAAGCCACCACAATGGGCTTTGTAGCCTCATGCTGAGGCTGCAGAAACTTGGGCCCAAGGAGAGAGTAGTATGCCCAATCACACACCTGTAGGTGGCATGACTGGGGCTTGAAGCCAGCTCTTGTCTATTTCCTTACTGTGCTGGAGGCATCTCCAATTAGGGCACTCCGCCTCTGCACACTGCCTCCAGGCTGAGAGCTCTCCTGGTGGCCCCAGCATCTCATGAGTCACTCTTTGTTGATGTCTGTATTACTCTGGCTTTTCCTGAAGCTGTCCCCTGGGCAGACTGCCCCTGGCTGAAGGGTTGTGCTTCAAGGTTAGGGTCTCCAGAAAACAAGTGGCCCGGTGCATGCCACAGAGCCTGCTAAGAAAGAGTCTCGGGAGCAGCACGGGGCTCAGAACCAGCTGGATGTTGGGCTGTGATGCAGTCAGATAGAATCAGTCGTGCTGGAGCAGAGGCATTCCACATTTGCTGAGGCAGTTGCCCTGAGGGGAGGAAGCTGGTTTAGGGAAATTCAGGGGCCAAGTCTTTCTCCAGGCTGCCTACCAAATACTGTGGGCTGGGGACGTGTCAGGATACCTACACAGCCCACCCTTGTGCTGCATGGGTCTATGTGCTTGGTGCAATGAGCTTAGTACAGCAGGGAATGCTCTCACTCCCATCCAAGTTCTAACCAGGCCTGACCCTGCTTAGCTTGCTTAGCTTTTGAGGTCGGATGAGATCAGGCATGTTCAGGATGGTATGGCCATAGAAAGGGAACGTTCTTCCTAGGCCTTGATTGACTAAAAGCCCCTTGCGGAAGGCTAAGAGGTTGAACAGAAGCCAGCCTGGGGCTAAAATGGATGCACATTCACACAGTACTTCTCTCTCTCCTACTTGTTCCAGATTCCCTGCCCTCAGCTAGAGCCTCTGACAGTCTTGGTGGCTTGCCTGGTTTGGAGATCCTGGTCTTCAGGCCCCTCTCAATCTAATGTTCTCTTCAAACATGGTAGTGCCATACCAAGAGAGACCCTGGAAGACCAGCAGGCATGAATCAAATGGCATTCCTCCCTGCACTTCAAGATTAGGGTCAGTTTCCTGCCAGGATGGCCATGCTCTTCTTTGCTGCACTCTCTCTCTCCCTCTCTCTGCACATTTATATGTCTGTGGTATGTATCCATGTCATATGTGTGTGGGTACACATGCATGTGCTGGTGTGGGTGTGTGTGCAGGTGTGCACATGCATGTAGAGGCCAGTGGTCAACGTTCAGTGTCCTCAGTTGTTGAGATACAGTCTCTCATTGAATCTAGAGCTCACTGATTCAGAGAGACTATCTAGCCAGCAAGCCCCAGGGATTCCCCATTTTTGCCTTCCCAGTGCTGTGATTTCAAAAAATAAGCTATCATGCCTGGCATTTTATGTGGGTGCTGGGGATCCGAACTCAGGTCCACATGCTTGTGGGGCAAGCACTTTACCCATTGAGCCATCTTCTCAGCCCTGCTGCCGATCTATTGGCTCAAGGTACCCTAAAAGGATGAGTTTCTTTTGTGTGTGCGTGTGTGCACGTGCATGTCAGAGTCATCATATAGCCCATGCTGGCCTTGAATGAACTCAAGATCCTCCTGCCTCAGCCTCCCAATTACTGGAATTACAGACATGTGCCATGAGCCATGGCTATAGTTTACATTTTAAGGAGTGCCTCACTGTGTGTTTTGGTGAAAGTGGTCCCTTGAGGGTCCCAGGAGGGACGGCAGGGTCTCTGCTGAGTAGGGGATGAGAGGGGCAGAGTCACGACACAGACTCCGGGAATTGGGTAGAAGCAGGCAGAGGGCAAGCTGCTGCAAACTCGTTTATTCAAGGAAGTGTAAGGGTTTTTAAGGGTTTGGCTGGCCAATCGTTGTATGGGGTGGTTCCCTTCTTGTGACCAATGACAGCCTGTCTCCAGGCAGATCATGTCACAGCAGGTTGCTAGCGGGCATGGAGATGTAGCTATTGTCATGCCAGGCCTGTGCAGGATGCCATGTCCACAGAAGCCACTTCCTGGTTTCTTCTAGCAGGCAGCCTGGCTAGGGCCCAACCTGCATTGTGCCATACACCTCTTCCCATGGGATAGGATCTTGGGACTGAGAACTTGCAAGGATAATAAGCTCAAAAATCACAAGTGAGGCTGAGGGTGTAGCTCAGTTGACAGATTGCCAGCCAAGCATGCACAAGACCCCAAGTTCAGTCCCCAGCAAACTAGCTATGGCTGTTCGTAGTTGTATTCCCGGCACTCAGGAGTTAGGAAGATCAGAAGTTCACCGTCATCCTCAGTTATATAGGTGAGTTTGAGGCCAGCTTGGGCTACATGAGACCATGTCTCAGGGGGAAAAAAAATCCCTAAGTGGCTTCTGGGACAGCTAGTCCCTAATACTTCTGTCTATTGTTTCTTAGAGAGTCTAGACAATGGAACCCAGCACCTTGTCATGGCAATTGGTTTAGGTGTGTCCATCGTGGACAGTGCCCCAAGACCTGTCCCCTTGAAGCTACCACACAGGTTCCCCTTCCATTGTTATTGGTTAATGTCCTCTGCATGATGTAGCCTATGAGAGGCCTGGTGGATCCCATAGTCCTGGGTCTTCTGTGTGGCAAGTGGATCCTCATCCCCTGGTTGCCCTGTCTCATTGGGTCAGGTCCTCTGAGCCCTTAGAGACCGGAGCTGGCCTGTGTGAGTGGCTAGACAAAGCTATTCTACCTATGACCTGGCTTCTTCATGCCTCTCACAGGAAGGAAGGCACTGACCAGTGTGTCCAGGGCTCATCCTGCACAAATCTCTTCCAGACCTCTTTCCCAGTCTTCTTATCTCTCCCCACCTCAGGGCTCCCAACCAATCAGCCAAGCCCTTGCACACCCATGTCACTGATGTCTAATTTTGGCCACACTGCACTCCATACAAAGGGGATGACCACGCTGGGTGGGGTTCCCCTTACTGTGATTTTTTTTCAAGACTGCCTAATGTGGCCTTAATGAGGCCCACTTTCAGCTTGCAACCTGATGTCAAGCCAGTTGTCCTTGAATCATCTGGACATTTTTTGCCACCTTCACTTTATCACTAGGGCACTTCCCTCCTCCCTCCTGTAGGGTACAGACCCCACTTTGAGCTCAGAGGCATGTTGGTGCAAGAGTCTCGGATGGTGGCAGTTTAAGTCACCTGCTGGTGCAGCCTTCTTGTGTTTGCTGGCCGTGATTGTGCCTGATTCTGGCTATAGCATGTCTGTCTTGGATTCTCCCAACCTACGACTGAAGGGAGCCAATAGAACTCACACCATGATGTTGAGTTGTGGTTGTGAGGGTCATTTGGTATCCTGGGGTCAAAGGCTTCCATCTCCAGCAGGTCCAGCAGCTCTTCATCAAATGATACATGTTTCTTGGTTGTAGTTGGCAGGTGTGGCTCCAGAACCCTGGGGCTCTATGCTATGACCCCAATGGAGCATGTAGAAACTCCATGACACCTCTTCCTTCCCACCCACATGGACATCTCTGTCATTGTAGGGTCTGTAGTATGTATGGCCCGAGGGAAAAACTATGTATAGCATGGTCTAGACCTGCACAGAGCCCTTCCCGCTCAGCATTCTAAGCAGAATTGGCAGCTCTGTGTGAGTGTGTGTGTGCGTGTGCACGTGTGTATATGTGAAAGCCAGAGGACCACCTTAGGCATCATCTTTAGGAATGCCATCTTCCTTTTATTTTTAAAAGATTTTATTTTTAGCCGGGCTTGGTGGCGCACGCCTTTAATCCCAGCACTCGGGAGGTAGAGGTAGGAGGATCGCCGAGAGTTCGAGGCCACCCTGAGACTACATAGTTAATTCCAGGTCAGCCTGGACCAGAGTGAGACCCTACCTTGCAAAACAAAAAAAAAAAAAAAAGATTTTATTTTTAAAAGAATGAGAGACAGTGAGAATGGGCGTATCAGGGCCTCTAGCCACTGAAAACGAATTCCAGACGCATGTGCCACCATGTGCATCTGGCTTATGTGGGACCCCGGAGAATCAAACCACTGTTCTTAGGCTTCACAGGCATGTGCCTTAACCACTAAGCCATCTCTCCAGCCCACCATCTTCCTTTTTTGAGACAGGATCTCTCACTGGCGTGGGGATCACCAATTAGGCTAGACTCTAGACTGGTCAGCAAACCCCAGGGATCCTTCTGCCTCTGACTCCCCACCCCACCCCACCATGCCTGGCTATGGAGGTTGATCTCTGGTCCTCATGCTTGTAAGGCAAGTGCTTCACCAAATGAGCCATCTCCACAGCCCTGAGCTTTTAAAGTCACCCACTGTGCAGATTGGACCGATATTCTTGGAGGTGGAACATGCTGTGTCCAGAATTCTTTCTTTATTTTTATTAGAGAGAGAAAGAATTGGCATGCCAGGGCCTCAGCCACTGCAACCAAACTCCAGACACTTGCACCACCCCTAGTGGTCATGTGCGACCTTGCACTTGCCTCACCTTTGTGCGTCTGGTTAACATGGGATCTGGAGAGTGGAACATGGGTCCTTAGGCTTCGCGGTCAAGCCCCTTAACCGCTAAGCCATCTCTTCAGCCCCCAGAATTCTTTCTTGTGGAGAAGGCTGTGAGCTGCAATAGTGTCCCTTTTGAGGAAAAACTTAGTTATCCTGTAGAATAGTCTAATTCCTTCAAAGTGTTGTGTTCCCTGGTTCACAACTGGGCATGTATACTATTGTCTCCCCAGATGAATGAAAACTGCCTCTGGGCCTCTCCCTGGTAGGGCTCGAACAGGAGTATTTTCCAGATGAGTGGCTACATATGCTCAACCCAAGGCCATGTTCTCTGCTCTGGAAAAGTTACCGTTCCAAAGCTGCAGGAGGATTTAGCTTGGTTGCGTACATAGTACTCAACTGTACTCTGATAACAGATCTGTTGGAGATCATCTTGTCTTGTTGGAGATCATCTGTCAGGGAAAACTATGGACTGAGTGTGGATGTGATGGGCTCTTCATCGCTGTGTAATTTAGGTCATGACATGTGGGAGACTGTGAGATCAGGAGGCAATGCTGTCTTAGAATGTGTCTCTTGGATGAGGCAGTGGCTTCCACTTAGGTTCATCCACAGTGACAGTTCTGACCCAAAGGAGCACACCAACAGCCCACCATGCATTTGGGGATGAGGTGTACAGTGGACACACTGTGAATGAGACCTGGCCACCCTTGTGGTCATTACCTGCCACCCAAATGCTTGCACAGCAATGGGGGAAATGATATTTAGGGTGCCCAGTCAGCAGTGACAACTCAGACCCTACACCAGACTGCCTGGCGCTCTCTCCAGGGAACAGTTAACCAAGTAGACAGCTGTGGCCCACTGGGGGGAGGAGCTCAGACTCATCACTCACTGAGCGGGCTATAGGTCTGTAAACTGACCCAGAAGATTGGGTAAGGGGTTGTAATCCTGCCTTCTACCCCTCCAGCCTTGCTTGTGCCCATCGAGCAGGACCTTTTCAAGCCCATCTTTCTCTTTCCAAAGTAGTCTTCCATTCTGTGAGCTGTGTGTCTCTATGGGTGGCAACGCATCTGCCTTGATAAGGAGTTTTTCTTGTACTTTTTTTTTTTTTTGAAGTAGGGTCCTGCTCTAGCCCAGGCTGACCTAGAATTCACTATGTAGTCTCAGGCTGGCCTTGAACTTATGGCAATCCTCCTACCTCTGCCTCCCGAGTTCTGGGATTAAAGGTGTGCGCCACTGCCTGGCTTGCTGAGGACTTTTGCTGCTCACTTTTATTAGCTCAGGACATAGCCATCCCCATGGCTTCTGGGGTATCCAGAGCTATAACAGCACCTCCTGTCACAACCCTGGCTCGTGGGGATGCCTAGTTACTGTCTTATGTTGGTTCACTTGACCACATTTCTTTTTTTTTTTTTTAAGTTTTTATTTATTTATTTATTTATTTATTTATTTATTTATTTATTTATGACTGTCAGAGAGAGAGAGACAGACAGACAGACAGACAGAGAGAATGGGCATGCCAGGGCCTCCAGCCACTGCAAACAAACTCCAGATGCGTGCGCCCCCTTCTGCATATGGCAAACATGGGTCCTTGGGAATTGAACCTGGATCCTTTGGCTTTGCAGGCAAATGCCCCAACCACTAAGAAATCCCTCCAGCCCCCATCACATTTCTTTTCCTTCTAGTGACTAGCATATCCTGGGGCCTTCGGGCAGAAATGGCCACCTAGTGAATTGTCTTCCCTTTTGATCACTCCTCCTGCACTCTCACTCTGTGTGGACTTCACTTCCTGTGCCCTCCACTTCCTGTGCCCTCCCTGGTGGCAGGCTAGCATGCTCTTCTAGAGTAGGAGAGTGCTACTGGGGCCCTGAGCTGGTCCTGAAGGTCCATGGAGTACTGTCCCTTTTCTGGGACTTCCTGACAGGATGAGGACATGATGTGACCCAAACTGGTCTTGGTGGCCAGGAGAGGCAGTCAGGCAAGGCCCAGAGGTGCTGAGAGGCAGAAGGGAGGATCTTCAAGTCAGGGAGCACTAGATTTGGAGGGAAGAGCTCCACTTTCCTGAGCCCAAACCATTCAGGATAATCTAAGATTCCATCTTCATATAGCATCTTGACCTCGATCCTTATACTGTCACAGTATACTAGGCCCAACAGGGCTGAGAAGCCACCCTTCTGTCCTCCACTTCTCTCCCATTTCTGTCGTTTCTTTTTCTTTCTTTTTTTTTTTTTTTTTTTTTTTTTTGGTTTTGGGTTTTTGAAGTAGGGTCTCACTCTAGCTTAGGCTGACCTGGAACTCACTATGTAGTCTCAGGGTGGTCTTGAACTCACGGCGATCTTCCTACCTCTGCCTCCCAAGTGCTGGGATTAAAGGCATGCGCCACCATGCCTGGCCTTTTCTGTCTTTAAGTTTCAGGACATCAATTTCTTTTCTTTCAAGACATCTCTCTCTCTCTTTTTCTTTCTCTCTCTGTCTCATATGTGTGTAAGTGCAAGGGTGTGAATGAGTGCAGGTGCACAACAGGACAACTTTGGATGTCAGTCTTCACCTTCCACCTTGTTTGAGGCAGGGTCCCCTGCTGGTCCACAAGCTTCCAGGGACTCTCCTGTCTCTGCCTCCTAACTCATTGTAGATACACTGGGGATCACAAGTGTGAGCAACTATATCCAGTTTTCTGTGGGTTCTGGAGATCTGAAATCAAATGGTCACGCATGTGTGGCAAGGGCTTTTGCCCACTGAACCATCTCCACAACCCCTAGAGTTTCTTCATGGACCACCACAGTCACTGCCTTCAAACCTAACTGGAAATGGATCCACTTGTCTCTGCCATCCCAAAATTGCAGGTGTGCACCACCATGCCAGATTTTGTTGTTGTTGTTGTTGTTAAGAATTTTTTTTATTTATTTGCAAGCAGAGAGGGAGAGAGAGAGAACAGAGACAAACACAGAGAGTATAGTCACACCAGGGCATCAAGCCACTGCAAACGAACTCCAGATGCAGGTTCCCCTTGTGCATCTGGCTTATGTGGGTCCTAGGAAATTGAACCTGGGTCCTTTGGCTTCGCAGGCAAATGCCTTAACTGTTAAGCCATCTCTCCAGACCCCATGCCAGGTGTTTTTAAGTGGCTTCTGGGGATCAGAATAATCCCTCTTTTGTGGTCTTTCTCCAGTGCAATGTCTTTCAAAATCCCCACCTGTTGTAGTGACATTCTCATCACTAGGACAAAGCACTTGACCAAAAGCAGCTGATGGGAGGAAAGTTTTTATTTTGGCTTCCAGTCTCAAAGGGAAGCTTCATGACGGAAGGAGAAAGGATGGCATGAGCAGAGGCTGGTCATCACCTCTGCCACAGCAGATGGAAAACAACAGCAGGAGAGTGAGCTGAGTAATGACAAGGGGGAGCTGGCTATAATACCCCTAAGCCTGCCCCCAACAACACACCTCCTCTCACAAGGCTCTACCTCCCAAATTGCTACCAGCTGGGGACAAAGCATTCCGAACACTTAAGTTTATGGGGGGCATCGGATTCAAACCATCACACTGTGCCTCCCAGCTGGGCTGCCCTGTAAACACTGATCTTATGTCCTAATCCACTTTAGAGTCCCTTTTCAAGGACATGCCTAGGTGGTGTCTCTTGGCAAAGGCTTTGAAGTCTTTCCTGGGGAGGGGGCACAGCAGATGTCAGGGGAGAGGTCAGACTGCTCTGTCGCCTTTGCATAGGCCTCCATCATTCCATGGGAGCTCTGTGGTCAGCTTACTCTCCAGCAGTGTCCTGAACTGAGGCTGGGCCTGCGTCTTTGCACTCCCTATCAGTTGCTCTGGGAGCCCGAGTAGAGAGTAGTGGGCCCAGTTTGGGATTTCTGGTTCATGATGCCAGTGACAAGCATCCCCTATGGCCCACCCCCAGGGTGGTTCACCCCTTTTTGGTGTGCCACTGTTCACAATCTCTGGACACAGCTGCTCCAGGACCCTCGCATGAAGCCATGTTCTTGGATCAAGTGTGATTCCCAGGGAAGGACTCAGCTGGGGCTAAGGCAGCTCAGTCCTGCTGGGCTTTTGAGATAAAGGCTGCAGGGAGTGAGGAAGGGGCCAAAGTCCCACTTCTTATCCTTCCGCAGGTTTGGAACCAGAATGGCAAAAGCCCCTCCATCACCTTCGAGTACACGCTGCTGCAGCCTCCACACACGCACCGCCTGCAGCCAGTCTACTACAGCTTCTCTGAGCCCGAGCCTGCCTCCGAGAGTGCCGAAAGCACCGAGGGGCTGGATGGTGCCGGGCTGCTGGGCTTTGTGCGACACAATGGCTCACTCTATCGCCAGGCCTCCTCGGAGCGGCTGGGCCTGAACAACCGGCTGTTTGGCCCTCTAGGCCCTGAGGTGGAGCTGGGCCCAAATCGGGACCAGGAGACCAATGAGGTGTGCCAATCAGCCAGTGGTGGGGCCTGCGAGGGCCCTACCAGGGGCAAAGGCCTCCGAGGTAATCAGGAGGAACCAAGGGGAGGGGGAGGACAGGGGGAGGGATTTCTGGAGACAGAGGCCTGGGGGAAGGGACATCAGTTCTCTTTGAAGTCTGCGGAAGAGGTCAAGAAGTGCCAAGCATTTGTACCTGCTCTCTGGGCAAACCCAGTGTAAGTTCTTTGAGGTATACAGCTGTCACTCAGAATCTGTAGGAGATTGGCCCTAGGACCTCTTGGATACTAAAATGCTCACACACTCAAATCACTTGTATGAAGTGGTGTAGTACTTGCAGAGAACCTATACCGTCCTCCATGTAGGTGACCTATAATACCGGCTGCAGTGCATGCACTGGTTTGTTTAGGAACTGGTGGCATGAACGAAGTCTATACATGTGACAACATCTGTGGATCTGCTCCACACAAATGCAATTCTTTTCCGGTTTAAAAAATTTTTTTTAAATATATTTTTCCCATTTTTGACATTTTCATACATGTGTATTTTGATCATATTCCTCCCAATTCTTTCCTCTTATTCTCCTCCCATTAACACCTTTCTTCTTTCCCATTAATCGCCATCTTACTTTCATATCTTTAAAAAAAAAAAAAAAAAAACCACTGAGCTAAATGAGGGTTGCTTGCATGATCATGGGTGAAGGTTATTTACTGGGGAATAGGCAACTTCTCAGTGGCTATACCATCAACAGACCCGGCTCCCCTCTCCCAGCTACCATTAGCTGCCATCAGGCTAGCTGGGGAGGGCTGGTGTTGGAATCACATACCTTTCCTATCGGCCGTGAAGTATTGACAGGCTCAGTCGCATTCTAGAAACCACAGGCGTGTGAGTTCCTGAGTGTGATGACCACATCACATCTTGATGGCAGGCAGCATGGTGCGGCCCTCCACCCCATCCTCCTGCTCTTACGTTCTTTCCGTCCCCTCTTCCCATGAGGCTCCCTGAGTCTTGGAGGGGGTGGTTTAGATGTCCTGTGTGAAGCTGAGCACACAGAAGTCACTTCTTCTTGTCAATTTTTGCCAGCCTTTCCCATTGTAGTAGAAACTTCTGTGATCAAGTCTTCAAGCAGGACTAATCTATGGGAACAAGCACAGAGGCAACTTGACATGCTGCCCAATTTCTTTCTTTTCTTAAAACTCTTTAAAAAATTTTTTCTTTATTTACTTGAGAGAGAGAAATAGGCACGGGGAGAGAGAGAGAGAGAATGAATGGGCGCATCAGGGCCTCCAGCCACTGCAAATGAACTCCAGATATGTGCGCCCCCTTGTGCATCTGGCTTACCTGGGTTCCAGGGAATAGATCCTGGGTCCTTTGGCTTTGCAGGCAAGCACCATAACCACTAAGCAATCTCTCCAGCCCTAGTTTCTTTTCCTTCCTTCCTTCCTTCCTTCCTTCCTTCCTTCCTTCCTTCCTTCCTTTCTTTCTTCTTTCCTTCCCCTCTTCCTTTCTTTTCTTTCTTTCTCTCTCTCTTTCTTTTTTCTTTCTTTCTTTCTTTCTTTCTTTCTTTCTTTCTTTCTTTCTTTCTTTCTTTTTTTCTTTCCTTGAACCTGAACCTGAACCTGAGGATGAAGAACCCACACTTGCAGAGAACTGACTGTCTAGATGGGTCTCTAAGTTTGATGGAGGAGCAGACTGAGGCTTAGAAAGGAAGTGACTTGTCACTACATCTACTTTTGAGGATCTGGGCCTGTCCCATGGCTCACTTTGGAGGGCACTGGGCTCTGGGTCCCAGAGACAGCAGAGAACAGGCTATTAGTTAACCCAGGGCACGGCGGCTTGGCCATGCACCGCTCCTCTCCTGGGCTGCTCCTGGAGCTCCACATGTCGGTGTTCACTCTTAGAAGGACACCAGTCAGTTAAGGTCTACTCTAAATCAGGATGGATCATCTTGTGTAAAGAACCCTCTTTTCAAATCACTTCATCCACTGAGGTTCCAAGTTGGTGTGGATACTGGGGAACCCTATCCAGCCCATTGTAGTAGCTTTTAGATTACCTTCCACTCGATGCTGGCCAATTTATGTCTTGTGGAGTAGAACCTGCCCTTTTGGGAAGCTTCCTGTTTCCCCTGTCTCATGACGACATTCCCATGACGTAACTCACCTATCAATGGGATCTGTGAAGAAAGTAAGGCAGTCAGGATGAATGTAATAGCAGCTGTTCCATGTTGAAATACCTGTCTTTCTCCACAGACCGCAACACCACTGGCACAGCTCTCTCAGGGGACAAGGATGACCAGGAGGTAGACGCTCATTTCACCTCCCAGGAACTCCTCTCAGCCAATGCCATCTCTGACCAGCTCCTGGGCGCAGGTTCTGACTCGAAGGAGTTCACTGTCAACGAGACCATCAATAGCATCTTTGCCCAGGGCGCCCCTAGGAGCTCCCCAGCAGAGAGCCTCTATGTGGATTATGAGGAGAACGAGGGGCCTGCTGCTTACCTGATCAATGGGTCCTACCTGGAGTTGAGCAGTGACAGAGTCACCAACACCTCCTCTGAGGCACCATTTCCCAACACCAGCGCCAGCCTCCCCACCTTGGCCGGAAACAGGACTCACAAGGCGAGGTAGGATGTGCTTTCCCCAGGGCACTCTGGGACAGGGGTCACTATAAAGCGTTCTAGCCAGAAGGGGTAGGGACCTGGAGGTAAGTGGAGAGAGCTACTCTAACCAAGGGTGCCCCTTTGGCTACTCTGTGAATCTGATCATGAAGTCAAGGGCACGGACTGGAGCGCATCCTGCAAGTTAGTTTCCTCAGCTATAATTGCTGGGGCGGGGGAGGGTTACCAGAACAATTCCAGTTCATGGTGCTGACCCTGGGGGCAGGATGCTAACAGCCTCCTGAACCAGGGATGAAACTCAGCATTTTATTTATGGATTTTTTTTTTTTTTTTTTTTTAGGCGTGTGTGTTGGCGCACATTTATGTGTGTGAGCATGTTGGTGGTGGCCAGATTATCCACCTTTTCAAAAAAATTTTAAATTTATTTATTTGCCAGCAGAGAGAGAGAGAGAGAGGGAGAGAAGAGAGGCAGAAACAGAGAGAATGGGCATGCCAGAGCCTCTAGCCGCTGCAAATGAACTCCAGATGCATGTGCCCTTTGTGCAACTGGCTTATGCGGGTCCTGGAGATTCGAACCAGGATCCTTTGGCTTCACAGGCAAGTGCCTTAACTGCTAAGCCATTTCTCCAGCCCCATGGTCCACCTTTTAAAGAAACAAGGTCTTTCCTTGGTCTGGAGCTCACCAATGAGGCTAGAGCCCTCAAGATCTGCCTGTCTCTGCCTCTGTAGTGCTGGGATTACCAGCATGCATCTCCACACTTGGCCTTTTTTTACTTGGGTTCTAGGGATCAAACTTGGGTCCTCATGCTCACAAGACAAGCACTTTACCAACCGAATCATCCCCCAGCAGGGGTTCAACATTTTACATACATTAACCTTGGAGTGGTCAATGCGATCCTTAGCATTAGGCTCCTGGAGGCTCAGAGGGGCTGTGACATTTAGTCCACAGGGCCTGAGGATTTGGGTTCCTATGTCTAAGTCTGGACAGCCACTGAACACATGGCCATTGGGTGTTAAACGGGCTCCATACACAGCAAGCTGAATGTGGAACCTCAGTACCAGACCTCACCCCAGCAGTAGAGATGACAGCAGAATCTGGGGGTTCCTCCCCTCAAGGGTGGGTCTCATTCAGGGGTTAGGGATAAGCTGGAGCTGCTGTTGTGATGGCCTGTGAGAGTACACTAGGGTCAAACCTCAGAGTAACCACAGCTGGGACAAATAGACAGCCATGAACGGGGACCATAGAAAGCAGGAGTGGGGATGCCTGAATACTCATGGCTGAGGACACCTGGAAAGTTAGGGACAGAGGCCCTGGAGAGTCAGGGCTAGGTCTAAAGGACCCTGAGGTCCTAGTCTCCCTGTGTCAGGATTGTTTGGGAACAGTTGGTCTCAACTGTTTTGTATTAGTGCTGAAGGGAAGAACCCTGGTTTTAGGTGCATGGATGAGGGTGACAGCCCCTCTAGGTGCCAGTACTTTTTCGAAGGAGCCTGGGTGAGCAGAAAGGCTGGCATAAACATCTGGAGCCCGGATCTTTGGCCTCTGGTGGTGGGTGGGGATTGAAGGTAAGAACTGGCCCACTGGCTTTTGTTTTACTTCCTGAAGCTCACCTAAAACCTTGAGCTGAACCCCAAGCCAGAGCAGGGGAAGCTGAAGTGGGAATATTTGGGGGTTACTCTTTAAAAACAATTTATTTATTTTTATTTATTTATTTATGAGAGAGAGAGAGAGAGAGAGAGAGAATGGATGTACCAGGGCCTCTAGCCACTGTAAACTAACTCTACACATGCACCACCATGTGCATCTGGCTTACATGGGTTCTGGGGAATCGAACCTGGGTCCTTAGGCTTTGCAGGCAAGTGCCTTAATTGCTGCCATCTCCCTCCATCCCTCAGACTCACTCTTGAGGTGCTATGGTTTGGATCACCTTTTCTCCCCATCCTCAGGGGCTGACAGTGGCAAAACCAGGAGCCCTAGTGCCGCCCCACCCCCACACACACTGCCTTCTGAGACCTGCTCCCGAGGGCCAGCCAGAGTGCACACCTGAGTCTTTGCTGACCGGGCTCTGGCGGAGGTCCTTACCCTAGTCCCACAGGGCTGGATGCTCACTCTGATCTTGGCACCTTCAAAGCTTCCAGGGATCTCTGCCGATTCTGTGGGATCCTATGGATGGAAGAGAATGACAACCTTTGCCCTGGCGGCATGAGATCTGAGTGTAAGAAGGGTCACAGTCAATGGCCACGGGCAGGAGGGTCAGGGTCAGAGGGTGTCTTCTATGTAGTCCCTTTTCTCTCCTGGATAACAGTGCATCTGAGTAGGGGCTCAAGACACAGAGGCTTCTAGTGAGACACTGAGCTTCCAAGGTGAGGGAGGGACCCAAGGTCCAAGCGGTCATGTGGCCAGCTCCCTGGTGCTCCGTGGAGGTTTACCAGCAGGTGGTCCAGAGGTCCCTCTCTCTCTCTGTATGTATGTGTGTGTGTGTATTATATGTATGTATGTATGTATGTATGTATGTGTGTGTGTGTGTGTGTGTGTGTGTGTATTTGGCTTATAAAATGGCAGTATGGGCTATGTGGGCCTTTGTGTGATAGAGTGGAAACCGCAACTCACTCTGTGGGAACTAACACATCCTGATCCTCCTCTGGGCCTCAGTTTCCCTCTATTTCAGCGAAGGGCTTCTCCGAGGTCTGCCAGCTCAGATACACAATGTTTCCCAGGCCAGGGTATTATACAAGCAGCATCGCTAAGTGTCTGTTCAATCTTCCCTCCTCTCCTTAGCTCCCATGGGACGTATTGGATTCCTAAAGACTGTTGATGAAATAGGTTGTCAGTACTCAGAAAAGCCCCTGCTCCCTGAGATGCTACTGATGCCCCAGGCGGCTGCCATCAAAGGATGCTGCCCAGTTGGGACCAAAGATGGTCTGGGAAGATAAGGGGCCGAGGGAGGCCACTGGGGAAACTACCAGGCTGAAATAGCTACGTCTAGGCCGGTTGTCCAAACACAGGAAGTCGTGTCTGTTCTGGGAGCAGGCAGAAATCAAAGGGCAGCCTAGAAAGGAAAGCTATTTTCATCTTCCAGAAAGGCTTCAAACAATCCAGGGAGGGGCCGTCACCAGACTCGACTTTGGGAACCAGCCTCTGGACAGCAGAGGCACAGATCCCTCTCTGAAGCCTTGAGGGGGAAGAATGGAAGAGGGTTTCTGGTGTGTTTATAAACAAACGCTGTCCTTTCTGAGCTTTTGCTGTCCAGGGCTTTCAGGAGCGTATGTCCCATCAGGTACCTGGCAAAGACCCCTAGAAGCAGTGGCAAGCAAGTTGGAGCCTCTCACAGAAGGAGGGTAGAGTCCTTTCCAGATGGAGGTGGGGGGAAGTTTCTAGGGTGTCCCACTTCTTGGTGTGCCTTCCAACAAGGGACCTGTGAGGCACTGCACTGTTGTACAGATCTATACAGCATTTTGGTTTAAGCGGCATATGCTTTTGCCCACGCCCCACACGTGCTGGAGAGTAGGTGTAGACAGCCCCTCCAGAAATACCTTTGGGAATTAAAATCCAAAGGGTTATTTTGAACCTGGTGGCTAGCTCTTGAGTCAGGGATGAGTCACAGGGCCTGTGGCAGGGAGTGTATAATTACATAAAGATGGCGGAGCTTCTGCTCAGGCGGGGGTGGAGGTATAAGGGTGAGATCTTTTCCTCTCTTTTTGTTCATAGGGAAAAATTAAGACTATTGAAAGCAGGGTGGGGGAACCAATCAGTCAGCTCCACGTTGTCCGCACTGAGCACGAGGGAGTGATTTTTTTTCCCAGTTCTTCTCCTGGGGAGATTAGGCTCACCCTGAGTGTCTTGGACGCCCCTCTCTCTTCAAGTTTCATTTTATTTGTAACCAAGGAGAAGAGCACAGCTTCCCTTTCGCAAGACTCTTATTCAAGAGCTGGAATAGATTGACAGCTGGAGCCCCTAGGAGAGGTGGCCCAGCCCCCACCCTCCCTCTTTTCAGCCCACCCCCCCTCCACCCCCCCCAAGACTCCATGGAGCCACATCAGTAAACTCATTACTGAAGCTCCCTGTGGGTGGCTCATTTCCTGGGTTCTCAGAGTGTGAATTGCTATCAGGGAACGTTTTATCCTCAAAGCACCCTCCTGGGAAACATGAGCCAATCCCATCAAAACACCAGAGCAATTTTTACCCACTTGACTAACAAACAGTAAACTCCCAGTTCAATTCCAGCTAATGTCTCCACCACAGAATCAGCTAGAAAGCCTTTTAGCATGTAATGCTCTCTAACACCCAGAACCCTCAGATCACTGTGGTCCCCAGGAAAGAGAATGGCCCAAGCTTAAGCCCTGTGAAAGGTGTCAGTGCATACCCTTAGTTAGCAGCCCCTCTGGGCCTCAAGGAAAGTGGAGTTGGGCCACGTGGCCTGCTGCAGTCTCTAGCACAAAAGAGAAGTTGAGTCATGAGGTGCTTCTGTCAATGGGGCCAGCTCCTCAGCTACCCTCCTCTTGGCTCTGGGCTGGGGTTTCACAGGACTCCATGGCTGCATTCCAGCTTGGGTGGCTGGGTCTTGAAGCTGCTAGCCCTGGGACAAGGGAGTAGTGGATACAGCCACTGCCTCCTCCCCCTGCTGAGTCCCGAACAGTCCGCCTGAGGGATGCTGAGGCTGGTACAAAGAAGCCAGCAGTCCTAACAACACTTGGCTGTTGGTCACCTGAGTTCTGGCCAAGAATCATAGCTGGTGATGGGCTGGACCCCAGTGTGCCTCTTCCCGTTGAGCCAGCCTCTGTAGCCACCACTTACCTGAACTGAGGTGTGGTGTGGAGCATGGCCACTCTTTTGTCTGTAGGTGGGCTTTGTGATTTTGATAACTGGAGGCAGAATGACTAGGGTCCCCATTTGATTAGAACCTCATTCAAGCAATTGGAGAGGATTCTGGAATAACTGAGGCTCTAAGGGCCTTCTGTGGTTCCTTATGGGGTGGAAAGAAGGAATCCGCTAGCTGTTATGAGAAGGTATAGCGAGAACTCTGCGTGTGTTGAGGGAACAAGTGCCGTTCCCATTTTGCAGCACCACCACCCGCCCTCCAGAAGGATGGGCTTCCATCCAGCCTGCTCAGCCCAGGTTAATGAGACGGGACATGCCTACAGCTGTTCAGTGGCAACGTGTGTCCTCTGTCTGTTCTGGAGGGCAGGAGCTCTGGTCTTCTTGAAGCAGGGTTGGAATACTGGGAGGGATTAGATCTTTATAAAGATGCAAGGGATTTCCCCAGGCCTGTGAACCCCAACTTTGGGTCCTTGCCCAAGCTATCAAAGAATTGCAAATGTGGGGACTCAGAGAAGGGGAAATTATGAATTGTGAGATTTATTTTAGGGAGAGTGAAGATGAAGAGGGGAAGCAAAGCAGAAGACCCCAAGCCAAGAGAAATAAGGGAGGAGGGGAGACCAAGAAACTCTCCCCCACATAGAGAAATATCTCTCTCTGAGCACACACACACACACACACACACACACACACACACAGAACCCAAGCCAAAAGAGAGAGGGAGACCAAGAAGATCCCCCTCACATAGGGGCTAAGAGAGCAGAAGGAGAGGAGTCAGAGAGGCCAAGAGGTCAGAAGAGCCAAGAAGACTTTCCAACCAAAGAGGGCTTAGACATGTGGCCCATTTCTAGGAACCAGACATCCAATTAGAAGGAGCCTCTCATCAGACGCAGGTGTGTAAGAAGAGACCTGATTGGTTGTGGGCTCCAAAGGCTGACTCCAAATGCAGGGCCAGCTCGCAGATGAGCGGAGCCCAGGAAGAGTGGAGGCTGTGCCTGAAGAGCCTGTAGCCAGCATGGATGTGAGTGGATCAGGGGTGAGGTCTGCTCCTGCCAGGGCAGGCAAGGTGGTGAGATAGAGCGTTAAGCGGTTCAGGAAAGCCCTTGAACCCCAAATCCTTAGTTCGTGTCCATTTTGAACCAAAGAACTAGATAGAATAAGACTGAAAAGGATAATGATTAAATCATATTTATTTAGGGAAGTACAAAATCAAGAGAAGGAAAATAGATACACCCATGCGGTCTCAGCCCACTTGGTGGGCCTGGAAGAAACGTAAAAAGAGAGTTAGGAAGGAAAAGAAGAAAAGGCACACAGGGACTGGAGAAATGGCTTAGTGGGTAAGGCACTTGCCTGCAAAGATTAAGGACGCAGGTTCAATTCCCCAGGACCCATGTAAGCCAGATGCACAAGGTGATGCATGCATCTGGAGTTCATTTCCAGTGGCTGGAGGTCCTAGTGTACCCATTCTCTCTAAATGTCCCTCTCTCTCTCAAATAAATAAAACAAAAATTTTTTAAAGAGAGTAAAGAAAGTACAAAGGACTCTTGCCATGTGGAGGGCAGGAGTGGGTGAAGAGCCCATGTAGGAGTAGGGGTCAGAGGGAGACTCAGGTTCAGCAATGATGAATGGGCCTCCAAGAGAGCTTTCCCTCCACTCCTAAATGTATTTATAGCCTTATGGTGGTGGGCCCTACTTTCTGGCTTGATGAGCCAGAGGCTGTCTCAGGAAGAGGCTAGTCATGGTACCAAGTTCTGGGGACTGAACTTGACAGACCACTATGTCAGGATTAGATTTAAATTCTAGGAAAGAGGACCTCCCTCCCAGGAGGGGCTTAGGTTGTTTGTAGAAAAACAGATCTAGGGAAGAGATAAGAGGTCAGATCATACTTTGATCCCTAGAAAAGTGGAGACTGCAAGGATAGATAGGCCCAAAGATATTCCTGCTTTTTTTTTTTTTTTTAACTTTTGGAGGTACAGTCACCCTAACTGCCTAACAAAGCTACTTCACTCCCTCTAATTGGCATCTATGTTTGTGTGAGCCAGTTCCTAGCTAACTACCTATCAGAACAAAGGCTACCTTGCTTCTATCCACACCATTCCCAGGCAGGTTCTGCCTGGAGCTCAGGCAGGTGTGTTGTATCAACACAAAAGACACAGCTCTCACCTCAAAGGGGGATAAGAGATAGTTTATTCTGGAGCTAAATATGAGTAACCGTGGCCCAGGAACACAGATTTAGGTTACCCCAAATTTCATGTTCCAACGAGTTAACAATTTCATGAAGGTTTTATAGTTACAGAACAAAAGAAAGTCATAATCAAGGCACTTTTCAAATACATTGGCTGACCATCAGGTCCGTGGGTTACAGCAAATTGGGGATATCTCCACCATAGGCCTCAGATGCTATCCGATGACATTCTTAGCCCTTGGGTTGGGTTGGTGGAAGCTGGGGTCTGTTGCATTCCAAAAAGGATTACACCTGATTCACTGATAGTCACCAGGATGTTAGTTCAGACACAGAGGTGGGAAATAAATGGCTATTAAGGAGCTAAAGGCAGCCCAAGGTAATTTGGATCTGACTTGCAACATTCCATCTTTCTGTGATCACAGGAGCTTTATCAGTCCATTCAGCCTTGCTGGAAGTAGGTGCAGTCAATAGAACTGTCTTGTGGGAATTTTAGTTCACAGTTGTGAAGGTGAATGAGCCCTCAAGAGGGAACTCACTGGAGAACTGAGCACCCAGCTCTCTTAACGCCCTCTCTGCTTGACCTCGTTTCAGGACCAGACCCAAGGCGCGCAAGCAAGGCGTGAGTCCAGCCGACATGTACCGGTGGAAACTCTCATCCCACGAGCCCTGCAGCGCCACATGCACCACAGGTACTGGGAACAGGGACTGCTGGACACCTGCTCTGAGCCCACCTCCATGGTGACTGGACTTGTTTACAGCTCTAAGCCACTGGGCCACAATCAGGTCCAGGTTCCTGTGGTCATCTTGAGCATCCCAAATGCTACCTCTTATGGTGCCGTTTGCACCTCTGTCATTGGGACAGGTGTCCTGAGGCAGGGAGAAACATGCGGTCCTGAATGTTTTGTTTATGGCAAGCACTGGAGGGGAGAAGTAGTCCCTGTGATCCATCTCAGAGAGGATGGGACAATTCAAGAACCTTATTAGCAGGGGAGAGATGAAGAGGCCCTCTAGAGTGTTCAGACAGACCGAGGGACACATCTGGTTAGTGGGTGAGGAGGTAGGATTTGGATCCCCATCTGTCTGGCCAGTCACCTGATATTGTAATGCTAGATTTGGCCACTAGGGGCTACAGCTGTATCTTCTGCTTCTCTGGTCCCCTCCCTGGAGGAGTCAGCTATCAGACCCAGTACACTTGGGCACTGGCAAAGGGGGAAAAAAGTGAGGGAGACCTCAGAGGTGACACTATATCTATACTTGGGACTTCATGTTTGGACTTAACTGACAACTGGGCTGTCCGTCAACATTTGTGATAACTTGGGACACCCAGCCTTCCCCTAGCCAGCCCAGGTTTTGGATGCCCAGTGAGCACACCAGACAACAGGAGCCAGGTTGTGTATCTCGGCTTTGAGGTTTCACTCATACTGGCCATGCTCTTAGAGCCCCTGAGCACACAAGACCTAGGTGTACCTAGGTGGTCGTTTGGAGGAGGGGAGCCAGCAACTTTGTGGGGAGTGGCATGGTGACTATCTGAAAGGTGGCCTCCCAGCAAACTGCCTCCACTGTTCGCCTGTGAATTGGAGTGAACCTGTCGCAAAAGTGGCTGTGCAGAGTGAGACCCTACCTTGAAAAACCAAAAAAAAAAAAAAAAAAAAAGTGTCTGTGGACCGATGTGAAGTGCAAAGCAACCTGCCTGGTTGGAGCTCAGCCAGTGAGCACCCTTGGCTCATCTTCTCATGCCTCTTTCCTGATGCAAGCACAGAGTCAACCCAGGAGCAGCCCATCCACCGGCCACAGCAGGAGGCAAGCCTGCTTGGGGCTCACCTCCAGGGGGTCAGGACTGAAGGCGGGCATTGAAGCACTGATGTCTCAGAATTTGTTGAAGTTGGATGTGGGCTCTGGATTCCTCCAGCCATCCTGGCCTTGCAGTTGTCCATGCCCTGAGTGTGTGGAAACTCTGGAAGCATCTCCTAGAGGCCGGGGTGGGGGGGAGGGTAACATCACTTGAGATGTCTTCAGGTCGAGGTGGCCTGATAGATGAGCCCTGGTGAACATGGCACCCTCACCCCTCAATGCCTAGAGAGCGTGTGGGATGGGTACTACTGTATCACCGTGGCCCACAGAGCAAAGCAGGACATAGGGCAAGAATATAGGGCAGGCATGACACCAGGGCACATGTGAGCCTTGCCTTAGATGAGGCTGTTAGGAGTGGAACACGAGCATGGGCTCGTATCACTGGTGACACTGAGCCAGACGGCAGATATGACAGACCCCGTTCCACATTACGATGGCTCTCTGCCTTGGTCCCTCCTCGTCCAACTTTACCAATTGCATATGGGAGGCTCTCTGACTGCTGCTCGGGCTTGTATCTGATGATCCTGCTGCAGCTGTGCTGAAAATCCCACGTTAGGATGCCGAGGGCAGGCCAGGGGGTATGGGGTTTGCCAGCATGTGTAGCACATGGAGTCTTCCGGTGTCTAGTGTAGGGTCATGGTTACAGAGCAGCCCCCTGCTCCCTCCCCTGTGCCAAAACCCATTATCAGGAACTGGGGGAGGTGGCTGAGTTGGTATAGTGCCTGCCATGCAAGAGTGGTGACTTGAATTCATTTCCAAGAACCCACATACAAAAGCCGAGTGTAGTGGTGCACATTTATAATCCCAGCCCTGGGGAGGCAGAGACAGGTGGATCCCTGGGACTTGCCGGCTAGCCAGTCTACCCTTATGTGGTGAGCTCAAAAAAAAAAAAAAAAAAAAAAAAAGGTCTCAAAAGATGGGGCTGGAGAGATGGCTCAGTGGGTAAGAGCACTTGCTACACGCATGAGGACCTGAGTTCAATCCTCAGCACCCATGTAAAAAGCCAGGCATGGATGCACACGTCTGTAAACCCAGTGCTGAGGAGGGTGGAGACAGGATCACTGTGGTTTGCCATTCAGCCATTCTTTTTGTTGTTGTTGTTGTTTTGGTTTTTCAAGGTAGGTCTAGGCCAGGCTGACCTGGAATTCACTTTGTATTCTCAGGGTAGCCTCGAACACATGGTGATCTTCCTACCTCTGCCTCCCGAGTGCTGGGATTAAAGGCGTGCGCCACCATGCCCGGCTGTGCCATTCAGCCATTCTAACCAAAACACAGTGAGCTCCAGGTTCAGTGAGAGACTGCCTCAAGGAAATAAGGCAGAAGAGGGGTTGAGGAAGATATCTGATGCCTGACTTGCTCTTCTGGCACATGGCATGCACATCTGCACACACACATACATATACCGTACACACGCGTACACACAAAACAAGACAGACAGCTCCTGAGAGCAATGACGCCCGAGGTTGTCCTCTGGCCTCCACATGCATGATCCCCTATGGGCATGTGCACCAATACATATGTTTGCACACACACAAGAACCCGTTCTCCAGGTTGTCAGGGAGCTAATAATCTCTGGTTCCCATTCACAGTGAAGCTCTTAGTTTTTTTTTTTTTTTTTTTTTTTGGTTTTTCTTTTGGAGCAGAAGTGCCAATAGATGAGTTTGGACTCAGCCTGGGTCTTAGGTGATGGCTCCCAGATGGCCCCTCGGTCCCTAAAGCACAGTGGTATGGTACAGGGAAGCTGATGGGACCCTAACTTGGGGGAGGCTCAACCAGTCCTGTCTGTGTCACATATTGAGATTCTCAAAGGAAAGGGTCCCCTGGCTGAGAAGGTTTGAGGAGTTCTCTTCCCAAGAACGGCCTAGCGAAGAAGTACCCAGAAAATTGACACATTACTTCTTGCAGCCTCTCTAGAGATGAGCAAGCAGGGACTATGACGAATGTGGTGACCCTGCCAGGTGGGCCGTGAATTCCAGTCTGTGTGATTTCTCTCCGTGATGAGAAGCCAAGGAATAATCAGGCACTTGGGGAGCATCTGCATGTCCCCAGCCCTGTCCGTACCTCCCTGGGCCCCAGGACTGGTGTCTCTCTGAAGCCTGAAACATTCCAAGTGGACTGGCCAGGAAGCTGCCTCCCCCTCAAGCAGGCTAAAGACCGCACAGCCCAACATTGGCGGGGGTAGGAACCAGTAATTGCAGCCTGGCTCGGCCTTCATGGAAAAAAAGAAAGTCTCCACGTGTGGGGCTGCTTCCCAGGTTTTGTGGTTTCATCCAGGGCCCGGGGCTTTGGGGAGGCAGCGGCCACTGGTGCTTAGGTGTGCCTGGGATGGTAGAGACAATCAAGAGGCTTGGTCTCACGATGTACGCCTCTGTTCTGGATTTCTCCCAGCTAACCATGCTCCTGACTCATCCTGCCCACCCTTTAGTGACCCCATGTGAGGGCTTGCCCCCCAGGTGAAGGAAGAGGCCAAGAAGGAAGGAGATACGGTACAGTGAGGGAATCCATACTCAGAGGAAGGCGGTCTCTTTATCAGTTGTCCTAAGTGGGATTTCAGAGTCTGGGGAACCTGGAGAGAGTTCAAGACATTTAAGAGTGCTGGTTAGGGGACATTGGCTAGGGCACATCCCATTGGACATCCAAGAGGACTGACAAGGGCTGCAAAGATTAGATTTTCCATGCACACCTCCCAGATGGGGGTTGGTCAGATGAACGTGTATATCCATGGCACCCGGCTGTATCTAACCCTGCCTCTGCAAGGGTGCTGTGGGTTTGTGACAGGTGATCTGGTTGCCCAGCTTGGGCTGGAGGTGGTGGGGTGGGGTTCTGAAGAAAGTGATTAGATCTGGGACTCTGAGGGGTCATGTGACAAGGTCACAAGGTCACAGGCCTGTCTGCTGGTGTCCAAGGTACTTGCTGCTAATCACACGGCTCACAGGCCCTTCCCTCACCCTGAACCCAGGGGTCATGTCCACGTACGCCATGTGTGTCCGATACGATGGCATCGAGGTGGATGACAGCTACTGTGACGCTCTGACCCGTCCCGAGCCCGTCCACGAGTTCTGCGCTGGAAGGGAGTGCCAGCCCAGGTACCTGCCCCTGGGCACCCAAGCCCAGTGTCAAAGTGTGTGTACGTGTGTGACTGGGCTCTGCTTTGAGCTGGGCTGTGGGGTTCTGTGGTGGGAGGGGAGCAGAGAATACAGCAGGCAGTAGAGAATTACCATTGTGTTAGAAACCTTTCTTTATTCTACATTCGAGAGCTATCTTCATATATATATATATTATTTATTTATTTATTTATTTGAGAAAGAGAGAAAGAGGCAGAGAGAGAGAGAGAGAGAGAGAATGGGCGCACCAGGGCCTCCAGCCACTACAAACGAACCCCAGATGCATGGATCCTTTGGCTTTACAGGCAAATGCCTTAACTGTTAAGCCATCTCCAGCCCTCAAAAGCTTCCTCCAGGCCAACTTGTACAGCTAGGATCTTTAGACACCAATGAGGATTATTCCTGAAGTTCCTGGGGACTGGAATCTCTGGAATGTTGGTACAGGCCCACTTTTCTAGCCTTCAGGCCTCCTGTCCTATCTTCAAGGCAATCGAGGCAGAGTCTTGTGTGTGTGTGTGGCGGCACAGCCACCTGTGTGACCCAGCAGGGCAAATGGAGGGCTGGGGCTCTGGGACACTTTGGCATGGTTTGGAGGGGTAGCACGTGGGGAGGAGAGCAAGGGAACAGGGCCACCAAAGGAATAAGGATTCAAGTCTGGCAGGTACAGAGCGTGGGTCTGTCTTGTCCACAGTCCCCACCATTGTTTCCATCCCCTTCCTGTCTGTCATAGCCTGTGTGGTTTGGAGCCTTTGGAATGTGAAGGTCCTAGCTGCACAATGGGGCCATTGAGGACTGTTCTCACCCCTGAGGCAGGTGGGAGACCAGCAGCTGGAGCGAGTGCTCGCGCACCTGTGGTGAGGGCCATCAGTTCCGCATCGTGCGCTGCTGGAAGATGCTGTCCCCCGGCTTCGACAGCTCTGTGTACAGTGACCTGTGCGAGGCTGCCGAGGCGGTACGGCCCGAGGAGCGCAAGACCTGCCGCAACCCAGCCTGTGGGCCTCAGTGGGAGATGTCCGAGTGGTCTGAGGTGAGCGGGTGCTGGTGGCACTTGGGACGGTGGCCAAGGGCCTGAGCGTGAATGTGTCCCCCGCTGCTCCTTACTCTGGCTTCCTTGCAGTGCACAGCTAAGTGTGGGGAGCGTAGCGTGGTGACCAGGGACATCCGCTGCTCAGAAGATGAGAAGCTGTGTGACCCCAGCACCAGGCCCGTGGGGGAGAAGAACTGCACGGGGCCACCCTGTGACCGCCAGTGGACTGTCTCAGATTGGGGACCGGTGAGGGCACGTTTGGGGACGTGAGGCTAGTAATGGGATCATAGGGCTCTGTCTTGCTGTGCCTCAGTTTCCCCATCTTTCTGGAGCAAAGATATATGGGAAGAGGGTGGAATTTTCTTCCCTCCCATGATTAAGGGAATCAATGCCCTACCCCAAAACAACAGCTGACATTGCCTTCCCTTTTATGCCCTCTCTGTGTCTCTCCTTGCCTGTCTCTCTGTGTCTTGCTCTGTCTGCATTCATCTCTCCTTGTCTTTATTTTCTCTCTCTGTCTCTCTCTGTATGTCTTTCCTTATCTTTATGTGTCTGGCTCGCTCTCTCCCTATCTCTATCTCTGTGCCTCTGTATTCACCTCTCTCCATCTCTATGTATCTCTCTCTCTCTGTTTTCTCTCCTATCTCTGTGTCTATATCTCGGTCTGTACCATCTCTCTTTGTCTCTATGCACTTGTCTCTGTTTTCTCTCCCTGTCTCCATTTCTGTGTCTCATTATCCCATCTCTCTGTCTTTTTTTACTCCCTCTCTCTGTCCCAGTCTGCTTCTTCTATCTGGAAGTGAGCCACTCAGAAGCTTGCTCGGGTCACCTTGGGTGGCGAGGGTGTGCCTTTGACCTCTGAGCTGTGCTTTTCTTTGTGTGTTTTGCATTGAGTCTGTTATTTCTGTAATTAGAACAGAAAACGTTCTTTTAAAAGTGGTTGCCACAGCAACAGCTTCCCCACACTGTCCTGGGAGCTGCTCCTCTTCCTTGGGGATGATGGGAGGGGGCTTATAGAATGGCCCCTCTGACTCTGTGTCTCCTGTCATCCCTTCCTGCAGTGCAGTGGGAGCTGCGGGCAGGGTCGCACCATCAGGCATGTGTATTGTAAGACCAGCGATGGACGGGTGGTCCCTGAGTCTCAGTGTCAGACAGAGACCAAGCCTTTGGCCATCCACCCCTGCGGAGACAAGAACTGCCCAGCACACTGGCTGGCCCAGGACTGGGAGCGGGTGAGTATTATATGGAGTCTGCACAAGGTTTCCCTCTGTCCAGAGAACATGGGACCAGACAAAATTTGCCCAAGAGCCTAATGTCTGGTCACAGTGTGGAATTCATGAAAAATTATGAAGAACAATTGACCAAAAATTAACTTTAAAAAAGCCAGAAAGGGGCTGGGTAAATGGCTTAGCAGTTAAGGCGTTTGCCTGTGAAGCCTAAGGACCCCGGTTTGATTCCCTAGGACCCACATAACCAGATGCACAAGGGGGTGCATGCATCTGGAGTTCGTTTGCAGTGGCTAGAGGCCCAGGCATACCCATTCTCTCTTTCTCTCTGCCTCTTCCTCTCTCTCAAATAAATAAATAAAATATATTTTTTTAAAAGCCAGAAAGGCAGGACAAACCTTCCTTCTCCCAAATATAACGACTCCCCACAGTGATGTCTGCATAGCCTCCAGCACCCTGTCACTGGGTCCAATTCCCAGGGGACACAAAACCAAGGACAAGGCCATGTTGGATGCAGGCACTCTCCGCCAAGAGGGTCTGGACAACCTTTTGCTATCATGACCCATTTGTCTTCTGTCTCAACCTGTCATTATTACCAACTTGCCATTTCAGGCAAAATTGTTCTCAGCCAATTGTTTGGGGCAGACAACTATTAACCAAATAATCTTGGGCCAAATTGTTTTCTGTTGAATTGATTTTGGCCCAATCATCCTTGGCCAAATTGCATTAGCCAATTTGTTTCAAAACAGATGGTTTGGGGCCTAATTGTTCTTGATCAAATCCATCCGGGGCCAAGTGGCTATTGAACAAAGCATTCTCAGCCAATTTGCCAATTAATCTAAGCACTTGCAACCCAATTGCCATTGACCAAACTTTGTCACTGGAGACATCTGGTCAGAGTCTTGGCCTTTTAGGCCTCTGGCCAGTGACCCATCCATCTGACCCCTCTCAGTGCAATACCACCTGTGGGCGTGGCGTGAAGAAGCGGCTGGTCCTCTGCATGGAGTTGGCCAACGGGAAGCCACAGACACGCAGCGGTCCTGAGTGTGGGCTGGCCAGGAAGCCCCCCGAGGAGAGCACATGCTTTGAGAGGCCCTGCTTCAAATGGTACACCAGTCCCTGGTCAGAGGTAAGCATGTGCCCCACTTTGAGGCTGCCTCGAGTCAGGTCTGAGCTCTGATCCCACCTGGAACTTCCCTCCAAGTCTTCCCCCATCCCCAGCCTCTGTTAACCCAGGGCATGGATCCCTGGAAAGTTGTTCAGTGAAGCCTTCTCTCTGATCTCACCCCTGGGTCTGGTCACTTCTGGTCACTAGTTGCAGCCTTTAGAGTGGTGTGTTTGGTGGTAACGTGCCATCACCTGTTGCAGGGCAGACTAACCACAGGTGGGTACTGGGGGTATGTCTGGCTGAGGCTCAGTCAAGGAAGGAACATGGAACTTTGAGATACAGGTGTAGGATGTGAGTTCTGGGTCAGGGCACTGAGCCAGTAGGCAGGGCAGATCTCCTGCCACGGGCCTGACCCCTGCTTGGTTCTATGGGCTCCTTGGGATGCTGGAATGGAGCTAAAAATCTCATCTTTCTGCAGACAGGAGTGGAGTCTTTACTGCTGCCCATGTAGGCAGTCCAGGCCCAGAGCTTGTCCCTAGGTCTCTTCCCTCCCATCTACACCTCAGGGAGGAGCTCCTTTTCCATTACTCAGTTACTGCAGAGTGTTAGACCTGGAAGTCAAACCCAGGGGCTGAGGAGTCTGCAAAGGGATTGGAGGCCATAAACCATCTCACCCCAGGAGCCCTGGGCGGGAAGCCCAGAGGCATGAATAGTCCCAGCTCATGGGCAGGTGATGGGTGGTCAGCAGGTGGGGAGCCTCCCCCCAGTCTCTGACCAGCACAGCAAGATGACTGCATCTCAGCTTCCTTGCCCTGCCTTAATCCTTCCAACAGAGGCTACCCCAGAGCCCTGGGGCTTGTCAGCATCCTGAACCTTCCCACGATTGCGTATCTACACATCAGCTTTTGTTAACTCATGTCACTGTTTACACTCCATCTCCTACTTGTCCCCCAGCAGTGGCACCACTCCTGTGCAAGGCCATGATCCTTCAGGAGAGGATGTAGGAAGCCCAAATCTGTCTCTGAGCATCACTTGTGTGGACCCTGAAGGACAGGAGTCCTGTGGCCAAGGCTGGGTGGTCCAGAGACTCCAGCTGCCTATGGCTTCAGCTTCCATACAGGTCAACGTTGAATGTTTAGTGACGGCAGGGAAATGTCAGATAGGGCTTGATGCCCAGAGCCTTTACTGATCGTTTCGGTGTCCCAGACCCCAACAGATAAGGTTTTCCTGGACTCAACTGCTGGGCTGGGTAGTTGTCAAATTCAAAAACCTGAAAACTCAAGAGGTCTTCAGGATAAGGTCCCAGCTGCCACCTCTTCTCAGGGCAGGCTTGGGGTCTGTAGGGTTCTTCTGGATGCTGTTGGCCCAGGCCTACATACGACCCCTGCTCTTACATGTGCTTATTCGAGATTGAGAACACACAACCTCTTCCCCAGCTTAGAAGAAATGGGGTCAGGGCCGGGGCCGCTCAGAGGAGGTACGGCAGAGCCAGGGCCCGAGGATCAGCAGGAATCAGTGGGGGAAGTAGCTGGAGAGACACATAGGTGTGTCTGACACAAGGATTCCCCTCTGGTCTGGCGGAGCCCAGTTGAGACCTGACATAGACTTGGAGACACTAGGAGACTCTGCAGGGATCTTTGCCTCGGGAAAACCATCTGCCTCAGGTGGGAGGGCAACTGTAGGGCCCCGTACCAGCCAGCATGGATACCCTTCTAGGTGCTGGGCCATAGAAGGGAAGAGAATGGGAAGTGGGAGGAACCCCAAAGTAACCCTGGGGCAGGGTGCCTCTCATATTGCCCCAGCGAGGAGACGGCTGAGGAAGGAAGAGGGGTGGCTATCCCAGATGCACAGTGAGCACATGGGATTCATTCCTTTTGCCCCTGACTGGTTCAATACCCCTTTTCCAGGGCTAGTCCCTACCCCATGATGCAGCACATCACTGCAGTGTCTGTTCCTCCAGCCACTCCATCTCCATCCACTCCCCAGGGACAGAAGAGCAGGTGCCAAGACCTGCTAGAAGCTCACCCATCTGCAAGAGCACCTGTCAAGGGCAAATTGTGCTCTGGTTGCTGGTGACAAGCCAACGACTCCTCCCCTCAGGGTTCAGGCAGCCTCCTGCAAGTTTCCATTGACTCACCCCATGCCTTGCAACTGATATAGGGATGAGCTCAGGGTGGGGGCCTTCCTCCACCTCAGAGAAACACGAGGCTCAGGTCCCAGATCTCCCCGGGTGATGTAGGGTCACCGCATCAGGGAGCCACCGCCTGTAGGATCTTGGAAGGAGGACAGTGAGGGTAATTGGGGTCAGCAGATGTCTCTGGTGTTCTGGGCAGCTCATCAGACTTGAGGGTGGGGCAGTGGCTTTGGAACTGCACTAATTGATCTATAGCAAATGCTTAGCATCGCAGACCCAGGACGGCTAGAACCAGAGTATACCTACCAGGACAACACTGTCTATTCTTTTCTTTTCTTTCTTTTCTTTCTTTTGCTTTCTTTCTTTCTTTCTTTTTTTCTTTCTTTCTTTCTTTTTCCTCCTTCCTTCCTTCCTGCCTGCCTGCCTTCTTTCTTTCTTTCTTTCTTTCTTTCTTTCTTTCTTTCTTTCTTTCCTTCCTTCTTTCTCTTTCTTTCTTTCTTTCTCTCTCTTTCTCCTTCCTTCCTTCCTTCCTTCCTTCCTTCCTTCCTTCCTTCCTTTCTTTCTTTCTTTCTTTCTTTCTTTCTTTCTTTCTTTCTGGATTTTTCAAGGCAGAGTCTTACTCTAGCTCAGGCTGACCTGGAATTCACTATGTAGTCTCAGGGTGACCTCGAACTCACAGCGATCCTCCTACCTCTGCCTCCCAGGTGCTGGGATTAAAGGTGTGCTCCACCACGCCTAGTTTAGAAGTGCCCTTTCTTTCTGTGCTCAGCTACGGGCTCTAGGTTGCAAAGGCCTTCTGCATCCAGGGCAGCCTGTGGGATAGATGAGCTGGGGAAGGGAAAATGCTAGGTGGTGAGGCTCCAACCCCCCATCATGGTGGGAGCCTTGTCACGTGCCTATCTGTCTCTCTCACATTAGTGCACCAAGACGTGTGGGGTGGGTGTGAGAATGCGAGACGTGAAATGCTACCAGGGAACTGACATCGTCCGTGGCTGTGACCCACTAGTGAAGCCTGTCGGTAGACAGGCCTGTGACCTGCAGCCCTGCCCTACAGAGCCCCCAGGTGAGTGAGAAGGGTAGGCTGGGTAAGGCCTAGGGTTGCCCAGAGGAGATATGGCTGAAGCTGGGACTTGGTGGGCCAACAGGCATCAGTAGAAGAGGCAGCTGGAAAGACACACAGATGTGTCTGGTGCAAAGTTCCTCTCTGGACTAGCCAAGTCCAGCTGAGGCCCAAGCTGGTGCTCAGGGACAACAGGCCACTCTGCCAAGACTTGTACCTTGGGAAGAACATCTGTCTCAGATGAGAGGGCAACCGTAGGGCCAGAGACTAGGTTGCTCCAGCCTGAGCAACAAGTGCTGACTCCCAGGAATCAGGGAGGTTAGAAGCGGGCAGGATCTCTGGCTTGGGCCCCTAGAAGATAGACAAGGGTCCAGGTTCTGAGTTGAGTGCCAGGTGCAGGGGCATATAAGTTCTACTTTGTGCATACTGAGTCAGGGGGAGGCACCTATGGGCTCTGGAGGTGTTCAGGCTTCTAGGAGAGGAAGCAGTGACCCCCCGCAAATCCTTGCCCCTGGTATGTCACCCCTCTGGGTGTGGGGATTGAACCACTTAGTGGGATACAGGGCTTTCTGGGGTGGGGCCAGGTTGGGGAAGTAGTGGCCGAGAAGTAGAGTTAGAGGCCCACCACTGGTGAGGGCCTCTGGTCCCCGCACCTGGACCTGGGCCAAGGGACACACCTGTCCACTATCCACAAAGAGCATTACTAGGGCTGCCCCAGCTCAGGAAGCTGCTTTCATTGGACAGAGTGAGTGCAGGTGGGGACCCTGAAAGCTATCCCCTGCTGACACTCCATCCCTCCTCCCCCCACCCGGTGCTGTGTTTCTTCCCCAGATGACAACTGCCAGGACCAGCCAGGCACCAACTGTGCGCTGGCCATCAAGGTGAACCTCTGTAGCCACTGGTACTACAGCAAGGCCTGCTGCCGCTCCTGCAGGCCTCCCCACTCCTAGGCCAGTGCCGCGGCCCCTGAGACCCAAGCACGTCACCCTGCGGCTCTCCCTGACACCCGCCCTGAAGGGCATCTTGGGCTGTGAAGAAATGACACTGGGCCTCTGCTGACAAGAAGGGACTTTCATGCTGTGACCCTTGGCTCTACCCCAAGGGCGAGCCCTCAGTGCCTGCTGGCCCAGCCCCAGACAGAGCCACCCTGCTGTGGAAGCTGTACATAGAACCCCGAGGATCCTGTGTTTGTGCTTACCCCAGAGGGCCTTGAGCCCAAAGCCCAGCACAGGTGACATCCTGCCTGGTCCAGGCCCTTCTCCAAGATGATGAGGTGGTACAGTCCTCTCAAGATGACTTGTAGATGACTTAAGGGAGGCCCTCCCTCCTTCAGCCATCTTGGGTGAGGCGGGGCCTTGGGACAGCCAAGCAGCCCAGGCTGCCCACTCATCCCTGCTGGTATTAGGGTGTATCCCTTCATGGTGCCACCCTAGTGCCACGGCTACCATACCTCCTTTCCCAGGGCTCTGTTGCCGGTTAGGAGGGACAGCCTTCCTTTCATCCTCATGGTGTCTGTGGTTCTGAGCAGCCGTGTGTCCCTGCCATCGTTCACACTACTCACTGGTGTATGTTAATAAAGTGACTGTATTTATGGCGGCATCTGGGGTCACAGTTGCTTTTGGTAGGAGGTGTAGGTGGCTTTGGGGGGCTTGGGTGAGACAGTGACGGTGGGTTATAGGGACGGGCAGGTGTAGGTGGGTTATAGGCGTCGTCAGGTGTAGAAAGCAGGCGACAGGCAATGGGAAAAGCAGGAGGCACACAGGGAGGGGACAGCGCTGTTGGTGGCACCAGGACGGTGCTGGAGTTGGAATTGGCTGGGATCTCCAGCTCACTGTTAGTTGATGTGTGGCTGGAGGGACATGAGGGACCGAAGGGTCATGGGGGAATTCCTAGTAGCCTGAGCCTCTGCTAAGGAGGGAAGTACCTGGCTGCAGGTATGTGGAGGGAACAGAGGAGATAGACTGTGGGGGCACAATCCAGGGCCACCAAGAGCGCCTGTGGCTATACTCTCTGGGCCACATGGAAGGACCATATGCTTTGGGTTTGTGGGTACAGGAGCACAGGGACTGTAGAGGTGCTGTTTCAGAGTGGCTTTTCTTGGTTGGAGGGGTAGGGAAGAGGAAATAGCAAGACAGATGCCCCCATGGAGGGATGGAGAACAGCAAAAGATCTGCCACGTTCACATCCACAGGCAGCAAGTCGGCCTCAGCGCTGTCTTCGGGTCTTCTTTGGATCCAGGCGGCAGGGAAGGCTGGTGGCTGCCTCCTGAGATTTGGGGCTGGCCTGACCCCAGACTGGGATGCACAGCAGAGTCTGCTCTGGTACCATGTATCTGTAGAAGTTGGGGCTTTGGGGGAACTGGGATAGCAACCCAGCTCAGTGTGTTCTTGCCTCTGTGTGAGCCCGCATGCAAGGCGCTGCGATGAGGCAGCAGCCCCTGGAGTTCCTTTCAGCCCCTGAATTCTAGGTGTTAGAAGTCTGTGGAAGGGACATGCAGATATGCTTCAAGTCAACAGCTAGGCCCAGGCACAGTAGTATCTCTGTATCTCAGCAGGCTGGGGCCTCTGCCACACCTCACCCTGAGCCCCACCAGCCTCCCCTCTGCTAAGCTCCTCTGCTGCTTCTCTTCCTGTACCTCCTTCTTCCCTTCCCCTTTCTTCACATTCCTTTCCTTCCTTCTTCTTTCCTTCTTCACCCACACTCCTTTCTGTATATCTTGATTACTACATGCCAAGCTCTGGGCCAGGCACTTCACCAGCACTGCCTAGTTTCAGCTTTCTGAAAGCCCCATCAAGTGGGTAGCACGCTCGCCCTATCATGTTGATGTTAAACAAGACCCAGAGGCAGTCAGCCACTTGTCCCAGGTAACACAGCCCATCACCCCCAATCTGCTGTTTGGATTGGTGGAAGCCATGGTGGGCATTTGTAACAAACTGCCTGCCCCCTTGCCAGAGAGCTGCTCCCAGGCCCTTTGGGGAGAGCCTGGCTGGCTTAGAAACTTAGATTTCCCCCTGACATTGGGGTGTCTCCAGGGAAGATTGATGTCTATGGGGCGCCAATAGACAAAAGACAAGAAATGGTGGTGTAAGAGACAATTTTATTGGCTTTTGTTTTTCTTAGGGTGCCAGACACATCCCATGGTGCCTAGCACATCCCATGGTGGCACTGAATGAACTGAGAGGGACGGATGCTTAATTCATTTCAAAGAGGTCTATGAATCTATACAGAGAGGCCAGAGGGCAGAAAGGAGGCTGGAAGACAAGAGACAGAGCAGCCCAAAGCGCCCCTCCTGCCCTCACCCCCCCCAAGCAGATGCAAGGGACAGACTCGAGGGGATGGGATGGGATGGCCCAAAGGAAGTGAGAGGCAAAGGGATGGGCCAGGGCTTTGCAATTCTGAGGCTGGATTCTGTTAAGTAGGAGGAGAAAGGAAGAAGAGAGAGTGAGAGAAGGGGGGAAAAAAGGAAAAATGTCAAAGACAAGGCCTCATCAGACCCATTTAGCTGCCTGTGGTAACTTCTTGGCATTTTCCATTGACAGCCTGGAGTGTCCTATTCCGGCTATCCATCGGGGCTGGCTAGACCACTGCTCTTGTCCTATAGGAAGGAGAACAGCTCACCCCCTCCCTGGGGCTCCATGGCAGGGCCTTGGAGGGAGCGAGAGCCCCTGCAGGGAAGAAGCTGTTGGGGCCTCACAGACTACAAGCTGCTCCTGCCACACTCCCGATGGCTAGTGTCCTGGGCTTGGGGGCATCTCTCTGGGGTGGCCACTGGGCATTCTTTCCTCAACTGGAAGAGGATGTGGAATAGCAATGGGTATAGATGAGGCCTCCACACAGTGGGAACAAGCTCTGGTTGGCTGGGCCCCTCAGGGTGTTGAATAGCAGCCAGGGTCAGGGCCTCGCTCCAAGCAAGAAGCAGGTGGAAGGGAGTGACCCACTGCTCAGTCTCTCCTGAGATCTCAGTTCCCACTGAGAATGGAAGCCATCCCTTCACCACATGGATGGGGATATGGGCCCAGGAATGAGAAGGCCTGTCCAAGACTCATGGCTAATCCAGGGCTGAGGAACCCCTGAGCCGTAGCTCTGGCCTCTCTCGTGCCTCAGCTGCCTCTCTGGATGCGTCTTCCAGGTGGCTGGGTTTAGAGTCGAGCAATGAAGTGTGTAAAGGTCAGCATCAACCCTCTAATCAAGGTCCCTCCCTGTCCTAGTGCCTCCCTCTCTCAGCAAAGGTGGGGGGGACAAGCATCCTAACAATGCTGCCTCCACCTGAACTCTCCCCTCCAAGGGGAGACCTGTCCATCTTCAGGGAGCTCAGAGCAACGGACAACTCAAGCCTGGGCAGATGCTTGGCACCTGAGGCCAGGAGTCTGAGATGGGCTGAGGGAGAGGGCTGGGAGGAGGATCAGAGAGAGGGTTAGGCCAGAGAGCTAAGGAAGGGAATGGAGGGCCAGGAGAACGAAGGCTTGGAGAAGGAGAGGAGGGAAGAGGGACAGAATACTTGGCCCATAGTGTTCCAGGGCCCTGGTCCCATGAGAGCCACCTCTCCCTTAAGCAGGTAGGAAGCCCAAGGCCCAGGGAAGGAGTGACAGGCTGAGGCCATAAATCCTGAGACAGCCGAGTTGCTGGGGTTGTCAGAGGTCACCTTTTCACTTCCTGGACATAGGATCTGGTCCTTGTGGTCTGGTACAGTCCCACCTTATCTTACCAGTCTCACCAGCTCCCACATCAGGCCCACCTCTCTTCCTTCATCAGCTGTCTCTCCCTACTATAGCCCCCTCCTTTGCACACTGGCTCTTATCCTTGCAGAGGGCCCAGGGGCTCCCCAGACCTGGGCCCCCCAAGACAGAGATGTAATGAAGGCTTGGTGGAGCCTGGGTTTGGGCATGGGGTCAGGGTGCGCCATGGGGACCCTGCCACGGTCTCAAGGACCTTCCAGGGCTTGTCACACATCAGTGCTGACACTGCGGCTCCTGGAGAAGGCCTCGCGCATGGCGGAGAGGCGGTTGGGGTTGAGTGCCTGCAGACCCCCGAAGCCCCCGGGGGGCAGCTCCACGTCCTCCTGGCTGATGCTCTTGTAGGCCACACGGCCCCCACCGTTGCGCACCCCCTCAAGGTCGTCGTCCTCCGGCTCCTGCAGGAAGAAGGTGGGTGGCTCGTAGTGGGAGCAGCTGCGGCAGAGGGCACGGGCCTGGGGGGACTTCTGGCTGAAGGAAGTGGCAGCAGCTGGGTAGAGCGCTGGCCCGTTGGTCAGCACGAGGTTGCGGTTGGAATGCAAGGGTGGCAGATGCGAGTGTACGGCGAAATCAGGCTCCTCCTCGTCCTCCTCGGACTCGTCTTTCTTGCAGCAGTAGTACTGTGGGCAGAAGGCTGGGTGATCGCACTGCACCCACCACCCAGCACTGGAGAAGGCTCCTTAAGATCACAGGGCGGCCCTGTCTGAGCACCTCTACTTACTCTGCCGCCATCTAGGGTTCCCTCAGCTGGGCTCTGTGCTGAGCTTCCCGCGGCTCCTCACTCATCTCACCCCAAGGCAGGTGCAGTTCTTACCTCCATTTTGCAGGTGAGGGAACTGAGGCACGGAGGGGTAGGCAGCCTGCAAGCAGCGGAGCTGGGTAAGGCCTGTCAAACCCTAGAGTCTAGTCACAGGCACTGGGCTTCCCCTGCTTCTCAGGAAGACTTTGGGGCCTCGGGTGGTAAACAGGATGCGGGGCAACCAAAGGCTTACTGCTGCTCTCCCACAGTGCAGCCATACACCCCTAAATTAGTCCCTTACTCTCAGTGAAAGGCCTGGGTGAGTTGAGTAGCTGGCCCTCGTATCTGAGCCTCACAGGTAGAGGACACCTTTTCTGCCCATGGCTATCTGCTGAGTGTCTTCTCTGCTATCTGGCTGCCTTCTCCCCATTCCATCCTGGACTCTGGCCCTCTCAGCTGCTTACTTCTTCCCTCCCTGAATAGAGCTGCCCTCGGTACTCTGCCCAAAGCCTGGCAGTTACCTGGAGCCGACAGTAGCACAAAACTGCGATGATGCAGAGTAGAATCACAGTCGCCAAGATGCCCCCAGTGATGACCACGGTCCCGGCTGTCATCCGCCCACTTCTCCATCAACAGCCTGCAAAAGATTAATTGACGTCACTGGCTGCAGCCTTGTTGCAGCCCCTCTGCGAAAGCTACTCAACCAGCTGGAAGGGATAAGCAAATACCCCAGGATGTGCACACCTCAGGCAAGGGCTTGGCCAGGGATGGAGCAGAAGACAAGGTCCAGGCTCCATTCAGCCTCAGCTAACTGTGCTCCGTTTCCTAGCCTTAGTTTCCACATCTGCAAAAGACACATGCTAATAGCCTGGTGTTTTGTGAAAATTTCTTGAGCATGCCTTCTAGCACCTCGACAGAATCCCTTTCAGTCTGGCTGAACAGGTTCATGCTTTAAAAAATGTACCCAGGGCTGGAGACATGGCTTGGCAGTTAAGGCACCTGCCTGCCAAGCCTAAGAACGCCAGTTCCAATCTCTAGGTCCCACCTTTAGCCAGACGCAAAAATGTGACACAAGGGCGCAATGCCACACTTGCCCACAAGGGGGCACATGCATCTGGAGTTTGTGCACAGTGGCTGAGAGGCGGCTGGCATGCCCGTTTTCTCTCTCTCTCTTTCAAATAATAATAAAAAAGACTAAAAATGTACCCAAAACTAGGCACAGTGGCACAAGTCTGTAATCCTGGCAGGAGGTAGGAAGGTCAGGAGTTCATCATCTCCCCCTACATAGCAAGTTGGAGGCCAGCATGAAATCTTGTTAAAAAAAAAAAAAATCCAAGAAATGTACCCAAGTGCAGTTCAGCAGAATGTCTTCCTGCTTCTTCACCTAATATGAGCATCCTTATTTTCCTATCATTAGCCTCTCTTCTACAACACAATTTGACAATATCCCATTGCTTAACACAATCAACTCTTTTCTGTTAACATATTTAGCGGTAGTAAAATGTACATCACATAAGATTTTCCATTTCACCATTTTTAACCATTTATTTTATTTATTTAAGAGAGAGAGAAAGGGGGAGAGAGAGAGAGAGAGAGTGGGAGAGAAGGGCATGCCAGGGCCTTTAGCCACTGCAAACGAACACCAGATGCATGTGTCACCTTATGCACCTGGCTTATGTGGGTCCTGGGGACTCGAACCTGGGTCCTTTGGCTTTGCAGGCAAGTGCCTTAACTGCTAAGCCAACTCTCCAGCCCCCATTTCACCATTTTTGTTGTATGTGTGTATATCTGTATATACATGTGGCATACATGTGGTATAGATGGCATGCGTGTGTCATGGTACATGTGTTGAGGTTTGAATACAACCTTGGGGTGTTTATTCTCTTCTTTTGCTTGAGACAGGGTCTCCTGTGTGTGTGTGTGTGCATGCACACACATGTGCCAATTTAGTTGCTCCATAAGCTTCTGGATTCTTCTGGCTTTGCCTCCCATTGCTGTGGTTGCATTGGGATTACATGTGTGTGCACCACTTTATATCCAGCTTTATGTGGGTTCTGGGGAATTGAACTTAGGTCAGCAGGCTTGCAATCAATTGCCATTAACTTGCAACCATCTTCCCAGTCCCCATTTCGCCATTTTTAAGTATCCAGTTCAGTACCAGCATGTAGATTTGCTTTCTAGTACTTTCTTATCTCATGAAGTTGAAGACCAATTTCTTTTTGGTTTTTAGGAAACTTATATTCGGGGGCTGGGGAATACTTCCAGGGATGCTATGACGAAATGATAGGGAGCCACCAGCATTACAGAACAGACCTCAATGACTCTTTTCAGGATAAATTCTCAGAGGGGGTTTCGAGGCCCCAGGCCCTGCCTGTGCGTGCTCAGCACACAAATGCTGAGTTCATCCTTGTCAGGCCTGTGCTGACTTACAGCCCTCATCTGCAGGATTTGCTTAGTTTTTGCAGGGTGGGCATTCCTACCACAGCTAGATTCAGTTGATGCAAGCCTTAACAGCCAGCCCACTGCCTATCTTCCAGGGCCCTGGCTAGCACAGGAAGTGGGCAAGCATCTCTCTTCCTCCACTTATAAGCCCCCCCCTTTTAACTTGGGAGGAAGGGTGTTGAAGAAGTGATAGGAATATTTCTTTTGCAGCAAGGTCTCACTCTAGTTCAAGCTGACCTAGAACTCATTCTGTGGCCCACGCTTTCCTTGAACTTATGGTGATCTTTCTTTCTCAGTTTCCTGAGTGTTGGCCTTAAAGGTGTGACCACCATGCCTAGCATCATTTCATTTATCTTACAGAAATTTCTCCTTCTTCTCCTGTTCCTTCCTTTCTTTTTATTTTTTTTTTTTTTTACTATTTTTTTTATTTTTTAGAGAGAGACACAGAGAGAGACAGACAGAGAGGGAGAGGGAGACAGATAGAGATGGGCACGCCAGCAGTCTCTCAGCTGCTATGAACTAAATCCAGATGCTTTCACCCCCTTGTGGTCAAGTGTGGCATTGCGCCCTTGCATCACTTTGCATCTGGCTAAACGTGGGACCTGGAGATTGGAACCGGGTTCTTAGGCTTAGCAGGCAGGCGCCTTAACCTCTAAGCCAACTCTCCAGCCCCTGTTCCTTCCTTTTTGTGTGTAGGTGCACATGTGTACATATAAATTATAAGTGTAAGGTGGCATGTGTGATGTGTAGTATACGCACCTCTGTGTGCAGCTGTGCACACCCCATGGACATTGCCATACATGTCTGTTACCTCAGTGTGTGGGGTGGTGGGCTGAAACTAGAGAATTCCTGGGATTCACTGATGGATAGCAGTTCCAGGTTGAGGAAAAGACCCTGTCTTGGGTAACAGTGAGGATGAGTGTAAAAGAAGGACAGCTGACATTCTGTTTTCCTCTGGCCTCTGCACTTGTGTGCACATGCAATAACTATAGTCGTGCACATACCACATCACACACACACACACACACACACAAAAAAAGAAATAGGAAAACTATATTGATAGTGCCTCTTCAAATCAGAGACTGAGTAGGTTCCTTGTTAAAATGTGATATCTTTTACTTTGGAAACCTTGTCTCTTGACATTAACTTATTAGCTCTTTCCCTTGCATATGTAGTAGTTCTGGGATAACATGGCCAATATTTCTACTGACAAGTCTTCTGAAAGAGACCTCACATTGTTCTCTCTTCTGATTGTTTTTATTCCTATAGGGAGAGTCAAGAGACTTTCAAAGTCACTAAAAGCAATTCTTTCTCCACCAACTCCATCCTCATTTTCTTGCTGATTGTTTTAAATTTTCATTCATTTATTTTTTAAAGAGAGAGAGAATGAATGTGGGCACACCATGGCTTCCAGCCACTGCAAACGAACCCCAGAGGCATGCACCACCATGTGCATCTGGCTTATGTGGGGAATCAAACCCGGGTCCCTTGGCTTTACAAGCAAGCATCTCAACCACTAAGCCATCTCTCTAGCCCCTCTGATTTGTTTTAAATATAAAAATAATTAAGGTTTTATTTCTTTATTTATTTGCAAGAAGAGAGAGAGAATGAGAGAATGGGTGAGCCAGGGCCTTCTAGCCACTGCAAACGAACTCCAGACGCATGTACCACTTTATGCATCTGGCTTTATATGGGTACTGGGGAATTGAACCCAGGCCCTTAGACTTTGCAGGCAAGCACCTTAACTGCTGAACCATCTTCCCAGCCCTAAGCTTTGCCTTTTAATAATAGAGAGTGATTTGTCTCACAGTCCAGAGCATAAATACAGGTGTATTTAGAGTCTAGCTTACGTTCCCACTCCCCACCACTCTACCGCAAGGTAAAATTCTGTCTGAGTTCTGGGTTTATCCTTCCACAGTCTCTTCCTAAGCCTCTGAGCAAGTATATTTTCCCTTTTCCTTGTAAAAGCAAGTGCATTCTACATACATTTCCTGTATCTTCCTTTGCTTCAGGTGGCCGTGTGACTGCAGGTGCTACAACAATGTCCATGGGGTGCCCTCTAGGGCTCCTCTGGCATCCTCTGGTTGTAGTGTGACCTTTGGGTGGAAATGAACCCCAACTCTTCCAGCCAGACCCCATGGGTGGGCATGTGTGCCATTCCCCTCCAGCATTTTGCTCTTATAGAAATGTGCAAAGAGAAGCTCTGCGGGGTGCACGCTTCTGAGTTTGCTACACCCTGCCAAAGACTTGCTGGTATTTGGGCTGATTTATCCTCTTCCAGGAATGTGTGAAAGTAACTGACAGACAGGGTATTGGTTCCAAGACTCAAGGTCTAGGTGGGGAGGGAGGGAGGATGCAGGATGTACCTGCATAGACTTGGGAGGGTCCAGTGGCCTGACAAGACCCCCAGTACCGAAAGAGGGGACATGGACACATACTAAAAGGGAGAGGCTTGGTCAGATCATGCTGGGAGTCAGGGGCAAACCTAGGGCTAGAAGTAAGTACCCTAGTAGAGAGAAGGACAGATGGGTCCAGATAGACTCAAAGTGGCATGACAGGGGGCACAGACAGACCCAGAGAGACTGTTCCAGATACAGACAGATGGAGGTGCAGACAGGCAAGTCCAGACAGTCCAAAGCATGAGACGACGGGGTGCAGACACATTGTCAGACACAGACAGACAGAGAAAGAGCCCCAGGGACCCTACACATTCCTGGGCGCTCTGCCTGGCAGCTCCAGTCTCCCTCAGACTCCCCGGGGTGGCTGAGGTCAGCTGGCCCTGCTGGGGCTGCAGTCCGGCAGGGCAGGAACTAGAAGCAGAGGTGCAGTGGGGTCAGCAGGCTGTCCTAGTACATGGAAAGTTTCTCCCAGTGAGATGAACCTGAACAAGAAGCTACTGTGGGCCCTTGCTCTCATCTTTTCTTTGAGTTATAAAAGACATTTTTGCCGGATGTGGTGGCACACGCCTTTAATCCCAGCACTCAGGAGGCAGAGGTAGGAGGATTGTCGTGAGTTCAAGGCCACCCTGAGACTACATAGTGAATTCCAGGTCAGCTTGGGCTAGAGTGAGACCCTACCTTGAAACACCCCCACCCAAAAAAAAAAAAGATATTATTGGGGCTACACAAGGGATCCCCGAAAGCCTTCCTGAGTAGCCAGGGCAGCCTAAGGAGGGCAGGACAGATGTTGAGATATACTGCAGGAGAGAAGAGGACCAAGGCATAGGGACTGGCAGGGGCTATCCAGCACCCTACAAAGGCAAGGCTAGAATATGTGTGGCCTGTCTGGTAGCGGAAAGCCATGATAGCAGGGACAGGGCCTGTGGTAGTTTGAATAGATGGCTCCCAATATATTCAGCATTTTATTAGTTTATAGTTTTCATCAGCAGTCACCTGGCTGGAGGCAGTGTCACTGGGCGGATCTTAAGGTGTGATGGTGGGTTTAGGATTTCAGTCTAAAGATATGCAAAGTGTGCCTAGCTGGAGTTCCTGAGGTGTGCTGTGCTATGAGGCTTTTGGCTGGTGGCTTTTTCTCTCTGTGTTTGGTCCTGTGAAAGCAGGCCAGCTTTTTCTGCCATTATGGAACTTCCCCTGGATCTGTAAGCTTCAATAAATATCCCTTCATCCATAACTTTGCCTAGTCTGGAAGTTCATCTCAGTGAACCTGAAGCTGTCTGTTACAGGGCCCTACTGCCTGGGGCAGGCAGAGCCCCCTAGACAAGTTCAATTTCATCCCTTCATCCTACCTGGCACTTGCCAGGCAGGCCTTTCTCTCTGAGACTTGACACCAAACACCATGGCCACCTGCCTTTGGTGATACACACGTCGTGGCCTGTGGGGAGAAGTGGCTTCCCTGGCTTAGCCCCAGCAAGACTGTGACGAGGTCAGAATGGAACCTGCCATTTCTATCCACTTTGGGGCAGGACTGTGTCCTTCGCCTCACTCTCCTTGACTGCTGAGCCCTAAGTGTCTTAAATCCAATGGCACTCTCATGAGAAGGCATACTGTAGTGGATGGTTTGGGGGTGCTGCCCAGCCTTGCCCTGGCCCTCCTTTCTGTGCCCTACCCCCTGAACCAAGAGACTGGTGGATGCCTTTATGATTCTATTGCTGCCTTTGGGCCATAACCTATAGGGCATGAGGTAGACATATGGACATCTCAAAATTGCCAGCTTTTATCTTGGGAAATGGAATTGAGACCCAAGACACTTGCTAATCCCTGCAGGTCAGTGGCCTAGGGGAAGATCTAGAAAAGGCTGCAAATGGTGGGGAAGCACACAATGTGGAGAAGCCCCCCTCCCAGGGTCCTGGTGGAGGTTCCAGGACCCTCTTAGTCTGAAGATGGCATTCCGAGTCGAGTGTGGAACTGCTGTTCACACCAGAACAGATCATGACAGCCTTACAACCCGCTGTACTGTACTTGCTGTGCTCAGGGAAGCCAGGCCGGAGTCCCCGGAGTGCTGCAAGTATGAGCAGGGTCTGAACTCGGTGTTCTGCAATGTACCACCCCTACTACTAAACATGCCGGGCCTCACAGCCAGGCTCACTTACAGCCGTGGGGCTCAGGCCATCTTCCTCGGGCAGCACTATGCCCTGGTTGAGGTATCCCATGGATTCTGGAGCGGAAGGAAGGAGTGCCAGCCTGGCTCTGCTCTGGTTAGTCATAGGATGGTCTCTAGACCCCTCCGTTTCTCCGTGCCTTGGGTCTCTCTTCTGTAAGTGGGGAGCTTTGAGGAGCAGGGTGTTGTTATGCTGTGACCTTCCCTGGATCTGTCCTTTCTTAGGTCCTCTGAGGAACCTGTCTGTACTCACCATTGAGCCTCTACCAGGTCTAAGACGAGCCAGACATCGCTTGCTCTGCCTAGTCCTTGGGGCCCAGTCCATTGCTGCTCCTCAGGGCCTGGGACCCCTCCAGAGGCAGGCAGCCTGGCGGTGTGATGGGAAGGATGCCAGCTCAGGCCAGGTGCCCAGGGCTGTCAGCAGCCACTGCTCCAACACCCGGGCTGTCCAGCTGGAGCGTCTCAGCCTCACTTTGGAGATACATGCACGCCCGCGACAGGCGCCAGGTTCCAGGGCCCAGCCCAGCGCGAACGCACACGCTGCCGGCTGCTCTGCTCACGCCCAGCCTGACATCATCCACTGTTAACTCCCAATAGCCCTGAGGGTGACCAAGGCCTCCCTTGGCCCTACCACCTGCCTCCCCTTTGCTCTGGCTGTGACTCACCCTCCGGGATACTTTTCTTCCAGATCGATGCTGCTATTGAAGGCTGACATGTGCCCTAGTCCTCCCAGAAGCCTTTCTGGACTTCAGAGCATAAGCAGAACTGCAAAATGCCAGTGCTTGCAAGGACCATTCTGTAATCAATCCTCCACTGGATGGAGGAAGAGGATGGACTGCAGGCTGCCTCTCTTTGCCTACATCCAGCTACCTTGAAACTCTCCTTTCTACTCCTCCTTGAGACAGGATTTTACCTAGCTGCACCCCCCCACCCCATACATCCAAAGTCCTTCTGTTTTGTTGCTGGTGACCTCAGTTTAGAGACCTCACCTTAGGTCTCGGCTCCCTGATCCATAATGCCAACATGGCTGGGCTTAAGCCAATGACTCCCACCCACTCCACAGTGTTTGCATTTTTTTTTAGTGTGTACATGGTATGTGTATGTGTGTGGGTACACATGTGTATGGGTGGGTGTACATGTGAGGGTGCATGTGTAAACCAGAGGCTGATTCTAGGTGTCTTCTTAGATCACTCCTTACTTTATTTAAAAAGGAATGCAGAGTTCACTGATTTGGCTAGCTTAGCTAGCCAACTTACTCCAGGGATTCATTCCTTCTCTCCGCCTTCCTTAAGCTGGAATTACAAATGGCCACTACACCCATCCAGCCTTTAAGGGGATGCTGGGGATCCGAATGCTGGTTCTTGGTCGTTATGCTTGTGTGGTAGGTACTGTGCCCACTAAACCATCTCTCCAGCCCTGGCACTTGTGTTTGTAACCAACCTGCAAAAGGGTCTTGGTGGTTCAGATGCATAACCAAGTTTGAGGATCACAAATGTAAGAAGTGTCAGGTGGTATGTTTGCCCAGGAAAGCACACACACACCCCCCATGGGTTCTGAGAACAGCCAGGCTATGTGCCCGAAGAAAACAGGAGGCCTTTGGGGCTCAGGGATGAATTCAGATGGTAGCCTGTGGGAGAAGGAGTCAGGGGGCTTCCTGGAAGAGAAGAAGCTTTAGAGCTAGTCTTGAGCCTTGAGCCATGGCTATCTCTACTGGGCTGAGAAAGAAAGGAAAGGACCTGTGGGGCCTGGACTGAGGCAGAGGTGGGCCAGGCAGGCCCAACAATCCCCTGGCAGAAACTGCCCTACTGCCTGTCTGTAACCCCAAGGCAATTCTGAAGTCTCCTGCTGCTGCCAGGCAACACAGTTCTCTGAATTGTTCATCACTCCCTCCAACCACCACCACTACCTAGGACCATCAACAGTTTTTAAAGCTTTGTAAATGGTTTGGCTTCCCGTCCCCACCCCTGATTTGTTCAATGACAGACTGGGAGATAGGGGTCCTCTGAGTGCCCACACTCCCACTCCTCAGGGCCCTGGTGGGAAGGCAGCCTTCTCCCCACAGCCGATGTGTCAGCAACCATCCTGGACAGCAGCCACTGTTGTAAGCAATAAGGGGTGGGGGCAGGGCAGGAAACACCTGGCTGTAGAACCAGACGTCTCCACCTGCCTCCCCCATGGAGCCCCCTCCCCTAGCAGGAGCCCCCCCCCCCGCCCTGCTTCCCTGCCTGCCGTGTGGTTGCCATCTGGACCACATGTCCTTCCTTCATTCCCTTCTCTTCTTCTCTGCTCCTCCTACTGCATCCGCTTTGCCTTAACACACCTCAGTACCTGGGAGCCCTTGTGCACCCAGCAAGGCTTGCTAAAGGCTTCTGTGGGCACCCCCTCACTGGAGATTCCCATCACTCCAGTAGGAACTGAGGGAAACCCCCCGCTTTGTCTTCCCAAGCCATTCGGGCCAGCTGCCTCATGGGGCCCAGGGACTTCCAATCCCAGCAGACACCAGCATGGAGGGCCTGGTAGCTATTCAGGCCACAAGTGGGGCTGTGTGGACCCTGGAACCTGCTGGGTGGTACTGATCATTTCTAGACTGGGAAACTGAGGCTGGAACAGAGAGGGTTGGCTCTGGCTGGAAACCCAAGCTGGCTGCCTTTGCAGCCTCTTCCCTGTGCCAGCGTCTGGGCAAGGGCTTATGGGGACTCAGAACCCTTTTCCTCCCCAAACACATCTGTCTGGTTACAAATGCTCCCACTACCTGGAAGCCTGAGGGCCCCACAGTCCTGAGCCTCGCGGAGAGAGGCCTGCAGAGTTCCTGTCTAGACCTCCTCCACATTTGTTCCTCATTTCACGCTCTGCGGGCTCCCAGATTCCTGTGTTCGGGCAATAAATAGACAAGGGAAGTGCTCAGCAGTGCTGTGCAGCCTGGTTGGTCTCGAGACATTATCCAGAGCCGGCTGGGGGTGGGCCGGTGGGAGGTGGCTGGCTGGAGAGCAGCTCCCAACAGTGCTGGAATGTCTCCTCCAGGCGCTGTCCTTGGCCCAGCACCCCCTCACCGCAGCTGAGCCCTGCCAGTACCTAGAGGGTCCAGGCAAGTTCCCAGAGGTTTGCAATTGGTCGGGGACCCTACCAAATGCCTATAGCAGGGGGATTAATGCGGCCAGGTCCCAGGTAGGGTGGGGACATGCTGGCTTAGGAAACATGTAGATGCTTTGAGCTTGTCTATTTGGTGGCCCAGACTTCCCGAGGGTCCCCCAGAAGGAACATAGAGACTCAGACATTCCCTCGGCCAATTCCACCAGCCATTCCCAGGGCATCGTAGTTGTGTGGACACTCTTCCCAGACTCTAGCTAAAGAGCCCTTAGGTCAACCCCAGAGCATAGAGTCTCGCCCACAATACAATATCCCTGGAGTAGAGCCCACACTATGTGCACAGCATGAGCGTGTGGACGAATTGTTTCTGAACCTTCAGCTCCAGGGAATTCCCAACTTGGACCCAGGAGAGCTGCAGTAAGGGGGCTGGGACCACCCTGATGGGGAGCTGGGGCTTTTCTCTTCTCTGGCCTCAATCAGTGGTATCAGAGCGGATGGGAACAACCATGAGCTAGCTCTCTGTACCTCGGTGCTGGGCCTGTCTGATGTGAATTCATTTCATCCTAGCGCTCCCTCTAGGTCAGTGACCTTCCCTGGCAGCAGAGTGAGCTGACTGAGGATACACACACACACACACACACACACATACACACACACACACATCTCTTTTCAAAGAGATAAACTGACTCACATTCTCTAAGAGTAAACTGAGGCCAGATGGATGAATACCCACAGAACAAGCAGAAAATCTCACAGATGACGCTGTGTCCCACAAAAACTCATTGTAGCTCACAGCCAGCCACGGCTGTGCAGAGTCCATTCTAGGAAGCCGCCACACTCTAATTAGCGCTAGCTGGCTTGATGCCAGAGAACCACACAGCCACAAGAGTCCCAGGGCATAAGCCCTTCCTGGCTCACATGGACACAGCTTAAGCTGGGCAGGGAAGCTTTGAGGGAGATGCAAACTGGAAGGAACATGGCCCCAGGAGATGCCTGGGCCAACTGAGAGAAGCCAAAAAAATGGCACGGAGCAGGTGTCTGCTCACCTGGACTGGCCAGAGACCTTAGCCTCCCCATTGCCTAAGCCCCTACTCTCAGCTAGGGGCTGCCCCATACCTCCTGCAAGGTCCCTGCAGAGTGGGGCAACCTCCATCCTGCTTGGGCCCCTGGATCAGGCTCAGGCAGCAAATCCCACAGGGCCACTGTGCCAGGCCCAGGCTTGGGTGCAGAAGGAGAGCTAGTTGGTGGGGTGCAGAGGAGAGGAGGCCACTGGTTGAAGGCTACTGCCCACTCCCTGGGCCTTATGTAGTGGCCATTGTAGTGGCATAGCTAGAGCCTGAGATGTCTGTTTGAGGGGCTCACCCCAGGAGTCAGCAGGTCTTACACATGAGCTTCTGCCTCACCTAGACGTCAGTTCCCCAGACTGGGGCCTTCATAGCCTTCCCAGGGTTCTCTCTGGGGAACAGAGAAGGAAGGGAGAGGTCTAAGCAATGGACATAGGGAGGAAGTAAGAGGAAAGGTGAAATACGGGCTGTCTGTCTCAGGGTCTTCCCACTGCACACGCTCAGGGGAAAAGGTGGGAAGATGAGAAGCGTCCACACAGTGAGTAACATCACACAGAGTGAGACTCTTAGGATAGAAAGGTCATGGGTTGGGCTGGAGGGATGGCTTAGCAGTTAAGGCTCTTGCCTGCAGAGCCAAAGGACCCAGGTTTGATTCCCCAGGACCCATATTAGCCAGATGTACAAGGTGGCACATGTGTCTGGAGTTCGTTTGCAATGGCCAGAGGCCCTGGCGCACCCATTCTCTCTCTTTCTCTCTCTCTCTCTCTCTGTCAAAGTAAATAAATAAATAAAATATTAAAAAAATAGAAAGGTCATGTGTTGAAGAACCTGCTACAAGGATGAATGGAGTTGTTGCTGGCACTGTCAGGTTTGAAGGTGAGCCTCGGGCTGAGGGATCAGCCTGGGCTCCTCATGCAAAGCTCAGTGGCCCTGGAGAGTGTAGCCTACTTCCTCCCATGCAGCAGGTTGGCTGTGCCCCCTCCCCAACAAAGAACACTGCTTCACAATGATGGGTACGGTGTGAGGAGGTGCAGGAGAAAGCAGGGCGGGGGCCAGACTTCTGGAAGCCAGGCTCAGCTGTTGCTCATTGAAGTAAGCAGACGTCTCCTTGTTCCACTCGTCCTGTTCTGAAGTACTCGTGTCCGGTCATGAACAAGCACGCAGTTCACTCCCATCTCTATGGCTGACCTTGCTGCCTTGCTGATCCCAATCAAGTGAGACAGCCATTCTTCAACAGAATGATGCTCAGAAATTTCCCAGAACAGGCCTGGAGAGACAGCTTAGTGGTTAAGGTGTTTGCCTGCAAAGCCAAAGGATCCCGGTTCGATACTCCAGGACCCACATAAGCCAGATGCACAAGGAGGCGCATGTATCTGGAGTTTGTTTGCAGTGGCTGGAGGTCCTGGTGCACCCATTCTCTCTCTCTTTCTCCCTCTCTCTGCCTCTTTCTCTCTCTCAAATAAATAAATAAAACATTTTTTTAAAAAAGAAGAAATTTCCCAGACCTGTGTAAGTCTCCCGACCAGAAGCTCCCCACCCTGCCATCCTGTGTTTCTTGCTGGACTTCCTGAATCTTCACGTCTGAACAGGCCATAGTTTCACTCAAACACCCTGGCTGGCTCCTCAGGTTCTTAGTAATAGTAAACACACATCCTGTAGTGAATCTCTGTCCCAGGAGGGGTGTGACACCCTTCACCTACATCCTTTAGTCCCTAGGACATCCATCCAGGGCTGTCATTAGCCCATTTTGCAGACAGGAAACAGCTGGAGGGCCGTCACAGGTGAAACAGCACACAAAGCCCAACAGTTGAAGTGAGGGTGGTAGGGGGTGAAAAAATCTAACTCCCTTGGAAACTTTCTCATTCCCAGACCCAGCTTACTATCAGTGAGAAGACATGAGTCTACTGTCCCCTCACCTTCACCCTGTAGAGGTAAGCCCCAGGAAACAAAAACCTGGCTTTCTACCTGCCAGCACTTCTCTGGCCACCAGGGGTCAGCAGAGCAGCACACAGTAGGGGGCCACAACTAGAATCGAGTGGGGAGAGGGGTTCATGGAAGCAAACAAGGCAGGCTCTGGGCATGGGAGTGGCATGGGGTCTAGGGAGAGGCCTTACCCATGTAGCCCTACCCCTCACCTGCCTGTCCTCCACCAGTAGTTCCTCCTGGGTAGGTGGGGCCAGGGCCACAGCAGGCCCAAAGCTGCAGAACAGGCTAGAGCACAGGTCAAAAAAGCTGCTATGGGGCTGGAGAGATGGCTTAGAGGGAAAAGCACTTGCATGCGAAGCCTAAGGACCCAGGTTCAACCCCTCAGGAACCATGTAAGGCAGATGCACAAGGTGACGCATGTACACAAGGTCATACATGTGCACAAGGTGCCACACGTGTCTGGAGTTTGACTGCGGTGACTAGACAATTGGTGCACCAATTCTCTCTCTCTCTCATAAAAGAAAAAGAAAAAGAAAGTTTCTATGTAGTCAGGCATGGTAGCACACACCATTTTTAAAAATATATTTTTATTTTTTATTTGAGAGAGAGAGAGAGAGAAAGAGAGAAAGATGCAGATAGAGAGAGAGAGAGAGAGTGAATGTGTGCCCCAGGACCTCCAACCACTGCAAACGAACTCCAGATGCAGGTGCCACCTTATGCATCTGGCTTACGTAGGTACTGAGAAATCGAACCTGGACCCTTAGGCTTCTCAGGTAAGTGCCTTAACCACTAAGCAATTTCTATAGACCGTGGCCCCAGCACTTGGGAGGCCAAGGTAGGAGGATCACTGTGCGTTCAATGCCAGCCAGAGACTCCATAGTGGATTCCAAGTCAGCCTGTGCTAGGGTGATACTTGCCTTGCAAGCATGAGGAACTGATTCAATCCCAAGAGCCCATGTAAAAATTCAGGGTGTGGTGATGCTTGCCTGTCATCTCAGAGCTGGGACGGCAGAGACAGAGAGATCCCTGAGGCTCACTGACCAGCCAGCCTAACCTGTTTGATGAGCACCAGCCAATGAGAGCCCCTGTATCAAAAAAATAAAATAAAATAAAGAATGTGAACAGAGCCCAAGGAACAACATCTGAGGTTGTCCTCTGGCCTCCGTACACATGTGCACACACACCACACATGCAGAACACAATATGCAAACACATGCATGATTTGGGGGCTGGAAGATGGCTCAGCAGTTAAGGTGCCTGCCTTCAAAACTTAAGGACCCAAGTTCGATCCCCCAGTATCCACACAGAACCAGATGCACAAGGTGGAGCATGAGTGGAACATGTGTCTAGTATTCGTTTGCAGTGGCTGGGAGGCCCTAGTTCACCCATTCTCTCTATCTGCTTTCTCTCTCTCACTTGCTCCCTTAAATAAATTAATTAATCAAATTAAATTAAATGAAAAATGTAGGGAGGCTGGAGAGATGGCTCAGCAGTTAAAGGCATTTGCCTGCAAAGCCTAAGGACATTTGCCTGCAAAGCCTAAGGACCCAAGTCTGATTCCCAGTACCCATGTAAAGCCCGATACACAAAGTAGCACACACATCTGGAGTTTGTTTACAATGGCAAGAGGTCCTGGCATGCCAATTCCCTCTCTCATTCTCATTCATTCATTCTCTCTCCTTGCAAATAAATAAAAATATATAAATTTTGGTTTTTTGACATAGGGTTTCATTCTAGCCCAGGCTGACCTAGAATTCATTATGCAGAAAGGTCATGAATGACATAGCAGCTTTTGTTTTGTGTTTCAAAGCAGGGTTTCACCCTAACACAGGCTGACTTGGAATTCACTATGGAGTCTCAGGCTGGCATTGAACTCATAGTGATCCTCCTGCCTTGGCCTCCCAAGTGCTGCTTGGGCTACAGGGATCTCACACCCCCTATCCGTGCCTCCAAAATACTGGGATTAAAGGCGTGTGCCACCATGCCTGGCAAAAGTATTTTTAAAAGAGATCATTTGGGGGCTGTGGGTTCCCATAGCAGGCTGTGTATAAGATCATGGAGGGAGGGGATGGGGTGGAGGTAGAGAGTCAGATTGAGCCCCTTTTAGCTGAAGAGTCAGAACTACTTTTTCCTCCCCTTAAAATTCACCAGGGAGAGGCTGGAAAGATGACTTAGCAGTTAAGCCACTTGAATGTGAAAACTAAGGATGCAGGTTCGACTCTCTTGAGCCCATGTAAGGCAGAAGCACAAGGTCACGCATATACACAAGGGGGGCGTGTGCCTGGAGTTTGATTGCACTGCCTAGAGGCCCTGGTGCACCAATTCTCTTTCTCTCTCTTTCATTCTTGCTTTCTCTCTCATAAAACATAAAGTTAAAAAAATCACAAGGTATAGAGGTTGGGTTTCTGCTGGCATGAAGTTTGATTATTTTGGGGTTTTTTAAAAAAATTAACTTCCTCTCCTAAAACCTGAGCATAGCTCCTGGTTCCAGTTCAGGTCCTGGAATGCGGGCAGGAGAGGTGCCAGGCCCAGCTTGCTGGAACCCTCAGCGCCCCATTTATTAACACACAGTACATGCCAGTATTCCGTTAACCCTCACAGCACAATGAGCAGGGCTTGGGCGTCCTCAGGTTGAGATGAGGAAGCACAGTGAGAGTCCAAGTCTAGGTCTTGGCCCACCACCCTTGGGGATGGAGGGGAACCTCATATTCACATTTGACCTTCAGTGAAGTTCTCACTGACCACAGAAAGGAGGAGACAGAAACACAAAGACTTAGCAGGCATGCACCCCAAGTTCTCAATAATGCAAGGCGTGCAGGGCTGGCTCAGGGTTAGGCCCCTGACCCCTCAGCCACATGGCTGTGCAGAGTGAGGGGCCTGACTTCAGGGCAAGGTGGGACAGTATGTCCAAGCTGGGTAGGCCTCCATTCTGGACGTTCCCCTCTGTCCCGGTCACTGTCCTAGCATTGGCAGCCAGGGATGAATCAATGAGTAAACTACCGGGCCTGCAGTGTCCCTTCCAAGCTGACATGACCTCCCGTTTGAACCCACCTGGGCACCTTGATGATCTAGCTGAACCCACTCACACTACACTCACTCACTGGGAAAAGCTGGAGTTTCCCAGCCCTGCCCGAGAGCTTTGTGAGATGTAGATGACACCCTGACGCCAGCCAGCAGTGTGACTTAAAACTCCAGGATATGTACAGGACTCTGTGAGGGACATTTCTGTGAGGTGCAGAGGGGCCAGCAAAACATATGTGGAGCCAGGATACGCAAGCCCTCTGGACACATTCCCTGCTTTTGAGAAAGTAAATCTCTCAGGATCCTGAGAGGGGCTGGCTCTGAGACCCAACACCATGCCTCCTGCATGCAGGTCACCTCCCAGGCACACAGCGCCCTGTTGACGTGTGGCCCAGGTACTGGGGCATCCTGATCTGCTTCCTCTTCCCACCTCCTCACTGAAGAATGGCCAGGCCCTTTTGGGGGCTACCTTATCTTGCAGGCAGCAGCTACATATCTGCTGCCATTTCTCTGCCAAATGGTGGCGCCATTAGGCCAGCAGCCTCTTAAGCAGCAGTAGGTTCCCTGCATCTTAGTTTCAGCCCTGGCCACCACATCCTCCGTCTGCCCACCACAATGGGCTTTATGTTACTTAGGATGGAGTTCCCACCGTGTGCAGGGCACCATTCTAGGTAGGGGGGACGCACGAGGTCTAACCTCAGTGCAGTGCCCACCCAGGCAGCTCGGGACAGTCACTGTAGCTGAGACACACAGTGCCGTGCACACTGAGCTCCATCCTGACCCTTCCCCAGCTTGTCCACAGCTTCCCAGCTAGGGCACCTGGGCCTGTCTACTCCTCTTCCACACCAGGAGTGACTTATTGTCCCCAGGAGGGTTCTGTCTCCTAGCTGCTGGCTCCACCCTGAGCACTTCTGAGTCGGGCATGCAGTTAGTCCAGGGGCACACTTTGAGATCCCTGTGCTAAATGAGGAGTCCCCCCACCTCCTGCCAACAAGAAGCCTGGCCCAGCAGAGGCCCTGAAGAAAACCCTCACTCCTTGAGACAAACCCTGACCATTCCACAGGCCTGGCTAGGTTGTGCCTGCTTCAGGAAAAGTACTGCTGTGGGGGTGCAGGTGCAGGCTCTAGTTCCCTTCGATCCTTGAAGGCCATGGCAGGTCTCTCCTTGCGGCTGCTCTGTGTACCTGACCCTTTCTTTTCATGCCACCAGTGTCAGCTCGAGCCCTTTCTGGTCAAGTTTCCCGGTGCCTCGGTGCCTCCCTAGGGTTGCACCACCAGCCTCATCTTAACATACAGGCCCTAGTAGACGGCAGGTGTTCATAAATGCCCACTGGTTGTAAGGCAAACTGCTGGAAGCTAAGCACAGCAGGGAGGGGGATGCCACCATACTCTCTGGTATCTGGGAAGCCTCAGCGTGGACTAGCTATGGGCGGCCTGTGGGAAATCCTGGCATGTGGGACCATTAATGGATGAATTCAGGGCTGTGAGGAGGGGCTCATCCTGGAAGTCAGGGAGAGGAGAGAGACTTAGCACTGCATATCTGCCTTGGCTCTCTGCCTGCTGTGTGCCCTTGTGAAATCCCTCCACCCCACCCCATGCAGGATGCTTCAGTTTACCCATCTTCAACACTGGCATAGTTACCATGCCAGTCTTCATAGCACTGTGAGGAGTGTGCCCACAATATGTTGTTTAAACCTTATCACCCTCCCTGGAGCTAGAGGCAGCGACCCCATTTTACAGGCTATGAACTGGGTTCCTGAACGAATGTCATTTGGCAAGAACATGTGGCCAAGAAATAGCCTGGCTGGGGTGTGTGTGTGTGTGTCTTTTCTAGATGTGCTTCTGGCCCTGGCATCTCCCAGGGATCCACCCCATTTCTCTAAACAAGGACACAGTCAACCATTGAAGGCTAGCACAGAGCCCCTACCTGGTGCAACATCCTATCCAGAACCTGGGAGTGTGTTGGGGAGGCTGTGGAGGGGCAGACACACATGTGGTGAGGGCCTTGGCCGGTCAGAGCACAGGGTCAGTGAGTCAAGCAGGCACTGGGGCGGGGGGGGAACCAGCTTCCACTAGGACTGATGATACGTAGGAGCAGTATGGGCAGATAGGTGGAAGTAAATAAGAGTTGCCATGGGGACAAGCCTTGTTAAGGGAACAAACTTCTCCATGTAGCCTTGTGCAAAACCACACCTGTGCTGGGCTGGTTCCATGCCTTCTGTTCCAGGCAGCCCATAGTCAAACCTATGAGTTCCATCTCTTCCAGCATGGCCCTGGATCTCTTGATGCCACGTCTGCCCAGGAGCCAGAAAGACAAAGGTGAGAACTTAGATGTTCCTCCTTAGTATAGGGTGACCTTGCACTCTGGTCCCTCACTTCTTTTTTGTTTAGTTTTGAGACAGGGCTTCACACTGTAGCCCTGGCCAGCCTAGAACTCACTATGTAGCCCAGGTTGTCCTCAAACTCATGATCCTTCTGCCTCAGTCTCCCAAGTGCTGGGATCACAGGCATGCACCACCATGCCCATCCAGCTGAGACCTCATATTAAGACAGAGCAATTGTGTGCTCTCCAGCCCACCTCCCTCCTTTCCACAGCATCTATGGAGTGTCAGCTATGTTCTGAGCCCCGTGTTTGGAATCTGGGAATAACCAGGTCAGGACCCAGGAAGCATGGTTGTTAGGTAGGCTAGACGCTCCCCTAGCTCACACTGCAGGCACAGCTGTGGCCTAGCGGTGCTGGCGGCCTTGGTGGCACCCTACTCACCTCCCCTTTCTATTTCCCTTGGGTAATAGGTCTGAGCTCTAGACAGACCTATCTCTGCCCCAACCACTCTTCCCTGGCACCCAGCACAGGGTCACTGTAAGAGGGTCTGAGAAGACATATGGTGACCACAGGGGAGCTCCAGCCCCAAGGAGTCTGCAGGGCCAGGGAGCTCTTCTCCGCCACACTAATAGGTACACCAGGCTGCAGTTCCCTTTCCTGTCCTTGTTGGCTCCCTGGATCCAGGCTTTCTAGAACAGCTCCCTCAGTTTTCTCTGTAGCATTCCTTCTCTTCCAGCATCTCCACCACCCTTCTCAAGGAATCTCTGGGATACAGCTCTGAGTGTGGCACTCCTGGTTCCAGACCCCAAACATCTGTGGCCTTGGGTCTCTCCATGGTCCATGTTCCCTTCACCCCAGTTTGTATCTCAGTAGCCTCCAAGACTCCTTGAATGTATCTGGGAGCTTGTCCCCTCCCAACCACAACCTTAGATAGGTTTCCTTGCCTCTGGGCCTTGGCTAGTGTCAGGAGGCCCTGACTCTCTTTAGTTCTGCCTCTTGAGATCCTGTCCATCCCTCATAGGCTCCTTCAGCAAGCTTCCCCATCCCTATCCCTGCAGACAGCTCCCTCTTCTCGGATCCAGCAGCACTCCCCGTGCATCATGCATTTGGCATTTACAATCTAGCCACAACTCAGCAGCAGACGTTCATTGAGCTCTCGTGCATCCTGAGCCTAGCTCTGGATCCCTATCCTTCTGGGTGAGGGGGAGGGGTAGGAACATGTACAAGTGATACCAGAGGGTAGAAGGAGGGAGACTAGAGGTTGCTAACAGGGGAAAGACAGCCCTGAGAGGCCTTCCAGGAGACCAAGTTCTGAAGGATGAGTGAAGGTAAGCTGGAAGAGAGCATCTCACAGAGAAAATAGCAGCTGCAAAGGCCCAGAGGGGCGTAGAGCCCAGAGGAGCTGAGGGCCAGAGAAATACATTCTACTTGGTATGTAAGAACAGGAGCAGGGCGAGGTCAGCAGAGCCTGGCCAGGGAGCAGTGAGGCCACGGCTGTGCCGCCTTTCACAGGGCAGCCCTTGTCCTTGCTCCCCGCTGTCCTCAGCAGTAGATCGGCTCTCCTCCATGAAATGCTCTCCACAGAGTCTCATGTCTTCATGGGTGTGGAGCTGCTGGGAGGTGAGTTTCTGGGCTGCACATGTCTCCAAAAGCTACAGAGCCCTCAATCACATTCAGAGGTCAAAGGCCAGAACCCCAGCTGCCTGCATAGCTTTCTCCTGCCCTCCTCCCATAGGGAGAGTCTTCTCGGTCTCCTTTGCCATCTCCTCCTCAACCTCCTGCTAGGAAGAAAGACTTGTGACCTGAAGGTAACAAGTAGAAACTAGCCAAATGAAACATAGGGAATTTAAATGACAAGTAGCCTCGTGTGTATATCACTGGACCTCAGGGGAAAAAAGTGATCAGATGAGTACTGGAAGATTTTCCAAAGCAGATGATAGCTATAAATCTACAGATCCAAAGAGCTCAACAAGCCACAACCGGAAGAAACATGAAAGAAACAATAGCCAGGGGCATGATCATCAAATTTCTGAAAACTAGTGATACAGAGAAGAACCTAAGCAACAAAAGGTTCATAATATACAGGCAGGAAGGGAGAGAATGACAGCAGACTTCTCACTGGTGATAATGGTAGCTGGGAGGTAGTAGAACAATGTCTGCGGTTTGTGGATTTTTTTAAGGCACCAACCTGTAACATATTATACATGAAAGGAAAAAAAATCTTTTCCAAAATGAAGGGTTACATTAGGGGGTAGGGATTGGCCCTAGTACTGTTTTATCTCATAGACTACAAGGTACTAGAGGGCAGGGCCACGGCCCAGCTCCTTGCCAGGAAACATTGGTCCAGCTGATCTATCACTGGAAGATTCTTACTTTCTCCCTGAGTTTGAGTTCCTGGTGATCTAACCTGGGTGGGGACAATATCTAAGTGAGCCAGCCTGGGACTTCTTACTGGCTGTCAAACCTCACAAAAATCCCAAAATCCCACCTCTACCCCCCAGGACTCTAAGTGAGAGAGGCACTCTTGTGGCCTGTCCTGGGGGAGACCCAGCTGAGGACAGCCATTCTGCAGGGGTTCTCTTCTATGCTGAGGACCCCATCCCCCTCAGACCTGGGTACTCACAGCCAGCATGGAGGCGTCAGAGGTGGGGTGCAAGGTGTATCACTGGTCACAGTGACCCTGTCCTTGACTTCCACCATTCACACAGGAGTATGAGAGCAGAAGAGAATCTACGTGATTTTTTAAAAGAAAACAACAAACCAGAAAAAATTATGTTTTAGCTGTTTACAAGGTCACAGGCAGTTTCCATGGCTACCCTAGTGCATGGGGTACTGATATAAGGAAGTGGGGCTCTCTCTTTAGCCCCACACGACCCTGGATGAGAGAAAGAAGGGAGTCAAGACGGTACCAGCATTGTGATTTCCACGGTTAGAGTAATAGCGCCATTCTCAACTCTCCACAGCTCGGGCTGAGTTTTCAGGCTCAACAGTCCCCCAGACAGGGCAATGCTGAGAGTCCCTGAGACAGGGGTCACAGGTGGGGCACTGGAGAGAGGCACTCAGGTCACCTGGAAATAGCAGAGGGGTGACATGAACCTCGAGCCCTTTTAGGGTCATAGCTCAGACAGAGATTCACTGAGGTTCCTGTCATAGCAGAGTGCCCAGGACAAGTGAGTTGAGAGGCCAGCCCCTGTCAACCCCTGCTGGAGTTGGAAGCACTGCTCTGGGCCCAGATCCTTTCCTTCCTCTCCCTTTGAGTGACTCTGGTATCCTGATTATCTGCTCAGGGACCCTGCTGCTGGCTCCTGTCTTGGCTGGGCTCAGCTCCTGTACCACTCTCTGGTGCTTCAGGGCCTTGTCCGTGCTGAGCCGTCTCTGCTTGCTTTCCTTGCTCTTCCCAAATATCTTCCTGGAACTACCGCAGCCCTTATCGCTGTCTCTGGCTCTTGCTCAGGTCTCATCACAGACCAGGCCTCTGGTGTCCTCCTGCCTACTCACCTGCACGTTCTCTGGGTACCCCTCCCAGCACACAGCCTATCCATCATGTGCAAAGAGAACTTGCCTGAGATACCATCCAAGCCCACCAGTAGCTGATGCTTGCACAACTCCTGCCCTGTGGTAGCAGACAGGGCAGATCCTCCACCTTTCCAAGGCTCCTCTCCCTGCTTTGTACACACTTGAGCTGCCCCAAACCCTCCTGCCTCCCCGCCAGGCTTCCCTCCTCTCCTCCTTCCTCCCCTGTGACTCTCTCTTTACCCTCCATGTTAGCAGCATAGTTGGGGCTGATCAGAGCCAGGTTAGGGGACTCCTCATTCCTTTCCTACCTAGATTGCTCCCAGTGTCTATCCATGGCCAAGTGTCTGCTGGGCCTAGGGAAGGAACACCAACATTAACTGGGCAAGCAGGTACAGAGTGGGCCAACCTTTAAGATGAGTAGGTGGAACAACTATACCCAATCTATCTCCCAAAATTGGGGAATGGGAGAGGGACCAAGCAGGGACCTACTTTCTATACCCTCCTCTGTTGCTTCTCTACACATCAACAGGACTGAGACAGATCAGTCCTAGACATGAATTTTCAGCTCTGTAAGGTCCAGAGCATGGTCCCAATGGGAGGGTTTGGGCCCAGCTTCTTCTGGGAGGTCTCTAAAAATGCAAAGCTGGGAGGCTTGTCCTCCTCTCCTCATGGACTCTGCATTATAGTTGGCAAGGTAGAGTCTCACTCTGATGACCTTGGCATTGATCATGTAACTTGGCCAATGAAGCAGGAGCAGAAGTAAGCCATGTCCTGAAGGAACCTGTATTCCTAGGATCAGGACAGTGTGCCCAGGAAACAGCTGTTCAGAGAGGTGGAGCCATGGAAGAGGCCTGACCATGTAACTTGGCCAATGAAGCAGGAGCAGAAGTAAGCCATGTCCTGAAGGAACCTGCATTCCTAGGACAGTGTGTCCAGGAAACAGCTGCTCAGAGAGATGGAGCCACGGAAGAGGCCTGAGCGCCTGGCTCATCCATTCCCAGTGAGTCCCTGAAGACCTGTGAGTAAGAAGAGCCCTGCCCACTGCTATTTGTTGCTGAACACTGGGGCCACCTGTTCCATAGTCACTATGGTAGCTGATGGGTATGTACACTAGATGCCAGCTCTAACACTCAGGCTGAAGCACAAGCAACAGTAAGTACAATGTGGGGTGGATGTAACAGCTACCGTCTCATTGCTGGGACAAGATTACCCCATCAGAAGCTGCTCATAGAAGGAAAAAGTTTCATTCTTACAGTTTTGAGGGGAAGTTTCATCATGACAGGAAGGCATGGCAGAGCAGAGTCTGGGCATCATATCTTGCCACGGCAACTGGCAGAAAGCAGCAAGAGAGTGAGTTGAACTAGCACTGGCAAGCGAGGCTAATAAACCTCAAGGTCTGCCCCAGAGATGCCCCTCCTCCAGCACAGCTCCACCTCCCAGGTTGTCATCATCTGGAAACCAAACATGAGGCTTTGGGAGACATTTTGCACTCAAATTACTATGACAAATAAAGGGAGGGGCAACCAAGTGTCCAGCTGTCCCATGTTACCCAACAGGCAAAACCTGACTGAGATCCTGGCTCTTCTGGAAGAACCAAAGAAGCTGCCCTTCATCAGAGAACAAGAGAGTGCCCTGCTAAGAAGTGGCAGAGTGGAAGCAGCCCTCCAGAAAGATGTAAGAATGTTCCAGAATTGCTTGCCAAAATGAGATTGCTCCCACCTGCTCAATGACTACAAAGGATACTGTGTGTGTGTGTGTGTGTGTGTGTGCATGCGTGCATGTGTGTGGATGCATACATACACGTCTGGGCACACATGTGTCTGTGTGTTTGTTGTTTTCTTGTAGTGCTTGGGATTGAACCCAGGGTCTCTTGATGCTAAGCACTCTCCTGCTGAACTACATACCCTGTTTGCAAGTATGTGTCTGTGTGTGTCATTGATGCATGTGTGCATCTGTGTTTTGTGTGTCTCTCTGTGTACATATGTGTATTTGCTTCTCTCTGTGTGTATTTGTGTGTGCATGTCTGTGTGCTATATCATTAACGTGAAGATGTCTGTGCATTAGATCACTAACACGAGGATGTCTGTGCGCTAGATCACTTAAGTGGGGATATCTGTGCACTAGATCACCAACACGGGGATGTCTGTGCGCTAGATCACCAACGCAATCACTAGATCACCAACGCGGGGATGTCCGTGAGCTAGATCACCAACGCGGGGATGTCCGTGCGCTAGATCACCAACGCGGGGATGTCTGTGCGCTAGATCACTAACGCGGGGATGTCTGTGCGCTAAATCACTAATGCAAGGATGTCTGTGTGCTAGATCACCAACACGGGGATGTCCATGCACTAGATCACTAACGCGGGGATGTCTGTGCGCTAGATCACTAATGAGAGGGAAGAACAGGATAGGAATAGCAGGAGGGCCAAGCACCTGGCCATCCCACAGAAGGCGTCCAGCCTGCCCAGAAGCCGGGGGTAGGGCACTGCACTGGCTTCAGCTCCTGGCTGAGTCTCAACCCTTGCTCTTACCTGGTGCCACCTGCGTTCTCTCCTAATGCAAACAGCAGTGCCCCAATGAGTCCCCTCCTTGCACATATGCTCTGCAGAGCAGAGGCCCCTGGGCAGCAGAGCCCCATGCTATCTGCCTGCCACACCCCTCCAGCCTCACCCTCACACTCCTTCAGTCGACCAGCACTGACAGGCCCACCGTCAGACCTCCCTGTGGGAGACTTTACCACCCTGAGCAGTTTTGAGCAACCAAGGCTCAGCAAAGCCCCTTCTTGGGGCATTTTCTATAGTGATTTTCCTTTTGAAAAATGCAGCTCTGCTGGGCATGGTGGTGCATGTCTATAAGCACTTGAGAGGCAGAGGCAGCAGGATTGCCACAAGTTTGAGGCCAGCCTGGACCACATGGGATCACCCTGTCTCTTAAATAAATAAATAAAATTTAAAAACCAAAAATAAAATAGGGCTCAGAGATTGTCAGGAGAGGGAAGGTGTGATATTGAAGGGCCCATTTTGTAGATTAATGATCTCTGAACTACACAGTCAATCCAGAATGGCAGCATTAACCCACAGGCACTGGGGGAACAAGGCTCTCCTACTCTAGAACCACCTGACGTCCTGTGGTCAGCATGCTGGTAGCAAGCCTTGTGGCTCCAGCCACCTGGCTACTTCCTGTACCAGTCCCTCTGATGCTGAGGGAGCCTGGATGCCAAAGACGTCTGGAGGGAAGTCCAGATGACAGCAGATGTTGCTTTGGGTTCTAATAGTAATTGTCCCAGTTTGGGAGCTACATGGCACCACCCACAGGCTGCTGCACCACTCTGGACATGCAGTTGGCCCTTGGGCTGCAGGAAAATGTCCACTGTGTCTTCATGTACCATGCACATGCTGGCTGCTGGCCTTGGGGACTCCCAGGACCAGCAGCTATCAGGTCTCAAGGGTTCCCAGTCTGACCACAGATGGCACTGGAAGGAAACAGGCCTGGCACTAGCAGGCAGAGAAAAGCAGGGAGAAGGTTTTGGCGAGCTGCAGAAATGAGAAGGAAGCCAGCACACACTTAAGAGTGGAGCAACCAGCAGAGGTTGGGCAATGGGTCTGTTCCACATCAGGCTCCATGGGCTCCACCAGGGGTTTGAGTTCCAGCTATAGCTGGGACCAGCTTTAAGAAAAGACCCTCTACCACACACGACAAAGAACCACTCAGCAGCCTCCAGCCCTGCTCCAGGTCCCGGTTCTAGAATCTACCATCATACTCCAGTTGTCATGCTCGGTTGGCAGTTAAAGGGGTCTGAGATCTTCCCTGGTGATCAAAGGGGGAAATCAGGACTGTGTTTATGAGCTAGGAAACTAGGACACAGAGAGGTTTAGTAACTTGCCTATATTCACCAGCAGGGGAGTCTGAGTCAGGTCGTAAACAACTGCAGAGAGCATGGCTGACTCTGCAGACCCTGTTCCCCACCCTCCCTGCCTCTCTCTCCCTCTCATGATTTTGCCCTCCCACCAACTCCTAATCAATGAACTGGACGCTCCTGGGAAGAAAGTGAGACTCAGCTCAATGCAGATACAAGAGTGATTACTTAAGACACTGTGTCATGAAACAACCCTTTTCTGAGACAGAGATCTGTTCAGTAATTAGGGGATGTCTTGTGTAGGAAGCCCCACAAAGGTAACATCATAGTCGACTATATTTTTAATTTTGTAAGTGGGGTTTGCACGGAGTTGGGAGCGTAATGAGTGTTTTAACCAAACAAACTCCAGATGCTGGTAAACACTAGCAGCCATGGAGTCGACCATGTGGCAAAGGCAGGCTTGCTAGCGAAACAGATGCAATCCCTTCCCCACCCCACCCTGCTTCCTTCTATCCAGAACTGGATCGTTCTATTGGGTCAAGGCCTCTGGGACAGAGGGGATAAACATGGTGCCAGTGCTGCTATGAGCCACTCTGGCCTGGGGGACCCCAGGCTGAGCTCCTAGGAAAAAGGGGAGTCCTCAGCCCTGAGTAGGCATCTTGCCTTCGAATTAGAAACGTGAACATCTTTATTTTGCTTTAGGAAAGTTCCCTAATGTACCAGTGAGGCTGTGTTTGCCAACCCCAAGTGGAGAGATTTGGAAAATATGGTATAAACACGACATTTCAAACACCACAAGGTGAGGCCCTTGACAACTGCTGCTGGGAGCTAATGACGCTCCCAGCTGCCTCCTCTTCATGCTTAGGGCCCCCTTCCCCTGAATTGCTCTCCCGGGGGCCTCCTGCGGCTCCTGGAACAGCTGAACTGGAGCACTAAGGGATGCACTGGAGGTGTGGGAATAGTCAAGAGACTGGCAAGCTGGTTGGGGCAGAGCCACGGGGGAGCCTACAGTGAAGCACCCTTGGCCAAACCACGCTTTCTTCTGAAGAGTCAAAACCAATGAGATGCATAGGAAGGGACCCAGCTGGTGCCTTCACCCCCAGAAGGAGCAGAGAAAATGGAGGGGTGTTTCAGTAGATCACTGATTACCGGTCAACATTCCCAGATGATCTCTCCTGCCCCCAGCAAAGGCAGCAGTGTTTGGCCTCTTTATGACACCCATTCCCTTCACTTCTGACCCACCCTTTAGGGCTCAACCCAGACTCCACTTCCAGGCAGCCTTCCTTGACTGCTTCAGCCTGGGGTGGCTTCCTCTGAATCAGAGATGACTGCCTCCTCACCCAGTGCTGCCATCCATACAGAACCATCTCACACTAAAGTTTAATCCCATTGGAATGTGTGTGCCTCTCTCCCCAACCTGCCCCCAGCCTGGGTCTGAAAGCTTTCTACACAGTGCTCCCCTGATGCTGTCAAGTCTATAAAAATCAACGCCTGAGGCTTGCCCACAGGTCCATGGCTAATCCAGCCAGGCAAGCCTATGGGCAGACACCATGCTCTACAAATTTGGTGAGATGGGTAAGTGGGGTTGGCTCTGGGGCTCTGCAGTACAGTGTGAGGCCTCATTATTGAAAAAAAAAAAGTCAAGGGACAAAGGAGGAACATACATGGACAGGGACAGTGAGGTCTAGTGTGTCTGCCAGCAAGTGTGTGGACCACTGTGAAGGACTTGAAAGTTGTAGTTTGTAAAGCAGTAAGCCAAGAAAAGCTAGATTGTTTAATTTTCCTTTCCCTTTTATTTTATTTTATTTTATTATTATTATTATTTTATTTATTTTTTTTTTTTGGTTTTTCGAGGTAGGGTCTCACTCTGGTCCAGGCTGACCTGGAATTAACTATTTTTGCCTGATTTTTTTATTTTTAAATTTATTTGCAAGGAAAGAGAGAGAGAAAGAAAATGGGTGCTCAGGACTTTTTGCTACTACAAATGAATTCCAGATACATTTGCCATTTTGTTTATCTGGCTTTACATGGGTACTAGGGAACCAAACCTGGGCTGTCAGGTTTTGTAAGCAAGCACATTTAACCCCTTAGCTAACTCCCCAGCCCGGGCTTGATTTTTCTTTTTAGAGCAAACATGCATTTATTTGAATAGAAATTAGTTAACCATTCACACAGCATAGAACAGAGAGTCACCTGTCACCGTTTTTTGGTAAGCTGGGCCAGCTTCCTACCATGATGGCCCGCATGTTTCTAGAATAGGGTGCAGTTACTGGGAGTTTGCTAACCTGGGCCTGGGGGCAGAGGTCTGGGGGCTGGGGGCACTGTGTTCCCCCCATTCCCTGCAATGCAGCCTGTCTCCCAAGCAGAGCAGCTGGGAGTGCTCCAGGATCATCTCTGCCAGTGTGCTGCTCTGAGGAACCTAGGTGGGCAAAAGCAAGCCACAAGTGGTGATGGCTCTGCCAGTCTATGTCAGGGAGCTAATACCATCCCAGTATGGGCTTTGTTTGCTTGGCAGGGCAGTCCAAGGCCAGGCTGTCCAGAAGCCACCTTCTGGCTGCACCAGGAAGTGAGCCCCGGAGGGCTTCCCAGAATGCAATTGGCCTAGGAGATAAGACTTGCTAGTGTGTGGACTATCCATTTGGTCAGCTGGCATCTCGTATAAGGTGGATGGAATGATTGCCATTTTATGAATAAGGAACCTGGGACCCAGAATAGCTCAATAACTTCAGTAGGGACACACAGCCTGCACAGAAACATAGCTGCGATCAGGTCTAAAGGCTATGTCCTTTGTCACTCCGCCACCCTGTCACCCTCAGTAGCTTCAGAAGGTGATGGATATGGCTGCAGTCCTAGGAGCCCTGCTCATTCCTGGGCCACTGCCCAAGTTGCTGAATGGTCTTCCACACCCTCACTGGATCCAGCACTGGAGAAGTAGGGCACACGGACAGGTGAATAGCCCGAACCTCTCCCTCCAGGTCAGCTGGGAGCACCCAGAGGACAGGTAGTAAAACCTTACTGGGGTGGGATGCACAGTTGAGCCTGACATGGGTGCTTGGATTTCCTCCAAGCCCACTGAGGCTGCCTCGCCACCCACACACACAGCTTATCACAGTCTCTAGTATGGCCCTGGTGAACCAGCCTGAGCTCCATGGAAAGATGCTTTTCAGAAGGGATGTTTGTTCAGTCCTGGGCCACCACTCTACACCACCCTAGCACTCCCCAGCACCTCACCATGCTGGCATCTGCCCACTGCCCCCCATCCCAGTCCAGCTGAATAGAGTAGCCTCCACTGATGTTTCTGCCCCACTCTCCTTCCACCTTGTAGCCCATAGCAATCTTTCAGACCACTGCCCTCCAGTACGTGCACTTTTGCACATAGAAGAGGACCTGACCTCCTCCCTGTCCATCTCCACTCCTCCCCTACAACACCCTAGGGCGGTCGGGGCACAGACCCCATGTCGGAGCCTGGTTTACAGGAATGGACACCAGGAAGCCACAAGCTTGGGCTCTGCACCCCAGTGTTCCTCTGAATTCCGTGCATTGGCCTCAGCCCACCTGTGTGCCCTGGGGCAACAGAGATCATCCCTTCCCAGGCCTTCCAGAGCAGCTCCAGCAAGGGGGACTGGACAGAGACACAGGCTAGAGTGGCTTCAACAACTGGAGCCTGGGCAAGGACCTAATTCTTAGGGGAACAAAGAGCTTTAGAAGGAAAGGCAGCGCACCTCTGGTTTGCAGCCTGTTCCTCAGAGGGGAAAGAGAAGAGCTGGCAGACAGCGGGGCTCCCGCCTGGACAAAGCTCTTCTGAAGCAAACCTAGAGCAGCTGACACTGCTGGAAAAAGCAAGAGAAGCCACAAGGCCAGCAGAAGCCCCCTCTCTGGTCCTCTTTTCCTCAATGAGGGTCCGCTAGCTTTGGCTTGAGAACACACCTGCACAGATGCTGCCAGGCACCCACAGGAAGGCAAAATCACCCCCATTTGTGCAGACGAGGACAATGAGTGATCGTCCCAAGACCTGAGAACAGAACCCACAGTCCCTCTACCACAGTCAGCCACATTCCTGCAGCCCCCGTTAGGGATTGTGGGGCATGGAGGCAGGTGTGGGAGTGACAGAGGAGCGGGAGCTGAGTGGACAGCTTGGGCCGTCTGCCACTCTGCCGCAAGAGTTTTGAGCCCAATGTAATTGACTAAGAAGTGATAAATCTCCCCTCTGGGTACAGTCATTAATCCCCACTGGAAGACTGGAGGCCACATTGCAGGTGTGGGTCCCCAGGGCGTGAAGCCTTGCCCAGAACCTGCACTAGGTCCAGGCACTTAGATGTAGCCCAAAATGTGCAAAAGTGGGGTGACTACCTAGGTGCGGGGTAGAGTTAGTAGGAACAGAGGTGTGAGCTTGATCTCAAAACCACTCTGCACTCCTTCAAAAGCAGAGCAACAAAGGAAGGGCTGAGGCTTACCCAACCCATGGGGTTTAGGGGAACAGAGCTTTAGGAGCCCCCCCCGGGGGGCATGAGATGATCTGATCCTCCCATCTGTCCACAGATGGGAAACTGAGGTCTGGAAGGGGAGCATGGCCAGTTGTGAAGAGGCGGAGGCAGGGAGGGTTATAAAGGGAAAGTGACTGGTCCAAGGTCACTCAAGGCGGTGGACAGAGCTGAGCCCACCTTCTTCCCAAGTGCTCTTGTCCATGCTGGCCTAGCAGTGGAAATTCGGGTCTCTTAAGAGCCCTCCCACATGTTGAGAGGGGAGGAAGGAAAAGCTACAGCACTGCCTGTGCCCCTGCGCCCTATGGCAGCTGCTTGCCCAGAGCCAGTGATGCTCCCAGCTCTTCACCCCTTCCTGCGGGCATCCCAGGCACCTGCCATGGGAATCTGTGACTTCTCCCCAGATCCCAGGAGAACTCACAGGAACTTGGGTGATGGGGACCAAAACCTGGCCACAGGGACCACTGTCTGTTTCTCCCACAGCACTGATAGATGTACTACATCATGCCAGGGAGGGATTGAGCCCCTGGCCTCAGAGGTGGGAGGAATTTCATGCAGGCAGGCAAAGTGCAAAGCTGCAAGCACTTAGCAAGTCTGTAGCAGGGGTCAGGCCAGCCTCCCCCAGCTCGGAGGTGTCAGGTGAGTGAAGCCTGGGCCTTGGCTCTGTTAAGAAGGGAAAGATGATGGGTCTGCTTTCCTGCTGGTCTGGACTATTTTTTTTTGGGGGGGGGGGATGGAAGTTGTCACTATCCCTGGAAGTTTGCCAAGAGCTAGGTTGGGCATGAGGAGAAGAGACTTCAGGGGGAAGGCTAGCATTGTCCCTCTGACCTCCTGAGCTCCAGTTTCCTGGGAAGGGGCAAGAAGCATGCTGGGATTGAGGCCTCTGGAACTCTTTTCCTAGAGAAGGTGCGTAAACTTGACCCTCAAGTTTCTTGTCCCAGAGTCATAAGACATAACACCAGCAGAGCCATGTGTACCTATATGACCCTGGCCTGGGAGGATAAGGCACTGAGAAGGTGGAGCTGATACGGTGGACATGAACCCATGCTTATAGATGTGATTTCTGGCTGGTAAAACACAACAGCCAGCTTGCTATATCCCATAAGTCTCCACTATTTAAGTTGAACAGACAAGGTGGACAAAAGATGGTGACAGGGGTTCCACCATCTGTTTACTGTGACCTGGGGTGGGAGATTACACTTCCCCGAGCCTCAGTTTCCTCATCTGTCAAATGGGGCCTCTGACCCCTTTTTTAATTGGGATTTGTAGACAGCATGCTGCGTTAGCCCAGGCCAAGCGCACTGCATGGAGCTAGAGGAAGGAAAGTCGGCGCACACAACAGGACCATCTCAGCTTCAGGTAGCAGAGCAGTGATGGGACCAGGTTTCCAGTCTCTTCCCACAAACTTTCCCTCTTCAAACCCCTGCCTGTCCCCCCCCCCAGGCCACCCTTGGAGAGAAATGAAGACTCTCTTCTAACAGTGGGTCTCCCACCTCTCTCTTAAGACCCTGTTGCCCATCTCAGATCACTTAGCGTGTGGATCATGATGGGATGGGTCACACAAGACAGGCACCTGTGTTAGAACAGGGGACCTGATGCCAGGTGCCCAGGGCAGGCTGCAGTAGATACGCTAGACAGATGGACACAGGTCCCAGGCTCCCCAGCCTGCGTCGCCTGCCCCCACACCGTGACCCACACGTCAGCTTGCGCCTTACCTTGAACCATGGGAACCACGCTGCCCCGGCTGGCGGAGGACTTAGGCGCACGTGACGGGGCAGGAGTCCCTCCGTCCAGGGCACAGCTAGTAGCGGCTGCTACAGCCCCCAGGCCACAGTCGTGGCCCTTGCCCCGGGGGGAGGGGAGGGCAGGCGGGTGAGGAGAGCGCCGTAAAGCCCCGGGATACCCCCGGGGAGACGACTGCGTGGCCAGGCGGGAGCCCCTGCCAGCTGCGCGCTGCGGCCGTGGCTCCGGACGCCCGGCTGCCTCCCTGCGTGTGGCACGAGCGCGGCTCTAGCCCAGTCCCGGGCACGGGGCGCGCGCTGGCGGGGAGAGCGCGCGCCAGAACCCGGTGGGGAGCGCGCACCGCAGTCCCGCGCGCGCCGTCGGCGGGGGCTGCCGGGAGCAGCCCGGGAACTGTCCCTGGTGCTGAAGGATCGTCCGAGGAGGTCTCCCGTGTGCTGGCAAGGGGCGCCCGCACCCTGGCACGCACCCTGCGGGGCTTCCTCCGCTCTCTGACAGACTGTTTCTGTTTGGCGTTTGGTCTCCCGCCGCCTTGGGGTTCGCCGGTGGACAATGCAATTTTGGAGCAAGTCCCTGGCTCTCTTTGTTTTGGAGAGGGGTGGGGGGGTTGACAACAGAAAGGCTAGTTTGAGAATGAAAGTCAAAGACGTCCAGATGCATGGCTCGTTTAAGTGGTTAATAAATGCACACCTTTGCTGTTAATTGATTCCATTGTCTGAGTCTGACTTACTACAGGGCAAAATGGAGAGAACAGTGTGGACTTTGCAGGGGGCTGTTGGGTGTTTCAGGCCTAGCAGCTCCTTCGGGTCTCTCTGGCATCCAATAGGCGAGAGAAGCAGAGCTCCTCCATCCAACTCCCAAGAACAATGCTGGGCTAGAAGCTGGACAGGCCAGTCTAAGCTGGACACGAGGAAGAATTTTCTGGCCTTTCTGCTTGAGAGATGTGCCTGTGCAGCTGGGCCCCAGCCATGCAGATGCTCAAAAGGGAGCCATGGCCATAGACCCCAAGCCGATGGAAGTCAGCAGTAAAGGAAGCTTGGAGTTACAATGCACAATAGTCAGGGCACTGTGCCTCTCACTGGAAGCCTCGTGCAAATGTTCCCTTTTATTAGTCATTACCTGACATGCTGTAAGAAGCTTGGTCCTGGTGGGGAAAACGTACATCTGCCCATTCTGTAGATGAGAATCATGACAGACAGGGGCGAGAAAACTGTTGGAGTCTGATTCCCCTTTGGGCATAGGCTGAGCACAGAAGGACAGACAACTTGTTACCCATGTGTGTCACAGGACCAGAGGAACTGAGCCAGAGAGCTTCATAGGCCCCACCTGCTGACTTTCCTGCAGGGCCCTCTCACAAGGTCCCTGCTGTGTTTCTCAGAACTGCTTCAGATCTTCGGCCCTGGAGCTTCCTTCCTACAAATTGGGAATACCCTTTATTACGCTTAACTAACAGAAGAGCTGGTCCCTGCCTCTGTGAGTATCTCTATCCCTTGCAAGCTGGATAATTAAACGTCACCTGCCTCATTTCCCCAGGGACCAGCGGCCGTGTTTGATTCATTAATTAACTGCACTCGGAGCCTGCTTGCACCAGGCACTTATCTCCCAGTCAACATCACTCATTACGTGCTCAACGAGATCCAGACACAAGGCCAAACACTTGTGCACGTTTGTCTCATCTAGCCTGCTCAGCAAGGGTGAGCAGATCTGGGCCAGAGCCCTGCTTTCACAGGTAAGAAGGTTTGTAGGCAGCAAACCTGTGCTGGGCTCCTCATCCTGCCTGCAGATCTCCCATGTTCGCCAAAGCCCCCACCCAGAGACTGAACAAATGGATGCTGATAGTAACTGCAGATGCCAGAAGAGGAGAGGAGAAGAGAGACCGCCAGAGAGCAAGCAAGCCAGCCAGTCAATCAACAACTGGGAGTTGGTCTAGGAACCCTTTAAATGAACATTTTTACTCATCATGACAACTTGGTTTTGGGTTGTTGTCTCGGGACTGCTTCGATCCTGGCAGAGATGTGCCAAGAATTTCAATAAAAATCAGCATCCCTGCCAAGCCCGGACTTGGCTCAGCAGCCCCTGTGCCCTCCTTCTTCTGCCCATGTCCACCTCTTCCAAGTCTGTAAGGCTTGGAGTTATGGTCTGAGCAACACCTCTAAGATGGGGCTCTGCTTCTGGCCCTGGGTTCTGAGTGATGGTTCTTCCCATGTCCAGAGAATTGACCAGAAAGCTCCAACAATTCCTTGGTCTCTTCTCCAGGGTTACTTTTTCCAAGGTCTTCTTTTCCCACACTGGCACCATGCCAGAACCTTAAAAAAAACAAACAAACAAACACAAAAACCCAGAGACTTATGTTCTTGGTACTTGCAATAAAGCAGACTTCGTCAAGTAGAATTCATTTTATATAAACCAAGAGTAGTTTTTATATTGTGCATGTGTACGTATGGTGTTTGCACACACATGTGTGTGCAGATGCATACACCCCACGTGCATGCATGGACGAGGGTCTGGTCTTACCTGTGTGTTTCCTAGCGGTGGAGTCTCTCACTGAGCCCGGCGCTGCCATGTTTGGGTCAGGCTAGCTGACCAGAGAGTTCAAGCAATTTCCAGGTCTCTGCTCCTCCCAGGACTGGGGTTACAGAAACAAGTGGCCATGCCTAGCTGTTCATGCTGGGGAATCAAACTCAAAGGGAACCAGGCCCTCTCAGGCCTTCATGCTTGTATGGTAAGCAATCTTACCTGCTGAACCATCTCCCCAACCCTAAGACTACTTTTCTTGTTTTGTTTTGAGGTAGGAACTCACTCTGTAGCCCCAGGCTGGCCTTGAACTCATAGTCATCCTTGTACCTCAGCCTCCCTAGTGCTGGGACTAAAGACGTGAGCCATCACACCTGGGCTAGTTTTGATGCCCCGCAATGCATACAGTAGATATCTTCTTCACCCTTACTACATCATAGTACCAGAGAGGTGAGGCGCTAACCCAAAGTCACAGAGCCAGCAATGAAGAGCACTGAGCAGATTTGATCTGGATAATGATGCCAGACGGTCACCACCCAACGAGTTCTTTGTGTACAGAAGCATGATCTGGTTTTCAAGCAAAAGCCCATTTCCAAGAATAGAAATGGGGGGAGGTGAGGAGGAGGAGGAGGAGGAGAAGGAGTCTCTGATCTGACTTCACAGAAACAACGCGCCATCAGGTTTCCTTAAATAGCAAGTTTTCCTAATGCATGCATGCAAAAAAAAAAAAAAGGAAGAAGAAGAAGTCTAGCTACACACAGTTCTTCCAGGCTGGCCGGCAGCAGGCCCGGGGGTGGAGGAACGTAGCCCTTCCACTACAGCACGCTTTCCAGTTGCGTGGCAACTTCAGTTGATGGCAGCGACGGCTTCATCCCGTCACCATCATCGGCATCTTGCCACAACACAGAGCTTCGTGGATGTAACTCAGACCCAACAGATGGTGACGTTGGTTGAAACATTCCCCAACACTAAACGTGTGCTTGCACTTGACAGAGGCTTGCTTTCCATCCTGGGCAAAGAGGCTTGTATAAGATCAGCTCAATGCTGTGAAGATGGGACCACTGGGTGTGCCAGTCTCTTGGAGACAGGTAGGGATGCCTTCATGGTTCAAAGCAACACCCTCTTGATTGAGTTCCTGACAAAGACAAGCTGTACAAACTTCCATGCTCAGGGTAGGCTCACTAGCAAGCTATCTAGTGGGGGAAAACCCACTGCTAGTGACCATGGGGTCATGCCTCTACACCGTGCTAAGCCATGTAAACCTCCTATGGAGGGCACCAGGTCTGTAGGAGCAGAAGGCATGTGTCAGCTACTGCTCGTGACTGAAGTGTCGGTTTTTAGAGAAGGAATAAAGTGCTCAAGGGAGGAAGCTTAAGAATTATAACCAAGAGTGTTTCCAATCCTCTTTCGGGGAACCTTCCGGAAGGGGTAAGTTTATGTCTCTAGACATATCCAAGAAGGAGGCAGTTGGGACTTATGCCGTCCTGAAAGCCTGAGCTATTTTGGAAAGGACAGTGTATCCAGTCCATAGGTTGTAACATCTTCTCTTTCAGCTTCCTGGGAATTCTAGGCCCTTGACAGGGGCTCCAGGGAGACTTTTCCAAGTTCCTCCTTCCCCACGCAGGCAAAAATGTTTGCTTTTTCTGCTCATCCTTATGGAAAGCACCTGAGTTTCGGGTAATTTCTCCATTCATCTCTGTTAGGCCATCGCCTTGTTCTTTCTCAGTCTGTCGTCGTGAGGAGCTCATAAATGGGCCCCGTGGCAGAAACATGTGTGCCTACCCAACACCAAATGATTTGCCCATCCAGGCAGAAAATGAATCGAAATCTTCCTGACTGGGGCGGGGGGGGGGGCTATGGAGATGCTTGCTAGAAGCGTGAGGACCTGAGTTTGGAACTCCAGCACCCAGTACATACTGGATAGGTGCGATGGCACGTTTTGTAATCCCAAAACTTGGGAGGTAGAGGCAGGATCACCAGGCAAATGGGCTCGCTAAAAAAGCCAAATCAATGAGCTGTGGGTTTAAATGAGAGAATCTGTTTCAATTAATGAGGTTGAGAGTAATCCGTGAAAATACCTGACAGCAATCTCTCTCTCCCCCATACAAGCTTACCCACGAACACATGTTCACACACACGTCCATGCATCCATGCACACACATCACAACCACATCTCTGCATACATACACCCACGAAAACAGTTTCCTTAGGGTCAGAAATCAGGAAACTGGTTGTTTTGTGATATGAAGAGGCGTGTGCCCTCGTGTCCCAAGTTAAGAGCCATCTTTTAGGCCCAGCCAGGAATACAGTGTTCGATAGCAAGTGTGTAAGAGAACAGGGGTGGGGGTGGTGGCACACGGGAGTATGAGACATGCTTCCTTTGCGTGAATTCCCAGAGACAGCCTTGTCGGGTAGCAAAGCTCCTGTGGTGGTGTTTAATTACCTCCACATCCTCAAACATTGTGACAGTGAGCTCCGTGCACTCATTCTTGAGGGATCTGGGAGGATGATGGATGAGGCAAGCACGCGGGCAGCAGCCCGGAATCTCTTGGGGCTCCTTATCTGAATCACAGGCCATGCTGGTAAGTTCCGCATGGCAGGGATGGGGGTAACAGGAGCTCCAGAGAGTGTACTGTTTCAGGACCTTCCGTGGTATCAGGATAGTTTTTTTCACCTCAGAGAGGCCTTTTGAAGGAGGCTCTTCATTTCCACAGGTAAGCCACTTCCCACTGCTCAAGACAGAATCCATTCATTCACCACACTGACCATGGTCATGGAGGCTAAAGTTGAGAATCCTTGTATTTTGGAAGCTTAGAGTTGGGTGAGGGTTTTAAATGTTGACAGGAGCTGGGCGTGGTGGTGCACACCTTTAATCCCAGCACTTGGGAGACAGAGGTATGAGGATGGCCGTGAGTTCAAGGCCACCCTTGAGATTACATAGGTCTAGATCAGCCTGGGCCAGAGCAAGACCCTACCTCAACAACAACAAAAAAATTTAATTAAAAATTTAAAAGTGCTGACAGAACAGGGCTCTTGGAGTTGGATCAGGGACTGTTCAAGTGACAGCTAACAACTCTCGTGGACTGCTCTGTCACCAAGCTCTCCTGACAGTGCTTAGTCCACAAAGTTTTTCATCGGACCACCTCTCAGTGTAATATCTGACTGACAATGTCCAGGACCCATCAGTCTCCAAAGTCTTCCCTGGTCATGTCCCGGGCCCAGGGATGTAGAGATGCTCAGTCATGAAGCTGGGGACATGGCTCAGTGGGTAAAGTGCTCACAAGCACGAGGACCTGAATACTGATCCCTGGAGTCCACATAAAGTGCAGTAGGTGGTGGCACATGCCTGCAATCTCGGCCTGTGAGAGGCAGAGATAGGAGGATCCCTGAGGCTTGCTGAGTGGGTAGTTTACCTTGATCAGTGTGCTCCAGATTTAGTGAGAGACCTTGTCCAAAAGATGAGGTGTTAAACAATCGAGGAAGACGCCTAACATTGACTTCTGGCCTCTACATACATGCATGCACACGCCCCTGTATATGTGTGCTCCCATACACAACACACATGTAACACAAAAAGTCATGAAAATACAATAAAAGATTGACAACTTGGATTGTGCAAAGCCATTATCTTTCTGCTTCTGTTAGTGCGCATTTTGCGTCTTGTAAAGAAGGTGCACCTGCTCGCTCGCATTAATAAAAGGTTGACACAGAAGACCTTCTGTGATTGACATATGCAAGCATGATGACATGACAAAGCGACATGTCAGACTGAAGCCCTTTCATTTCAAGGAGGGAAGGACTGGATCCCCCCCCAGAGGGAGTTTCAAGAAGAAGGCTCATCAGCAGCTCTGTCCCCCACTCCAAGACCATCTCCTAGTCCCGTGACCCTCTTCAGACACAGAAAATGAACAAGGGGTCTGTCCCATTCTCTCCTGTCAGAACCCATCACTGCTAGCAGCCTGACACCCAGCTGACAGTGGCAGATGGGGATGGGGGTGACAGGAGGCAGGGCGTGGGAGGAGAAGGGGAACAGTGGGATTATATTGGGGAGCAGAAAGGAGCATGGCAGGCCAAGGATGATTGATGGGGCAAGAGGGAGCCTAGAATCTCACAGCTCCCACAACTCATACTCACACCTCTCTCCAGGGTGATGGGATAGTGTGCTGGTGTGAGTGTGGGAACCCTGGCATTGGGCACTGCCTTCCTCTCCATCCAGTGGCTTGGGGCAGCTGAAAAGCATTGGGCTCGGGACTGTGTAAGGGCAGATGGTCCTGCTATAGAGTGGGGACATGGGCACAGCCGACTATGTTCACTCATGAAGCCCAGGGGACAAACAGCATGCCTACTTTCCCTCACTCATCTCTATCCCACCACCTGCGAATGCTCATTGTGTCCCGCAGCTTCTGAGCTGGAATGGCAGAGCCGGGAGGCCAGGGTTCTTGCCTTCTGCTGGCTCCCAGCACCAGTCCCTGCCTGTATGTTGTATGAACAACAGACTTTTGTGTGAGAAAGCATTTGCTGGAGGCTCTGTGGTGTCAGGTGCATAGCTGGCCCTAGATGTCAGCCTCACAGACAAGCACAATGGGCAGCAGAGCTTCTCCTGGTCCTCATGCCACTCTGAAGCCATCAACTATCAGGATGCTTCGTTTGGCTAAGCTGAGGGGCAACTGGCTGGCAAGCACAGTGTTGGGTGCCAAGTGGTAGACTGAGCAGGGTGGCTTGTCTTGCTCTCCCAAGATGAGAGTCATTGGTTTTGTTTGGTTTTGGTTTCAGTTTGGTGTCTCACTCTAGTCCAGGCTGACTTGGAATTCACTATGTAGCCTCAGGGTGGCCTCGAACTCATGGTGATCCTCTTACCTCTGCCTCCCGAGGGCTGGGAGTAAAGGTGTGTGCCACCGCACTCAGCTAGGATGAGAGAGTCATTATCCTATGGGACCATGGCTAAGTCTGCTGTCTGTAGCCAGGGCAGATCTAGAGGCGGAAGTGGCTGCAGAATGAAGCCTCCACAGCCCAGAGCCAGAGAGTGGATGCAAGACTTGCAAGGGTTAGAATGGGGCTCAAGCCAGCAAAAGGGTGAACAGGGGCTTCCACTAGCATTCTCTGGGCCTCAGTTTCCTCACGTGTGGCATGGAACTGCAAAGATCTTCCCTACACGGGATGAGGAGAGACCCTTGGGCTTGCTGGTTCTGCTGAGCCTGACCAGCAAGGGCGTTCTGTGGGCAGGGCTGGTCGAAGAGGCCTGCGGTCGGGATGCACAAGTGACACAGGGCAACGGGTCTTGTTCTTCTAGGGATTGCTACCTGCCCCCAGGATTTGTTTGGAACCCCAATCCTTCTGCTGAGGAGCTCAATGGATGGTGAAGGGTGGTGAGCTGGTGCCCTAGTCAGACTGCCTCATGAAGCTGGGAGGGAGGCCAGACTTCCCAGAATAGACAGGCTGGCCCTCCTCTCTGCCCATGGCCCTCACCAACCAATTACCCTGTGGACTTCCCCACCACCACAACCGGGGTGTCCCTCCTCCGCAGGGCTGAGAAACTACTTTGTATTCTCCCTCTTCCCCTTGGCAACCAACGCTTTGGTTCCCGAGAGGCTGGGGGTGGGGAGCAGAGGGAGCTTAGGCTCCTCAAACAGCAGCTGGAGGCAGTAAATACACGGGGGTCTCTGCCAATCAATGTCTTCTCAGAGTCACAGCAGGGGAAATGTGGCAGGGCCGCAGTTAGAAACACCCACTCCTGCCCGTGACAGTCAGCGTGTTAGTGGGGGGGGGCATCAGCCCCCTGCCTGAGCCCCTGCTCAAAGCTGGAGGCAGCAAACCTCCTGGTGGTGGCAGGGCCCCTGGCCTTATCATCGCTATAAAGCTGCTCATACACTCGGGCAATGTTCTTCCTGATGCCTGCCCCACTCTCTCCCCCTGCGTTTGCTTCACTTCCTTTTATTGTGATGAGATGTTTGGGGTACATGTGACTTTGTCAAGCCAACAGTGCTGTAGCTTGTATTATACCTATTATCAACTGTCCTTGGGGCCTTTTTTGGAGGTCAGGCCTGGGGTGGGTCTCAAGGGCTTGGGCCAGGGTGGGCTGCCCTGGGCTGAGCCCCTAAAACAAGGCACGAAGGACCCCACCCCATCTAATTAAGGGGCTCACCTTGTAGCTCCTGAGAGTGAGGGAGGATTTCATGGGAAGGCACCTCGCCATCTTACCCCAGATAAGAAAGAGAAAGCAGGGCTGGAGAGATGGCTTAGTGGTTAAGTCACTTGCCTGCATAAGCCTAAGGACCCAGGTTTGATTCTTAGAGAGAGAGAGAGAGAGTCTCACTCTAGCTCAGGCTGACCTAGAATTCACTATGTAGTCTCAGAGTGGCCTTGAACTCATGGTGATCCACCTACCTCTGCCTTCCAAGTGCTGGAATTAAAGGTGTGTGCCACCATGCCCAGCAAAATAAAATATTTTTTATAAAAAAAGAAAGAGAAAGTGGATCTCTCCTGCTCCAGTTGGGACTGTGGGCTTCATAGCCAGCTCCCCTGGCTTCCAGGCTTGCTCTCCATTGGACCACTGCCCCTCCTCTTCCTCCTCTGCTTCCAGAGGGAGGAAAGGAGAGGTAGGAGAGTTCCAGATCTTCTCAGTGGGGTTCTGTCTGCTCCTCCTCCTGGGCTCTGGAGAGGCTCCACCCTCCTTCAACCCCTATAACTGATGTCACCTGAACCTTTAGCCTCCTGGCCCACTTCTCACAGGAAGCTCCTTTGATTAAGGACTCAAGTTCTCAAGGACTCTAGTCTGAATGGCTGGTTAGCTCCATCTCCTCACATGGTGGCTGGACCTTACCTGTCCACGCAGCTCCTTCCACTCTCATATGCCTGGCAGTGAGAGAAGTTGGGAATTCGTCCCATGCTTGTGTGCCTCTGCATCTCCATGTGAAGCCTCTGTGCAATTTTGATAATTTTTACCCCATCTAGAATCTTGGGGGTCATGTGTGAGTTAGAAGTGTCATGCGTGCTTCTGCCTTGCTTTGTTTGAAGCATGAGTAGCTAGCTGACCCTCTCCCTGTCTTGGGTGCAGGTCTGTTTCTGGATTCTTTGCTGACTACTGTCCCTTAACAGATAAGTGACATAGATCCTATATATGTGACATAGATTCCAGAAGTTTAAGCTCCCAAAGCCAAGGTTTTTTTATCTTTCTTTCTGTCTCTCTCTCTCTCTCTCTCTCTCTATATATATATATATATATATATATATATATATATATATAATATATATATATATATATATTATATATAATATATATTATATATAATGTATATTATATATAAATATATAATATATATATAATTTTTATTTATTTATTAGAGAGAGAGAGAGCATGCACCAGGGCCTCTAGCCACTGCAAACAAACTCCAGACACATGCACCACCTTGTGCATCTGGCTTAACGTGGGCCCTGGGGAATGGAACCTGGGTCCTTGGGCCTTGCAGGCAAGCACTTTAACTGCCAAGCCATCTCTTCATCCCTGTGTAGTTGTTTTCTTGAGATCTCAGTGGAATGACCTTTATAATCAGCTTGTGGCTGTGAGCTGAGGAGACTGCTCAGTGGGTAGAGCACTTGTTATGCAAAGTTTGAGGACCAGCGTTTGGATATTCTGCACCTGTATAAATGCCAGTGGACCTAGCAGCCCCCTTGCAATCTCAGTGCTCATGAGGTGGAGACAAGATCCCAGGCAAGCTGCTTAGCTTCAGCTAGCTGAATTCAGGAGCTCTGGGTTCCAGTGAGAAGAGGAATGATGGAAGAAGGCTGCCAATACCAAACTCTGGCATCCACATGCACCAGCATTCATGTGTGTCCACACATTTAACACATGCATGCACACTACCCACATACACACACACACAAAAAAAACTCCGTCTTTGAAAAATATTGGCTTCAGTTCTAGATTACCGGGAAGAAATTAGACCTGTCGAGAGGCTGGGCTAAGTGGCAGTGACTCAGGTGATCTCACCTGGGTTCCGGCTGGCATTCTTCGCTGTGTGTGTGATCTTGCACAAGTTGCCTGGCCTGTCTGTGCTTCAGCTCCTTCACCTATAACATGGACTAATAGTACAGATACTGCTTATCAGCCCCATATAGTCAATGAGCTAAGGATATAAAAGGCACATAGTAAACCAACATCTCATTTAAGATAAATCAAAAGCTGAGCTAAGGATATAAAGCACTCGGGAGGCAGAGGTAGGAGGATCGCTGTAGTTCGAGGCCACCAACATCTTAATTTAAGAAAAAAAAAAAAAAAGAAGAAAAAAAAAAGAAAAATCATTATTGTATTTACATCCAGAAAGGGGAGAACTGGGACTAGGTGAGCTATGATATGCCTTGATTGCAAATTATCAGTTTCTGAGATGTTCATATGTGCATGATGTGTGCTCTGGGCCACTCCCATAGATATTCACTTTATGATATGACAATGTCTTCCTGCAAGGAATATTATCTCCATTAAAAAATATTTTTAGGGATGGAGAGATGGCTTAGCGGTTAAGGCACCTGCCTGCTAAGCCTAAGAACGCTGGTTCCAATATCCAGGTCCCACGTTTAGCCAGATATAAAATGACACAAGGGTGCAATGCCACACTTGCCCACAAGGGAATGCACGCATCTGGATTTCATTCACAGCAGCTGAGAGACTGCTGGCACGCCCATTCTCTATCTGTCTCCCTCTCCCTTCCTCTCTCTCTGTCTGTCTTTCTCTGTGTCTCTCCCCAAAAATAAAAAATTTAAAAAATATTTTTATTGGGCTTGGGAGATTGCCTAGTGGTTAAGGCACTGGCCTGCAAAGCCTACAGACCCAAGTTCTATTCCTAAGTATCCACATAAGCAAGATACACAAGATGGCACATACATCTGGGATTCATTTACAGTGACTGGAGGCTCTGGTGTGCCCATTATCTCTTTCTATCTGCCTCCCCCTGTCTCCCTCTCTCTCTCTCTTAAATCAATAAATATTTTAAATATTTTATTTATTTATTTAGAGAGTATGGGTGCACCAGGCCCTCCTATCACTGCTAGCGAACTCCAGACATATGCACCACTTTGTGCATCTGGCTCAAACCTAGGTCCTCAGGCTTTGCAATGTAAGTATCTTTAAACACTGAGCCATCTCTCCAGCCCATGTCTTTTTATTTAGGTGTCCTTTCTTCATAGTGGTCTTCATGTATATTTTTATGTGTGTGCATGTGCATGCATATGCAGATCCATGAACCCCATGTACACACGTGCAGAGGCTGGAGTAAGATGTCACGTGTCCTCCTCTATCGCTCTTCCACCTTATTTCTTTAAGATATAGTCTCTCACTGAACCTACAGCTGTTTTTAAAATTTATTTATTTATTTATTATTTGCAAGGAGAGAGAGAGAGAGAGAGATAATGAACATGCGCATGTCAGAGCCTCTAGCCACTGTAAGTGAACTTCAAACACAAGCTCCACTTTGTGCATCTGGCTTTACGTGGGCACTGGGGAATTGAACCCAGGTCATTAGGCTTCGCAGGCAAGTGCCTTAATTGCTGAGTTATCTCTTCAGCCCCCTTTTTTTTTTTGGTTATTCTAGCTGACCAGCAAGCCCTAATGGTCCTCCCGTCTCCACCTCTCTCAGTGCCAGGGTTACAGGTGTGTGTGGCCATGCCCAGCTTTTTACTTGGAAACTGGGGAGCAAACTCAGGCCCTTATATTTGTACAGCAAGCAGTCTTTCCTGCCGAGTCATCTCCCCCGCCTTCAGCCATTACTTTTTTTTTAGGAAGGCAACGGACTCCTGAACCCAAACTCCTTGAGAGCCAGGGCCAGGTATTGACGGAAAGGCAAGGAAACCTTCAGAAGCTCTTCAGAAATGCTGAAAGAGCAGTTTCATCAAAGCGGACATTGTGAAGATGCAGCCTTGCAGGACTGTGAAAGGCATCTAACAGTGATCTGCAGCAGGCACCCTGACCAGCTCACAGGAACAAGCTGAGCTGGGCACCCTCATTCCACAGCCACCGTCCCCCTCCACTCTGTCAAGGGAGGTCGGCACGTCCTGAAGATAGCAGAAAGGAGTCACACCAGCATCAGACCGACCGACAGACTCCTAACTCTGACCGCTTGGTGACGCTTGGAAAATTCCACTTGGTAAAGTTGAATGAATCTGCTGAAGATTGATTTGAGTAACTGCAAGTTAGCAAGTTGGCCAGATACAAAATAAACACGTGGTGTATGTGTGTACATATGTGTGTACGTGTAGTGTGTATGTGCATGAGTGCATGTCTGTTCATGGGCAGGGGGTGCACATATGTGCAGGTGTGTGTACATGTATGTATGCACATGCATGTGGAGGCCAGAGGACAACCTTAGATGTCATCTTCAGGAGTGCTGTCCACCTTCTTTGAGACAGGGTCTGTTATTGCCTGCCTGGAGCTCACCAATTAAGCTACACTGGCTGGCTAATGAGCCCTGGGGATCCTCTTGCCTCTATCTCCCCAGAGCTGGGGTTATAGGTGCACATACCTACCTTGTTTTTTTATTTTTATTTTTATTTATTTGAGAGAGAGAAGGGGGGAGGAGAAAGAAAGAGGATGGGTGTGCCAGAGCCTCTAGCCATTGCAAACAAGCTTATGTGGGTACTGGGAAATTGAACTTGGACCCTTAGGCTTTGCAGGCAAACACTTTAACCACTAAGTCATCTTTCCGGCCTAACCCTAATGTGGGTCCTGGGAATCGAGTTCTTATGCTCAAGTGGAAAGTACGTTACACACTGAACTATCTCCCTGGCCCCAAGGTAAGCATTTTTTTTTTTTTTTTTGAGGTAGGGTCTTGCTCTAGCCCAGACTGACCTGGAATTCACTATGTAGTCTCAGGCTGGCCTCGAACTCATAGCAATCCTCCCACCTCTGCCTCCTGAGTGCTGGGATCAAAGGCATGCACCACTATACCCGGCTTTATTATTTTTTTTTGGAAGATAAACTTTTTAAAACATTTTTTATTATTTTATTTTTTATGAGAGAGAGAGAAATGGTGCACCAGGGCTTTAGCCACTGCAATCAAACTCCAGACACATGCACCACATTGTGTGCATGTATCACCTTGTGCATCTGGCTTACGTGGGTTCTAGGGGAGCGGAACCTGGGTCCTTAGGCTTTTCAGGCAAGCACCTTAACCACTAAGCCATCTCTCCAGCCCCAAGATAAACATTTTTAATAAAGTTTTTGTACTAAATGACCAAGACCCAATTATTTATGTGATTTTAAAAAGTTGAGAAGTTCAAAAAGGCTTTAGATGAATACAATAATTTTATAAGGCAAATGTAGAATAATTGAACAATTTCTGGGTGATGAGCTAAAGAGTATTTGTGATGTCATTCTATTTTTCTCATGAAATCTTTTATAAAACAAAGAAGGCAACAGATCCCTTTCTTGACATTTACAAATAACTTAGACTTGACCGTGTTTTATTTGATTTTTATCTCTCTCTCATTTCCTCTGCCCTTGCTTTCTTCTTTCCTGTGTTAAAGTTTTTGTCTAGTCAAAACACACCCTCAAATAATCCTTTCAGAAAGGACGGTGGTGGAAAATATTGGAGCCTCATTCTTATTTAGCTCTGGAACTAGAAAGCTGAGTTTGGGGTGGCTGTACTGACATTTCTCAGGACACTGGCATTCAGAGTCACCAGGAAGAAGCTGGCATGGGTCCGGCTCCTGTCCCTGCAGGACCAGTCCTCACTCGTGTCCATCCACACTCTCACTCCCACATGGAGTTCATGAGATTGCTCTCTGGACATCAGACTCTTCACTCAGCTTTGGGCCAAGTGTGGGTTTCTGCCTCAGGGCTCTGTCCTCAAGGGTTCTACCCAACTGTCTTCCTGTGGCTTGGGGACATCGGGCCATTTTCTTCCTTCCATTTTTGCTGCTGTCCCTTTGGGAATATCTGTCACGTGAGTGGGTGCTTCTGGAACTGTACCAAGCCCCCCACCTTTCCCCTTCCTCCCCTCTCTCTGCCCTTTGCACTAAAGTCCTCAGTGGCACCTGCCCGATCTTCCAGCCCACTAATTTGCACTTCACATGTCTCTTTCTGCTTTCAGACTGCCTATTTTAAATCCCCACGACCTCTAATTAGTTCTTTTATATAAAAGCCCATTCTTGCTTTATGAATAAGATAACCGCATCTCTCTCTAAGGATAGTAATTATGCTTATTTTAAAGCCTCCTTCTGTTGATTCACTCCCGCCGCTTCCTTAGGCATGGGCTTGCTGCCTCTGAGACGACGCCTCTCCTCCTGAGCCGTTTCTGCTCACACGTTTGGTCATGCAGGCGGTATGCCCAGTTCCGCGCTTGGCACTTGAGATTCTCTGTTCATCAGTCTGCCGCTGCGGTAGCTAATGGAAGACAGGGAGGGACGACAGTCATCCCACCCTCTCACCCACCCCGCATTATCTGAAGTTTTACCTTCTGTGGTTTCAGTTACTGGAGGTACCCCACAAATAGTAAATGGAGATTTCAGAAATAAACAATTTGTAAGTTGTAAATACCCTTCTTTATTGTATATGATTATAATCATAGTATTTTAAAATATTTTATTTATTTATTTATTTATTTATTTATTTATTTATTTATTTTAGAGATGGGGGCAAAGAGAAAGAGAGGCAGATAGAAAATGAGAATGGGCACACCAAGGCCTCCAACCACTGCAAACAAACTCCAGACTCATGCGCTACCTTGTACATCTGGCTTATGTGGGTACTGGGGAATCAAACCTAGGTCTTTAGGCTTCACAGACAAGCGCCTTAACTGCTAAGCCATCCCTCCAACACCTATAGTATTTTTTTGGTGGGGGGAGAGAGACACAGAGAGAGACAGAGAGAGAGGGAGAGGAAGACAGATAGAGATGGGCACGCCAGCAGCCTCTCAGCTCCTGCGAATGAAATCCAGATGCGTGCGCCACCTTGTGGTCAAGTGCGACATTGTGCCCTTGTGTCACTTTGCATCTGGCTAAACATGGGACCTGGAGATTGGAACCACTGGAGATTGAAACCAGCGTTCTTAGGCTTGGGAGGCAGGCATCTTAACCGCTAAGCCATCTCTCCAGCCCCTCCATAGTATTTTTAAAACATATTTTATTTATTTATTAGAGAGAGAGAGAGACAGAGGCAGACAGGGAGAGAACGTGGAATATGGGCACTCCAGGGTCTCCTGCCACTGCCAACAAACTCCATATGCATGTGCCACCTTGTGTATCTGGCTTTATGTGGGTACTGGGGAATTGAACCCAGGCTGTCAGGCTTGGTAAGCAAGCACCTTTAACCACTGGACCACCTCCCCTGCCCTAATCATAGTATTTTGTTATTAGCTGCTGTTAATTTCTTCCTACATTTGATAGAAAATCACATGCGGTTCTTGGGCATTTATGGGACACTTTGAATGCACCTCCTGCAGACATGGAGACTGCTGCGCACATGTCCATGTAGGATGGCAGGGAGTTTCTCACCTTGGGTCCAGATTGATTTTATTTTATTTTATTATTTATTTGCAAGCAGAGAGAGAGAGGGAAGGAGGAGACAGAGAGAATGGGTGTGCCAGGGCCTCCAGCCACTGCAAACAAACTCCAGATGCATGTGTCCCCTTGTGCATCTGGCTTATGTGGGTACTGGGGAATCAAACCTGGATCCTTTGGCTTTGCAGGCAAGCTCCTTAACTGCTAAGCCATTTCTCCAGCCCTGGGTTCAGATCTTTACTTTCCTACAGTAGCTGCCTGCCCACGGCCAAGTTGAGATGGCTACCTTGGGCCTCAGCCTGGGGTCAGAGGCCCTGTTAACCCTCACAGCCAGGAAGGAGCAAGTGGCCAAGTTGCCTGTTGAAATGTAACAGCTAGCTCAGTGATCCTGAGCACTGTCTACCCTACCCTGACTGTTGTCACTCTACCCCATGGCCACTGTTCATCCCACCATGGCTACTGTCCACCTTATTCCTCCTATCCATGTCCAGTCCCCCCATGGCCACCATACATCCCACTCTGACTACTGTCCACTCTACCCCATGGTCACCATTCACTCTACCCCCTGGCTACTGTTCATGCCACCCTGACCACTGCTCACTCCCACCTCATAGCTGCCAATACATCCCCACCCTGACCAGTGTCCACCCCACCCTGTGACCACCATCTATTCTACCCCATGGCTACTGTCTATCCCACCTGACTGTTGTCCACTCCACCCCATGACCATTGTTCATCCCATCCATGGTCACCATGCACTCATAACCACTGTCCACCCTACCTCATGACCACTATTCTCTTCCTCCTGTGGTCACTGTTAACTCCACCTCATGACCCCTACCTGTCCCCACCCCATGGCCATGAAGGAGTCTGATCTGCTGAAAATATCTTTTTTTTTTTTTACTTTGTAAAATACTTATTTATTTAGTTGCAAGCAGAGAGAGACAGACAGAATAGGCACTCCAGAGCCTCCAGCTGCTGCAAATGAACTCCAGATGCATGTGTCACCTTGTGCATCTGGCTTTATGTGGGCAGTGGGGAACTGACTTAGGTCATTAGGTTTTGCAGGCAAGCACCTTAACTGCTAAGCCATCTCTCCAGCCTGATAATGCCTTTTTTAGTTGTGATGCCAAGGATGAAACTCGGGCCCTCACATATGCTAGACAAGCATCCCACCACAGAGCCACATCCCCAGCCTTTCTTTTTATTTCAAGGCAAGACCTCACTAAGTTACCAAGGCTGGACTTGAACTCATTCTATACCCATGCTGACCTTGAATTTACAATGCTAAATGCTTCAGTTTCCTGATTAGCCTGGTCCACTTTTAATTTTTCATTTTATTTTTAAATGTTTTATTTATTATATATTTATAAGCAGAAGTGGAGGGAGGGAGAGAATAGGCATGCCAGGGCCTCTTGCCACTGCAAACAAACTCCAGGTGCATGCACCATTTTCTGGATCTGGCTTTACGTGGTTACTGGGGAATCAAACCTGGGCCACAGGCATTACAAGTAAGCACCTTTAACCACTGAGCAATATCTTCAGTTTCCACGATTCATGTTTTAAAACCAATGCTATTATGATTTTTTTCTTTTAAACCATTTTTTTCCTGGGGATGGTGAGATGGCTTAGCGGTTAAGGCACTTGCCTGTGAAGCCTAAGGACCCAGGTTCAACTCCCCTGGACCCATGTAAGCCAGATGCACAAGGTGGCGCATGAGTCTGGAGTTCATTTGCAGTGTCAAGAGGCCCTGGCATGCCCATTGTCTCTCTTTCTCTCTAAATAAGTAAAAATAAAATAAAATAAAATATTTTTAAAAAGGGATGATTCCATGGGTAAGAGCAAACTCTATAACCCATTTAAAAAATATATTTAATTAATTTATTTATTGGGGAGAAAGAGAGAGGGAGAGAATGGGCACATCAGGGCCTCCAACCACTGCAAATGCATTTCAGACACACGGGCCCCCTTGTGCATCTGGCTTATGTGGGTCCTGGAGAATCGAACCTGGGTCGTTTGGATTTTCAGGCAAGTGCCTTAAATGCTAAGCTAACTCCCCAGCTCTGACCCATTTTTTTAAAAGCTGGATGTGGCCATTTATATATGTAACTCTAGAACTGAGGTGGGGAGGTGGAGACAGGAGGCTCCCTGGTCTAATTGAAAAAAAAAAATGCATGTTCCAGGTTTAATGAGAGACCCTGTCTCAAGGAAATAAGGAAGAAGAAGACAGAAGAGGACACGCAACATGCTCCTCTCCCCCCACAAGCATGCACCCTGGGCATGCACCTCTGCACACACACATTCATGCATATACCAAAGCATAAGCAAACAAACAGAGGAACACTTTTTTTTTCAGACACTCTAGAGTGGGGAGTATGCTTACTTCACCATTTTCCTGAAGCCTTAGAATGTCATTAAACACACACTCACCCCAGGTTTCCCAAAGCTCCTCTCTGGGACAATCACTACACGAATGGGTCCTGAGTCTGGCACGGGATGTGTGTCCTTTTGTTGGAATGATGCCTGTCCATTGAGGCAAAGGTTTGGAGCTACTCGACCACCCAAGACCACCAGAAAATAAGCACAGGGCATAGGCCCCAAGCACAGTTGATGACCAGCCAATGCGGAACCATGTGCTCCCCAGCCGAGGTCTGGCTTATTCCATGATCACTTTGCCTCTCCAGAACCACCTCTGTCTCTCCAGTTGTGGGAAGGGCAGCTGACACTTTGGTTTGAAAAGACTCCCTTCCAATTCTGAGGAAAATGCTAGTGACAGCAGATGATTTTGACCAAGGGGACAATCACATGGACTCAAGGTGGACACTGGCATCCCCTGGGATGTACTCACCTCTATCCCCCATAATGGACCAGGAGCCCTTAGCAGTGAGCATGTGGTGGCCTCTGCCATTCCCTGTGCTGAGAGACATGACAAACAGACAGACCCTTCTGCTGGCATGGAGCAGGCCTCTGATGTCGACACTTGACAGTGCCAGCCCCAGCAAGACTCCTGTCCTTCCAGATATCATCAGTGCGTCACCCAGAAAGCTGTCCTCATCCATGCTCCTGCTCTGTGCCTCTTTGCTTCCTCCGTGCATGAGTAGTTGCCTATGTCCTGGTCGCTTTAATTTGCCCTTTCCCTGCTGCCTTGCGGCCAAATCTCTCCATAACCTGATCAGCAGCAGGGAAATTGGATCACAGTGTGCAGACCGCAGCTACTCCTGACTGGGTGAATGTCAGAGGCCCCCCGGCATGGAGACCTGCTTGTTTCTAAAGCCTCATCTTTGACAGGCAGATGGCAAGCCTTGGTGGGCCTTATTGAATTTGTGTTATGGAAATGGAGTATCTGATGGTTGCCGGAGGGAAGTGGCCCAGGCCAGGAGCTAATGTGGCCCATCAATGGAGTGAAAATCTACTTACCTGGAAGAAACCATTTGCTCCACAGGGACAGCTGTGTCTTTGCTTGATGGCAGAAGCCAGTGACTGAACATTTTCTCCTTGACCATGGCCTTGTGACCCTGAGGATTGGCTTTGGTTAGGACCCCAGAAGCCTTTGAACTTATGGTTCCAGTCCTATGAATTGATTCTCAAAAATCACAGGAGGGCTGGATAAATGGCTTAGTGGTTAAGACATTTGCCTGTGAAACCAAAGGAACCAATTTCAATTCCCCAGGACCCATATAAGCCAGATGCACAAGGTGGCACATGCATCTGGAGTTTGTTTGCAGTGGCTGGAGGCCCTGGCGTGCCCATTCTTTCTCTGTCTCTCTTCTCTTTCTCTCTGCTTGCAAATAAATAAATAATTTTTTAAAAAATCACAGGAGCTAGGCGTAAGGGTTGGCCCATAGGGCAGTAGACAATCATCACTAAGAGTGGACATTCAGGAATAGACAATTCACACCTTCATTCCCTGTCTGGTCTGTGTAAAGTGCATCCTCACAGACACATGCGTACACCACACATAATACACCACACCACACATACTCCACACATGCACACGTGCAAAAAAGAGGTCTTCAGTGGGAGAGCACTTGCCTAGCATAGACAAGGCCCTAGGTTTGATCCCCAGTATCCCCTACCCAATTAAAAATAGAACACTCACATGATCCAGAAATCCCACTTCTGGCTATAAGCCCAAGAGGATTGAGAACAAGGATTCAAAGAGGTGCTTACACATCGCTGTTCAAACAAAATTATTCACAACAGCCAGAAAGTGGAAATAGGGCTGGGGAGGTAGCTCAGTGGGTAAAGTGTTTGCCTCGCAAGCATGAGGAGTTGAACTTGATCCCCAGTACCTATGTAAAAAAACAAACAAACAAACAAAAAAAAAAAAACTGGTGTGGTAGTGCAAGCCTGTAATGTCAGCAATGGGGAAGTGGAAAGAAGAGGATTCCTGGAGCTTGCTGGCCAGCCAGTCTAGCCTAGTTGGTGAGCTCCGGGCCAATGAGAGAGTCCCATCTCAAAAAGAGGTGGATGGTTGGGGTTGGGGAAATGGCTCAGCAGGTAAAAGCACTTGCCACCATAGCACAAGGGCCTGAGAGGTTCTGAGACCATCTGAGTTTGATCTCCAGCACTCACATGAACAGCTGAGCATGACCGTGCATACCTGTACTTCCAGGCCTGTGGGAGACAGAGAGCAGAGAACCACTGGGGCTCACTGGTCAGCCAGTCTGACTGAAACCAGCAGCTCTGGGTTCCATGAGACTCTGTATCGAGGAAGCATGTGGAAGAGCCATAGAGGAGGACACCTGACATTCTCCTTTGGCCTGTGCATGTGTGTGCATGGGGTGTTTGCATTTGCATACCTACATACACCTCACCATACATACTACACACATCTCAAAAGCAAAAGTGGGGGCTGGAGAGATGGCTTAATGGTTAAGGTGTTTGCCTGCAAAGCCAAAGGGTCCTGGTTTGACTCTCCAGGACCCAAGTAAGCCAGATGCACATGGGGGCGCATGCATTTGGAGTTCATTTGCAGGGGCTGGAGGCCCTGGTGTGCCCGTTCCCCCCCCCCTCTGTGTTTCTGTGCAGCTAAGATACTAAATGTGGGCTGGGGTGATGGCCCCATCATTTAAAGGCACTTACTTACAATGTCTATCAGCCTTGGTTCAATTCCCCAGAACCCAGGTAAAGCCAGATGCAAAGTGGTGCATGCATCTGTGAGCCTAAGGAGTCTGTCTGTGACCATGGGAGGCAGAGCCAGGGAAATGCAAAGCTCACAGTGAGCCAGCTAATCTGACTGTCACTTGCAGTGACAAGAAATCCTGTCTCAAAGCAGGTGGAGCCCAGATACCTTGAAGTTGTCTTCTGACCCCACCCCTGCACACAAACTGTGGCATGTGTGCCCTTCTCTCCCCACATACATAAATGAATAAGTAAACAAATAAAATAAATAATAATAAAAGATACTAAATGTCACACCATGGTAAATCAATTAATGTAGCAAAAATTTCACTCTGGGGCTGGAGATATTGCTCAGCAGTTAAGGCACTTGCTTGCAAAGCCTAACAGCCTGAGGTTCAATTGCTAATGCTAATGCACAAAGTGGCCCATGTGTTTGGAGTCATTTACAGCAGCAAGAGGCCCTGGTGCACCTATTCTCTCTCTCTCTCTCTCTCTCTCTCTCTCTCTCTCTCTCTCTCTCTGTTTCTCTCTGCTTGCAAGTAAACAAAATAAACTAAAAAATTCACTCTGATGTGCATGCTAGCATTTGGGAGAGTGAGGCAGGAAAAATTTTAACTCTAAGCCAGCCTGGGCTACATAGTGAGATTTCATTTCAAAAGAAAGAAAAAATGAAGGAAGGAAGAAAGAAGAGGGAGAGAGAGAAAATCAACAAAAGAAAGGTTGAAAGAATGAAAGAAAGAAAATTCAAATAGTAAAAAGGACTCCCAAAACATGCTATATTGAGTCATTAGTGGCAGGGTTTTGTTGTTGTTGTTGTTGTTGTTTGTTTTGTTTTTGTTTTTGTTTTTCGAGGTAGGGTCTCACTCTAGCCAAGGCTGACCTGGAATTTACTATGTATTCTCAGGCTGGCCTTGAACTCACAGTGATCCTCCTACCTCTGTCTCCCGAGTGCTGGGAACAGAAGGTGTGTACCACCATGCCCGGCAGCAGTTGTTTTTGAGGCTGACATTCTGGGACTTCTACTGTCATTTCAGATGTGTTCACAGGTTTAAGATTACCAACTTGATGGAATCCTTACTGCAGGTGCAATCCAGCCTCCACCTGAACTGAGTCACCTGACACCCCTTCACCCCCATGCATGCACCTGTCATGCCAGCTCCAACATTGCCCTATAAGAGAAAGACCTCAGCCGGGCATGGTGGCATACGCCTTTAATCCCAGCACTCGGGAGGCAGAGGTAGGAGGATTGCTGTGAGTTCAAGGCCAGCCTGAGACTGCATAGTGAATTCCAGGTCAGCCTGGGCTAGAGTGAGACCCTACCTTGAAAAACCAAAGACAGAGAGAAAGAGGAGACCAGAGCAGGGAAGGTATAGCATGTGGTCCTTCATCCTTTGGTCTGGGGCACTCCTGGAGCAGGGTCAGTACCAAGGCCTCCTAAAGACACTTCATTGTCAAGAGACAGCCGTGCTCCCAGGTGCCTGAGTCTGAGCACCGTGCACTGAGCTGAAGGCTCTTCCCTGCTGTCTCTAGCAGGGAAACCAGAAGAGCTGCTGAGGCTGCTGCAGGCCCTTCAGCTTCAAGCTGATCAGGTTTCCTAATCTGCTCTGCCCGAAAGCCATCAAGGGGAGGCGGGGTTAAGGCTGGGGACAGCTGTGACCTTGGGACCCAAGTCTCCTTTTCTCAGCTTATGCAGTTAGACAAGTCAAAGACCCTGGGCCGGGCAGCATCGTGCTGTATTCACAGCACGAGGCAGTAGCTGGTGGCAGAGATCATCTGTGTCACATGGGCATGGCAGCCCCGATACTAAGAGTTGGAGATGATGTGGCCCAGGAACTCTGAGCAAAGGTCTAGGAGCTAATCAGTCAAGTTTCAGCTCAGGCTAGGATCACTGTCCACTGACTATGAAGCCCCGGAGAGTCAACAGGGCTTTCAGGGAGCAGCTAGGACTCAGGAAGGTCCCCCTCTCCCCAGTCGCCATCCTCCTCCTCCCACAGATGGAGAAACCCCATCCTGTCTAGCCGACACCCTGCAGCCGGTTCTAGGGCAGCACCTGATTGGACTGGCTCCTTCTGATCAACAGTGGGGGGAGATTCCTGGACAGCTGGTGATCTCTGCAGACTGATGACCCCCCCATGTGCTGTGTGGCAGAGTGGAAAGGCAAAGCAATTTGTTAGAGGTGCGCGCACATGCACATGTGTGCGTTCTTGCTCTAAAAGGACAGCTTTGCTGGCCTGAGGGTCCACACCCCCTCCTTGTTCTGCTTAGTGTGTTCAGAAGCTATGAACCCATGGAAGAATGTTAAGGGCCTAAGTCACCCACATTTCAAGACAATCCAGGCCTTGCTCATGGAGGTGGCTGGGCACCTCCACACAAGAGCCTTGTGCACAGAGGGCATCTGGTGCTCCTGGCTCCCACCGTGGCTCCAGAACTCTGTAGCAGTGGGCTCCACAGAGTGTCCCACCCAGGCCTCTGTTTATCCCACTGTGGCCACTGTGTCTAGTGCCCCAAGCCCTATACAGCTCAAGCCATGGATGTCCTATGTGTTCATGATTTCAGGGTCACTGTTATTTATCCTGGGGTGGGGGAACGCAGTGGGGAGGACATGTCTCTTCAACTTCACACCAGACCCACTGTGCTGGGGCTGAGGGACAGGGAGCCAGCTCCCCAAAGGGGACTTCCTCCTCATCACAAGCTGGTGTACCAGCTGTGGTCAGCATAAGTGTTGATCTTTCCTGCCACAAGGAGGTCTCCAGAAGCACAGGCTTCAGGCTGGCATTATTGCTGGGAAGTGGCCTGGTGGCTCAGGTCTCCAATCCAGCTTCTATGCCCCAACTCCAATCGTTCCACTGCTGGTTATCAGCGCCCACAGTCCCGAAGTCAGCCACAGCTGGCCTCACGTGGCAAAGCCAATGGGGGATTACAGCTCCCAAAGGCCGCCAGCATCAGAGAGCTGCAGGAAAAGCAAGGGGCTTATTAAAACGCTGAAATTGGTTCTAAACGAGGTCAGCCCTCGATGAGCTTGGAGGGAAGCCAGGCACCGAGCAGCAGCAAACAGGGCTTATTTCCTGACACCGTGACAGTGACACTCTGGTGCCACCCCCAGTCCACCCCCTCCCTGGGAGAGCAACTTCCACAGATAAACCAGAGTCAGCAGGGGTGGGGCGGAGGGGGGGGGAAGAGAGCAAAAGAGAAGAGTAAGCTCCAAACGCTGGACCCCACCCCCAGCACCACAAGGAAGTGTGTCCCGCCAACTCAGCGTTTGCAAGCGGGCAGGCAGGTGTCACCTCTGATGAGGGCACAGACGGGACAGCTGAGTGATGTCTCCTATCCAGGGTCAGATTGCTCCTTTCCAAGATTCATTTATACAAGGAAGGACATGACACACACATCCATGGGCCTGCTTGCTCCCTGTTCCCCAGCCTCCTGATTTTCTCCCAGGTTGCATTTCCAGTCTGCACAGCCTCCTGACTCCTGTGGGATTTTTGTTGTTGTTGGTGGTGGTGTTGTGACCTTGGCTGCTGAGGTGACCCCCATCCCCATGTAGCTGGGAGAATCCACTTTGGGGTCCCTAGGTTCTATCTTGCCCTGACCTGCCCCTGATAGCTATGTGACCCTGGGTGTCTTGTTTCTTCTCTGTATTGGCTTTAGCTCCTTGTATGTCCAATGGAGACAATCACAGGCCTGGCTCAGAAGACCAGCAAACCAGGCCTGCTTCTGTCTCCTGCAGCTACTAGGACACTGGGAACTTCTGAAATCAGCTGAATCATTTGTGTTAGATGCGGAGGAAGGCTGGTGGTGCAGCCTGGTTCTCATCTGGAGGAGGTTAAAAATAAACTTGTGCGTGCGTGGCACTCTCCTGTTTACTAAGGGCTTCACCCACCTCCCTCCTTGGAGGATCTCTGGAGCTCCAACCAACTGTTGCTCTCCCTCTGTTTCCAGGAAAGGGACCTGATCTACTATGGTCACCCTCCAGCTCCTGCCCAGGACACCCAGACCTTCCCACGTCTCCAAGGAAGCTTGGTTCCCAGGAGGGCTGGGCAGGATTCCACTCAGAGCTCGGAGCATCTCCCAGTGCCTCCCTGCCCCAGGTGGCCTGGGCTGGGGGGCGGGGAAGGCGGGTCACTGAAAATGGACTGCCACTGAGCTGAGCAGCACCCTACTTCTGTCCCTGGGCTGAGCAGCACCCTATTTCTGTCCCTGGGCTGGCTCATTCACATCTGTATGGAACGATGTGCCTGCTGGCTCAGAGGCTCTGCCTATCACAGCTCCCCAGGGCAAGGCTGGCAACTTCTCCAAATGTCACCTGCACACAAGGACACGGCCCCTTCTGCTGCCTATGGAACAGAGCTCAAAGCAGAATCCATCTCCCTACCCTCAGGCTCAAGGAGGGCTGGGAGAACGATGTGTTTCGACGGATGGATTCCTCATTCTCCCAAGGAAAGGAGGAATGAGAGAAAAAGGGAAGAAGGGAGGGAGGGAGAAGAGCTCATAGACCAGTTAGAGACACATGTCAGTCTAGACAGACGCAGGGGGAAGTGACTTGGGATGGGAAGCAGGAGAGGGCAAGCAGAATTTCCTGCAAGTGACAGTGTATCAGGCTGAGTAGCAGGGAGGTTAACATTTCAGACTGGTAAGGTCTATGCAAAGGACCTGTGGTCAGTATAGGACAAATAGTGCTGGGGGAGGGGGCAGCTGACCTGAGAAGCAAGAGGAAGTCACAAATTGGAGAACTTCAGAGATGGGGAGAAGGCATGTCCCTCCCCCCGCCCCACTTTCTCTAAAGGCAGTCCCCACGGCTATGTGTCCTCCCAGTGCTCACCTGTCCATGCACTTCTCTCTCCACCTGTCTCTGTGCTGTCGTCCCTTAGCAACTCCCCATGTCGATCTGCACCCCAGTGATGTACCCACTCCTTCTGGAGCGGCCGGGCGCCAGCTGGAACTGTTAGAGAAACAGGAGAAAAAGTGGGAACAGCAGGCTGTGGAGAGCGTGTCTAAACACGGACTATTTGGGGACTATCTTTTATTTTTAATTTGAATTGGCCAACCCTCCAGTATTGTGGAAATAGCAGCCAGGGGCCCACCACTCACTGTCCCCTGGAAAAAGACCCCTGGGACCTCAGTAAGCTTATGTGAGGAAGAGCTGGAACCCTGCAGATGGCCTGCAAGGCTGTCCACAAGGCTTGGCTGGAAGTGTCCACAGGGCCTATGGCTGCTTTGGGACAGTGCTTCAGAGTCGCTTCTAATGACATTAGCTGATTCATTTCGATTGGCCTGATGATGTCCGTGTGTCATTAGTACCATTTAGGGGCTGGGGAAGCACATTGTTTGCCCGGGGCTTGGGCTGGTGGGAGGGCCACTGGGACAATTGAATTCCCCACCAGACTAATGCAATTAGATACAGCCTAGACCCACCTCCACTGGGCTGGGCATAAATGGCCCAGTGGGTCAGGCAAACTTACCCCAGCCATGCAGGGCCCCAGCCGGATATGCTTCCCCAGCCTCAGTATGCGTGAGGCGGCTTCCATGTACAGCACGGCTGTGGCCATCTTCTTTGTCATCCTGGTGGCCGCACTACAGGGCTCAGTCCCTCCAAAGAGCCCCTTCCCCTACCACATCCCCCTGGACTCTGCGGGAGTCCTAAAACTGTCATGGAATGTCAGCTACATCCAGGAGACTGTCCACTTCCAGCTTTCGGTGCGGGGCTTCAAGGCTGGCCTTCTCTTCGGGATGTCGGACCGTGGCAAGCTGGAGAACGCTGACCTCGTCGTGCTCTGGACAGATGGAAAAAGAATCTACTTTGCAGTGAGTTCTTCCCTAGCCCACTCTCCAGTCCCCCTATTTTCAGTGAGTCTTTTCCTCCCTGGCTGGGCTTGCTCTCCCACTTTTAACCCCCCCACCCACCCACATCAGGCCCACCTCCTACACTCATGCTCTTTGACCCTCGAGAGAAGCTTGCCTACTGCTGCTGAGCATTTAAGTTCATTCGGATCTGAGCCAGGCCTGTGTCCTCAGCTTCAGTGTCATGAGGACACCAGTGTTAAGACAAAACAGGAAGCAGGCATTTCCTGGGTTCCTTAACTGCACCCCCAAATAACAGACGCAGCAATCCCCAGGAGGGTAACTGCACACGGAACACTTGCGCCTCACAGCACCCCCTGTGGAGTGAGCACAGACTGCGTCCCCTGCTTTGGCCAACACTCATCATCATCACACTGCTTGGTGCCATCACACCTGTGGCGGGCCAGGTGGTGGCACAGTAGGCGGCATGCACACCAGCATAGGACTCTTCTGTGCTGCACGAGAGGGTGGTAGGAACAGGTACGGGCACCACTACATCTCCACAAGTTGGGCCCAAGACATCAAGATGCTCTTGGTATCTCCACTCTTGCCTACCAGGGTGGTCGGGGGATAAAGTCACCCTAAAAGATGGAATGGGGCTGGAGGGATGGCTTAGCTGTTAAGGCACTTGCCTGCAAAGCCAAAGGACCCAGGTTTGATTCCCCAGGACCCAAGTATGCCAGATGCACAAGATGGCACCTGCATCTGGAGTTGATTTGCTGAGGTTGGAGGCCCTTGTGTGCCCATTCTCTCACTCACCAGGCGTGGTGGGCGCACGCCTTTAATCCCAGCACTCAGGAGGAAGAGGTAGGAGGATCGCCATGGGTTCGAGGCCACCCTGAGACTACATAGTGAATTCCAGGTCAGCCTGAGCTAGAGTGAGACCCTACCTGGAAAACCAAAAAAAAAAAAAAAAAAAAAAAGATGGAATGGCCTTCTTGCCCACCCCCACAAAATGCAGAGGGTCACTAGAGAAGAAGCAGCTCTTCCCCTCAACTCCTAGATCACAGCTTTTTCTTCCTCTGCAGATGGGATTGGCCACCAGAGTCTCCCTGGGAGTGAAACCCAGCTCCGCCCACACACACACACACACACACACACACACACACACACGGGGAGGGGGGCAGGGCCAAGGGTCAGGCGGGGGTGGGGGGAGCTTCAGATTTTTCTGTATCAAGTCAGAGGTGCTTTCTCCCACCCCAGTCACCCTCTGAGGCTGGCCTTAAACTCCTGACAATCCTCTTATCCCTTGCCTCCTGAGTGCTGGGATTTTAGGCGTGAGCTACTAGTGTGTTTTCTTCACTTGAGCGGGGCCACCAGCTCCCAGTCCGATGGTGGTTCCCCTCACTGTTTGAGTTCATAAGAGCCCCGGGTCACTAGTTTGAGTCTGCTCTAGCCTAGATTCCCACAACCTGGCCCAGCAGCCCCTCTACCTGCTTCACAGTGAGGCTGGATGATGGAACAGAGCTGGCTGCCACACAGTGGCTCTGAGACACAGCTCCATCTGTGACCTGTGAAGGGAGGGGTGCAGTCCTGCTGCCAAGGAAGCCCCTTGGTTTACTTTTTTTTTTTTTTTTTTTTTTTTTTTTTGGTTTTCGAGTCCACTCTGGCTCAAGCTGACCTGAATTCACAATGTAGTCTCAGGGTGGCCTCGAGCCCCTCCTACCTCTGGTTTTACTTTTTTTTTTTTTTTTGTTGTTTTTTTTTTGTTGTTGTTATTTATTTATTTGAGAGCCACAGACATAGAAAGAGGCAGAGAGAGAGAGAGAATGGGTGCACCTGGGACTCCAGCTGCTGCAAACGAACTCCAGATGCATGTGCCACATTGTGCATCTGGCTTACGTGGGTCCTGGGGAATCGAGCCTCGAACGGGAGTCCTTAGGCTTCACAGGCAAGCGCTTAACCAATAAGCCATCTCTCCAGCCCTTTTCTGGTGTTTTTGAGGTAGTGTCTCATTCTGGCCCAGGCTGACCTGGAAATCATACATACTCTCAGGC